>CM033324.1:43014339-44214339 GCA_019359835.1 Pharus latifolius
CCAAGAAGGTGATATGGTATGGTTACATCTGAATAAGGAGAGACTTAAAGGTGAAGGTAAGAAGCTCAAACCCATTTGTTATGGTCCTTTTTGGATTTTGAGGAATGTGGGTAATAATGCTTGTTAGCTTGAGTTACCTCCGTACATGGATATTTACTCGGTTGTCAATACTGAACACCTCAAACTCTTCGAGCCTTCAGTGCTGGATGATGAGCCAGATACCATAGTACCATCTGTTGAAGACTTGGTCTATCAACGAGATGAACCTCTACGCGAAGATGTGATCCTAGAGAAGAACGTGACTACCACCCGTAGTGGCACAAAAGAGACTTTTCAAATTGGTCGGAAAGGTCAATGAGTACGTGCGGCAAAGTGGTACACCAAAGATGAAGGTCAATCTCAATTTCCACATCTTCAGTTTGATCAAGAGGTCGCAACGGGAGTTGGCTCATTCTCAACAAGGGAGTAATGATCTGTGAGGATCTTCAAGTCGAGTCATATAAGGCTTCACGACCTTAACCGAGTTCAGAAACATTTCGCGACCATGACTGGCTTGTGACCTTGAAGGATTTGAACTCTGGTCAGAATTGTAGGCTGATCTGAATACATGTAACTAACTCTTATCTATTAGGTTTTGTTAATGTCTGAGTCTAACATGTTTAGGTTATTGAGTCTGATACGTACTCATCTGATTGGACTATAAATACCTTGTAATAGGTTAGAGTAATCTATCTAGCATCTACCTAGTTATCTACCTTGATATAGATCAGATTGAGTCTAGTTCATCGACGTAGGCGAGTGTGTCTAATGTTCGAGGTGTAAAGCCCTCTTTGAAATAAAGAGTTGTGCAATTACTTTGAACTATGTTTTGATCATCTATGGGTTTCGGTCTTTCTAAGTAAGATCCCGCTATTCCACATATTAGCATCTGGGTGAGCCTAGTGCGAAAACCAAGGCTAGGTCTCAAACGGATCAATGCTATTTTTTCCAAGTGTTGGAATAATAGTTGCCTCCTCAAGCAGAGGATTTTTTTCTTGATTTTCTTAGATGACAGACTGCATACTAGAGACTTACTAGTGAGGAAACATTTCAATTTAAACAATCAGGATTGTGTTTGCTGCTTGGATGATGTTTTGGAAACTCAACATCATATTTTCTTTCTTTTCCCTTTTGCTATTTCTTGTTGGAGGTGCATTGGTATTTTTTGGACTTTTGAAGATAATATTTGGGATATGTTATTTGTAGGCCAGAAGTACTTTCCCAACATTAAGGAATTCTATTGGGAAGTGATTATTTCAGTCTTGTGGACCTTATGAAAATTCAAAAACAAAGGTATCTTTCAAAATATTTAAGGATCTATGGAAGATTTTTTAAAGATATTCATCTTCGACTTAGAGCTTATTGTGTTTAGAATTAAACCGATTGTTAAAACTGGTTTTTCAGATGGATTGATTTTTGTAATTTTCTTTTTTGTCTTTTTCGTGACTTTTGTATTATCCTCTTGATGATATATCTTTTGTAGTAGGTTTTCCTACTGTTTCCCCTAAGAAAAAATTAGACTGGAGGTAATATCCCGGAAAAGGTGGAATTGGTCTAGAAGCATGTGTTACCTCATTATTACCTGATTTTGTTTCTTTTGATTGTTCATTCTTACCGAGGTCGTCCACTGGCGTAGGTGGATCATCATGCTTAAGTTCGGTCGTTGGAATCAAATCCTTGGTAGGCATCTTTGTTGGTTCTAGTTGCACCTTCTCTCTTTGGAAAGTTTCAGCACCATTCAAATCAACAATATTAGCACAAGATATAACATTAATATGTTCAGAATCAGGAGGGTTGATAGGTTGAGAAGGAAGAGGGTTAAAAATCATTGGTGTGGGATTGGCCATTCGCATGAATTGAGTCTCGAGCATGCGAACGTGCATAGAGATGGAGTCAATCTTCTGGTTCAGTGCAACCTTTTCCTTCTCCTGATTTGCTAGAAAAGCTTCTAGCATGCGCTCAATGTTGGATTGTTCCTATTGATTTTGTCGTTGATGTGTTGGCCGGTATGGTTGTTGTTGTGGTTGTTGCAGAAATGATGGCCTTGGTGCTTGGTATGACTATTGTTGTTGAGGGAGTTGATGTGTGGTTGGTTCAATCCTGATGCAGCGTGTTCATTCCCCCATTGCATGTAGTTATGTGTCATACCTTCAATTAGATCATACGCTTCGTCAACACTTTTGTTCATGAGTGCACCACCAGCTGTGGCGTCAACATTCATCCATGCCGAGTAATTCAAAGCGTTATAATATGTTTGAACTACAAGCCTCTTCTCCAAGCCGTGGTGTCGGCACGACCTCAAAAGTTCCTTGTATCGCTTCCATGCTTCGTAGAGTGATTCTCCTCCCTATTTAGTAAAACAAACAATCTGGTTCCGAATATTTGTAGTTTAGATGGAGGGAAAAATGTATTGAGAAAAACAAGTGAGAGCTCATCCCATGTTGCTATTGCAGTGCGTGGTAGAGTGTACAATCATACTCTTGCCTTACTCGAAGAGAGAAAGGAAAGAGATGTAGTAGTAGCACATCTTGCGAAACTCCACTAATTTTAAAAGTATCACAATGCTCAAGAAAAATATGGAGATGCAGCGAAGGACCTTGAATGATAGAACCACTGAATTGATTTTGTTGTATCAGATTCAAGAGTGTAGGGCTAATTTCAAAATTATTTAATTCGAGTGCTAGTCTAGGAATACCTGATTGCAATTCCATGCCGAGCGGGATTCCATAATCCTTCAATTTCTTCTATTAACCTATGTTTGGTGATTCGGCTTCCTCTGGTGTTTGATTGTCCAAAATGGCTTGTTCTTGATCGTATCGGATACACTTCCAACCTGAAGGGATTAGTTGTGCACAAATAGAAGAAAAAGAAAAATAATATAAAATTATGCATAAAATGTCGCATGAAAAGAGTTTTCAGCATGATTTTACACGTTTTCAATAGCAAACTTAGAGTAAAAATGTTACCAATTTAACACTTATTAAATTCCTACAAGCTAGCAATTTGCTTGTCCACAAGCAAAGAATGTGAATGATTTTTTAAAAAATTTGGATGCCTTGGTTAATCTGATTTTCAATAAACAACTTCCAACAATTCACATCACATCTATGCATATGAGACAATTGATCCAAGCAATTTAAACCCTCTGAATGTGAATATTCAGATTATCAAATTTCAACCTTAGGAAAGAGAGAGCATAATCAATTAAATCATCTTCACAACTTCTATCATAAAGGATTTAGAACAAACCATAGCTAAAGAAAAGACTCATTATGCTACAATTTATACAAAGTTTGCTAGATTGCCCCCTTTTTTAGAGAGAAAATAAAACACTTTTATTTCTTTTTTTATTCATTCATTTTTTCTTCAACTTTTTCGTGCTCTTTGACGAGGATTGTTACCCGAGCTAATTCAGAATAAATGCACGTCTGGTTCAAGACAGATTCGAACCAGGTAAGTGTCCGTTGGTGTGATCTCAGATGGCCTAAGAAGCGCGGGCACATGGTCGCAGGCTTTGCGCGATCAGGCCGCAGACGGTGCGCGGTCAGGAAACGTACAACCGTACAAAGCCGTTGTGTGTTGGCGCCCTTTCAACCAGTATAAAAGGGTGAGCAAATGCACCAGACGAGGATATGACACATCGGGAACAGATCAACATCGACAAGTTTCCATAGGCTAGTTTAGTGGTGTTTTACATAATCACATGGAAAAGATCTTCGCCTGTGATGATCTTTTCCACAACTTTGTAACCTTTTTTTCATACATAGTGAAATCACAACAGGACATAGGGCTATTACTCCCACCATCGAGGGCCTGAACCTGATGGGGACATCACTTCTTCGGATACACGCACCAACCATAATCCTCCGCTTGTTACATAAGGACCTATAACGCACGACCGAGCCCGATTATTGCTTTGCCAGGTGAACTCATTCCCAAGTTATATATATATGGTTTTGAGAATGGTTTACTACCTAATGATGATAATATTGTAGTTAGGAACCATGGAGAGGCCCAGCATGGACGTGAGGACCAGCAAGGAGCCCAAGTCGAGTTGGAGTCCAAGACGGATTCGAGTTGGAGTCCTGTTCGGCCATCCAGGACCAGCCTGCCTTCAAATGAACATAACTCCCTCATACGAAGTCCGATTGGGACGTTCTTATAGTCCATGGAGAAGCCCACGACGAGATCTTTCCAATGGATCTGGCTACACATCCAAATTCGTTCTGGATCGTGTCTTGGCGTGGTTGATAACCAACGGAGCCATGGTGCAGCGATTGCAGGGGTTCGAATCAGTTCTGATTGGAAGTCAGATCGTCAACGTCAAGTTCTCCATCAATCGATTTACCTTTACCTATCGGAAGATCGGGACATCGTTCACATCAGTTGGTATTAGAGCGAAGGTTTCCCGATAGGTAACACTGCATCCCCTCTTTGTTTAGATTGATTATGTTCTTCGTCCTAGAGTCCAGAAAATTTGCCCTACAAAAAAAAATTGTTTACCTTGTCCAAACCCTAGCCATTAGCCTTGCATCATTCTTGTTAGTTTGCATCTTTGAATTTTCGTCCATCGTTGTCGAGTGCTGGTTTTTAGTTTTAGTCTTGGTCTAGTTTTAGTCTTGCATCTCATCGCGGAGTCAAATTGCACGTCGATCTCCTTGTCGTCGCGTCCAATTCGAATCTGCCACTGTCCAGTTTGTTGTTTTGATCATATCTTCCTCATACAAACTCAGATTTTCACATTCTTATACTTTCTGAAAGCATCAGATCGTGCTCTACAACTTTGCTGTTGAGGTCGAAGTAAGATTCGGCTTCGATCTATGAGATATTGGGCCGTTAGTGTTGATTGTGTAGAGTTTGAATTGAATATGTCTGTTTCGGTATATTCATTATAATTCTTTCATCCGAGCTCGGATTGGGATAAACTTATACTTTCTGGAATCATTGCGAGAAATCCCACAAAAAGTTAGTTAGGGTAATCTTCAAATTCGGCTGTTTTTATTATGCTAAAATTTGGGCAAAGTTTGTTGTGTAATCTTCAAACTCCAGTCTAATTCGGATTCAAATTACTCAATCTGAGACAGCTTCGATAAAATTCCCAACTCCTTTTTTGACGTTCTTGTGCTTGTTCGAAAGATAAAAAGATTCTCTACAACTTTTCTATTGGGTAGATCTTTAGATTCAGAGCTTTTGGAGTGCGAAGTTGCCGAACAACGTTTCTGTTTTGTTGTACAGTTGCAAAAGAAAGAGGCAAGTGCAAAAAAAAACAAAACAAAAGCCGCACTGTTTTTTTTTAAAAAAAAGGAAAAAAATCATAGAAGAAAAATATGCATAGCAAAGAAGAAAATTTTCAGTGGCACATCTTGGGTTCTAGTCCTTTGTGATTCTTGTTGCTTGCTTGAGCTAGATCTGAGTCTAGGCTAGTTCCAGCACTTTGACTATTACTTTGGACTAATTTTCAACTTTGCATTACTGATATTGAATTGTTGCTACACATATATTAGCATTCCGAGCTCCACTTTCTTCCAACTCAATTACAGATTTACCTTGCAATCGCCTCACTCACGCTCGTCACTGTATCACGAACCAGTCACCGGTTGCACCCCTACTGCCTTGGTAAGAACACTTTTAAGAGCGTGGTAAGACGCTTTGTGAGAGTCCCACTTGCCCCCACCTAGTAGTCATAGGGATAATACTCCTGTGTTGTCTTCTGTTTTCTACTACTAACCATGGCAGGACCGCAAACAAGAGCTCGAGCTGCAGAAGAGGAAGATGAAATCCGCAAGATGTTGGCCGACATCAGTGCAAAACTCGATAAGCACATTGATGACATGGCTCAAACCAACCGTGAGAACCAGATTGCATTTGAGAGGATGGATCGGCGCATTTCCGACCTTGCTACCAGTTGGACAATATGGAGCAGCAGCGTCCACCTCCACCTCCATGAACTTCTGAGGTGAGCAAAACTTCTAATGTGCAGGTGCCAGCAAATAGTTCTTCATCGGTTGCTTCCACGGGTCGCACGACAGGGATTGTGTGCCACCGCTCCAAGGGCATGGGACATGTCATGAAGGATTGCCCAAGTCAGCGCGCATACATTGCTACTGAGGATGGTGGGTACATTAGTGCAAGTGATGTGGAAGATGAATTAGTTCTTGCAGCTAACCATGCAGGTGATGATGAGTTTGAACATGATGCGGACGGCGATGATGAGGAAACTTTAGGCACTGCGGCGACGGATAACTACCGGACCTTTATTGTGCAGTGAGTGTTGAGCACACAAATAGAGCAAGTAGAGAGAGCCCAACGCCACAATTTGTTTCAGATTTCCTCGTTGTCATGGACTGATGTGTTAGAACCATAATTGATGGTGGGAGCTACAACAATTTGGTGAGTTTAGATCTGGTCAAGAAGCTTGGCTTGACCACACTTGCACATCCCCATCCATACCATGTTCAGTGGTTCAATAACAGCGGTAAAGTAAAGGAGTATGAGGACGTTTCTCCCACTGAGATACCCCCGGGGCTGCCACCAATTAGAGGACAAATCCAGAGGAGACAAAGGAAATTTAGCGACAAGTCCAAGAGCTTTTGGACCACGGATTTGAAGCCGTACTTGGGAGAGGAAGACGAGCTTGAGCCGAGGACGGCTCCACTTCAAGAGGGGGAGGATTATGAGGACATCACTTCTTCAGATACACGCACCAACCATAATCCTCCGCTTGTTACACAAGGACCAATAACGCACGACCGAGCCCGATTGTTGCTTTGCCAGGTGAACTCATTCCCAAGTTATATATATATGGTTTTGAAAATGGTTACTACCTAATGATGATAATATTGTACTTAGGAACCATGGAGAGGACCAGCAAGGATGCGAGGACCAGCAAGGAGCCCAAGTCGAGTTGGAGTCCAAGACGGATTCGAGTTGGAGTCCAGTTCGGCCATCCAGGAGCAGTCTGCCTTCAAAGGACCATAACTCCCTCATACAAAGTCCTATTGGGATGTTCTTATAGTCCATGGAGAAGCCCACGACGAGATCTTTCCAATGGATCTAGCTCCACGTCCAAATTCCATCTGGATCACCGGAAATTAACAAAACAATCTTTGACCAGATTTTGATTGGGCCAAGTCGGTGCTGCGACACCTTGTTTCGGGCCTTCGGCCCATGTATTCCCTAGTAGGTCATGAGAAACCCTAGCCACGCCGCCTCTTTATATACTCAATAGCCGTCACTGTTTAGATTTGGATTTTTCTTGGATTATTCTGCCATTGCAGTTTCGCCGAACTCGGTTTGTGAAATCCCAACTCGTGAGCTTAATACAATTCACAATTCAGTTGCTTCTTCTTTGTTCTTGCTTGTGTTCTCGATTTGCAGCAGGAACAAGCCTTCGTGGCGAGGTCAACCGTGTCTAGGCGTGGTTGATAACCAATGGAGCCATGGTGTAGCGATTGCAGGGGTTCGAATCAGTTCTAATTGGAAGCTGGATCGTCAACGTCGAGTTCTCCATCAATCGATTTACCTTTACCTATCGGAAGATCGGGACACCATTCACATTAGAACCTGTATAAATTCTTATGTGCTCCAACCGACTTTGGCTCATCATCCCTTCCCAGAGGGACACCCTGAAAGGCTTCACAACTCACAAATTCTGCATAAGTTCGACTAAGGACCCCGAGTCCGAATCGTCGAAAGTTGGCGCCCACCGTGGGGCCTTTCTCAAGGCATTCTTATTTCTATCCGAAGGTTTGGTGAGCCATGTCTGGGGCATATGATTCCGAGAACGACTTCGATCTCGAGGATTATGACCACATCCAGATGCCTTCACCTAGTGACCCTATTCCAATGGAGGAAACTGGAGGCAAAGACATCCTGGAGGTCGATTCGACCACTCAGGTCATGTCCATCGACCAGGAGGCGACCGACGCAGAACAAGACCCCACTGTGGTTCTTAATGTGTTAGAGGTTGAATCCGGTCCATCGTATGACCCTACGGAGGAGGGTAAGGGCGATGTCGACTAGGAATTTAGCCCGGGGAGGTTTGATCCTCATAACCTTCATCGTCTCTTTGATTTCGAGTCTGACTCAGAACAAACGGAGATGTTTTCTCCGTCGGTGACCTCGCTCCCTAGACAGTTCGCTGCCTTGTTGGAAGAAACTCCCGATCAACGGGCTGCTAGGGAAGAACAGGAACGCAAACAAAAGGAAGATCAGGATCATGAGCAACAAGATAACAAACTTCACAGAACAGCCCTAGAGGCTCTTCAAAATACGCAAGCTCGTTACGACGCTGCTCTGAGTTCTTCTCGTCGATCGCGTGGTCGCAGACGCGACCAGACACCATCTTTACCCCTGGAGCGTTTGCCGGTGGACGAAGAGACGGTGACACCTGGTGCACCTAGGAGAAGTACGCATGGCTGGCTCTGATCTATTGCAGAGGTCCTGCATAATTTTCCTCCTACGGTCACAAATGCGCAGAAACCGGCTTTCGCCAGAATCCTGGCGGAGAGGTTGGACGAGGTTGCATCTGAGGCGACCCCAACGGCCTCTTCCCGGTCAGTGACACGTTCCCATGACCGAGAATACTCTAATTCTGGTTCTGGTAGATGGAATCGTCCACCACCAGTACCATCTCGGCATGACAAAGCCAAACTGGCAAAGAACTCTCGTGATAGGGAACGAATCCTTGTCCACTCTCGCCTGGGACCACGAGTGACCTCTCCCTCGCGTGAGGTCGCTCGAGATCAGGTCGAGAGTCACAGGTCTATTCATGGTCCTTATGTTGGTTGTAAAACTTTCTCGCCCGGCTTTCATGCGGTCGTTTGGCCAGACAAGTTTAAACCAGGGGCCATAGAAAGGTTTGATGGAACTCAGAATCCGTTCGAGTTCCTTCAAATCTACATCACTGCTATTCAGGCAGTGGGCGGCGATGACCGGGTCATGGCCAATTATCTGCCTATAGTCCTCGAAGGACCAGCAAGAACCTAGTTGTTCAATCAGCCCGAAGGTTCAATCTATAACTGGGAAATGTTGTGTGATGCTATCCTCAATAATTTCCAAAATTGTTATCAGAAGCCGGGTAAAGAGGACGACCTCCATCGACTACGACAAACTTCGACCAAAACTCTTCGTCAGTTTGTCAAGAGATTTGTCGGGGTGAGAAACACCATCCCGAACATATCTGATAACTCTGTTGTCATGGTGTTTAAACACGCCGTTCGATATTGGAGGTTCACAGAAGATTTGCTCATCCATCCTCCTCGATCGGTGGCTGATCTCTTTGATATGGCTGATCGATATTCCGACGTGGCCGAGGCCGTTGAATGGAATTGGATGGTTGATAAGGGTAACTTGCCGCCTCAACCAGGTCTCAAGGACGTGAAGAGGGAGGATTCGAGCAAGAAGCCCAAATCTTCATCAGGCGGGAAGTCGAAGAAATAAAAAAGGAATCGATTGGGACAGTACCGAGAGGTCGCAGTCGCAGAGAAACCTCCATCGACCAAATGTAACAAATCTTCATTCAAAAATAAAACTGGTTCTGGTGGTCACAGCGCCGACCAGTCAGAGAAATCGGCTAACCTGCAGGAAGGCAAGAAATGGTGTCCGCTCCACAACTCCGCATGCCACGACCTCAAGAATTGCAGGAGTTGGTTGAAGCAGTTGGATGACTTCTACCAGGGGATCGGACCTATGCCGACCTTGTCACCAAAGGAACAAACCTGCGGGCTAAGGGACGCCAGCGAGGATGAAGAGATGTCTTACCAGGCCAACTCTAGCTAAGTTCATGATGGCTATGCACTATGCTTACCAGTGCGGCAAGTTGCCTGGCCCCAAGGGCGTTATTTCTGTCCGAGGTAGTCGCAACGTGGCATTGACGTGTGATCGGCTATCCCTGGAGATAGTGGACCAACTTCCCCTTCGGGAAGCCCAGATCGCCACTGTGTCCACTGATACGATCAAAGCTACTCCTCGACCAGATGAAACACTAAAATTGGTCCCATTATACCTAGATGATCCATCCAAGACAATTCGGGTTGGATCAGGCCTGGATGACAAATAGGAACTCAAGCTCATTGCTTTCCTCGGGCTAATGTAGATGTGTTTGCGTGGAAACCATTCGACATGCCCGGTGTCCCAAGGGAGGTAATCGAGCACAGGTTAGCAATTTGACCTGGACAGCGACCAATAAAGCAGAAGCTCAGGCATTTTGCTATTGATCGGCAGGAAGCCATCCGAGAGGAGTTGGATAAGCTCCATAAGGCCGGATTCATTCGCGAAGTCGATCATCCGAAATGGCTTGCAAACCCGGTCATGGTCCGCAAGTCAAATGGCAAGTGGCGCATGTGCGTCGACTACACCAGCCTAAATAGTGCATGTCCGAAGGATGACTTCCCCTTCCCTACGTAGAACAGCTGGTCGATTCTACTATGGGTTGCGAACTGATGAGTTTCCTGGACGCTTACTCGGGATATCATCAAATTAGCATGGCAGAAGAAGATGAAGAGAAGACTGCCTTCATTACACCATTCGGCACCTACTGCTACGTCAGAATGCCTTTTGGTCTCAAGAACGCAGGTTCCACGTACCAGCGCTTGATGCAAAAGACATTTCTTTCCCAGACAGGGCATAATCTTAAAGCTTATGTAGACGACCTGGTTGTAAAAAGTTGAAAAGGTTCATCTCATTTAGATGACCTTGCTGAAACCTTCTGTAATTTGCATCGATATGGAATAAAATTAAACCCGGAGAAATGTTCTTTCGGGGTTTCATCTGGAAAACTTCTTGGTTATCTTGTTTGTTCCAGAGGGATCGAAGTCAATCCTGAAAAGATCAGGGCTATCGAACAGATGAGGTCTCCTTCAACCATCAAGGATGTTCAGCACCTAGCAGGTCGCATGGCAGCATTAAGCCGATTCATATCGCGACCAGGCGAACGGGGACTACCTTTCTTCAAAGCCCTATGCAAACATCACAATTTTACATGGTCCGATGAGGCCGAAAAGGCATTTCAGGAGGTAAAAGCATATCTATCCAGTCCGCCGGTCTTGGTTTCCCCCGACAAAGAGGAACCATTACTCCTCTACTTGGTGGCCACACCTCACGCGGTCAGCGCTATTCTGATCGCAGAAAGAGAGGGTATGCACAAACTCGTCTACTATGTAAGCGAAGTACTTCATGGTCCTAAGGAACGATACCCTAAGGTTCAAAAGATACTCTACGCACTACTGATGGCTTCCCGTAAGCTACGACATTACTTCCAAGCACATAAGATCACAGTGCCCTCATCTTTTCCATTGGGGGACATTGTCGGCAATCCGGAGAAATCTGGTCGGATCGCCAAATGGGCTGTCGAGCTCAGAGCGTTCGACAATCATTTCACGCCCCGCACTACGGTCAAGTCTCAGGTCGTGGCCGACTTCGTGGTCGAATGGACTAATCCTGAGCCACCCGTGCAGGCGCTCGAAGATTTGGAATGCCCTGATCACTGGACAATGTACTTTGACAGCTCTTGTAGTTTTCAACACACGAGGGCTGGAGTGGTCTTAGTCATGCCTCAGGGCGAACAGCTGAAGTTTGTCATTCAACTACACTTTGTTGCGACTAACAATGCAGCAGAGTATGAAGGTCTTATTGCAGGGCTCCGGGCAGCAAAATTCCTTAGAGTCCGTCGATTAGTGGTGAGGGGAGACTCACAGCTGGTCGTAAACCAGGTAAAGAAGGAATACAGCACCTCCAATGAGACAATGGCTCATTACCTGGGGGAAGTGAGGAGATTGAAAAAACACTTCAATCATTTCAAAGTCCAATACATCCCGTGAAAGAACAACATTCTCGCAGACCAATTATCCAAAATTGGGTCCTCACGCACATCCGCTCCGGCAGGAGTGTTCGTCGAACACTTGGAACATCCCTCGATCATGACTATGGTCGAGAATGTCCGGTTAGTTCGGAAGGCGCGTCTATACAAGCTTATAGAAGGAGTTTTGTATAGAAAAGGTACTCAAGGAGTATTCATGCGCTGTGTGTCCAAAGAGGAAGGTAAACCCCTCTTGAGAGAAATTCATGACGGTGTATGCAGTGCGCGCGCGTCATATCGTACACTGGTCAGAAAAGCTTTCTGACAAGGATTTTACTGGCCTTCGGCACTTGATGATGCCAAGAATATGGTCAAGACGTGTTCTCAGTGTCAATTTCATGCGAGACAGGTTCATCAACCTGCCTACACCTTGCAAACCATTCCCCTATCATGACCCTTTGCGGTCTGGGGGATGGACATTGTTGGTCCTATTCCACAAGCGATCAATGGATATAAGTTCTTGTTCATAGCTATTGACACATTTACGAAGTGGATTGAGGCCGAACCAGTACGCAACATTGTCGCTGCTGCTGCACAAAAGTTCTTTCATAAGAACATTGTGACTCGATTCGGTGTTCCAAATCGTCTCATCACTGATAACGGTTCCCAGTTCGCTAGTGGTTTTTCTGGACTATTGCGATCAGGTCGGGACCAAGGTGTGCTTTGCCTCTGTAGCTCATCCACAGAGTAATGGTGCCGTTGAACGTGCCAATGGGCAAATATTGCACAGCATCAAAAAAACATGTTTTTGATCGCCTTAAGACACGCTCGGGGGCTTGGGTAGACGAGCTCTATACCGTTCTATGGGCACTACGTACTACTTCTAGTCGAGCCACCGGTGAGACACTTTTCCATCTGGTATACGGGGCTAAGGCTGTATTACCCATGGAAATTAATATTGGTTCTGTCCGAAGAGATCAATTCGAACAAGTTGATCAGAACAGGCAACGATTACATGACCTCATCCTTCTAGAAGAAAAATGTGATCGAGCTCTGGTCAAGTCTGCGGTGTATTTGCAAACTTTGCGCAAATACCATAACAAAAGGGTGCGACCATGTAGTCTTCACGTGGGCAATCTGGTTTTACGTAAAATACAAAACCAATCCAGTCGCAACAAGTTCTCCCCACAGTGGGAAGGTCCCTACACTGTTGTCTCAGTGCCGCGACCAGGATCAGCTCGGCTAGCGATGGAGGATGGTCGAATCTTATCCAATAAATGGAACATCGATCAACTACTACCAATCCCTTTTCCTTTTCAATTAGCATTATTTAATAAAATTAGTGCTTTTAGTTGTTTCATATGTGGGTTATTCCTTTTTGCCCGTATGTTACGAGTCTGGCTCGGGGGCTGGTCGCCGATGGTTATATCGCCACAATACCCTAATCGGATTCGCTGGCCGATCTCGTGATCACTTCCAGACAAGACACCCCTCAATAAGCCATTTCTCAAGGCACACGGGGCTTGCTGGCATGTCCTTGGTCATCAGAGTGGCTGCTGGTTTGCAATAAGATTAGGTATTGTATCGAATATGATTGTCGGCCTGGTTGGGTATCCCTGGTCGTCGTTACACCCATATTTTTCCTGTGCTTATAATACTAAGTCTTCAGTATACATAATCACAGGCGGGGGCTAGGGGAAAATGGTCGCAACTTGAAACAAAAAGAGGTGCTTTCTTTTCGAAAAAATGCATACATTCGCATTGTATAAACTGTATTTGTACATGTATAAAGATTTACATAATGCCAAGTTCTTTCAAGAGTTTTTCTACAAGAGGTTTAACTTCCTCCATGATGACCTCAAGCTGGTCTTCACTCTCGACCTCTGCCTCTCCCACCACTGGATTCAGATCGAGATCTGAGCATGGTGAAGACAAAGTCGGCAGAGGATGGCGGAGGCTGCTGATTGTACTCTGGTCTTAATCGCCTCTTTTTGCCGCCTTGTATCTTCAGGAAGATACTCGAGAAGGGACTCTGCTTGGGTCGCGACCAGCGTGGTCCAGTCGCTAAGGCTAAGGTCATCCATCTCGGTTTCGACCACATTAGCCCTCAGCAAACCAGCCACCATCTTTAGTTTTTCGAAGATGTCTCGTTGAGCACTGCTGCAGGTTGAGAGTGACATGCTCAAGTCTTTGTTCTCCCTGCAGACGGAATCCATGGTCGCCTGGAAATCTGTCTTCTTTTGACCGAGCTGGCTTATTTGGTCGTCTCGCGCTGCGACAGGAGGCCATTACAAATAGTTTGTATGACAAAACTAATTTACTCTGGTCAGGAATATGCTTACAGGAGAGCTGTGACCGCAGTTTATGGAGTTCGGTCTCCAGGAATGAGATCTTGGAAGCTTCCCAGAACTCCTTGTCGCGCCCCGAAACTGGGACTACGACTACTCCCGTGGAGACCTAGCTCGCTGTAGCTAGGCCCATATATGCATACCCTTGACTTCCCAGGATAAGTCAAGAACAGGAGTATATTTATATTGCAACAGAGTAACTTACAAAATATTTAAACAGTGTGGCCTACTGGCCTTAATATTACATAAAGAGATTACAATGCCTTCGCGGCATACATGGTTTAGCAAAATAACATCTACACAGCAGAAACAGGTGACCCTCCCACAATGAGAAGATGACGGCAGAATAACACACATCAGGACTTTGACGAGACTGACTCTCCTCCTTCTGGATCCAAGAAATTCTTCACACCTTTATCTTGATTATTGAACGCTCCATCTACTGATTTGTAGGTTGCAAGGGTGAGCACTTACGTACTCAGCAAGTCATAGGTAAGAGTAGATACATATAGTAGTGATGATATGAACATAGACTAGTCAAGAATTATGGATGTTTGTAAAATAATATTTTCTTTCATACCTCATTTCATCTCATGGCAGCACTTTTCATAACATAGCATCGAAAACTTGTTCACTAGATTATAGTACTACCGTGACACGTCGACACACGACAGCCCACGGCAGTACCCCTTATCATGACAACACATGTCATTTGGGTAATCTTGACTTATCAAATTTTATTTAGAAAACATACTTGTGTCATACCCCGTGGATTTAATCCACCGCAATAGACTCCTATAAACCCGGGAGCTCGGAGTATTCGAATATGTTTTTAACTCTGCAGAGAGGTACCAATTTACCCTGAAGATATTCCACTTTCATGCCCATCCTATCAATATGATTAGACCCTTCCTCAAAACCATGTGCGAGTGGCAAAGTGGAGATAACAAGAACTTTTGTTATGTTTCACTCACAATTCACCCCTAGCCCTGTGGATCTCTCGCGAACCACAGTTGTGGCAGGTTGTACCCAAACCTCCACCCCCATGCATATTCCCATTACTGGGTCAGCGTGCATGATCACCTTCAGTGATATGTGTGGGAGCCGCACTCCGTGCAAATCGTGCATCACTTCACATCTCATGCAGGGGTTTCATGTGCGATCTGCATAAGTACTTGTTCAGGCCTGTCCCATACCAGGCTTGCGGTTAGTACGTGTTTCATGCCACTAGACGCACAACACAAGGTACTAGTCCTTATATGCCAGTGACCAAATCATACCACAAACTATGCACCTTCAGTGCCTGCTCATCCTTTGTAGTTAAGCACCTCTAGTTCTACCACCATTCCAAACCAAAATTCTGGTCACGGCTAGGGGTTTTATTTCATGAATATACGTATATACATAAATACATATTAGTTCATGGCTCAAAACTTGTTCATTTCACATTTCACAGATAACCAGTCTAGTACTGCCAATTTATAATTCAACCATTCTCAATCTTTCACATGAAATATTATCTATATTCAAGGTTATATTATAGCAACTCTTAAAATATAGGTTCAAGATGTCCAAGAATATGACTTGCCTTCTGTGTCGTAAAATACAGCAGTTGATGTCGGGTCGGCAGTGAAGTCCTCGAACTCTAGCTCTAGCTCTGAGCAAAGATCAAGCAAGCAAACAGGCATTACAATCATCCTACTCTTACTAATTCACTACATGCAATAATGCAATGAGAACATTTAGGCGATACAAGATTCAAGAGTTCTGGAAAGCGATTAGGGTTAAGATTAGTTTTCAAAAGTTTACAAGGTTCTAAATGTCTCAAAATATCAGAATGATATCAATGTTGCGACTGGTTTGCTCAAAAACAGCAAACGTCTTTAGGTCGACATTCGGTTCAAGGCATCGACATAGGGTCGATGAATGATAGAGGGATTATCTCAACTTGTGGCAGTAGAATAAAATGTAGATCACAACTCCAAAAGTCTAAGGGACAAGGTTATTTTCAATTTGTACAACTGGAAAGAGGTGAAAAGAGCTAATGCCACTGGCTGACAAGCTCTGGCATAGGGATGACAATGTCAAAATCTAGGGCTAAGCATAAAATGCAGTTCAAGGGCTCAACTGCTGTGCTAACTTTGTCTAGGAGTTAGGCCTGAGTAACAGGAAGAAAAGACATAACAAGTTTCTTGGCTGGAGATGGCTGGACGGCAAGAAATCCGATGATGAACTGCGGTGATCTTACTGCACTGCAACAGTTCTGGACACAAATTTTGGCATGGTTATAACATTCAATCTAGGCCGATCTAGATGTCGAGTTAGAAGACAAAAGTGTTCAGGGGATTGAGGCGCATCTGGAGGACAAGGTGGTTGAAGGTGGATCGCTCGTAATCACTTTTCCGGTGATCGGTGCCAGAGAAGAAAGCACTGAATTGGCCGTTTTTGATACAGAAGGTTTGAAGTTAATTCCTCGCTTGGAGAGTGATAGAAGGACACGAGGAAGCTATTGGTGAAGTCAATTTGGCTGGAGGATCGCCGGTGTGGCCTGGCGACGTGAGCCAGTTACTGGTGGTGCTAAAATTTGGGGAAAACTTCGATTTGAGCTGGAATTCAAAATCTGAGTTTACATGCTTGCTAAGATTAGTTCACTGATCATTTTGTCCTATTATCACGAAAGCAAATTCGGGCTAATTTAGATGGCATTGCTAGAACAGGGCATTAGAGGATTTCGGTGATCGCCGGCATTAGAGATGACCGGAGCTCAATTGGATACTATCACATGATAAAGGAGATGAGAGATACTCACTGATGGTGTCAATTTGGCAAATGGTGTAGTGGTTGAAGCTGGCACCGTGAGCCCTCGTGCTGAGCTCGCCGGAGAAGAAGACGAAGGTGGAGGAGATAACAATTTAGTAAATTCTGATGAAGTGAAGATGACACAGAGTATTGGGCTTCTTAAATAGACCAGGGCGAAGCTTACAAAGAAGGAACAGCAAAGGAATTAGCACCAGGGACTTAGCTGGCCGGGCGCAGGTGCGACAATGGTGAAGAAACAGCGGCAGCGACAAGACGGTGAGCAGCGGCTCTGTACTGATCAAATTGTCGGCTCGTTGGGACTGAACGATACTGGGCGGTGCAAAGCGGTGGTGAAAAAACTGTCACTGCGAGGCAACGTGGCGTGAAGTTGCTGACAAAGGTTGTTGCCGGTCGCGCGCAGGAGCAGATGTTGGTCGTCGACGTTGCAACAGCGATGGCTGAGGTGCGGACACGTACGCACATGCAAACACAAGTAAGTACGGGCTCAGGCGCAGACAAGGCTTGGCCGGCGGCAAGTGAACACGGCACAAAGACCACGGCGAGGCTCTGGTCGAATTGGACTGATCTATAAATCTGTGATTTCTAAATCTTGGCTTTGGGCTGATCTATAAATCTGTAGGTTTGGAAGATTTAAACTGAAATTGATTGCATTGATCTGGCAGACTTTATTCAGCAAAGTATTTGGTAAAGATATTTTGTAAATTCTGGCACATTTGAATAGTTTTTGATATAAACTGAAAATAGGGTATTTTAGGGTAATTGAAATCTGAATTTTGGTCGATTTCGAATTCTGGCATTTAGCATGAGATTTTGGAATCTGGACAGAAGAGAAAGTTGTTTCAAATAGCATTCGGAAAAGGTTTGCTGAAGAAATTCTGAATTTGGAGTTAATCTATATATTTTAGCCTTTTTGGGTTTCTAGATATCAGAAAAGGACTAATTTGCGATACAATTTGGAATGATTTGTGAAAAAGGCCTGGATGATGAAATCTAGTTGCCAACTTTCTGGTTTAAGGTATTGGCATACCCATGATCATGATCCAAGAATAATCTGGTCTGGATTAGATCTAGATTTGGCTAAATCTGAGTTCAGAGTATTTAGGGTAATTAGGTTATTAATTAAATTCCTGTTTTCGAAAACAGAAAAGAATTAATAAATCTGGAAGTTAGAGATGGAATTGAATCTGGGTTCTGAAGGCTTTTATACTTAAGATAGATAGTAGATCAAATCTGAAAAATCAGATCTTGATTTGGGTCTATAGAATAAATTTGAAATTTTTAGGGCTTGATAAAGATAATGATCTGGCTATTACTACAGATACATGCATGCATGTTGTTCATGCAAAATAAAGTTTTCACCCCAAAACTCAGGGTGTTACACTCCTGGTCTTCCCGATCAGCGAGGCTCTTCATCAAATAAGCATTTTCTCTGTGACAAAAGAGACAATTGTCATGATAGAGTTTACACTTGGGCAAATATATAAACGTTTTCCTTACCGCTTCAGGCGACCCGTTTCCTCTTGTGCGACCTCAATTCTATTTGCCATAGCCATCGACCTGGTTGCCATATGATTCAGTTCCTATGATATGGAAGGGGATCAGTTTCAAAGCCCGGGTATTCATATCCAAATGCGAACTTAAAAAATTGCAAGGGGAGTTCGACATACCTCAACATACTCCCGGAATGAGCCTCTTTCCAATTCAATTGAAGGCTGAGTCGCTGGACTCGCCTTATCCCCAGTAGGAGCAGCGGATGAGTTTTCCTGCTGAGCCTTATTTTTTGCCAAGGCCGCAGATTCCAATAACTCCGATTGGACTTCTGCAGCCAACCCATCTACAATGGCCCGAAGAACTTCTCTGGCCAAGGGATGGAACTTTGCTCCCCAGAGACCACGGTAGCGGGGGAAGCTTCAATACAAGCCGAGGTCACTGGAGGGCTGGGCGCTGAGTCTCTACGCCTAAGCAAATGGAAAGACCATCGCTTAGAATCTTTTCAGTCGATCACTGTAATCCGACCCTGTCCAGACATGAGAGATTCTTACCTTACTCGAAATCCCACCAACTTTTGGGATTTCAAAGATGGTTCCTCGAGGAAAAGAGGACAGTTGTCATCTGTCCTAGTCTTCCTCTTCGTGAATAAGACCTTGTCTTTTTCTCCCTGTGTGTACAAACCCATAAGCACATGCATGAGGAATGGTGATGACCAAAGCTGTAAGAATCCTTATCGGAGTAACCTTCTCGGTCGGTAGTGATACGGCCATTGGTCCAGACGTCTCTTGGACCACAGGCGCTAGGACTTCATCTGCGACCACGGGGTTGGTAGTGGTCGCGGTGTCCTGCTCGGTTATTCCCACTCCTGTCGGCAGGAGTGGAGTGCTCACCGCCCCAGGACTGGCAGGAGTCACTTCGCGGCGGATATGGGGGATGTCTTCTTCTTCCTGTACGAGCAAAATTTAGTGGATGTACATAGACGAATAACAACATTCAGGACTGTGAGATATCTTACCGCAGTCACCCCTTGTGTTAGGAGGGGAGGTGTTGCAAATCCTGAAGCTTCCTGGGCTTCAGGTACTGGGGTTTCACCCGCGACCACAGGGTTATCAGTGGTCGCGGGGCCCGCTGCGGTCGTCTCTCTCCCTATGGGCAGAGACAAGACCTCGCTGGACGAAGGAGTGATTGTCTTCCTCTTGCGACGAATCAGAGGGACGTCATCCTCTTCATCCTCACTCCTTTCACCCTGTACGATGAAGAAGTAATTCCAGTTCATACTTGGGATAACAGGGGGCATTGAGTATCTTACCGCAGCTCTCTTCGCGGTAAGGGGAGTCTTTTGCGAGGAGGCCTCTTCCAGAATCTTCTTGGACTTCTTGGGAGCAGGTTACTTCGCCCCGAGCTTCGAAGACATTTTCTTCACCCTCTTCGTAGCCAGTTTTCCCAGGAAACCAACATCCTCGCTTGGACGCGTCGCTTCGGCGAATTTCCCCAGGAGCTATGACATTCCAAATGTTCTTGTTAATGCAAGATGAGTAAATGATCTAAAAATAGAGCCTTCGGAGAAAGTCCATACCTTTCGGCGCTCTTGTTTGAGATCGTCGTTGGCATTGATTAGGCTCTGGGGGCGAGGCGATCCCCTGGTTCCCTCCACATCGGCGCTGTACTCCTTGAGGAGGTAATTTGTCCGCTTCTCGATTTCGGACAAAGGCAGAGCTGTGTCACCAGCAAGCAGGTTAGCAAAAAAGACATTTTTTCAGAAGAAATGTATGTTTTGTTGACTGGAAGACATTCTGTTATTATAGTCCAAGGTGCTATCCACCATGGACTGGATTTCCCAGGTCGGATGAGCCCTTTCGCGCGGGGGCTCACCTGATTCTTCACAAAGTCACGGATGATGTCGCGAGCAGTTAGTCCTTGCTGGACTAAGTGAAGAATCACTTGGGCCTGCTTCTTCTGCTCTGCGCTCAGAGCAGGAAGAGAGTCCAACTTGCTAGACTTCTCCGGCTAGGAGTTCTCAAACCACAACCCGCTCTCCGACAGAGGGGTGCAGTACAACCATTTCTGGTACCACCCGTGAACGGAATCTCAGAGGGGTGGGAAGGGATATGTAACACCCCTGTTTTGCCAAACCCTAAAATAGCCAAAATCCACATCTTGACCCCAAACCCTAATCTGCTTCAGCCATTCCCTTCTAAATGTTGTTCAGAACATTTTTCCCTTCGGGATCATCTCCAAAATCCCATCCTAAAACTGAGTTTCGACCCTTGCCGTCTCAGAACCCTAATTACCCTAATTTTACCCTAAACTGCTTTTCCCCAATTGTGTCGAAACCCTTCAGATCTTACCCGATCATACCAAACTTTAGCCAGATGAGTTCTAATAATTTTATGCAACTTATCTGCGAAATCAGATTTCAGATCGGACCCTTAGATCTCCAGATTTGCAATCAAGTACATTTCCTATTCAACTTTTCCTCGCAGATCAGTCCCTGAATCAAGATTTGAAATTGCAAATTAGCCCGGGCCTTCTTTTTAGCCCCTGTGCCGTTCGACCGCGCCCCATTCGCCGTTGCCTCGCCGCAGAGCTCGCCGCCGGCCATCCTCTCCGGTCGCCGCGCTCGTAATCGGTTGAGCCACCCCGCGCGCACGTGATAGCCACCGTGGCATCGCCTAGCCCAGCGGATAAACGCCCTCGCCCCAGAGCCGTGTCTTCGCGCGCGCAACCGTAGCCGTGGCATTTGCATGCGCGTACGTGTCGTTGCCGGAGCTACGTTGTCGCCTCCGCATCTGCGCCGTCCCGGACGAAGTTCCAAGGCACCCTGGCATTACTGGCAAAGCTGCAGCACCGCCTGAGCGCGATCACATCGCCGTCGCCGTCGTTGCGCCTGCGCCCGACAAGCTTCTCCCCGGCGCAAGCAACCACTGTCGCTTAATCCCTCGCTAGCTTCGCCCCTGGACCTATTTAAACCCCCTCAGTGCTGTGAAGAAGCACAACTTCAAGACTTAGCCAAATTCCCAGTTTTTCACTGTTTCCCTTTCTTCTCCGGCGAGCTGTTTCTGGAGCCACCGTCGCCAGAGCAAACCGTAGCCCATCTCTCCAATCCAGGTTCACCAGTAAGTTCCCCACACCCATCTTCCCGTGCCCAAGCAAGCAATTGCATCATAGTGCTCCCCATCGCCGGTGATCGTGTGAGACCCCCCATTTGAGGATCACCTTGGTAACCGCCCAGGTAGGTTACACACAGCAGGATGACACATGAGCTCCAAACCAGACAAGCATAATAATAACATTAAACAGGTAGCAGGCCAGCTTGGCCAATATTACATACCCAAAGCACCGAAAATGGCGCTAAGTAGAGTTGCTAAGAAAATAACAAGTTTATCAGAACCAGAGTCGGTATCTAAGTACCGAACACACAGCATAAAGCACAAAGCAACGACAAAAAGCTTGATTTCCATTCGCAGCGGGGTTGAAGTGGCTCCTCCCACATCTGACTTGACTTGGTGCGCAATCCTTCTAGAACGTGGGCTCGTCCGGGGTGCTTCCCTCTTCTGCCGGGAACTCATAACTGAAGGACTCGGGATCCTCGAATCCCTCTTCTACAGTTGGATGCAAATTGCAAGGGTGAGCACTTGGTGCTCAGCAATACTCATTCCGGGGATTATAGTAATTGTACTTACATGAGGGTGAAACATATGATTCAGGGGTTTTAGTTTCATATAGATAGAGATATATAGATTTCCAAGTTATTTGTTCAGTAAACAGTACTTTGTCATGAAAATAGCACTTTAAACATGTTACATGTTTTCAATAAAAACATTAGATGTAGTGGTCTCCCATGAGTCACTACTTTGTTAGCCGCATTATGAAAACATTCCAAAACATTACTTGTGCTATAACCCATGGATAACATCCACTACGAAAAGACTCCTGAACCTGGGAGTACAGAGTATCTGACACTTCTTTTACGCTTTGCAAAGGTGTACCTCTTTTTAAATCCACTGGTTCACTCGGCTTTCAAGTCGGATCAGCTCCATGTGACTTATACACATGTGACAAGGCCGAGATCACACAACGCTTTACAGTTCAGTATTAACAGTATCCCTGCCCGGTAAATAGACAATTAAGTCTCAAGTACCGTTGTGGGTCTTACCCACTGCCTTACTTCCTAGCCTCTCTGGTCTATGTTCCCTCAGGACACATAGCCTTGGTCTATGTCCACGCGAGACATACGACCATTTAAGATTACAGCCGCTCACGGCTTAATCAGGTCTAGGGCGTCTTCCTTCATTTACGCCTTTTTCTCTCATCATTTTTCTGACTCACATCACTCATAGCCGAACCTTGGCCTTCCAGTTTCCACGCGAGAAACCAGATCGTCAAACCATGCAGGGAACTGCTAATACCAAAAAGCTACTGAGTTGTGCCTGTCCCATACCAGGCAAGTGGTTGGTACGTTTACAATTCGTATAGAGACACAGCACAAGGTTCTTGTCCTTATGAATCAATAGTGAGGAACATTCACATTCCCTGGTGCGCACCGCACCCTCTCCATACAATCCAATCCTCACTACTGATCCCTTTTATCGGTTTTCTTGTCAAAACGGTTTTCATTATAACTTCTCATGTATTTGACCATTTCAAGTTTAATGTGAACATTCAATATATGAGTCCTAGGGTGACAAAAGCATATATATGAAGGTTCAATAACAAGAGGGGTTTTATGATTCATTAGGGAATATCTACTCATGTCATTCAAACATAACTTGTATTTTAACTAAACATGCATAGTAAGAAACAGTGAATATACTTCATGTGAAAATATTGGGTGAGACATGATCAAAGGAATGAGGCTTGCCTTGCAATGTTGGGTCTAAAAACTCAGACGGCTCTTCAAAGACTTCTTCCGTTCCTTCCGCTTCTGACTCTGCGGCAAACAATTAACACACAAACACATACCACATAAGCATACTGAAAATAGTTTCTATAGAAAGTATTAAGTAAATAAGTCATGCATGCAGGGGAAAAAGTTAGGGCAAGGTCACAAGGGCTCTGGTCGAAGAAACGGCTAAAAAGGATTGAACGTCGAGGGGTCGACATTCAGTTCGTGGCTTTGACATAACTGGAAACTAGTCTTAGGATGGTTTTCTGGAGAAGTGACAGTAGAGAAAGTTGTAGATCTCAACTCCAGGAATCTATGGGACAAGGTGGCATTTCAATTGCTCCACCAGAAGGGGTCAAACAGGGCTAATGCCAGTGGTTGACATGCACTGACATGGTGCTGGACATGGCCAGAAACTAGGGCATGGCTTAACTTTTGATCTAGGGCTCCAAATGATGCACCACTTTGTCTGGGAGGTAGGCATTACTAACAGGAACAATATACTCAACAGGCACAAGGGCTGAAAGTGGCCGGAGGGTGGCCAAATCCGGCGATGAACCACGGTGGCCTGGACATGAACTGAGTTACTGGACAGTGATCTTGGCATAGGCATAACTCACAATCTAGGCAGATCCAGGTGTCGAGCTAGTGGACAATATTGCTCAGGGTACTGGAATCTATCTAAGGGACAAGGTTTCAGGTGCTGGATCGGCCGGGAACAAATTCCGGCGACCGGCGCTGGAGAAGACGACACTGGACAAAGGGGGTTTTCGATTCAGGGCGAATGAGCTCAATTCCAAGCTTGGGAATGATCTCTAGGGTGCAACAAAGCTACTGGGGAGGTTAATTTGGCCGGAGGATCGCCGGCGTGGCCTGGCGACGAGAGCCAGTTCACTGGTGGCGCGCGATTTGGGGAGAGCTATGATCTTAGCTCGATTTTGAAAACCAGATTGGTAGGCTTGCTACAAAGAGTATGCTGATCAATTTCTTCTACTGGTACTACGGCTAATTTGGTTTAAATCAGGTAGCATTGCAGGAACAGGGGTTTTGAGCTTTTCCGGTGATCACCGGCGTTAGGGTTCGCCGGGGTGCAATTGGGTGCTATGACACGAACAGGTGGAAGAGGGGAACTCACTGGTGGCTTTGGTTTGAAGAATGGTGCAGTAGATTAGGCTGGCACCGTGAGCTCCAGAGGTTGCTCGCCGGAGAAGAAAGCAAACTCGACGGCGGTGAGAAATTAACTGGGAATTTGGCTAAGTCCTGAGCTTGTGCTTCTTCACAGCGTTGAGGGGGGTTTAAATAGGCACGGGGACGGAGTTTGCGAGGGTGAACGCGACAACGGTTGCTTGCGCCGGGGAGAAGTTTGTCGGGCGCAGGCGCAACGACGGCGACGGCGACGTGATCGCGCTTCAGGCGGTGCTGCAGCTTTGCCAGTTGCCTTGGGACTTCGTCCGGGACGGCGCAGATGTGGAGGCGACAGTGTAGCTCCGGCAACGACACGTACGCACATGCAATTGCCACGGCAACGGGAGCGCGCGCGAAAACGAGGCTCGGGAGCGCGGCCGTTTAAACCGCTGGGCGAGGCGATGCCACGGCACTGGCACGTGCGCGGGAGGTGGTTTGGTTGCTCACAACACAGGTGACAAGAACGGTGGCCGGCGGCGAGCGAATGCGGCGAGAACGCGGCGCGGCAACGGTGGCTCGGGCACTGGTCGTGGCAACGACCAGGGCTGGTCGAAAGGGCCTGAAAAGAATGTTTGGGCCGATTTGCTATTTCTGAAACTTACTCCAGGGGCTGTTCTGTGAGGAAAACTTGAATAGGACTTGGGCCTGTTTGCAAATTTGGAGATCTGAGGGTCCGATCTAAAACCTGATTTCGCAGCTAAGTTGCAAAAGATTAGTAGAACTTATCTGGCCAAAGTTTGGTAAGATCGGGCAAGATCTGAAGGGTTTCGACAAAATTGGGGAAAACAGTTTAGGGTAATTAGGGTAATTAGGGTTTTAAAAATAGCAAGGCTTGAAACTCAGCTTTAGGGTGAGATTTTGGAGATGGTCCCGAAGGGAAAAATGTTCTGAACAACATTTAGAAGGGAATGGCTGAAGCAGATTAGGGTTTGGGGTCCAGATGTGGATTTTGGCTATTTTAGGGTTTAGCAAAAACAGGGGTGTTACAGATCGCCGGAAAACCAGAAAACCCCTGTTCCCTCAATGCCATCCCATTCAGCCCGAATTAGCTCTCGATTCTATAGAAGAACTTGATCAGTGAGCTTAGTAGAGCAAGCCTGTTGAATCAGGATCCCCAATTGCGCTCAAATTGAAGAAATCCCGATCTGGAAGTTCACCAGTTCGCCGGACCTCGTCGCCGAGCCCCTCCGGCCGATCTCCAATGAAATTAACCCCTCCAGTAGCCTCCTCATACCCCACAGATCGCCCTCAAGCTTGGAATTGAGCTCATTCGCCCTGAATCAAAAATCCCCGAGCTCCAGTGTCATCTTCTCCAGCGCCGGTCGCCGGAATTCTTTCCCGGCCGATTTAGCCGACACCACTTTGTCCCTTAGCTTCGCCTCACCTCCCTGAGCATCTTATTCCACTAGCTCGACACCTGGATCTGCCTAGATTGTGAGTTATGCCCTTGCCAAGCTTTTGTCCAGATCAATGTCTGTGCCGTGTCGCCACCGCAGTTCATCGCCGGATTTGGCCACCCTCCGCCGACTTTCAGCCCTTATTCCTGTTGAGTATTTTATTCCTGTTAGTAATGCCTACCTCCCAGACAAAGTGTTGCATCAATTGGAGCCCTGGATCAAAAGTTTAGCCATGCCCTAGTTTCTGGCCATGTCCAGCACTATGTCAGTGCATGTCAGCCACTGGCATTGACCCTGTTCAGCCCCTTCTGGTTGAGCAATTGAAATGCCACCTTGTCCTTTAGATCCCTGGAGTTGAGATCTACATCTTTCCCTTCTATCACTTCTCCAGAAAACCATCCTAAGACTAGTTTGAAGCCATGCCAAAGCCATGAACTGAATGTCGACCCTTCGACGTTCAATCCTTTTTAGCCGTTTCTTCGACCAGAGCCCTTGTGACCTTGCCCTAACCTTTTCCCCTGCATGCATGACTTATTTACTTAACAATTTCTATAGAAACTATTTTCTGTATGCTTATGGTATGTGTTTGTGTGTTGGTTGATTGCCGCAGAGTCAGAAGTTGAAGGAGCGGAAGAAGTCTTTGAAGATCCGTCTGAGTATTTAGACCCAACATCGCAAGGCAAGCCTCATTCCTTTGATCATGTCTCACCCAATATTTTCATATGAAGTATATTCACTGTTTCTTACTATGCATGCTTATTTGAAATACAAGTTATGTTTGAATGACATGAATAGATATTACCTAATGGATCATGAAACCCCTTTTTGTTATTGAACTTTCATATATATGCTTTTGTCACCCTAGGACTCATATACTGAATATTCACATTAAACTTGAAATGGTCAAATACATGAGAAGTTATGATCAAAACAGTTTTGTCAAGAAAACTGATAAAAGGGATCAGTAGTGAGGATTGGATTGTATGGAGAGGGTGCGGTGCGCACCAGGGAATGTGAATGTTCCTCACTATTGGTTCATAAGGACGAGAACCTTGTGCTATGTCTCTATGCGAATTGTAAACGTACCAACCACTTGCCTGGTATGGGACAGGCACAACTTAGTAGCTTTTTGGTATTAGCAGTTCCCTGCATGGTTTGTCGATCTGGTTTCTCGCGTGGAAACTGGTAGGCCAAGGTTCGGCCATGAGTGATGTGAGTTCAGAAAAATAATGAGAGGAAAAGGCGTAAAAGAAGGAAGGCACCCTAGACCTGATTAAGCCGTGAGCGGTTGTAATCTTAAACGGTCGTATGTCTTGCGTGGACATAGACCAAGGTTATGTGTCCTGCGGGAACATAGACCAGAGAGGCTAGGAAGTAAGGCAGTGGGGAAGACCCACAACGGTACTTGAGACTTAACTGTCTATTTACCGGGCAGGGATACTGTTAATACTGAACTGTAAAAACGTTGTGTGATCTCGGCCTTGTCACATGTGTATAAGTCACATGGAGCTGATCCGACTTGAAAGCCGAGTGAACCAGTGGATTTAAAAAGAGGTACACCTTTGCAAAGCATAAAAGAAGTATCGGATACTCTGTACTCCCAGGTTCAGGAGTCTTTTCGTAGTGGATGTTATCCATGGGTTATAGCACAAGTAATGTTTTGGAATGTTGTCATAATGCGGTTAACAAAGTAGTGACTCATGGGAAACCACTACATCTAATGTTTTATTGAAAACCTGTTTAATGTTTAAAGTATCATTTTCATGACAAAGTACTGTTTTACTGAACAAATGACTTGGAAATCTATATATCTCTATCCATATGAAACTAAAACCCCGAAATCATATGTTTCACCCTCATGTAAGTACAATTGCATTAATCCCCGGAATGAGTGTTGCTGAGCACCAAGTGCTCACCCTTGCATTTATATCCAACTGTAGAAGAGGGATTCGAGGATCCCGATTCCTTCAGTTATGAGCACTCAGCTGAAGATGGAAGCACCCCGGACGAGCCCACGTTCTAGAAGGATTATGCACCAAGTCAAGACAGATGTGGGAGAAGCCCCTCCAACCCCGCTGCTGATGGAAGCCAAGCTATTCGTCGTCGCTTTGTGTTTTATGTTGTGTGTTCGGTACTTGGATACCGATTCTGGTTCTGATAAACTAGTTATTTTCTTAGCAACTCTACTTAGCGCCATTTTCGGTGCTTTGGCTATGTAATATTGGCCATATTGGTCTGATACTTGTTTAATGATATTACTATGCTTGTGTGGTTCGGAGCTCATGTGACATCCTGCTGTGTGTAACCTACCTGGGCGGTTACCAAGGTGATCCTCAAATGGGGGGTCTCACAGGATACTCCTTTTTCTCCCTTATCCGAAAGTAGATACATCCGGCGGCATTGGTGCTCTTCGACCATGCTGAGTAGTAGAAGTGTCGGAAGAGCTCCACACTTGAGAGCATTCCGACGAAGGCTTCACACAAATGCTGGAAAATTGCCAGGATCAGGACAGCATTTGGATGGAGATTCACCAACTCCAACCTGTAATTTCTCCAATATTCCCTTCAAGAATCGACTCTCAGGGAATCGGAACCCGCAACGCAGGTACTCCTCATAAACCACCAACTCACCCTCTTGGACGATTGGGGTTTCTTGATCCTTCTCCGCGGGTCGCCAGTTGATTAGCAGCCGTGGAGGATGGATCTCTTCTTTCTCTAGCGCCACCAGACTCTCCTCTGTGTGGTAAACAGATCGGCTCCAGGACGCCATTTCTTGCAAAGGATAAAAAGGAAAGGTGGCGACTTTGGATGCAATGGAGAATGAGGAATGAGGGTTTTGTGCGGCGGAGGTTCTAGGGCAAGTTTCTGGTTGTATGGCTTCCTCAGGAAGCTACCGGCCCGAGGCAACGTTCCATTGAATACTTTATTCATTTCCCATAATGGATGCCTTCTTTCGGGAGACCTGTTATGCACTCCCCATAGTGAATCCGAAACGAAATGTATTTTTATAATCTTTATTTCGGATTCGGGGGCTAGGGCGTACATAAGAACGTGACAATGTTACAAAAATTTTTGGAGGAAGTTATCCTTCATGTTTTTTGTAAGTTAATTTTTCATGTGTTGATCACAATGCGTTTCTGTGATCACTTCAAAGTTTTGCATTTTGATCACAATGATATTATATGATCGTTGTAAATGGATAATCGCAATGCAGACAGTTATCATCCGATCAAAGAATTATGTTATCACGACTTTAGTTCTGATCACTATGACAGTTCTAATCGGATTTCAGTCCTAATCATGGCTTTGGTTCTGATCGCAATACCAGTACTGGTCGCGGTATGACACTTAATACGTTTTACCTGTGTATGTGTGGTCGTGAAGACATTACTTATGACCATATATTCGCACAGAGATTGCTAAGAGTTTTAAATTAACTCTTATGGCAAGTCATGTAAGGTAAAAGAAATCTTTATTTCTGACAATCCTTGCATACAAAAGGGATACAGGTGACCAGAGCATCGACCTGATCTGACAGAAGTTTACAAAGTTCTCCTAGGGCCATATTGGTGTCAGTAGAATCTACACTAACCGCCCCAAGAGAACTGGTAACTACTCTAAGCCTATCTACATCGTCCCGAATCAGAGAAGCACTACCATCCCTGATTGAATCGGAGAGTTCTCGCTGTTGTTGAGCGTAGTCCCTCTCCAATCGGAATTGGTGTGCCTCTTCGCGGGATCTGCCAAAACATTCTGCCAGATGCAGAATGGCTGAAGACATCTCTTCGGTCTACTTCTCCAGAACCTCTTTCTCCTTCTAGAGAGTCTGTTCAAGGGAAAGAGGATGGATCTCAGCAGGCTGGTCGCTGGGGGCTCCAACAATTTTCATCTCCTGCACATAAATGTGTTGGTTTTACAAATTAAAATGACCAATAGAAGGATCAAAATAGTTACCAATCCTCACAAGTGAGAGGATGAAGTATTTCCCCCAGAAAGTAGATCACCCGACAAAAGTCGGGAGCTACCAGGTCATGGGAGTGCAATTTTCCCACGAGAAGATTGTTTCCCCAACACAAGTTGAGGATCATCTGGTCGCGGAAGTGCAGCCTTCCAACCAGAAAATTGATAACCCGTCAAAAGACGGGGGTCACTTGGTCGTAATGAAGAAAGCTGAGAAGAAGGCTTTGAAGGATTATTATTAACCTCCAAAGGTGGAGATGAAGGTTCGACCTGCTGAGTTGCATGGATAGGGAGAACTACAGGGACCAAAGGAAGAGAGAGCAATGATGCATCACTAACCCTTGTGCCACTGGAAGATCCCTCGTCAACCTTGGGTTTCTTCCCTAGAGGAACCAAATCTTCAGTCATCTGGTAATTTCTGAAAAAGCATTTTGGAAATAATCAGAACATAAGATGGTAACTTAAACAAAAAATTCTAGAGAAGAGTTACTTTATGGAAATCTTGGTCGACTTCAAGTGCCACTTCCTCTTCATCACTTTCAATCTCAATGATGTTTTGATCTGCCATTGAGGTAGAAACAGAAGAGAAGAGAAGATGGCTTCGGAAAAGACCTACCCGGGAAAAGACTTGTGAAGTTTTAGGGTTAAGAGGCTTCGGTATTTATAGCCCCCAGGGGTGACGGTTTGTTTTTCGAATGCCTCGAGCTTTTAAAACATTTACAGTTTTATCTCAGGTTAAAAGACAATTCCACAGCGCCATCATTACCTGTCAAATACTGCCCAGAGTCCGTCTCGGGAAATAAACCGCCACACTTAGTGCGCCACTAAGTGGAGGATTTGAAGCGTCGGGTCACTTATCCGATGTAAGGTTTAAAATTTGAAGTAAATATGTCCCTTCATTTCCTTCAAATTTGGGGGCTAGCTAACGAGGATTGTTACCTGAGCTAGTTCAGAATAAATGCATGTCTGGTTCAAGACAGATTTGAACTAGGTAAGTGTCCGTTGGTGTGATCTCAGATGGCCTGAGAAGCGCGGACACATGGTCCCAGGCTTTACGCGATCAGGCCGCAGATAGTGCACGGTCAGGAGCCCGTAGGCGATGCGCGGACAGAAGGTCGTGGACTACTCTCAACCTGGAGACACGGGGTTGCTTAGGCTCTACAACAAGCATATCCCGAGTATTCCGAAGATTCTTCCACGTATGAAGATAACTACCAGGAGGTTAATATGTGTGGTTATCCCTTAATTGCACGTGTTAAGCCTGTGTGGAAGTTAAGTGCAGTTGCCAAAACTGCACCTGAGCAACCGTACAAAGCCGTTGTGTGTTGGCGCCCTTTCAACCAATATAAAAGGGTGAGCAAATGCACCAGACGAGGATATGACACATCGGGAACAAATCAACATCGACAAGTTTCCATAGGCTAGTTTAGTGGTGTTTTACATAATCACACGAAAAAGACCTTCGCCTGTGATGATCTTTTCCACAACTTTGTAACCTTTTTGCCATACATAGTGAAATCACAACAGGACGTACGTGACAAGGATTCATACCCGAGCTAGTTCAAAATGAATGCACGTCTGGTTCAAGATAGATTCAAACCAGATAAGTGTCTGTTGATGTGAACTCAAGCTGCTCCGAGAAACGCGGACACATGGTCGCAGGCTTTACGCGATCAGACCGCAGATAGTGCGCGGTCAGAAGCCCGTATGCGATGCGCGGATAGAAGGCTGCAAATAGTGCGCGGTCAGATGATTGCAAGCAATGCGCTGTCAGAACACCCTCGACCAGGAGACGCGGGGTTGCTTAGACTTTACAACAAGCATATCCCGAGTATCTCGAAGATTCCTCCATGTACGGAGATAACTGTCAGGAGGTTAATACGTGCAGTTATTCCTTAATAACACGTGTTAAGGCTTTGTGGAGGTTAAGGGCAGTTACCAAAACTGTACCCGAGCAACTGTTCGATGCCGTTATGCCTTGGCACCCTTTCGACCAGTATAAGAGGGTAAGCCAATGCATCAGACGAGGGTTGATCAGAAGACCCACATAAGACATTAGTTTAAGTCAATTAGCTTTCACAAGTCTTCTTGGCATTGTCTTGTATAAACATACAGCAAAGATCCTTGCTTGTGAAGATCCTTTCCCTAGTCTTGTAACTCTTTTTCTTACACATAGTAAATATCAACAGGACGTAGGGCTGTTACTCCCACCATCGAGGGTCCGAACCTATATAAATCTCTCTGTGCTCTATCCAGCCTTAGTTCATCATCCCTTCCTGGAGGGACACCCTGAAAGGTCTCACAACTCACAAAATTCTGCATAAGTTCGACTAAGGACCCTGAGTCCGAATCATCGACAGTTGGCGCCCACCGTGGGGCTATTCTCAAGGTGTCCTAATTTTCATCCGGAGGTTCGCTGAATCATGGCTGGACCATATGATTCCGAGAACGACTTCGATCTCGAGGATTATGCCCACATACAAATGCCTTCTCCCAGTGATCCTATTCCGATGGAGGAAACTGGAGGCGAAGACGTCTCAGAGGTCGATTCGACCACTCAGGTCATGTCTATCAACCAGGAGGTGACCAACACAGAATCAGAACCTACTGAGGTTCTCAATGTGTTAGAGGTTGAATCCAGACCATCATACGACCTACTAAGGGAAAGAATGATGTTGACCAGGAAATCAGCCTGGGAAGGTTTGACCCTGATAACCTCCATCGTCTCTTTGATTTCGAGTCTGACTCGGAACAAACAGAGATGTTTTCTCCCTCGGTGACCTCACTCCCTAGACAGTTCACTGCCTTATCGGAAGAAACTCCCGATCAACGGGCTGCTAGGGAAGAACAGGAACGCAAACAGAAGGAAGATCAAGATCGCGAGCAACAAGACAACGAACTTCGCATAACAGCCCTAGAGGCTCGTCAAAATGCGCAGGCTCGTTACAATGCTGCTCTGAGCTCTTCCCGGTGATCGCGTGATCGCAGACGCGACTAGGCACCATCCTTACCCCCGGAGCGTTTCCCGGCGGATGAAGAAACGGTAACACCTGGTGCCCCTAGGAGAAGTACGCATGGCCGGTTTTGATCTATCGTAGAGGTCATGCGTAATTTTCCTCCTATGGTCACAGATGCGCAGAAACCGGCCTTCATCAGAATCATAGCGGAAAGGTTGGACGAGGTCGCATCGGAGGCAACCCCGACGGCTTCTTCCCAGTCAGTGACGCGTTCCCGTAATTGAGAACACCTTAACTCTTGTTCTGGTAGACGGAGTCAACCGCCACCCGTCCCATCTCGACAGGACAAATCCAGATGGGCGCAAGATTCTCGTGATAGGGAACGAATTCCTGTCCACTCTCGTTTGGGACCATGAGTGACTTCTCCGTTGCGCGAGGTCGCTCGTGATCAGATCGAGAGCCGCAGGTCAATTCACGGCCCCTATGTCGGTTGTAAAGCTTTCTCGCCCGGCCTTCGTGCGGTCCTTTGGCCAGACAAGTTTAAACCAGGGGCCATATTGAGGTTTGATGGAACTTAGAACCCGTCTGAGTTCCTCCAAATCTACATCATTGCCATCCAGGCGGTAGGCGGCGATGACCGGATCATGGCCAACTACCTGCCAACAGTCCTCGAAGGACCCACAAGAACCTGGTTGTTCAATCAACCCGAAGGGTCAATCTATATCTGGGAAATGTTGTGTGATGCTATCCTCAGCAATTTCCAAAATTGTTATCAGAAGCCAGGTAAAGAGTATGACCTCCATCGACTACGGCAAACTTCGACCGAAACCTTTCATCAGTTTGTCAAGAGATTTGTCGGGGTGAGAAATACCATCCTGAACATATCTGATAGCTCTGTTATCAGGGCGTTTAAACATGTCGTCCGATATCAGAGATTCATCGAAGATTTGCTCGTCCATCCTCCTCGATCAGTTGCAGACCTCTTTGATATGGCTGATTGATATTCCGACGCAACCGATGCTGTCGAATGGAATCGGATGGTTGATAAAGGTAACCTACCGCCTCAGCCAGGACTTAAGGACGTTAAAAGGGAGGATTCAAGCAAGAAGCCAGAATCTTTATCAAGTGGTAGGTCGAAGAAATAAAAAAGGAGTCGATCTGGACAATACCGAGAGGTCGCCGTCGCAGAGAAGCCTCCATCGACGAAAGGTAACAAGTATTCATTTAAGAATAAAACTGCTTTTGGTGGTCGTAATCCTGACCTACTAGAGAAGTGGACTAACCCACAGGAAGGCAAGAAGTGGTGTCCGCTCCACAACTCCGCAGGCCACGACCTCAAAAATTGCAGGAGTTGGTTGAAGCAGTTAGATGACTTCTAAAGGGGATTGGACCGATGCCGACCTTACCAACTAAGGAACAGGCATGCGGGCTAAGAGACACCGACGGGGATGAAGGGATGTCTTACCAGGTACCTCGTAATCATCTTAATGTTATTTTCAGAGGTTCCTCCTCTTTTGTTTCTAAGAGGCAATTTAAAGCCTTTTATCGAGAGGTTAACCAAACGGAGACTTCCCTTGGTGAGCCTCAGTAACCAAACGGAGACTTCCCTTGGCTTGCTCGACCATTGAGGTTACCTCTGGTCATTACCCTGATCATCAGTAATGCGAGAGTCGAGAGGGTCCTGATTGACGGAGGTAGCTCCTTGGACATCTTATTGGTCAAGGTGCTCGACGAGATGCAGATTCCTTGTTTGAAAATCAAACCTTTAATCCATCCATTTATGGGATAATTCCTGGTCCCTCCATGATGCCATTGGGACAGGTGGTCCTCCCGGTCACACTGGGAGAACCAGATAACTTCCGAACAGAATTAGTTACTTTTGATGTAATTGATTGTGATTCGGCTTACAACGCAATCTTTGGCAGGTCAACTCTTGCTATGTTCATGATGGCTACGCATTATGCTTACCAGTGCACCAAGTTGCCTGCCCCCAAAGGTGTTATCTTGGTCCACGGCAATCGCAGTGTGGCGTTGACGTGCGATCGGCTATCCCTGGAGATGGTGGACCAACTTCCCCTCCGGGACGCTCAGGTCGCCACAGTCTCCGCTGACACGATCAAGGCTGCTCCTCGACCAGATGAAACACTCAAGCAGGTTCCATTGTACCTAGATGATCCATCCAAAACAATCCGAGTTGGATCAGGCCTGGATGACAAATAGGAACTCGAGCTCATTATTTTCCTCCGGGCTACGCAGATGTGTTTGTGTGGAAGCCATCTGACATGCCCGATGTCCCAAGGGAGGTAATTGAGCACAGGTTAGCAATTCGACCTGGACAGCGACCAATAATGCCAAAGCTCAGGCGTTTTGCTGTTGACCCGCAGGAAGCCACCCGAGAGGAGTTGGAAAAACTCCTAAGGGCCATATTTATTCGCAAGGTCGATCACCCGGAATGGCTTGCAAATCCGGTCATGGTCCGCAAGTCAAATGGTAAGTGGCGCATGTGCATCGACTACACTAGCCACAATAGTGCCTGTCTGAAGGATGACTTTCCCCTTCCCCGCATCGATCAGCTGGTCGATTATACTACGGGCTGCGAACTGATGAGTTTCTTGGATGCTTACTTGGGATATCATCAAATTAGCATGGCAGAAGAAGATGAAGGGAAGACTGCCTTCATCACCCCGTTCGGCACCTACTGCTACGTCAGAATGCCGTTCGGTCTCAAGAACGCAGGTTCCACATACAAGCGCTTGATGCAAAAGACGTTTCTTTCCCAGATGGGGCGTAATCTTGAAGCTTACGTAGACGACTTGGTTGTAAAAAGCACCAAAAGATTGTCTTACTTAGACGATCTCGCTGAAACCTTCTATGATTTAAATCGATTTGGAATAAAATTAAACCTAGAGAAATGATCTTTTGGGGTTTCTTCAGGGAAACTTCTTGGTTTTCTTGTTTTTTCCAGAGGAATTGAGGTCAATCCCGAAAAAATCAGGGCTATCGAACAGATGAGGTCCCCCTCGACCATCAAGGATGTTCAGCGCTTGGCAGGTCGCATGGCGGCCTTAAGCCGGTTCATATCGCGACTAGGCGAAAGAGGACTACCTTTCTTCAAAGCCCTGCGCAAACATCACAACTTCACATGGTCAGATGAGGCTGAAAAGGCATTTCAGGAGGTCAAAGCGTATCTATCCAGTCCGCCGGTCTTGGTGTCTCCCGAAAAAGGAGAACCATTACTTCTCTACTTGGCGGCCATGCCATACGCGGTTAGCGCTGTCCTGATCGCGGATAGAGAAGGTGTACACAGACCCGTCTACTATGTATGTGAAGTACTTCATGGTGCTAAGGAGCGATACCCTGAGGTCCAGAAGATACTTTACGCACTATTGATGGCTTCCTGTAAGCTACGACATTACTTCCAAGCACGTAAGATTACAAAAGCCTCATCTTTTCCATTGGGGGACATTGTCCGCAATTCGGAGAAGTCTGGTTGGATCACCAAATGGGTTGTCGAACTCGGTGCATTCGACATCCATTTCACGCCCTACACTGCGGTTAAGTTTCAGGTCTTGGCCGACTTCATGGTCAAATGGACTAACCCTGAGCCAACCGTGCAGGCGCCTAAAGAATTCGAATGCCCTGATCATTGGACAATGTACTTTGACAGCTCTCGCCGTTTTCAACACTCGGGGGCCGGAGTGGTCTTAGTTACGCCTCAGGGTGAATAGCTGAAGTTTGTCTTTCAACTACACTTTGTTGCGACCAACAACACAGCAGAGTATGAAGGTCTTCTTGCAGGGCTCCGGGCAATAAAATTCCTCGGAGTCCGTCGATTAATGGTGAGGGGAGACTCACAGCTAGTCGTAAACCAGGTAGACAAGGAGAGTTGCTGGCAGTCGCATTGTCCTGTTTTGTCATTCCCGCTCCAGGTATTGTGAGCGGAGTGCTCGTCGCCCCAGGGCTAGCCGCAACCATCTCCTGGCGGATGGAGGGAATGTCTTCTTCCTACTGCACGAGCACTGCTTAATTGACATTCACAAACGGATAACGACCATCAAAGCTGTGAAGGATCTTACCACAGTCACCCCTTCTGTCAGGGGAAGAGGTGTAGCAAGCCCTGAAGCTTCCTGAGTTTCAGGTACTGGGACTTCACCCGCAACCACAGGGTTATCGATGGTCATGGGGCCCACTGTAGTCGTTCTTGGTCCCGCGGGCGAAGACAAAACGTCGCTGGGCAGGGAGGTAATCGTCTTCCTCTTGCGGCGGATCAGAGGGACGTCATCTTCTTCCTCCTCTCTCCCTTCGCCCTGTACGACGAAGGAGTAATTCCAGTTCGTACCTGGGGTAACAGGAGGCACATAATATCTTACCGTAGTCTTTTTCGCAGTAAGGGGAGTTTTATGCAAGGAGCCTTCTCCAAGAATTTTCTTGGATTTCTTGGGGGCGGGTTCCCTTGCTCCGCGCTTTGAAGAGATTTTATTTACTCTCTTCATCATCGGTTTTCCCAGGAGATTGACGTCCTCACTTGGGCGCGTCACCTCAGCAAACTTCCCTAGGAGCTATGTCATTTCAATGCCCTTGTTAGTACAAGACGCACAGGTGATATACAAACAAAACCTGATGAGAGAAGTCATACCTTTCGGCGCTCTTGTCTGAGGTCGTCGCCAGCATTGATCAAGCTCTGTGGGCGAGGCGACCCTTTTGCTCCCTCCACATTGGCACTGTACGCCTTGAGGAGGTAGTTCGTCCGTTTTTCGATTTCGGACGAATTTAGAGCTACATCACACACAAACAAGTTAACAGATTCAATTTTTTGAAAGAAATTTATGTTTCTGTTGACTGGAAGACATACCATTATTATAGTCCAGGGTGCTATCCGCCATGGACTGTATCTCCCAAGCCGGATGAGCCCTTTCACGCAGGGGGCTCACCCAATTCTTCACAAAGTTGCGGATGATATCGCAAGCAGTCAGTCCCTACGGGACTAAGTGAAGAATTACCTGGGCCTGTTTCTTCTGCTCTGCGCTTAGAGCAGGGAGAGAGTCCAACTCTCTGGACTTCTCTGGTCGAGAGTTCTCGAACCATAACCCGCTCTCGGACGGAGGGGTGCAGTAAAACCGTCGAGTCCCTGGGTCTCTGGGCCCCGGCTCCCTCAGGAACCAGCGAGGACACTTGTCAAGCATCCAAGCCCTTCGTCCGATGAAATGACGCCAGCGCCCCTGGATCCAATGGTCATAGATAGGGCTTTTTGGTCTTTTGTGTGTTTTAGGGACTATAAATACCCCCTTGTACCTCATTTGTAAGGGGACTCCAATTCATTTTCAACACACTCAAACAATAGGCTCCCTTGGAGACCTCTCTCCCCGAGAGAGCTCCTCCCCAGTGGACTCGCGTCTGGATGGTGCCGACAGGACTATGGCCTCCACCGGGACCCGAACCTGTATACAAACTGCCGTGTCAATTGCTACATTGCCCGACGGGAGGTGACCGGTCACTCGGTTAGCTCGCGCTGCTGTACACGTGCTACGCACATCTGAAGAAACCTACCGAGGTATCCGTAATACCACAACAGTTGGCGCCGTCCGCGGGGACTCGTGACGAATCGCCATGGCTCCCCCAAGAACGCGAGCCCAAGCTCTCTCCCTTTCCAGTGGTGACGGTCCCAGCGACTCGGCGCCACCCTAGCAAGACGTCACCGTCGCGACGCTATCGTCCGGGAACACCCGGAGAGAGGTGCTACCTTCTTCTCCCGAAATCTTCGGTAGAGGTGTTCCCGTTTCCAGCTCGGCGACCGCGACCGCAATTGCGGGACCTCGCGCCCTACCCGGTGACGCCGGTCCCGGTGACCCGGCGCCACCCCCTCGAGACACGACCGCCCCGGCGCTTCCGGTCGGAGGTGGCCAAACCCAGGTACCGCCTCTCACCTTCCCAATTACTTTCGGTGGGCCCACCTCCGGGTCAACCCCGGTGACCGTGACCGCCTCAGCGGGGACTAGTCTCCCCCCGATGGCACACCCAGCTCTCCGGGACACCTTGCTCGAAGCTTTGGTTGAAGCACAACTCCGTACCCGGTGCACCTTGGAGGAGTTGTTGCGCGCCTTAGCGTGGCCTCCGGCTCCTGACGACGATTGTTACCCGAGCTAGTTCGGAGTGATGCACATCTGGTTCGAGACAGATTCAAACCAGAAAAGTGTCCGAAGGTCCGTTGCTATGATCTCAAACAACCTGAGAAGCGCGGACACATGGTCGTAGGCTTTGCGCGATCATGAGATTGCAAACGTTATGCGGTCAGAAGGCCGTAGACAATGCGCGGTCAGAAGGCCATAGACGATGCGCTGTCAGAGGATCGTGGACTCCCCTCGACTAGGGTAACTCAGGATTGCTTAGCTCCATAACAAGCATATCCCGAGAATCATGAAGATTCTTCCACGTATGAAGACAACTGCCAGGAAGTTGACATGTGCAGTTATCCCTCAATTGCACGTGTTAAACCTGCGTGGAAGTTAAGTACGGTTATCAAAACTGCACTCAAGAAACCGTTCAAAGTCGTTGTACATTGGCGCCGTTTCGAGCAGTATAAAAGGGTTAGAAAATGCGCAAGACGAGGCATCCAGTACACACCAGAAGACAACGACAGATCCCAGAGATCCGACATAAGAAGACCACAGGCTTTCATATGCTAGTTTAGTCGTGTTTTAGACAATCACACGGAAAAGATCTTCGCCTGTGATGATCTTTTCTGCAACTTTGTAACCTTTTTTCCAAACATAGTAAAATCACAACAGGATGTAGGGCTATTACTCCCACCAACGAGGGCCCAAACCTGTATAAATCTCTTTGTGCCCCAACCGACATTGCTCATCATCCCTTTCCGGAGGGACACCCTGAAAGGTCTCACAACTCACAAATTCCGCATAAGTTCGACTAAGGACCCCGAGTCCGAATCGTCGACAGCTGGCGCCCACCGTGGGGCCTTTCTCAAGGCGTTCTTTTTCTATCTGGAGGTTCGGTGAGCTATGTCTGCGGCATATGATTCCGAGAACGACTTCGATCTCGAGGATTATGTCCACATACAGATGCCTTCACCTAGTAATCCTGTTCCAATGGAGGAAATCGGAGGCGAAGACGTCCCAGAGGTCGATTCGACCACTCAGGTCATGTCTATTGACCAGGAGACAATAGACGCAGAACCGGAGCCCAGTGTCGTTCCTACTGTGTTAGAGGTTGAATCCGGTCCATTGCACGACCATGCTGAGTGCAAGGACGATGTTGATCTGGAACTTGGCCCGGGGAGGTTTGATCCTAATAACCTCCACCGTCTCTTTGATTTCAAGTCTGACTCGGAACAAATAGAGATGTTCTCTCCATCTGCGACCTCGTTCCCTAGGCAATTCGCTGCCTTATTTGAAGAAACTCCCGATCAACGGTCTACTAGGGAAGAATAGAAGCGCAAGCAAAAAGAAGAGCAAGAGAGTAGACAAAAGGAAGATCAAGCTAGATCGCGAGCAGCAAGATAATGAGCTCCGCAAAACAGCCCTAGAGGCTCTTCAAAATGCGCAATCTCATTACGACGCTGCTCCGAGTTCCTGCCGTCGACCGCGTGGTCGCAGATGCGACCAGACACCATCTTTACCCCCGGGATATTTACCGGCGGACAAGGAGACGGTGACACTTGGCACACCTAGGATAAGTACGCATGGCCGGCTTCGATCCATTGCAGAGGTCCTGCGTAATTTTCCTCTTACTGTCACAGATGCGCAGAAACCAGCCTTCACTAGGATCCTGGCAGAGAGGTTGGACGAGGTCTCATCCGAAGCAATCCCTACAGCCTCTTCCCGGTCAGTGATACATTCCCACGAAAGAGAATATTCTAACTCTAGTTTTGGTAGATGGAATCGTCCACCACTAGTACCATCTCGGCATGACAAAGCCCGACAGGTAGGAAATTCTCGTGATCGGGAACGAATTCCTATCCACTCTCGACTGGGACCACGCATGGCCTCTCCTTCATGTGAGGTCGCCCGAGAACAGGTCGAGAGTCGCAAGTCCATCCATGGTCCTTATGTCGGCTGTAAAGCTTTCTCACCCGGCCTTTGTGCGGTCGTTTGGCCAGATAAGTTCAAACCAGGGGCCATAGAAAGATTTGACGAAACTTAGAATCCATCGGAGTTCCTTCAAATTTGCATCACTGCTATTCAGGCAGCAGGTGGTGATGACCGTGTCATGGCCAACTATTTGCCTATAGTCCTCGAACCTGGCTGTTCAACCAGCCCGAAGGTTCGATATATAACTGGGAAATGTTGTGCGATGCCATTCTTAACAATTTCCAGAAATGCTATCAGAAGCTGGGGAAAGAGGACGACCTCCATCGACTACGACAAACATCGACCGAAACTCTTCGTCAGTTTCTCAAGAGATTTGTCAGGGTGAGAATTACCATCCCGAACATATTTGATAATTATGTTATCAGGGCATTTAAACACGCCGTTCGATATCGGAGGTTCACTGAGGATTTGCTCATCCATCACCCTCGATCAGTAGCCGATCTTTTTGATATGGTTGATCGATATTCTGATGCGGCCAAGGCCGTTGAATGGAATCAGATGGTGGACAAAGGAAACCTACCGCCTCAACCAGGTCTTAAGGACGTAAAGAGAGAAGATTTGAACAAAAAGTCAGAATCTTCATCAGGCGGGAAGCCGAAGAAATCAAAAAGGAGTCAAACTGGACAATACCAAGAGGTCGAGGTCGCGGTCACAGAGAAACCTCCGTTGAACAAAGGTAACAAATCTTCGTTTAACAATACAATTGCTTCTGGTGGTCGCAGTGCTGACCAGCCAGAGAAGTCGACTAACCCGTTGGAAACCAAGAGGTGGTGTCCACTCCACAATTCAGCGGGCCACGACCTCAAGAATTACCGTAGCTGGTTCAAGCACTTGGATGACTTCTACCTGGGGATCGGACCTATGCCAACCTTGCCACCAAAAGAACAGACTTGCGGTCTAAGAGACGCCAGCAGGGATGAAGAGATGTCCTACCTGGTACCTCGTAATCATGTCAATGTTATTTTCGGGGGCTCCTCCTCTTTTGTTTCTAAATGGCAATTTAAAGCTTTTTATCGAGAGGTGAACCAAACGGAAACTCCCCTTGGTGAACCTCAGTAACCCCGTTGGTCGGATACTCCTTTGACGTTTGATCGCTCTGATTGCCCTGTTGGGCTTAGTCGACCATTGAGGCTACCTTTGGTCATTACCCCAATTATCAGTAATGCGAGAGTCGAAAGGGTCCTGATCGACGGAGGTAGTTCCTTGGAGATTTTATTGGTCAAGGCACTCGACGAGATGCAGATTTCTCGTTCGAAAATCAAACCCATAATTCATCCGTTTTATGGGATAATTCCAGGTCTTGTATGATGCCATTGGGACAGATGGTGCTCCCGATCACGCTAGGTGAACCAGATAACTTCCCAACAGAATTGGTTACTTTTGATGTAATTGATTGTGATTCGGCTTATAATGCAATCTTTGGCAGGCCAACTCTTGCTAAATTCATGATGGCTACGCACTATGCTTACCAGTGCAGCAAGTTTCCTGGTCCCAAGGGCGTTATTTTGATCCAAGGCAGTCGCAACGTGGCATTGACATGTGATCGGTTATCCCTGGAGATGGTAGATCAGCTTCCCCTCCGAGAAGCCCAGATTGCCACAATGTCTACTCATACGATCAAGGCTGCTCCTTGACCAGACGAAACACTCAAGCTGGTTCCATTGTACCCAGATGATCCATCACTACTACAGAAGTGCATTCCACTAACCCTTATTTTCTAACGGTTGTAAGCAATCTAGGAAAAATCTGATAGAATAGGACGACAGCGGCGGAAAACCATCATTTTACTATCGGTTATACACTAATCCAACGTTAGTGAAATGCAAATACTTTTTACTATCGGTTATTACTGTACAAACCGATATAATATATTAAATAGTACTATCGGTTTTCCATTTTTAACTGATAGTGAAATAACTGACTTTTTACTATCGGTTATTACTGTACCAACCGATATAATATATTACAATAGTACTATCGGTTTTTCGTTCGTAACAAATAGTAAAACTACCTCACTTTTTACTATCGGTTATTACTGTATAAACCGATATAATATATTAAATAGTACTATCGGTTTCCATTTTTAACTGATAGTCAAATAACTGACCTTTTACTATCGGTTATTACTGTACCAACCGATATAATATATTACAATAGTACTATCGGTTTTTCGTTCGTAACAGATAGTAAAATTACTCACTTTATACTATCGGTTGGTACTGTATTAACCGATATAATATATTGAATAGTACTATCGGTTTTTCTCGGGTAACTGATAGTGAAATTACTGACTTTTTACTATCGGTTATTACTGTACTAACCGATACAATATATTAAATAGTACTATCGGTTCAACAACACAAACCGATAGTAAAATGACTTCATATACACTAATGGTTATGACAGTGGGGACCTTATTTTACTATCGGTTAGTGTTGTTGAACCGATAGTAAAATTGGACAACTTAATTAGGTCGACCCCTGCTCTGCGCTCTACATGTTGGAATCATTTCAGCCGCGCACAACTCCAAGCTAGAGTGATCTGGAGAAGCTAGCTGAGAGGTTGATCATATTTCCATCCCCCTCGGTATTGTCATCTTCTCATCACCTCTCTCTCTCTCGATCACTCTTTCACACTCTCCCTCTCTCTCTCTACTTGCAATTCATTAAACTAGATACATGTATCTCCAAGCTAGCTAGAAGGCTGGGTTGGCTAGCTAGCTATAGCTTGCTGAATTTAAGCAGCTAGCTAGCTGGCTCTTCCAATTAATGCATGCATCAAATTAATTAGGGTTTCATATATACAAATCCATTTAATGTAATTAAACAGCTCATGCATGTACACACATATGGCCTAGCTAATTATGTTTCATTCATATATGCATGCCCTGAGTCATTAATTATTTATTTGAATTTGTCAATTTTGTGAAATAATTGTAGATGGACCGAGAATATTGGATGTATGGAATAAAACGTACTACTGTTGAGTATTTGGAGGGTGTGAATGGATTTATTAAATTTGCTGAGCAAGAGAAGGCGAAGAAGGGAGAGAAAGATATGCATTGTCCTTGTATAGATTGTATGAACTTAAAAAGGTTCGGCAACTCTGATCAGATTAGGAGTCATTTGATTCGTCGTGGTTTTAACGCACGCTATACCTGTTGGATATGGCATGGTGAAGATCTTGAGGAAACGAGCACTACCGCTACCACTCAGCAGCACCCGGAAGTGGATTGCAGTAATGATGATCATGATCAAAACATTGATAATGTTCATTCGGAAGTCCATGTAGATGACGACAATTTAGATGAAATGTTACGTGATGTAGAAGAGGACTACAGCGAAAACGATTTAGCTAAATTTCAGAAATTAATTGTTGATTCTGAGAAGCCTTTGTTCCCCGGATGTGAAACATTTACAAAGTTGTCTTCTGTGTTGAGATTATATAACTTGAAGGCAAGCAACGGTTGGAGCGATAAGAGTTTCACGGCGCTATTGGATCTGTTAGCGGACATGCTTCCAGAGGGAAATGAGTTGCCAAGATCGGTTTACCAGGCCAAAAAACTATTGTGTCCGTTGGGAATGGAAATCGAAAGAATACATGCATGCCCAAATGATTGTGTTCTGTACCGTAACGAGTACGAGGATTTGCATGTTTGTCCAAGATGCGGTGCATCGCGGTATAAGCATGGGGACAGAATTTATCACAATGGATGTGATGAGGTAAAGAAAGGGCCTCCGGCCAAAACTGTGTGGTATTTGCCTGTGATTCCCAGATTGAAACGGCTGTTTGCAAATCCGAAAGATGCGAAGTACTTGCGTTGGCATGTTGAAGGTTGAAAACAAGACGGAAAACTAAGACATCCAGCTGATTCCATTCAATGGAGAAACATTAACAGAACATTCGGTGAGTTTGGCGGCGAAGTGAGGAATATAAGGTTTGGGCTGAGTACGGATGGTATGAATCCACACGGAAATATGAGCAGTCGACATAGCACTTGGCCGGTTCTTTTATGCATCTACAATCTTCCTCCTTGGTTATGTATGAAGCATAAGTACATCATGATGTCGTTACTACTTTCAGGACCCAGACAACCCGGGAATGATATTGACGTGTTTCTATCACCGTTAGTCGAGGACTTACAAAAATTGTGGAGCGAAGGGGTGCGGGTGTGGGATGCACATAAGCGAGAGAATTTCATGTTGCGGGCCATGATATTTTGTACCATAAATGATTTCCCGGCCTATGGAAATTTGTCGGGGTATAGTACGAAAGGAGTCAAGGCTTGTCCTATTTGCCTGGATGAAACTGAAAGCATGTGGTTATCGAACTGCAGAAAAATAGTGTACATGGGTCACCGCAGATTCCTTCTGATGCATCACGCCTACCGTAAGAAGAGGAAGTCATTCAATGGGAAGCCTGAGAAAGGATCAGCCCCAGTGTTTGTGACTGGTAAGGAGCTTTACTTGCGCGTGAAGGACATCAAAGTTGAGTTCGGTAAATGTTCTAAACCTCCAGGAAAAAATGTTTGGAAGAAGAGATCGATTCTTTGGGATCTGCCATATTGGGAGCACTTACAAGTTCGACATTGCATTGATGTCATGCACGTAGAGAAAAATGTTTGTGACAGTTTGATTGGTTTGTTGTTGAACATTCCAGGAAAGACGAAAGATGGCATCAACGTTCGCCGTGACATGCTCGACATGGGCATAAGGACTGAGCTTGCACCGTTGGAGAAGGGAAAGCGGACATACCTCCCCCCGGCCTGCTATACTTTGTCAAAAAGAGAAAAAACAGAACTCTGTCAGTGCCTACATGGTGTCAAAGTTCCATGCGGGTATTCTGCGAACTTGAAAAAACTTGTGTCCATGAAAGACTTGAAACTGGTTGGTATGAAGTCCCATGATTGTCATGTACTGATGTCACAAATGCTTCCCATTGCTATCAGAGGCATTCTCCCAGTCAAAGTCAGAGAGACAATTACAAAGCTATGTTATTTCTTCAACACAATATCTGGCAAGGTACGTAAGCGTGTACTCCTAGCAAGTTAATTAGCTCCATTCGTGGAACTTGTCAGATTTTTTGGATCTGAATATTTGCTGCAACTGTGTCCTTGCAGGTAATTGATATGGATGGACTGGACGATTTGCAACGCGATGTGACTACCACTCTTTGTCAGCTGGAGATGTATTTCCCTCCATCCTTTTTTGATGTTATGGTCCATCTAATTGTTCACCTTGTCAGAGAAATTAAGTTTTGTGGACCCGTGTTCCTGCACTACATGTATCCATTTGAGAGATTTATGGGTATCTTGAAGGGATATGTAAGGAATCGATATCGGCCTGAGGGCAGTATTATTGAAGGTTATGCCGCCGAGGAGGTCATCGAATTTTGCACCAACTATATGGCCGGGGTTGACCCAATTGGCGTTCCTACGTCTCGGCATGAGGGCAGGCTTCAGGGCATTGGAACGATTGGATTTAAAGCAGTCGTCCCCTCTAGTGATCTGTATGCAAAAGCCCATTTTTGGGTCTTACAGCACATGACGGGGGTGGAGCCATACATACACGAGCACAAGGAAATGTTACGGAAACAGAATCCCTCGAAGCCAGAGATTTGGGTCACCATAGAACATAATAGGAAGTTTGCTGGGTGGATCGAAAATAGAGTCCTGCAAGCTTCTGAGGGCGATGTAGATGAAGATGTTACATGGTTGGCCAGAGGGCCTAGATTTACTGTAGGGACTTGGCAGGGGTATGACATCAACGGCTATTCATTTTACACAAAAACTCAGGACGAGAAGAGTGCTATGCAATGTAGTGGAGTGACACTACTTGCTATTTCGGAGGATGCCAGGGCAGTAAGAGCACTCGACTCATATTACGGTGTTATTGAGGAAATATGGGAGCTCGATTATGTATTACTTAAGATTCCTCTGTTTCGATGCCAATGGGTCGAAATCCCTCGAGGTGTTAAAGTCGACAATTATGGGTTTACTCTAGTCGATCTCAGTAGAGTCGCACACAAAGATGATCCATTTATACTTGCTGAGCAAGCCACACAGGTGTTCTACATCGTTGACCCGGCCAACCCAAAGTTGCACGTTGTCCTTCACAGTAAGAGACGTATTGTTGGGGTTGAATACGTTGTGGATGAAGAAGAGTACGATCAGTTCGACGAACTACCTCCATTTTTAGATGGAATCCTTCAATCTGTCCCTACCGAAGATATTGACGAAACAAGTTACCTGCGAGACGACCACGAAGAAGGATTATGGGTGGACAACCATTCTTGACTAATTTGCAATATGTAAGTGACGTATATTACTTGGATCGAAGAATGTTCAAATCAATTTTCAAAAATTCTTTGGGAAAACATACGTGATGCATTGAGAATCATTTCTGCAAATTTTAATTTCAATTGGAGTATATACTTGATTTGAGCAATAATTGATTCTTTTCACAAATATATATGAAAACTGCAAATTTTCATTCCATGATTGGTCTTTACTGTTATTTTATTTCAAAATTATTGCAAGCCATTTGCATGGGGTTTCAGGTGTCTTTACAAGTGCAAAATGATGTACTGAGACCCATCTGTATTTGTTCTCAGAAAATACCTTTAGATCAATTTAACAGTATTATACTATCGGTTTCGGCCTCCAAACCGATATGAAATTAACATATACTATCGGTTTATTGTCATAACCGATAGTAAATATAATACAAAATGATGTACTGAGATCCTCTGTAATTCTTCTAAGGGAAATCCTTTAGGGTCAATAGCATTGTATTTTACTATCGGTTATAACTGTGAAACCGATATGAAATTAAACTATACTATCGGTTTATCGTTCACAACCGATAGCGATTTACACTGTGTTATTATCCCTGTTCTTAGTTTACTATCGGTTTAGTGTTCACAACCGATAGTGATTTACACTGTGTTATGATCCCCTGTTCTTAGTTTACTCTCGGTTTAGTGTTCACAACCGATAGTGATTTACACTGTGTTACGAAAACCCTAACTTACATGTTTTTACTATCGGTTTTGTGGTGATGAACCGATAGTAAATATTCATTTATTAGGTTATAACCTGCACGATTTTCCCTCCAGTGCAACTGATCACATTCCAAATCAAAAAATACTCGCGCGGAAAACCCTAGAATCGCCGACGTTCGCTTCTTCGCTCCTCTGCGCCACTGGTTCTCCACCGCCTCCGGCATTGCATTGCGCCACCGCCTCCGGCCACTCCACGATCCACTGTAAGTGTTCTTGACCAAATCGCTCGCGTGTATTGCTTAATTTTGTATGCAATGGTTCATATCCCGTTCCATGGATTACAAATAGAAACCTAGAGTAAAATTCATGAACTACAAACTTGATAGCTATGAGAATGACAGAATTGATGAAAATCATAGCAATTTGTCATACAGTGTAGTTCACTATCGGTTTCTTACTCAGAACCGATAGTAAATACCATAAACTGAATTTTCTGTTAATTATATCACATTTCTAATTTTCATCTGAAATTTTGGTTCATTTATATTTTAACATACCTTATGTTCCTGCTGAGCAATTACTTTATGTTCCTGCTGAGCAATTTTGGAAATTTTTTCTAATTCAGACTTGATTACTATCGGTTTGACTTGGAAAACCGATAGTAAATAGTAGTGCCATCATAGTTTGCACAGCTAATATGAATTTTCTGTGAATTACTTCCCATTTTCTAATTTTCATCTCAAATTTAGGTTCATTTATTTTTTAACATACCTTATGTTCCTGCTGAGCAATTACTTTATGTTCCTGCTGAGTAATTTTGGAAATTTTTCCTAATGCTGACTTGATTACTATCGGTTTGACTTGGAAAACCGATAGTAAATAGTAGTGCCATCATAGTTTGCACAGCTAATTTGAATTTTCTGTGAATTACTTCCCATTTTCTAATTTTCATCTCAAATTTAAGTTCATTTAAATTTTAACAGACTTTATTTTCCAGTAGAGAGATTAGCATAGTTTGCACTGCTAATCTTTTAAATTTTCCTGAATATAGACCTTAGTACTATCGGTTTTCCTTTCAAAACTGATAGGAAATATAGTATTTGTTAGTTTGCACTGCTCATCTGAATATTCTGTGAATTACTTTGTCATGTACCTTTCTTCATATCAATTGGATGGTTTGTTTATGGTATTTTAGGTAAAGCCATGTCGGCATCTTCCTCGGCTGATACTAGTGATTCGGCGAGGGCGAACGTAGATGGCGCTGCCTCATCCCAGCGCAAGAGGAAGGCGCGAGGCGCGACGATGTTGGGTCGTTTGGCCAAACGCGCGGATCTTTCCTGTGAGTTCAACCAGTTCGGGAGACCGATCGGGAAAAACGCCGGGCACTATGCTGCCTATGTTGGCTTGTTGGCGAAGGAAAGGGTGAAGATCACCGTCCAGAGCTGGAAGGACGTCAAGGCCGACGAGAGGGATAGGCTGTGGGCGGAAGTGAAGGTAAAATTAATCAAAATCACTGAACTCTTGAGTAATCACATTCCCTTGGTTTATCCTAGAGATTAGGTAAGTCCTACTTATATGCACCATTTGAAACAGGCCAAGTGGAACATCCCGGACGATGGTCCCAAGATAGCTTGCTTGAAGGACATGAACAACACGTGGAAAACCTTCAAGAGCGTCGTCGTCAGTACCTTCCTCGCTAAAGGCGAATCTCCATGCGAGAAGTACCCCTTCATAACGGAGGAGGTATGGGAGCAATTCACCCAACAGAAGGGGACTCCTGAGTTCAAGGTATGAATGGTTCCTTTGCTTGGTTACACTATTGTATGCAGTAAGCAGTGGTGCATTAATTTTCTTGTTTCTGGTACGAAGGCCCTCAGCAAGAAGAACAGGGCAATCCAGAGGAGGAACGACCACCCACACCGGCTCGGTTCTCGCGGCTATGCGGGGAAGGAGGAGCAGTGGAAGAAGGGTGAAGACGAGGCGTCGCATTTCGTCGACTCCCCTGACCTACCACTCTCCGAGATCCGCGATCAGCGATGCAAGCGCTGGTGGCTGGCCAGAGGGACCGTGTCGGCCACGGGGACTGTGGCGTTCCCAAACCCCAGGGACGTCGAGGTCGTGCAGCGACTCGTAAGTTGGCTAACTATGATCACTAGTGTGCGCACAACTTTGTATATATTTCTTCCTCACAATGGAGAGCTTTCAATGTAACAGATCTCTTGCTCGAAGGAGGCGACTGAGGGATTGTTCAGTCCCCATAGGGAGAATGACATCCTTACCCGGGCTCTAGGGAACAAGGAGCATCCAGGGCGGACGCGAACCGTGGGGGCTGTGGTGCCATGGAAGGATGGCTTCTCGGACCCCGGGCAAAAGGCGAAGAAGCCTAGCAGCTGGAAGGAAAGGGAAGTGGAGCTATCTCAGAAGATACGGGCAGATGTGACTGCACAATTCGCGGACATGTTCGCTCAAATGAACGAGAAATATGAACGCCTAAGCCGAGTTGTGCAGTCCAAGGGTTTAGATCCAGCTGTCGAGGTCGACGCTGCCAGGCCGAGTAGTGTTGGCTCGAAGGTTCACGTGGATCCGGTGGACCTGATCGAGGTATTGCAACTCTTGAGCTATATATGCATGGTACCGGCCTAGACCGTCTCGCAATAGAACGAGGACGATGCAGTAGGCGAGTACTCTAGTCGTTCTTTCCACAAGGACTAGAGAAAACAAATCGCGTAACTAAACTAAATCAAGATCGAGTAAAAATAAAATAGAAGAAAGAAAGAGCTGAATGTCAGAAGGAATAAATAGAAAGAGAGACAGATGAACACATTACGACCATAGTGTTAGGTCTATACATGCCGTCGTGAGTACAAGCGATAGCATCATTAACATTCAGTGATCTCGCGAGAAGAGGCGAAAACAACTAAACGAACACGCTTATCGACGGTATCAACAAACGAACATGTAGAGAAATAACACAGACCACTCCCAACAGTGAATTAACACAAAGCACAAACAACTCAGTGGATTCAGAATTGAAATCAATCATCTCAGTTTTCAGACTGGGATTTGGTTAGAAAAACATGCATAGCATAGTAAAACAAGTCTAAGAAAATTGGACAGAGATCACCCTGGCAGAACAGATCACTTATTCTTTGCGTGTCAGATTTAAGAATAATACAAGTAAGACAATTGCCAATCCAGATTGAATTCTAGAGTCAAATCAACCATCAAAAGACTAAAGTTCAAACCACTCATTTCAATAGCAAGATCAATTTAGAATAGATAAACAGAGAGCAAGTCACAGCACACATCAAGTAAGACTCAAAGCTTTTGAATTACTGATCATCAAATACAAATGCTGCTCATCCCATAAAACTCAAACAGAGGAATTTAAGCATCAGCATATACAACAGAGATCCATCTATTAGGATACAGAGAACAACAAGTACCAATACCAAGGCCTTTCCATTCAACCAGAAACTAATAATTGATCCATCAGAGTCTCAGTTCATCCACATTACAAGAACAATTCATCTCATCTAGAATATGCATTTTTATTCAAAAAGATAGAATGAAAGGAAGGGGGGATTGAATCACCATTGTTGCTTGTTGCCAAGGTTGTGGGAGCTAAGCCGTGGCCGTAGTCGTCGAAGACCTGGAGAAGTTTTGGTCACTGGAGAAGTCGAGAAGAAGAAGGTCGCTGGAGCTGTTGCTAGAGAAGAGGAAGAAGATGAAGCCGGATTCGATGAAGATGGCCGAGAGAGAGTGGAGCGGCGCAGGAGGTGGTGGCGGCGCGTGGATTTGGGAGAGGGACAGATCTAGTGGTGGCGCGGCGCAGGATGGCCGGATCGGGTGCAGGCGAGGCGGCGGCTCCGGTGGAGATGGCTCGGGACCGGATCGGGTGGCGTGGCGCGTGGATCGGGTCCGAGTCAGCGAGGTGGCGGCTGTGGTGGATCTGGGGAGGCGCCGGCACAAAGCTGTGGTAGTGCGCCGAGGAGACCGGCGGCTTGGGCGGCCCGGTGTAGATCCAGTGGCTTTGGGGCTTGAAGTGGTGGATTTGGTGGAGTTTGTAGTGATGAAATGGAGAAGATGAAAACAAGAAAAAGGAAGAAGAAGGGGAGGGAGGGGATGGAGCACTGCCGGCGTATGGCCCGGCCGCCGGCGGCGAGGTGGACGGAGGTGTGGAGATGGGGTTTGGGGAAGAAGAAGAACGGAGTAAAAAAACTAAATGCAGGGCTCAGTTCAGTTGGTGGCCGGCGGCTAGGGTTAAAACCCCCAAATTTGGCATTTTTACACTTGGGTCCCTGGATTATTCAGAAATTGCAGAATGGACCTGGTGGCTAGGGTATGGGATTCCGGGCCCCCGGTGACTCCAATTTTGGTGCGGTCAGTTCCTGCGCGACCGCGGGAACGCGCACTTCCATCCAGAATCGACCGAAGGTCAGAATAAGTCGATGAGGCGCGACCGCTAGCCAGAAATCCATCCAATCGTCGCCGACCTGCGATAAAAATTGCAAAACGAGTAATCCGCTCGATTTGGCGACAAATCTGGAATAATCTAGACATATGCCGAGGTTAATGACTGATATGCGCAAAATCATGGGGAAAATATACAAGAAAAATAAGACGAATCATGTAAATATCAATGCAGTTCGGCTGATGCCACTCCCGTTACGTTAGAATTGTTTCGCTAACCTGTTATAATTGTTGCAAATTGCAGAAGCCGGAGAGCTGTACCCTATTGATCAACATAGGCGACAAACCTGTTGCGGTTGCAAACGGGGTCGCATACCAGTCTTGGGAGGATGTCCGGATCCACTGCGTACCTCTGGAGCCTGGATTCGCAAAGGTACATGTGGACATGGCCCTCCCGGGCTACAGCTCTTTTCCGTTGCCCGTCTCAACGGACGAAATGCGGACAATTGGCGAGGCATTGGGCTCGTACATACAGTGGCCCAAGAAGGGTGTTAGACTACAGGAGGTAAACCCTAGCCATTCTAGCTTACAACTCAGTTAATATACTTAATTTTCAAAATCTAATTTAAGCGTTTGTACTTAAAGTGGACGATGGATACCAGCACACTTCCTGAGGACACCAGCCCCGCCACAACGCATGAGCGAACTCCTTCGGCCCCCATGCCTCCTCCGACGGCCTCAAACCCTTCGCCATCAAATGAGGCCGACGGCACCACACCCCAACCTTCGAAGGTATACACTCGCTCCCCGCCCAAAGGCAAGGGCAAGGCCAAAGGCAAGGCCAAACAAAGCCAGCCGGGTACGTTCAAGAACGGGTCCCCACTCGTGTCGGAGTACCTTCTGCGCAATATGGATCAAATAACCAGAAGTCTCCACGAGTGGTACCTGACCCGGTCTAGGCGCCACATCAACTTCTTGGTTCACTTCAGGCCAGCCCATTTTCACCGTGAGCCCGGGAGCATATCGGTGGCCCACGAGGATTTGTTCGACCTCCTCAACTGGCGGGAGCTTGATATGTCCATCATACGGACTGGAGTCCTGTGAGTGTGCTGTTGTCTGAAGTTATCACAGTTCGTTTCATAAATCTAATCACTTTTTGTATGCACTACTTACTAATGTCTACTTTGCATCCAGGTGCATGTATAGGCTGGCGTCGATGAGGGCATGTGACAAGGTAGGTTTCCTCGACCCAGAGAAAATAAGCCTCACGATGCTAGAGCACGACCAAGCACATGCAGAGGAATACATATCAAGGGCACTACTAGCGCAGCAGGACCGAGAGTTCATCCTTGCGCCGTACCATCAAAGGTTAGTGCATTTCCTACTAATTTAACTCATTCTTGTATGTTACGCCTAACATATGTATGAAACGGTTCGCTTATATATGCAATGTAGGGGCCACTGGGTCCTCGCCGTCATTTGCCCATGGATGAATGAGGTCTATTACCTCGATTCGATGAGCGACAAGGTGGCGCATGTTTTCACCCTCACATGGCACATAGACGCGTAAGTAACATAGTTGTCTTAAATTTTTCTCTGACTAGCTAATTAATGATAAGATATTAATCGACAATGCTAAATTAAATACAGGGCTTTCAAAAATTATGCTAGTGCTGGAGGGAGGCATGACGCGTCGAAGGGCACAACAATTTCTTGGAAAGAATATGAGGTAATTAATACGGATGGAAGTACTCATGATGAGTCTTTTAATTTAAGCTTAATTAGTTCTTTCGAGTTAATGTGGGTTTATGTCTTTGCATATGCAATTTTTCCAGTGCCATCAGCAGCCACAATCGTGGGAATGTGGCTTCTATGTCATGAGATTCATGTATGACCTGATCAGGAGAAACTTTGCCCAATTCCCTAAGGTAACTATTTTTCCTGACTCAAAGTCGAACTTTAATTAGATGTGACGTACGATCCTAACTTCATACACGCATATATGCAGAGCACCATGTTGAAAGAGCAATATGAGTTGCCTCAATTGAAGGAGCTGCGAACAATTTGGGCTCAATATGTCATGGAAGAAGTGGCTATCAACGATCGATAGTAACTGACTTGTGTTGATTGTTGTATTTGTGAATATATATTGAATGTGTTGATTCAGTGATTTGTGAATATATGTGAATAGATTCATTGATGTATTTGTGAATAAACTCGATCAATATGTGCATAAATTCAGTCTGTTCAATGCATGTGTATATTACTGTATTAGTGTATTTGTGAACAAATTCAATATGTGAATATTGGTGAATATTTGTAGATATTGGTGTATTTGTGAATGATCCAATGTATCTCTGTATTGCTGTATGTATCTCTGTATTGCTGTATGTATATTTGTAAATATTTAGTACTAACCGTGCCACTACATAACCGATAGGAAAAACTAATATTACTATCGGTTATATACTACAACCGATAGAATAAAGTTTCCAGTACTAACTGTGTCCACACAATACTATCGGTTCATATTTAGAAACCGATAGAATACAGTTTCCTGTACTAAACGAGTCTACAAAATACTATCGGTTATATAATATAACCGATAGAATAAATTTTTCAGTACTATCGGTTATATACTACAACCGATAGAATAAAGTTTCCAGTACTGACTGTGTCCACACAATACTATCGGTTTATATATAACAACCGATAGAATAAAGTTTCCAGTACTAAATGTGTCGACAAAATACTATCGGTTTATATAAGAGCCGATAGAAAAAAACGTTTAGATTACTATCGGTTTAGATCCTAGCCGATACAAAAGGCCTAAACAATACTATCGGTTTATATAAGAGCCGATAGAAAAAAATGTTTAGATTACTATCGGTTTAGATCCTAGCCGATACAAAAGGCCTAAACAATACTATCGGTTTTTATACGAGCCGATAGAAAAAACTTATACAATACTATCGGTTTAAAACCGAGCCGATAGAAGAAATAGTCGATAGCGATTAGTGAACGTTGGGATTGTAGATGTTTTACTAACGGTTTTTGAACCGATAGAAGTGTGCTGCCCTCTACTATCGTGCCGACCACTATCGGTAAGAGAACCGATAGTAGAGTGGATTTTTAACCGATAGTGAAAAGCATTTCTGTAGTAGTGCATCCAGAACAATCCGGGTTGGATTAGGCTTGGATGACAAATAGGAACTCGAGCTCATTGCTTTCCTCCGGGCTAACGCAGATGTGTTTTCGTGGAAGCCATCCGACATGCCCGGTGTCCCAAGGGAGGTAATCGAGCACAGGTTAGCAATTCGACCTCGACAGCGACCAATAAAGAAAAAGCTCAGGCGTTTTGCTGTTGACTGGCAGGAAGCCATCCGAGTGGAGTTAGATAAGCTCCAAAAGACCGGATTTATTCGTGAAGTAGATCATCCGGAATGGCTTGCAAACCGGGTCATGGTCCGCAAGTCAAATGGCAGGTGGCGCATGTGCGTTGACTACACCAGCCTTAATAGTGCCTATCCGAAGGATGATTTCCCCTTCCCCGCATCGACCAGCTAGTCGATTCTACTGTGGGTTGTGAACTGATGAGTTTCCTGGACGCTTACTCAGGATATCATCAAATTAGTATGGCGGAAGAAGATGAAGAGAAGACTGCCTTCATCACATCATTCGACACTTACTGCTACATCAAAATGCTGTTTGGTCTCAAGAACGTCGGTTCCACATACCAGCGCTTGATGCAACAGACCTTTCTTTCCCAGATAGGGCGTAATCTTGAAGCTTATGTAGATGACTTGGTTATAAAGAGTTCAAAAAGTTCGTCTCATTTAGATGATCTTGCTGAAACCTTCTGTAATTTGAATCGATTTGGAATAAAATTAAACCCGGAGAAATGTTCTTTTGGGGTTTCATCTGGAAAACTTCTAGGTTTACTTGTTTATTCTAGAGGAATCAAGGTCAATCCCGAAAAGATCAGGGCTATCGAACAAATGAGGTCTCCCTCGACCATCAAAGATGTTCAGCGGCTGGCAGGTCGCATGGCGGCATTAAGCCAATGTATATCGCGGCTAGGCGAAAAGTGACTACCTTTCTTCAAAGCTCTGCGCAAACACCATAATTTTACTTGGTCCGATGAGGCCGAGAAAGCATTTCAAGAGGTCAAAGCATATTTATCCAGTCCGCCAGTCTTGGTTTCACCCAATAAAGAGGAACCATTACTTCTTTACTTGGCGGCCACACCTCACGCGGTCAGCGCTGTCTTGATCACAGATAGGGAAGGTGTGCACAAACCCGTCTACTACATAAGCGAAGTACTTCATGGTCCCAAGGAACGATACCCGTATGCTATGACATTACTTCCAAGCACATAAGATCACAGTGCCCTCATCTTTTCCTTTGGGGGACATTGTTCGAAATCTGGAGAAATCTGGTCAAATCGCGAAATGGGCTGTGGAACTCGGAGCGTTCAACATCCGTTTCACGCCTCACACTGCGGTCAAGTCTCAGGTCCTGGCCGACTTTGTGGTCGAATGGACTAATCCTGAACCGCCCGTACAGGCGTCCGAAGATCTGGAATGTCCCGATCACTGCACAATGTATTTTTCTGGCTCTCGCAGTTTTCAACACTCGGGGGCTGGTGTGGTCTTAGTCATGCCTCAGGGTGACCAACTGAAGTATGTCATTCAACTACGCTTTGTTGCGACCAACAACGCAGTGGAGTATGAAGGTCTTATTGTAGGGCTCCGGGCAGCAAAATTCCTCGGAGTCCATCGATTAGTGGTGAGGGGAGACTCATAATTGGTCATAAACCAGGTAAACAAGGAGTACAGCACCTCCGATGAGACAATGGCTCATTACCTGGGGGAAGTGAGGAGATTGGAAAAACACTTCAGTCATTTCGAAGTCCAATACATCCCACGAATGGACAACATTCTCGCAGACCAATTATCCAAAATTGGGTCCTCACGCACATCCGCCCTGGCAGGAGTGTTCGTCGAACACTTGTAACATCCCTCAATCATGACTACGGCCGAGGATGATCCGGTAACTGTCTGCGTTACCAACCTCGGACATGAACGAGATTGGACCCATCCATTGAGGGTCTATCTCGAACACGGGACCTTGCCCGAGGAGGAAACCGACAGTGATCGGTTAATTCAAAAAGCGCGCCTATACAAACTTATAGGAGTTTTGTATAGGAAGGTACTCAAGTAGTATTCATGCGCTGTGTATCCCAATAGGAAGGTAAATCCCTCTTGAAGGTAAGTCATGATGGTGTATGCGGTGCGCATGCGGCATTTCAAACACTGGTTGGGAAGGTTTTTCGACACGGATTTTATTTGCCCTCGGCACTTGATGATGCCAAAAATATGGTCAAGACATGTCCTCAGTGTCAATTTCATGCGAGACAGCTCCATCAGCCTGCCTACGCTGTACAAACTATCCCTCTATCATGGCCCTTCGCGGTTTGGGGGATGGATATAGTTGGTCCTGTGCCACAAGCGGTCAATTGGTACAAGTTCTTGTTTGTAGCCATTGACACGTTACAAAGTGGATTGAGGCCAAACCAGTACGCAACGTTACTGCTGCTGCTGCACAAAAGTTCTTTCATAAGAGCATTGTGACTCGATTTTGTATTCCAAATCGCCTCATTACTGATAATGGTTCCCAATTCGCTCGCGGTCTCTGTAATACCCTGAGTTTAGGGGTAAAAACTTCCTTTTCATAAAAGTCATGCATGCATGTATCTCTGTAGTAGTAGCAAGACCAGTTCGAGCCTAATCTATCTCAAGCCCTAAAATTTCCAAATCTATCCTGTAGATCTAAATCAAGATCAGATTGTTCAGATGTGATCTAACAGTTACTCTAAACATAAAAGCCTTCAGAAGCTAGATTCAATTCTATCTCTAACTCTCAGATCTTGCAATCTATTCTGTTTTCGAAAATGGGATTCTAATTAATATCCTAATTACCCTAACTACTCTGAACTCAGATTTAGCCAAATCTTGACCTAACCCAAACCAGATTATTCTTGGATTATGATCAAGGGTATGCCAATGCCTTAATCCAGAAAGTTGGCAGCCAGATTTCATCATCTAAGCCTTTTTCACAGATCAGTTCAAATTGTATCGCAAATCAGTCCTTTTTTCTGATATCTGGAAACCCAAAAAGGCTGAAATCTTCAGATTAACTCCAAATTCAAATCTTTTTTAGGGAGCACCTCCCAAATGCTAATTAATACAAAATCTTCTTTTATCAGAATACCCAAATCTCTCTCCAATTACCTTGAATTCAAAATCGACCAAAACTCAGATTTAATTTACCCTAATTTACCAAATCTCTTGCGGGATGAGTATAAGGTATAATTTTATACTCATCTATGAAATCCGATTGCAAATTAACTATCTCTAGATCAGAAATTACAAATCAATCCAGAATTCAAACAAAGATTCTTGCAATTAGGTCCCTGGCTCGACCGCACCTACTGTTCACGACCAGAGTAGTTGTTTGCGACCAGGGCTCAGCATCTTCGACCTCGGCCAGCGGTGCACAGTGCTCATCATCGACTTCGACCGCAATGTGCAGTGCTTCACTTCGACCAGCGCTGTTGCGACCGCGACCAGGAGCGCCTTGTCACCGTGTTTTCGCCGCCGATCAGCGCCGCTCTAGCCCGTGCTTTTTCGCAACCGTGTTTGCATGCGACACGTGTTTGCACCTTAGCTATTGTCGTGGCAATCCTTGTCCAGCTCACCAGCAGCTTGCGCGCGCCAGAGAGAAGCTTCACCTGCTCGTCATTGGTTCAACTCGAAGGTACACCGGTGCAAGTACTTTAGCCACCAAGAAGTAAGCTTCACTTCACTTCGCCTTGCCCTTAAATAGCAGTCCCAAGCAGCTCCCTTGACACCAGCACTGCTCTCTAGAGCTTCACAGCAAATAACCAAATCTTCTTCGCTGTTGTCTTCTTCTCCGGCGAGCCGCCGAGGAGGTCAACGGCTCCAGCTTCACCCACTGCTCCAAACTCCAGATTGAAGCCACCAGTAAGTTCGCCACGTCCTATTATCTGTGCTGTATCGTTTGATTGAACCCCCGTGCCCCTCATCACCGGTGATCGTCGGGAAATGCCAGAATCCCTGTTCCAGCCTTGCTGTTTGATTCAATCCAAATTAGCCTTCAATCCAGTAAAGTAAAATGATCAGTGAGCTTTAATTTGCAAACCAGTGAATCCAGATTTTAGAATTAAGCAAGAATTGAAGCTATCTTTAAGCTCGAGCTTCACCAGTGGCCGGCGCTCGTCGCCAGACTTCTCCGGTGATACTATGACCAAATTAATCATGCCATTAGTTTCTAAATGTATCCCTCTTACTCCCTGAGCTTGGAATTGAGTTCAAATCCTATCTAGCAAAAACCCCCAAATCCAGTGTCTTCGTATCCGGCGCCGGCCACCGAAAATCTGTTCCCGGCCGATCTAGTTCTAGCTACCTTGTTCCTTAGATGCATCTCGATCTCCTGAACACTTTTGTATACTAGGTCGACATCTAATTCGGTCTAAATAAAAAGTATGGCTATGTCCTAATTTCTGTCCAGTGCCATGACTTGAAACTCCAGCCGCCGTGTTCTTCGCCGGTTTTCACCACTTTTCGACCATCTTCAGCCTTGGAACCTGTTGAATCATTTGTTCCTGTTATCAAGGCCTATCTACCAGACAAAGTGGTGCATCAATTGGAGCCCTAGATCAAAAGATATGGCAAGCCCTAGTTTCTGGACATGTCAGTCCAATGTCAGTCTATGTCAGCCAGTGGCATTGAACCTTTTTACCTACTTCCAGCCATGCATTTTGAGCATGACTATGTCCCTTAGATTCCTGATGTTGTGATCTACAATTCCTTCTTCTATCACAACTTGAATTGAGCCCTCTATCAACCATTGATCCTTTGTCAACGCCTTGAACCGAATGTCGACCTAAAGACGTTCGTCGTTTTTGAGCAAACCAGCCGCGGACTTAATGTCATTTCCATAGCACCCATCTTCAGCCCGAATTCTGTGAGTTAGTCCTAATCAGCTTCCAAACCCAATTATTCTAGAATCATCGAGACATTTCATCTTTGCATTATTGCATGTAGTATAATAAAGTATTGAAAAGGTTTTGATTCTTGGTTGCTTGTTTGATCTTTGCTTAGAGTCGGAGCCAGAGTTCGAGGACTTCACTGCAGACCCGACATCAACTGCTGTTTCTTACAATGCGGAAGGCAAGTCATAGTCTTGATCATCTTGAACCTATATTTTATGAATTGCTCTGATATGACCTTGAATATAAATAGTATTGCATCTGTGAATGGTTGAATTGTGAATTGGCAGTGCTAGGCTGGATGCCTATGAAATGTGAAATGATCAACTAGTGAGCCATGAACTATTATATGTACTTATATATATATTCATGAAATAAAACCCCTAGCTGTGACTAGAATTTTGGTATGGATGGCTGTAGCACTGGAGGTGCATAACTGCAAAGGATAGCAAGCACTGAAGGTGCATGGTTTGTGGATGATCTGGTCACTGGCATATAAGGACTAGAACCTTGTGTTGTGCGTCTAGTGGCGTGAAACACTTGCTAACTGCAAGCCTGGTATGGGACAGGCTTGAACAAGTACTTATGCGGATCGCACATGAAACCGCTGCATGAGATGGGAAGTGATGCACGATTTTACTTGGAGTGTGGCTCCTACACATATCACTGAATGTGATTGCACGCTGACTCGGTAATGGGAAGAGGCATTCGGGGTGGCGGTTTGGGTACAACCCACCACAACTGTGCTTCGCGAGAGATCCACAGGGTCGGGGGTGAATTGTGTGTGAAACATGACAGAAGTTCTTGTTATCTCCACCTTGCCACTCAGTATGAAGTGAGCCAGGGGTCCAATCATTTTGATAGGAAGGGCATGAAAGTGGAATATCTTGCGGGTAAATTGGTACCTCTCTGCAGAGTTAAAAACGTATTCGAATACTCGAAGCTCCCGGGTTTACAGGAGTCTACTGCGGTGGATTAAATCCATGGGGTGTGACACAAGTATGTTTTCTAAATAAAATTTGATAAGGCAAGATTACCCAAATGACATGTGTTGTCATGATAAGGGGTGCTACCGTGGGCTGTCGTGTGTCGACGTGTCGCGGTAATGCTATAATTTAGTGAACATGAATAGCGATGCTATATTATGAAAAGTGCTGCCATGAGATAAGATGAGATATGAAAGAAAAGATTATTTTACAAACATCCATAATTCTTGACTAGTCTAGGTTCATAACAACACTACTATATGTATCTACTCTTACCTACGACTTGCTGAGTACGTAAGTACTCACCCTTGCAACTTACAACCTAGTAGATGGAGCTTACCATGATCAAGAAGAAGACGTGGAGAATTTCTTGGATCCAGATGAACGAGAGCCAGTTCCGCCAGAGTCCTAATGTGTGTGATTCTGCCGTCAACTTCTCACTGCGGGAGGGTCACCTATCTTCTGCTGTGTAGATGTTATTTTGCTAAACCATGTATGCCGCGAAGGTATTGTAATCTCTTTATGTAATATTAAGGCCAGCAGGCCACACTGCTTAAATATTTTGTAAGTTTTTCTGCTGCAATGTGAATATACTCCTGTGCTTGACTTATCTTGGGAAGTCAAAGGTACACATTGTCGATGATTCGGACTTAGAGTCCTCAGCCGAACTTATGCAAAATTTGTAATAGCGAGACCTTTCAAGATGACCCTCCGGGAAGGTATGTAGAACAACGGTGAACAGGAGCACAGAGAGATTTATACAGGTTCGGGCCCTCGATGGTGGGAGTAATAGCCCTACGTCCTGTTAGGATTTCACTATAGGTGATAAAAGGTTACAAAATGGTAGAAAAACTCCATCACAGACGAAGGGTTTTTCCTATGTAAATATATAGAATAAAGCCAGGAAGGCTTGTAAGAATTAGCTAATTTAGGCCGTAGACTTGGCTGTTTGAGTGGTTGAGATGTGTTGTATCTCGTTCTTTTTTAGAGGTCTTGATCTTCCAAATGGATCAGATCTCCCTGTTTGATGTACTTGGCCACCCTTTTATACTGGTCGAAAGGGTGCCATGTTGCAACTGCATCAAACAGTTGTTTGGACGGTTGGATGCGGTTTATTGAACCGCTCTTAACTTCCAGGTAGGTTAAGCACGTGTTATTCGTGAATAACTGCATGTATTAACCTCCTGGTGGTTAGTCTTCTACGTGGAGGAATCTTCGGGATACTTGGAATATTCCCACTATAGGGATAACCGGACAGATAAATTCCAAGTATCTTGGTCGAGAATGTTCTGACCGCGGGATGTTGGCTGACCGCGCAACATCTCCAATATTCTGTTCGCGTATAGCATACGAACTTCTGACCGTGCAAAGCCTGCGGTCTGATCGCACGAGGCCTGCGACCTGATCGCGCAAAGCCTGCGACCTTAGGCTGATGCTTCTCAGAATGACTTGAGTTCACACCGTCGGGCACGTGTCTGACTCGAATCTGTCTTGAACCAACAGTGCATTTATTTGAACTGACCCGGGTGTCAATCCTCGTCAGCTAGCCCCAAAATTTAAAGAAAACGAAGGGACGTGTTCACTTTAAATTTAAAGAAATGCATCGGATTATTAACCCGACTCTTCAAATCCCCCACTTAGTGGCGCACTAAATAGGTCGATTGGTTCCCTGAGACAGGCTCTTGGTATTATGTGACAGGCAATGATGGCGCTGTTGAAATGTTTTTAACCCGAGGTAAAATTGTAAATGCTTTTAAGAACCCGAGGCATTCAGAATGTGAACCGTCATCCTGATGGCTATAAATACCGGGTCTTTGAATTTGTAAAGCTTCACAATTTCTTCTCACGGCTAAGTTCTTTCTAAAAGACACCTTCATTCTTCTCTTCATACATTTCCTGATGGCGGATCACAACATCATCGAGATTGAAAGTGATGAAGAGGAAATTCTCAAGCAGGAGCCTGAAATGCTTGAAGATCCATCTTCTTCAAAGAAGAAGTCCAAGGTTGACGAAGGATCCTCCAGCAGAGCAAAGGTAGAAGATGAGCCCTCATCTTTTCTTCCTGCAGCTTTCTTCCCTGGCACCCCTTGCTTTTGTTTGGGTGATCAATTTTCTGGCCAGCGAGCGGTGACTATTCGGCCAGAAGATCCTCAACTTGTGTTGGGGAAGCAATCTTCTGGTGGGAAGGTTGCTCTTCCGTCACCTGGCGTCCATCTTTCCAGGATGGATACACCAACGTGTCGCGAGCAGGGACAGGTAACAATCCACATCTCCTTTTTGCTGATAGTTTATGATTAGTATAACTAATCCTTGCAAATGTAGGAGATTGGAGGCCCTAGTGGTCAGCCTTCTGCTGCTCCGCTTCTTCCCCTTAGACGGACTCTTCTGGAGGAGAAGAATGCCCTGGAGAAGAAGACCGAAGATATGTCTTCGGCAATTCTGCATCTGGCAGATTGTTTTGAACGATCCTGTGAAGAGGCGCACCAGTTCTGTCGAGAGAGGGACCACGCCCAGCAACAACGGGAACTCTCTGACTTAATTAGGAACAGTAGTGTACCTCTTGTTAGGGATGATGTAGATAGGCTTAGATTAGTTGCTAGTTCCCTGGGGGTTGTCAGTGTAGACCCTACTGACAACAACATGTCCCTAGGAGAACTTTGCAAACTTCTTTCGGATCAGGTCGACGCTCTGGTCGCCGGTGTTATAATGATCTAACCGCGTGCGACCAGCCCCCGAGCCGAATTCACAGTGGATGGGCATAAAGGGAAATATTCATCATATAAACGCAAAACATTTTTAATTTTATGAAAAAATGCTAATTGAACAGGAAAAATGGGGTTGAGTACTTACACGTAGAACTTGCGAAGTTGATCGATGTTCCAAGTATTGGACAAAATTCGACCATCCCCCATGGCTAACCGCGCGGATCCTGGTCGCGGCACCGAGACCACAGTGTAAGGGCCTTCCCACTTCGGGGAGAATTTGTTGCGATTAGACTGATCTTGGATTTTTCGTAAGACCAGGTCGCCCACGTGAAGACTACGTGGTCGCACCCTTTTACTGTGATACTTGCGCAAAGCTTGCAAGTATGCCGCGGACTTGACCAAAGCACGATCACGCCTTTCTTCTAAGAGGATGAGATCTTGTGACCGCTGTTCGGACTGATTAACCTGTTCGAATTGTTTTGTCCGAACAGACCCAATACTAACTTCGATAGGCAATACAGCCTCGGCCCCATAGACCAGATGGAAGGGCGTCTCACCGGTGGCTCGACTAGAAGTAGTTCGTAGTGCCCATAGAACAGTACAAAGCTCGTCTGCCCAAGCCCCCGAGCGAGTCTTAAGGCGATCAAAAACACGTTTTTTAATGCCTTGTAGTATCTGCCCATTGGCCCGCTCTACAGCACCATTGCTTTGTGGATGTGCCACAGAAGCAAAGCACACCTTAGTTCCAATCTGGTCGCAGTAGTCTAGGAAGAGACCACTAGCGAACTGAGAACCGTTATCGGTGATAAGGCGGTTTGGAACACCAAATCGAGCAACAATGTTCTTATGAAAGAACTTTTGTGCTGCTAATGCGGTAATATTTCGTACCGGTTCGGCCTCGATCCACTTTGTAAACGTGTCAATGGCTACGAACAGAAACTTGTATCCGTTGACCGCTTGTGGCATAGGACCAACAATATCCATTCCCCAGACCGCGAAAGGCCATGCGAGGGGAATGGTTTGTAACGCATAGGCAGGTTGATGAACCTGTCTCGCGTGGAACTGACACTGAGGACATGTTTTGACCATGTGCTTGGCATCATCAAGTGCCGAAAGCCAGTAGAATCCTTGTCGAAAAGCTTTTTCGACCAGTGTCCGATATGACGCGTGTGCACCATATACACCGTCATGTATTTCTTTCAAGAGAAATTTTCCTTCCTCCTGAGATATGCAATGCATGAATACTCCTTGAGTACCCTTTCTGTACAGAACCCCATCTATGAGTTTGTAAAGACGCGCTTTTCGAATTAACCGATTGCTTTCGGTTTCGTCCTCGGGTAGGGTTCTGTGTTCAAGATAGACTCTCAATGGATGAGTCCAATCCTGTTCCTGACCGAGGTTGGTAACGGAGGCTATTGCCGGATCATCCTCGACCGAAGTCATGATCGAAGGATGGTCCAAGTGTTCAATGAACACTCCTGCCGGAGCGGATATACGTGAGGACCCAATTTTGGATAATTGGTCTGCGAGAATGTTGTCCTTTCGCGGGATATATTGGACTTCGAAATGACTGAAGTGTTTTTCCAGTTTCCTCACTTCCCCCAGGTAATGAGCCATTGTCTCATCGAAGGTGCTGTACTCTTTGTTTACCTGGTTTACGACTAGCTGTGAGTCTCCCCTCACCACTAATCGACGGACTCCGAGGAATTTTGCTGCCCGGAGCCCTGCAAGAAGATCTTCATTGTGAGACCCCTATTTGAGGATCACCTTGGTAACCGCCCAGGTAGGTTACACACAGCATGATACCACATGAGCTTAAACCACACAAGCATAGTAATATCATTAAACAAGTATCAGGCCAACATGGCCAATATTACATAGCCAAAGCACCGAAAATGGCGCTAAGTAGAGTTGCTAGGAAAATAACCAGTTTATCAGAACCAGAATCGGTATCCAAGTACCGAACACACAACATAAAGCACAAAGCAACGACAAACAGCTTGACTTCAATCAGCAGCGGAGTTGGAGAGGCTTCTCCCACATCTGACTTGACTTGGTGCATAATCCTCCTAGAACGTGGGCTCGTCCGGGGCACTTCCATCTTCTGCTGAGTACTCATAACTGAAGGAATCGGGATCCTCGAATCCCTCTTCTACAGTGGGATATAAATGCAAGGGTGAGCACTTGGTGCTCAGCAACACTCATTCCAGGGATTAATGCAATTGTACTTACATGAGGGTGAAACATATGATTCCGGGGTTTCAGTTTCATATGGATAGAGATATATAGATTTCCAAGTCATTTGTTCAGTAAAACAGTACTTTGTCATGAAAATGATACTTTAAACATTAAACAGGTTTTCAATAAAACATTAGATGTAGTGGTCTCCCATGAGTCACTACTTTGTTAACCGCATTATGAAAACATTCCAAAACATTACTTGTGCTATAACCCATGGATAACATCCACTACGAAAAGACTCCTGAACCTGGGAGTACAGAGTATCTGATACTTCTTTTACACTTTGCAAAGGTGTACCTCTTTTTAAATCCACTGGTTCACTCGGCTTTCAAGTCGGATCAGCTCCATATGACTTATACACATGTGACAAGGCCGAGATCACACAACGCTTTTGCAGTTCAGTATTAACAGTATCCCCACCCGGTAAATAGACAATTAAGTCTCAAGTACCGTTGTGGGTCCTCCCCACTGCCTTACTTCCTAGCCTCTGGCTTATGTTCCCGCAAGACACATAGCCTTGGTCTGTGTCCACGCAAGACATATGACCGTTCAAGATTACAACCGCGCACGGCTTAATCTGAGGCGTAGGGCGTCTTCCTTCTTTCCACCTTTATCTCTCATCATTTTTCTGAACTCACATCACTCATGGCCGAACTGCGGCCCACCAGTTTCCACGCGAGAAACCAGACCGACAAACCATGCAGGGAACTGCTAATACCAAAAAGCTACTAAGTTGTGCCTGTCCCATACCAGGCAAGTGGTTGGTACGTTTACAATTCGCATAGAGACACAGCACAAGGTTCTCGTCCTTATGAACCAATAGTGAGGAACATTCACATTACCTGGTGCGCACCGCACCATCTCCATACAAACCAATCCTCACTACTGATCCCTTTTATCAGTTTTCTTGACAAAACGGTTTTGATCATAACTTCTCATGTATTTGACCATTTCAAGTTTAATGTGGATATCCAGTGTATGAGTCCTAGGGTGACAAAAGCATATATATGAAGGTTCAATAACAAAAGGGGTTTCATGATTCATTAGGTAATATCTACTCATGTCATTCAAACATAACTTGTATCTCAAATAAGCATGCATAGTAAGTGTCGCGCCCCGCACAGGGTACCACGACTACTCCCGTGGAGACCTAGCTCGCTGCAGCTGGCCTCATACATACATACCACTGACTTCCCAGGATAAGTCAAGCACAGGAGTTCATTGCAGCAGAGTAACTTACAAAATATCATTGATAAACAATATGGCCTGCTGGCCTGATACAACAAGAGTAATACAATGCCTTCACGGCACAAATGGTCTAATTAAAACAAAAGACAACTACTCGGCGGAAGCTAGGCGAAACCCCCACAGTCGTAAGAAGTTGACGGCAGAACAGCACACTTCAGGGTTCTGGCAGAACTGGCTCTCTTCCTTCTGGATCCACGAAATCTTCCAAGCCTTCGTCTTGGTATTGTAGCACTCCATCTATTGTTGATAAGTTGCAAGGGTGAGCACTTACGTACTCAGCAAGTCATGGGTAAGAGTAGAGATACGTATAGTAGAGATGACATGATCCTATGCTATTGAGGGAAAGAGGTGAGAGGGTTTTTCCATAAATACTTTTCTTCCAAGCTTTTCAAATCTTATGCTCATGGCAGCATTTCATATACTTAGGGCACAATCCACATGCCTCTTAGATATCATATGATCACTAAATTATGGTACTACCGCGACACGTCAACACATGACAGCCCTCGGCAGCACCCCTTATCATGACAACACATGTCATTTGGGTAATCTTGACTTAACAAATTTTAATTTATAAAAACAATACTTGTGTCACACCCCGTGGATTTATTCCACCGCGGCATACTCCTAAAACTCGGGAGCACGAAGTATTCGAATACATTTTTAAACTCTGCAGAGATGTACCTCTTTTTAAATCCACTTTTTCACTCGACTTCCAAGTCGGGCCAACTCCATGCAACTTATACGCATGTGACAAGGCCGAGATCACACAACGTTTTTGCAGTCTAGTATTAACAGTATCCCTGCCCGGTAAATGGACAATACCGTCCCAAGTACCGTTGTGGGTCCTCCCCACTGCCTTACTTCCTAGCCTGGGTCTATGTTCCCGTAGGACACATAACCTCTTTTGATTACAGTCGCGCACGACTTAATCTGGCGTAGGGCGTCTTCCTTCTTTACACCTTATCCTCTCATAATTTTTCTGATCTCACATCACTCATGGACGAACTGCGTCCCACCAGTTTCCACGCGAGAAACCGGATCGACAAGCCATGCAGGGAACTGATAATACTAAGAAAGCTACTAGGTTGCGCCTGTCCCATACCAGGTAAGTGGTTGGTACGTTTTTCATGCCACTAGACGCATAACACAAGGTTCTAGTCCTTACATGCCAGTGACCAGATCATACCACAAACCATGCACCTTCAGTGCCTACACCTTCAGTGCAGCCAAGCACCTCCAGTGCTACCACCATTCCATACCAAAATACTGGTCACGGCTAGGGGTTCTATTTCATGAATATAGATTTATACACATATATTTATCAATTCATGGCTCATTGCTAAACAGTTTATCTTTCCACAGGCAATCAGCCTGATGCTGCCATTTCATCTCTTTTCTCAATTCATGCAATACTATTTTATAATCAAGGTATATTCTAGCATTTCATAAAATATAGGTTCAAGATGTTCAAGAATATGACTTGCCTTCCGCGTCGTAAGAAACAGCAGTTGATGTCGGGTCTGTGACGAAGTATTCGAACTCAGACTCTTGCTCTGAACAAGGATCAAACAAGCAAACAGGCATTACAATCAATCCTACTCTTACTATTCCACTATATGCGATAATGCAAGGAGAAACACTTAGGCGATACAAGATTTGGAAGCGATTAGGGTTAAACTATGGAAACCAAGGTTAAGATTAGTTGTCAAGGGTTTACAAGGTTCCAAATGTTCCAAAATATCAGAATGATATCAAGGCTGCTGCTGGTTCGCTCAAAAACAGCGAACGCCTTTAGGTCGACATTCGGTTCAAGGCATCGACATAGGGTCGATGGATGATAGAGGGCTCAACTCAAGTTGTGGCAGTAGAATAAAATGTAGATCACAACATCAGGAGTCTAAGGGACAAAGTTATGTTTAGTTTGCATACCCAGAAGGGGTCAAACTGGCCCAATGCCATTGGCTGACATAGGCTGACAATGCCCAAGAATGGCATTGATATGGTTTGAACAGTTTCTAGTAGCCAAAATGGGTTTTGATTCAAGCATATGATGCACAAGGTAGTGAAGCAACTGTTTGACAAGGTAATTTTTGGTTTGCATGACCAGAGGTGGGTGAACAGGGCTAATGCCACTGGCTGGCATAGTTTGACATAGGGTTGACATGGCCAGAAATTAGGGTTTGCCATATCTTTTGATCTAGGGCTCCAAATGATGCAACACTTTGTCTGGTAGTTAGACATTTGTAACAGGAACAAATGTCTCCACAGGATTTAGGGCAGGAGATGGCCGGAAAGTGATGAAAACTGGCAAGGAAGTTGACTGGCCTGGAGCACATGCAACATAAACAGTGCAGCCAACTAGGGCATAGCTATATCTCACAATCTAGGCCGAATTGGAAGTCGTGATAGAAGACAAAGTTGCTCAAAATGGTCCAAAACATCTAAATGGCAAAGTGGTTTGAGCTGGAGTGGCTGGATTTGGAAGAAACTGGCTGGAGAAACGATGAACTCAAATCTGTTTTGGGCACTTCTGATTTAAAGTGATTGAACTCAATTCCTTGCTTGAGTATGGTCCTCAGGGTACTAGAAATGCATTGGTGAAGTTAGATTAACAGATTGCTCAACAGAGAAGCTAAATCAGCAAGTACAAGTTCATGTTCATGGCTGGAAATTGGGGGTTTTTGATTTACAACGAATTTGTTCAAACCAGTAGCTCAGGGGTCTTAAGTGAGCTATTCTAAGCATATTTCACTACTGGCTCGAAGATCAATTCATTCTGGAATGAAATTAATTGCTCGCCGGAGCTACTGGAGTAAAACTGAAATTGCCGGCGACTGAGGGTATTTAGACTAAATTCCAAGCTCGAGAAGCATGAGGGGGATGAGGGAAGCTCACTGGGGGTGTTGGATTGAAGAAGGAAGCAGTGGTTGAAGCTAGCACCGAAGCCCCCTTTGCTGCTCACCGGAGAAGAAGAAGAAGACGGCGAGTTTGAGAACTGAGGTGTTTCTGGTGGGTGTGTGGTGTTTCACTGAGACCAGGGACTATTTATAGAGGATTCGGAGGTGTTGCAAAGGCTAGAAGTGCTCGGGGAGTTGTAGCCGGCAAGGAAAAGACGGGATGCGACTTCACGGCGAAGACAGGCGGCGAAACGACTTGGTTCAGCGGCCGTGAAGGCTTTACAGGTGATGGGAAGGTGAACTGATGGCTGGCCGCGGCGAGTTCTCCACGTGGCTATGCTTTCCTGCTGTAGCCGTTGCCGGTGGCGTGCAAACGAGAGAAACCAGCTGGCTATGAGTCGCGCCGGGGAAGATCCACAGTGGCAAATGGCGAGCACACACGCGGCGCTGTTCAGTTGGCGAAGATGGCGACCACGTGGCTACTGTAGCAGTTGGCGAGGTGAGGTGATCGAAGCTTGAAACAACGGCGCGTGCTCGAGGTCGAAGCTCCCGTGCTCGTGCGCTGTCCCAGGTCGTGGTCGATTTGGTTGAGGTGCTGCGGTCGAAAACAGTAGAGCTGGTCGAAGACAGCTTCTGGTCGTTGCGCTGGTTGGTCGTTAACTGAGGGGCTGGTCGAACCAGGGGCATAAGTGTAATGATTTCGATTGAAAAGTGGACTGATTTGTAATTCTGGTCTTAGAGAGGTTTAATCTGGAATTTGATTTAATGGATGAGTATAATATTTCTATTAATACTCATTTAGCTCAAATCTGGAGAAAATTTGATAAGGTTTGAGGGATTTCACCTATTTTCGAAAATAGGGTAAAATTAGGGTAAAATAGATCTGGATTTTGTCGATCTCGAATTCTGGTAATTGGGGAGAGATTTTGAAGTTTAAACAGAAGGGAAATATGTATCAAATAGCATTTGGGAGGTGTTCCCTGAAGAAATTCTGAGGTTGGAGTTGATTTGTGAATTTTAGCCTTTTCAGGCTTCCAGGTAAACAGAAAAGGACTTATTCGCAGTAAAATTTGGACTAAACTGCGAAAAGTGTTTAGATGAAACAATCTGGTTCCCAACTTTTTGGAGTAAGTTGAGGGTATACCTAGGAACATATTCCAAAAGATACATGAGTATGGATAGGGTTAAACCATGATAACTCAGTTATCTGGAATCTGGGGTACTTATGGTAAATCTGAATTTCCTGTTTTCGAAAACAGAAAGAGACTTAGATACTGGGAGTTAGGGTTAGAATTCAATCTGGCTCCTGAAGACTTTTATCTTCAGAATAACTGGTAGGTTAAATCTGGATGATCTGATCTTGATCTGGATCTAGAGAACAGATTTGGAGATTTTTAGGGTTTGGGAGAGATTAGGGTTTAGCTGATCTGGCTACTGCTACAGGGATACATGCATGCAGGATTTTATGCAAAAACTTTTCACCCCCAAAACCAGGGTGTTACAAGCCTACCCTCCTTAAAGAAATCTCGCCCCGAGATTTACCTAGAGAAGAGAAAAGATGGGGATAGGTCTGAAGCCAACCTTCCTCTTTTTCCATTGAACTTTGCATAGCTTGATCTTCTTTCTTTGAAGTTGACGCTCCTCTCTGGCTACAATCCGGAGTGGTTGCTCAAGGTAGGTGAGGTTCTTCTGCAACGAAATACCAAGAGTTTCTACCCGGTCCGCGGGTTCTTCCAGGTATTTCCGAAGTTGAGGGACAGGGAACACATCATGTACTCCTCCAAGTTCTGATGGTAGTTCCAGTTTATAGGACACTTCTCCTCTTTCTCTTGAGTATCTTGAATGGTCCGATACGTTCCTTCCTCCTGACTCATTCCAATGTAATGGGGTTCTGTACTTATGTCCATATAAAGCTTCAAATGGTGCCAATTGCAGACTAGCCTGATAACTGTTGTTATAGGTAAATTCTGCAAATGGTAAGCATTTTTCCCATGAAGTCCCATTATTCAAAATGCAAGCTCTTAGCAATTCTTCCAGAATCTGATTGACTCTCTCTCAGATTGTTTCCCCGTCTGTGGATGATATGCAGTGCTGAACTGCATCTAGGTTCCCAAGGTTTTATGAAGTTGGTCCCAAAACTTTGATGTAAACTGACTTCCACGATCTGAGACTATCTTCTGAGGGTCGGCCTTGATCCTATGGCACGTGTCACCTTTTATAATGTATGCCGCAATATCGACCTACCAAAATTGAGTTTTCAAGTCCTGATACATCTTGATGTTACCAGGGTGTATTGAGTATGAAGTTTTGATGAGCTTTATGCAGAATCAGCTCTTTGTGGTCTGCGCTTTGAGGTACACAGATCCTTCCTTGGTACCATACAATTCCTTGTTCATCCTCAGAAAAATCCTGAGCCTTACCTAATCTAATTCGGCTCTTGATCTTGCAGATCTCTTTATTTTCCTTTTGAGCACTCTCTATTTGTTCCTTGAGTCGGGATATTACTATGAGAGTGGCTGACCTTCCTGACGGTACCACCTCTACCTCTAGTCCTTGCAATTCTTGCTGTAAGTGTGGGTTATTCAACACAACTTCTTGTAAAGTGTAGGCCTTTCTACTCAAAGCGTCTGCTACCACATTGGCTTTTCTTGGGTGGTAGAGAATGCTGAGGTCATAGTCCTTGATTAGCTCTAACCAATGATGTGGGCGCATGTTGAGTTTTGGCTGGGTGAAAATATACTTGCGATTCTTATGATCCGTGTAGATTTCACACTTATTCCCAAGCAAGTAATGTTGCCATATCCTCAAGGCATGTACTACCGCTGCTAACTCCCAGTTATGAATAGGGTAGTTTTCCTTATGCAGCTTTAGCTGTCGTGAAGCATAAGCTACCACTTGGCCTTTTTGTATCAACACACAGCCTATGCTTAGTCTTCAAAGCATCACAGAACACTTCGAAGTCATCCTTACTATCTGGCAATGTGAGGACTGGTGTGGTTGTTAAATTTTCCTTAAGTTCCTGGAAACTTTCCTCGCACTTGGCGGTCCATTCGAATGTGACTTCCTTCCTAAACCGATTGGTAAGGGATTTAGCAATCTGAGAAGATCCTCCAATAAATCTCTGATAGTAACCTGCTAATCCCAAAAAGCTTCCGATCTCTGACACGCTGGTAGGTTGCTTCCATTCCTTGATCACAGCGATCTTGGCCGAGTCCACTAAAATTCCTTTTTCTGTCAAAACATGGCCGAGAAATGCAATTTTCGTCATCCAAAAATTCGCACTTGTCGGATTTGGCATAGAACTTGCACTCTCTTGGTCTTCTCAAGTCTTTGTGCAAGTGCCGCTTATGTTCCTCTGGACTTCTGGAGTAGATGAGGGTGTCGTCTATGAGCACAATGACAACTTATCGAGATGATCCATGAATGTGTTGTTCAGGATGTTCATGAAGGCTGCAGTAAACTCGTACAGCCCGTATCTTGTAGTGAAAGCAGTCTTGGTTATGTCCTTCTTCCTGATTTCCAGTTGGTGATAGCCGGGCTTTTGGGCTATCTTGGAGAATATTCTGGCTCCTCGAAGTTGGTCGAATAGCTCATTATTCCTTGGCAGTGGATACTTGTCTTTAATGGTCACCTCATTCAGCGCTTGGTAATCCACGCACATTCTTAGAGCTCCATCTTTCTTCTTTACAAACAGCATTGGGGCTCCTCAAGGTAAAGCACTAGGTCAGTAAATCCTTTACTCTCTAGCTCCTCTAGCTGACTTTTCAACTCTTCTAAGTCTGCTACCGGCATCCTATATGATCTCTTAGCTATAGGTGCCGCTCCTGGTTTAAGCTCAATGGTAAACTTTATCTCCCTATCAGGTGGCATCCCTGGGAGTTCTTTTTGGGAATACGTCCGAGTATTCCTGTACTATGGGCAATTGATCCAAGCATATCTTCTGAAGTACTTGAATAGACCCTCGTGGTTTCTCGTCTGATGACTTCTCTAGATGAAACAAGACTTTCTTTCCCTGGTTACTAACAAGGCTCAGAGTTTTCCTCTCACAATCCACTAGACTTTTATGTTGGGATAACCAGTCCATTCCCAATATAATATCTAGGCCTTGCAGTTTTAGGACTAATAGGCTAGCCATAAACTCTTCCCCTTCTACTCTGAAGGTTATATATGATGGCAAGCTGAATATACAGGCAGCTTAGCTCCTGGTGTCTGTATATCCATAGAGTACTCTAGAGGTACCATATGTATTCCCCTGATATGAATGGATTTGTAACTCCAGGATCAACAGTATTAAAGCATATGCAGACTGGATCAAGAATCTACCTAGGAGAATGTTGGTGGCGTTGTTTGCTTCTTGAAGAGAGGTGAAGTTTAATCGCCCTCCTCGGCTTCCCATCTATCCTCTTCCTCTTCCTTGGCCTGCTATGGTTCCTCCTCTATTGGGCGAACTTCCTCTAGGGCTCTGCAATGGTGGTGAAGCTGTGGTTCTGGATGTCATCGTCGGTGTTCCTGCTTGCGATCTTGCTATTGACGTTGGGAGCTGAATCCAAGGACAGCTGTCTTTGCGGTGTCCATACTGCCCACAGTGAAAACACTGAGTTCTAGCATGAGGGCAGTCCCTTTGGTAGTGAGTTCCTTTGCAGCTTGGACATGACGGTGTTGCTGGTGATCTTGGTGCTTGGTAGACTGGTCGGAAATTGGGAGATGTTGGGACTCTTCCCCTGGTTGGGTTGGCTGGCGGCCGTGCTTGCTGTAGCATCTTTCTTTTTCGACTTTCTTCTCCTATGCTCCTCTTTTCTTCCACCTTCAATACCCGATTGACTAAGGTTTGGAACTCTGAAAATTCGTGGGAGGCAATCTGGTACTGCAGATAGTGCTGAAGTCCTTCGGTGAAGCGCTCAATCTTTTTGTCCTCCGTGTTGATGTCTCTTGGCGCGTAGCGAGCTAGATGGCTGAATCGGTGCAGATATTCTGTAACAGTCTGGCTTCCTTGTACCAAGTTTCGGAACTCTCGGCATTTGGCGGCTATGACACCGATGGGTACATGAAATTTCCGGAATTGTTCTTTAAATTCTGTCCAGGATATGTTATCCTTGTCAGGGTGAGCCTCTTGATAGTTTATCCACCATGCGGCTGCTGCTCCTGTAAGTTGGTGTGATCCGAATAACACTTTCTCTCGGTCGTTACAATGAACTGTATCCAACTTCCTCTCGATGTCCCTGAGCCAATCATCGGCGACGATGGGATCAGTTGCACTAGCAAATGTTGGTGGTCGGGTCTTCTGAAAATCCGATAGCCTGGTTCCAACAGCAGTTCCTTCAGATGTCCCTCCTGGCATCTTTTGAATGATCTGAACCAACAACTGGGTGTGGGCAGCTTGTGCCTCCTGCCTGCTCTTTTCCATGGAGAGAAGAATTTCTTGGAGGGTTGGCTGATCTTCCTGAGAAAGGTTTGATTCCTGGGGTCTCTGTTGAGATGAAAGTCCTCCCCTTGCAGGGTCTTCCCTGGGCGCAGCTTGCTCCCTGTCCTCTTGACTACCTTGCGATCTTCTCTTCGTGTACACCATACTGATTCTTCTGAAGAAAGAGCAGATAGGTCTAACTAACTAAGAGAGAGAACTCGGGCACTAATGCGGAAATTAATGCAACTATTTAATGCACAAAACACTTAGGCTTCTAGCCATAGTAAACAAGTTAACCATTGCGAAAGCAACGGCGGAGCACAAAAGCTAGCAAGAGCATCCACCTGCTCAATCTATACTACCCTTTCCCAGCTAATCCTCCACGACGGTCGACTAACTACTCGAACAAGGTTCTACCAGAAGAACTAGGCTATATGCCGTAGCAACGTAGCCCAACTCCTGAGGCACTCTATAAAAGCAGAACGCTCTCTCAACAACTTGCCGAATTTTTAGAAAAGCCAAGTAAGACTTTTGAAATCCAAAACTTTTAGAAGCTACAAGGCTCCTGTTTTCAAAAATAGTGTTTTCAGAAAATAGATTTTTAAATAAAATACGCCTTCCTGGCGAGCCAATTCCTAAAGGTGTCGTCCTACAGTCAAGTTCTCATGCTGCTCTGATACCACTTTTCATCTGTCGCGCCCCGCACAGGGTACCACGACTACTCCCGTGGAGACCTAGCTCGCTGCAGCTGGCCTCATACATACATACCACTGACTTCCCAGGATAAGTCAAGCACAGGAGTTCATTGCAGCAGAGTAACTTACAAAATATCATTGATAAACAGTATGGCCTGCTGGCCTGATACAACAAGAGTAATACAATGCCTTCACGGCACAAATGGTCTAATTAAAACAAAAGACAACTACTCGGCGGAAGCTAGGCGAAACCCCCACAGTCGTAAGAAGTTGACGGCAGAACAGCACACTTCAGGGTTCTGGCAGAACTGGCTCTCTTCCTTCTGGATCCACGAAATCTTCCAAGCCTTCGTCTTGGTATTGTAGCACTCCATCTATTGTTGATAAGTTGCAAGGGTGAGCACTTACGTACTCAGCAAGTCATGGGTAAGAGTAGAGATACGTATAGTAGAGATGACATGATCCTATGCTATTGAGGGAAAGAGGTGAGAGGGTTTTTCCATAAATACTTTTCTTCCAAGCTTTTCAAATCTTATGCTCATGGCAGCATTTCATATACTTAGGGCACAATCCACATGCCTCTTAGATATCATATGATCACTAAATTATGGTACTACCGCGACACGTCAACACATGACAGCCCTCGGCAGCACCCCTTATCATGACAACACATGTCATTTGGGTAATCTTGACTTAACAAATTTTAATTTATAAAAACAATACTTGTGTCACACCCCGTGGATTTATTCCACCGCGGCATACTCCTAAAACTCGGGAGCACGAAGTATTCGAATACATTTTTAAACTCTGCAGAGATGTACCTCTTTTTAAATCCACTTTTTCACTCGACTTCCAAGTCGGGCCAACTCCATGCAACTTATACGCATGTGACAAGGCCGAGATCACACAACGTTTTTGCAGTCTAGTATTAACAGTATCCCTGCCCGGTAAATGGACAATACCGTCCCAAGTACCGTTGTGGGTCCTCCCCACTGCCTTACTTCCTAGCCTGGGTCTATGTTCCCGTAGGACACATAACCTCTTTTGATTACAGTCGCGCACGACTTAATCTGGCGTAGGGCGTCTTCCTTCTTTACACCTTATCCTCTCATAATTTTTCTGATCTCACATCACTCATGGACGAACTGCGTCCCACCAGTTTCCACGCGAGAAACCGGATCGACAAGCCATGCAGGGAACTGATAATACTAAGAAAGCTACTAGGTTGCGCCTGTCCCATACCAGGTAAGTGGTTGGTACGTTTTTCATGCCACTAGACGCATAACACAAGGTTCTAGTCCTTACATGCCAGTGACCAGATCATACCACAAACCATGCACCTTCAGTGCCTACACCTTCAGTGCAGCCAAGCACCTCCAGTGCTACCACCATTCCATACCAAAATACTGGTCACGGCTAGGGGTTCTATTTCATGAATATAGATTTATACACATATATTTATCAATTCATGGCTCATTGCTAAACAGTTTATCTTTCCACAGGCAATCAGCCTGATGCTGCCATTTCATCTCTTTTCTCAATTCATGCAATACTATTTTATAATCAAGGTATATTCTAGCATTTCATAAAATATAGGTTCAAGATGTTCAAGAATATGACTTGCCTTCCGCGTCGTAAGAAACAGCAGTTGATGTCGGGTCTGTGACGAAGTATTCGAACTCAGACTCTTGCTCTGAACAAGGATCAAACAAGCAAACAGGCATTACAATCAATCCTACTCTTACTATTCCACTATATGCGATAATGCAAGGAGAAACACTTAGGCGATACAAGATTTGGAAGCGATTAGGGTTAAACTATGGAAACCAAGGTTAAGATTAGTTGTCAAGGGTTTACAAGGTTCCAAATGTTCCAAAATATCAGAATGATATCAAGGCTGCTGCTGGTTCGCTCAAAAACAGCGAACGCCTTTAGGTCGACATTCGGTTCAAGGCATCGACATAGGGTCGATGGATGATAGAGGGCTCAACTCAAGTTGTGGCAGTAGAATAAAATGTAGATCACAACATCAGGAGTCTAAGGGACAAAGTTATGTTTAGTTTGCATACCCAGAAGGGGTCAAACTGGCCCAATGCCATTGGCTGACATAGGCTGACAATGCCCAAGAATGGCATTGATATGGTTTGAACAGTTTCTAGTAGCCAAAATGGGTTTTGATTCAAGCATATGATGCACAAGGTAGTGAAGCAACTGTTTGACAAGGTAATTTTTGGTTTGCATGACCAGAGGTGGGTGAACAGGGCTAATGCCACTGGCTGGCATAGTTTGACATAGGGTTGACATGGCCAGAAATTAGGGTTTGCCATATCTTTTGATCTAGGGCTCCAAATGATGCAACACTTTGTCTGGTAGTTAGACATTTGTAACAGGAACAAATGTCTCCACAGGATTTAGGGCAGGAGATGGCCGGAAAGTGATGAAAACTGGCAAGGAAGTTGACTGGCCTGGAGCACATGCAACATAAACAGTGCAGCCAACTAGGGCATAGCTATATCTCACAATCTAGGCCGAATTGGAAGTCGTGATAGAAGACAAAGTTGCTCAAAATGGTCCAAAACATCTAAATGGCAAAGTGGTTTGAGCTGGAGTGGCTGGATTTGGAAGAAACTGGCTGGAGAAACGATGAACTCAAATCTGTTTTGGGCACTTCTGATTTAAAGTGATTGAACTCAATTCCTTTCTTGAGTATGGTCCTCAGGGTACTAGAAATGCATTGGTGAAGTTAGATTAACAGATTGCTCAACAGAGAAGCTAAATCAGCAAGTACAAGTTCATGTTCATGGCTGGAAATTGGGGGTTTTTGATTTACAATGAATTTGTTCAAACCAGTAACTCAGGGGTCTTAAGTGAGCTATTCTAAGCATATTTCACTACTGGCTCGAAGATCAATTCATTCTGGAATGAAATTAATTGCTCGCCGGAGCTACTGGAGTAAAACTGAAATTGCCGGCGACTGAGGGTATTTAGACTAAATTCCAAGCTCGAGAAGCATGAGGGGGATGAGGGAAGCTCACTGGGGGTGTTGGATTGAAGAAGGAAGCAGTGGTTGAAGCTAGCACCGAAGCCCCCTTTGCTGCTCACCGGATAAGAAGAAGAAGACGGCGAGTTTGAGAACTGAGGTGTTTCTGGTGGGTGTGTGGTGTTTCACTGAGACCAGGGACTATTTATAGAGGATTCGGAGGTGTTGCAACGGCTAGAAGTGCTCGGGGAGTTGTAGCCGGCAAGGAAAAGACAGGATGCGACTTCACGGCGAAGACAGGCGGCGAAACGACTTGGTTCAGCGGCCGTGAAGGCTTTACAGGTGATGGGAAGGTGAACTGATGGCTGGCCGCGGCGAGTTCTCCACGTGGCTATGCTTTCCTGCTGTAGCCGTTGCCGGTGGCGTGCAAACGAGAGAAACCAGCTGGCTGTGAGTCGCGCCGGGGAAGATCCACAGTGGCAAATGGCGAGCACACACGCGGCGCTGTTCAATTGGCGAAGATGGCGACCACGTGGCTACTGTAGCAGCTGGCGAGGTGAGGTGATCGAAGCTTGAAACAACGGCGCGTGTTCGAGGTCGAAGCTCCCGTGCTCGTGCGCTGTCCCAGGTCGTGGTCGATTTGGCTGAGGTGCTGCGGTCGAAAACAGTAGAGCTGGTCGAAGACAGCTTCTGGTCGTTGCGCTGGTTGGTCGTGAACTGAGGGGCTGGTCGAACCAGGGGCATAAGTGTAATGATTTCGGTTGAAAAGTGGACTGATTTGTAATTCTGGTCTTAGAGAGGTTTAATCTGGAATTTGATTTAATGGATGAGTATAATATTTCCATTAATACTCATTTAGCTCAAATCTGGAGAAAATTTGATAAGGTTTGAGGGATTTCACCTATTTTCGAAAATAGGGTAAAATTAGGGTAAAATAGATCTGGATTTTGTCGATCTCGAATTCTGGTCGCTGGTTGTCCCTTGCTCCAAGGAATTGCAACATCATCCAAAGCATCAACGCCCATGATCCCGACTCGTCTCCGTGAATTAGCTTCTTACCAGGGGCCATCTGCGATGATGAGACACGGAACACTTAAAAGTAGGAAAACGGTTTTGAAAATTTTCAAATAATACTCATTATGCTTTTCTTAAACAAATTAGGTTTTTCACAATTAGATTTTTACCAAATAATCTAGCGATTCTCTACTTTAGGGACGCCCTTTCTAGTAAGGGTCACGACCTACAGTCAAGCTTCATGCTCTGATACCATTCGCTGTGAGACCCCCATTTGAGGATCACCTTGGTAACCGCCCAGGTAGGTTACACACAGCATGATGCCACATGAGCTTAAACCACACAAGCATAGTAATATCATTAAACAAGTATCAGGCCAACATGGCCGATATTACATAGCCAAAGCACCGAAAATGGCGCTAAGTAGAGTTGCTAGGAAAATAACCAGTTTATCAGAACCAGAATCGGTATCCAAGTACCGAACACACAACATAAAGCACAAAGCAACGACAAACAGCTTGACTTCAATCAGCAGCGGAGTTGGAGAGGCTTCTCCCACATCTGACTTGACTTGGTGCATAATCCTCCTAGAACGTGGGCTCGTCCGGGGCACTTCCATCTTCTGCTGAGTACTCATAACTGAAGGAATCGGGATCCTCGAATCCCTCTTCTACAGTGGGATATAAATGCAAGGGTGAGCACTTGGTGCTCAGCAACACTCATTCCAGGGATTAATGCAATTGTACTTACATGAGGGTGAAACATATGATTCCGGGGTTTCAGTTTCATATGGATAGAGATATATAGATTTCCAAGTCATTTGTTCAGTAAAACAGTACTTTGTCATGAAAATGATACTTTAAACATTAAACAGGTTTTCAATAAAACATTAGATGTAGTGGTCTCCCATGAGTCACTACTTTGTTAACCGCATTATGAAAACATTCCAAAACATTACTTGTGCTATAACCCATGGATAACATCCACTACGAAAAGACTCCTGAACCTGGGAGTACAGAGTATCTGATACTTCTTTTACACTTTGCAAAGGTGTACCTCTTTTTAAATCCACTGGTTCACTCGGCTTTCAAGTCGGATCAGCTCCATATGACTTATACACATGTGACAAGGCCGAGATCACACAACTCTTTTGCAGTTCAGTATTAACAGTATCCCCGCCCGGTAAATAGACAATTAAGTCTCAAGTACCGTTGTGGGTCCTCCCCACTGCCTTACTTCCTAGCCTCTGGCTTATGTTCCCGCAAGACACATAGCCTTGGTCTGTGTCCACGCAAGACATATGACCGTTCAAGATTACAACCGCGCACGGCTTAATCTGAGGCGTAGGGAGTCTTCCTTCTTTCCACCTTTATCTCTCATCATTTTTCTGAACTCACATCACTCATGGCCGAACTGCGGCCCACCAGTTTCCACGCGAGAAACCAGACCGACAAACCATGCAGGGAACTGCTAATACCAAAAAGCTACTAAGTTGTGCCTGTCCCATACCAGGCAAGTGGTTGGTACGTTTACAATTCGCATAGAGACACAGCACAAGGTTCTCGTCCTTATGAACCAATAGTGAGGAACATTCACATTCCCTGGTGCGCACCGCACCCTCTCCATACAAACCAATCCTCACTACTGATCCCTTTTATCAGTTTTCTTGACAAAACGGTTTTGATCATAACTTCTCATGTATTTGACCATTTCAAGTTTAATGTGGATATCCAGTGTATGAGTCCTAGGGTGACAAAAGCATATATATGAAGGTTCAATAACAAAAGGGGTTTCATGATTCATTAGGTAATATCTACTCATGTCATTCAAACATAACTTGTATCTCAAATAAGCATGCATAGTAAGAAACAGTGAATATACTTCATATGAAAATATTGGGCGAGACATGATCAAAGGAATGAGGCTTGCCTTGCAATGCTGGGTCTAAGTACTCAGATGATTCTTTGAAGACTTCCTCCGCTCCTTCAACTTCTGACTCTGCGGTAATCAAACAACACACAAACGCATACCATAAGCATACAGAAAATAGTTTTCATAGAAATTATTAAGTAAATAAGTCATGCACGCAAGGGAAAGGGTTAGGGCAAGGTCACAAGGGCTCTGGTCGAAGAAACGGCTAAAAAGGATTGAACGTCGGAGGGTCGACATTCGGTTCATGGCTTTGGCATAGCTTCAAACTGATCTTAGGATGGTTTTCTGGAGAAGTGATAATAGAGAAAGTTGTAGATCTCAACTCCAGGAATCTAAAGGACAAGGTGGCATTTCAATTGCTCAACCAGAAGGGTCTGAACAAGGTCAATGTCAGTGGCTGACATGCACTGACATAGTGCTGGACATGGCCAAAAACTAGGGCATGGCATAACTTTTGATCCAGGGCTCCAATTGATGCAACACTTTGTCTGGAAGGTAGGCATTACTAACAGAAACAAATCACTCAACAGGCTCAAGGACAGTAAGTGACTGGAGGGTGGCCAAATCAGGTGATGAACTGCGGTGGCGACACGGCACAGGCACAGCTCTGGACAAGGATTTGGCAAAGGCATAACTCACAATCTAGGCAGATCCAGGTGTCGGGCTAGTGGAAAGAATTGCTCAGGGAGCTGAGGCAAAGCTAAGGGACAAGGTTTCAGGGGCTAGATCGGCCGAGAAATAATTCCGGCGACCGGCGCTGGAGAAGACGACACCGGGGATTGGGGATTTTTGCCACAAGGCGTTTGAACTCGATTCTTTGCTCAGGGAGTGAAAGGGTGGAGTGTAGAAGCTACTGGTGCAGTCAATTTGGTCGGAGAATGACCGGAGAAGCTTGGCGCCGAGGTCCGGCGAACGGCCGAGGTTCCAAAATGGGATTTCTTCGATTTGAGCTCAATTGGGGATTTGGATTCCATAGGCTTGCTAAGAAATGGCTAAGGATCAGTTTCTACTACTGGGACGAGAGCTAATTCGGGACAAATTGGTTAGCATTGGGGAAACAGGGCAGTTGGGCCTTTCCGGCGATTGCCGGCGCTGGGGATCGTCGGGGAGAAATTGGTTGCTACTACACAGAAAGGGTGAAGAGGGGAACTCACTGGTGAACTTGGATTGGAGAATGGTGCAGCGAGATGGACTGGCACCGTGAGCTCACTTACTGGCTCGCCGGAGAAGAAAGCGAAAACGGTGGAGTTTGGGACTTAGCCGATTTTCTGGAGGCTTGAGGCTCTCAAGGCACAGGGAGGGTTTAAATAGGTCCAGGGGCGGAGCTTGCGAGGGATAAAGCGACAGCGGTTGCTTGCGCCGGGGAGAAGCTTGTCGGGCGCAGGCGCAACGACGGCGACGGTGATGTGATTTGCTTCAGGCGGTGCTGCAGCTTTGCCAGCGACGCCAGGGCGCCTTGGGACTTCGTCCGGGACGGCGCAGATGCGGAGGCAGCGGCACAGCTCCGGCAACGACACGTAGTGCCATGCAAATGCCACGGCAACGGGAGCGCGCGCGAAAACAAAGCTCTGGAGCACGGCCGTTTATCCGCTGGGCGAGGCGAAGCAACGGCGCTGGCACGTGCGCACGGGGTGGCACAGCAACTCACGGGCACAAGCGACAAGAAGCGGTGACCGGCGGCGAGCAAACACGGCGAGAACACGGCGCGGCAACGGCGACTCGTGCGCTGGTCGTGGGCAACGACCAGGGGCTGGTCGAAAACAGCCGAAAAGAATAGAAGGGCTGATTTGCAATTTTCAAAACTTTGCTCCAGGGACTGATCTGCAAATCTGGAGATCTGGAGGGCTGATCTGAAATCTGATTTCGCAGATAAGTTGCATAAAATTATTAGAACTCATCTGGCCAGAGTTTGGTAAGATCGGGCAAAATCTGAAGGGTTTTGACAAAATTGGGGAAAAACAGTTTAGGGTAAAATTAGAGTAATTAGGGTTCTGAGACGGCAAGGGTCGAAACTCAGTTTTAGGATGAGATTTTGGAGGTGATCCCGAAGGGAAAAATGTTCTGAACAACACTTAGAAGGGAATGGCTGAAGCAGATTAGGGTTTGGGGTCAAGATGTGGATTTTGCCTATTTTAGGGTTTGGCAAAAACAGGGTGTTACATTCATACTCTGCTGCGTTGTTGGTCGCAACAAAGTGTAGTTGGATGACATACTTAAGCTGTTCGCCCTGAGGCGTAACTAAGACCACTCCAGCTCCTGAGTGTTGAAAACTACGGGAGCCGTCAAAGTACGTTGTCCAGTAATCAGGGCACTCCAATTCCTCTGGCAACCGCACGGGTGGCTCAGGGTTGGTCCATTCGACCACAAAGTCGGCCAAAACCTGAGACTTAACCACCGTGCGGGGCGTGAAATGGTGATCCGTTTGAGACCTAGTCTTGGTTTTCGCACTAGGCTCACCCAGATTCTAATATGTGGAATGACGGGATCTTACTCGGAAATACCGAAACCCAAAGTAATTGCACAACTCTTTATTTCAAAGAGGGCTTTATACGTCGAACGTTAGACACACTTGTCTACGTCGAATGAACTATAAGTGTCTAAAACTCAAATAAGTTCTATCACTCTTCGATGATCTAAACTAGACCTATTACAAGGTATTTATAGTCCAATCGTATGAGTACGTATCAGACTTAGTAATCCTAAACATATTAGACTCATATAACTAACTTAACTAATCCTAAACAGATAAGCTTAGTTATATATATAGGATTACAATTCCGAACAGGGAACGAATTCCTTTTCCTGGTCGCGAACCAATCCATGGTCGCGAAACCTTTCCGAACACGGTTAAGGTCGCAAAGCCGTATGCTATCAGGACTTGGTCGTGAATCCGTATGCGATCAGGACTTGGTCGCGAATCCGTATGCGATCAGGACTTGGAGATCCTCCCGGATCATGACTCCCTTGTTGAGAAGGAGCCAACCCCAGTTGCGACCTCTCGATCAAACTGGAGATGTGGAAATTGGGCTTGTCCATCTTCTTTTGTGTACCACTTTGCCGCACGTGCTCGTTGATCTTTCCGACCGATTCGAAAAGTCTCCTTTGTGCCACTGCGGGTGGTAGTCACCTTCCTCTCCAGAATCACATCGTCACGTAAAGGTTCGCCTCGTTGAGAGACCAAGTCTTCAACGGATGGTACTATGGTATCTGGCTCATCATCCAACATTGAAGGCTCGAAGAGTTTGAGGTGCTCAACATTGACAACCGAGTAAATATCCATGTATGGAGATAACTCAAGCTGACAAGCATTATTACCCACTTTCCGCAAAATCCGAAAAGGACCATAACGAATGGGTTTGAGCTTCTTACCTTCACCTTTAAGTCTCTCCTTACTCAAATGTAACCATACCATATCACCTTCTTGAAATTGCGCATCAACTCGGTGACGATCATGTCGCGCCTTGTACTTGAGTTGAGCTTTCAGCAAGTTCTGTTCAACCTCACGATGGAGTCATTGAATACCTTCCAGGAACTTTTGTGCTCGATCCTGACCAGATGCTTCCTTGCTGTTCTGTGCTGAGGTAGGGATCACAAACTCCATATCGAATGGACTCTGTGGTAGAAATCCTAAACAGACCTCAAATGGCGACTTTCCAGTCGAACCATGCACTGCTCGATTAAAAGCAAACTGTAGGTACGGTATGCTTTCATCCCAGGTCTTTGGGTGCTTCGAGTTATATCCTCTCAAGAGATGAACGACTGTGCGATTAACCACCTCGGTTTGACCATCAGTTTGCGGATGAAAAGCAGTACTCCTCTTTAGCTTGGTGTCCATCATCGTCCAGAGCGATCGCCAAAAGTGACTAAGGAACCGGGTATCGCGATCAGACACAATAGAAGTCGGCAGTCCGAAGTGTGTCCAAACGTGTTGAAAGAATACCCGAGCTGCCTCTTCTCCCGTGATAATCTTCCGACAAGGTATAAGAACAATCATTTTGGAGAACCGATCAACGACCACGAATAGATAGTCGTTGCCACGTCGGGTCTTAGGCAATCCTCCCAAGAAATCCATGGATATGCTCTCCCATGGTCATGATGGAACTGGCAAAGGAGTGTACAAACCTAATTTTCGGTTTGCCGGTTTCGAGATGCTGCAGAGACCGCAGCCTCGAACAAACCTAGCCACATCTTGCTGCATACGCGGCCAGAACACATGTCGGTGAAGATTTTGCAACGTCTTTGTAACCCCAAAGTGACCAGCTACCTTCGATGTGTGCGCTTCTCGCATCCATTGAGTTCGAGGTGCTCCACGAGGTATGCAAAGTAAATTTCCCTTGTACAAGAGTCCTTCTCGACGAACGAACTCTGTAGGGTTCCCTGTTTCGACCTCAGTCAGTGCTGTTTGAAAATCAGGGTCTTCACTGTACATAGTGACATAGTCATCATGACATGATGGCTCGATCTGCATGAACGCTGATAAACAGATGGTTGTAACTGGTGGTCGCGACAACATATCCGCTAATTTGTTGTGTACGCCCTTCTTGTACTTAATCACCAGATTAAACTGCTGCAGATGCGACATCCACTTCATGTGCCGAGCTTGCTGTAGCTTGGACTGAGTTTGCAAATATTGCAATGGTTGATGGTCGGTGTGGACAACCGTCTCTTTCCCCAAGAGATAACACCGCCAATGTTTCACGGCCTGATGCAGTGCGCATAACTCCTTATCATAAGTCGGGTAGTTCTTCTGAGCTCCCTAGAATAACTCGGAGTGATATGCCACTGGTCGACCTTCTTGCATGAGCACTGCGCCCATCGCATAACCTGAGGCATCGGTTTCTAGCTCGAACGGTTTCTGGAGATTCGGCAAAGCTAACACAGGCGCCTCGCTGATCTTCCTTTTCAGCAAGAGAAACGTGTCCTCATGTTTCCCTGTCCACTCGAACTTCTGATCTATCCTGGTTAATGCATGCAACGGAGAAGCCATAATCGAGAAGTGTCGGATGAACTTCCGAAGGTATTGGCATGCTCCCACAAAACTACGCACATCCGTAACTGTTCGCGGTCGCGGCCATTCGCGAATCACTTGGACCTTATCCGGGTCGATTTGCAACGTACCGTTGCCGATTATGAATCCGAGGTAAAGTAGAGTTTGCTGACCGAACTCGCACTTCTTACGGTTGAGGCGAAGTCGATGTTGCCAAAGCTGTTCGAACACCTTTTCGACATGAATGAGGTGCTCATCCCACGAACGACTATAAACCAATATGTCGTCGAGATACACGATCACAAAGTCGTCGATGAACGGTCTCAATACGTCATTCATAAGACGCATGAAAGTTGCCGGGGCGTTGCAGAGACCAAACGGCATGACCAGCCATTCGAACAGACCTTGCCGTGTTTTGAACGCGGTCTTCCATGTATCCTCCTCTCGGATGCTGACTTGATGATATCCTGACTTAAGATCCAATTTGGAGAAGACAACAGCATGCTTCAATTGGTCTAGCAGGTCATCAATACGAGGAAGGGGGTACCGGTTCTTGATGGTGATCTTGTTCAGTGCTCGATAGTCGATGCACATACGCCAAGTCCCATCTTTCTTTGGTACCAACACCACAGGAGATCCACATGGTGAACTACTCGGTTGAATGACACCATTGTTCAGCAACTCACCAAGTTGTCTCTTGATCTCTTCATTCTCCAATACTGAGTTGCGATACATACTCAGATTGGGCAGTGTCGCATCGGACACAAGCTGAATTTCGTGCTCGACTGGACGTTTCGGCGGACGACCCTGGGTAGTCTCGAACAGATCACTGTATTTCTCCAGCAGTCCTGACAAACGACCAGAATCCTCTCGGCACGCCAGCGACAATGCTGGTCGAGTACCCTCACCTTGATCAATGGGTCGAATCATGACAAGCACATACTTGTGACATGCATTAACAATTCGTTTGGCTTGATTTGCGGTAATCAAGTTCGAAGTGTTGACGTGGATGTCTTTACTGATCATGAACTTAACTCCGTCTTTGGTGAGGTCGTACTCTTGCGCTCGCCGATGGAAGTGAGCATCTCGATCATACAGATACGGACTCCCAAAGATCACCTGACAGATATCGATAGGGACAACATCGCATTGCACCTCATCGATATATCGTGCAGAGATCGCAAACTTCAACACACACTGACTCGTAATCTGTTGGTTCACGTCGGATGTAAACCAACCCAGCGGATATGGTCGCGGGTGTTTGGTTATCTTCAAACCAAGTCACCGAACCAGTCCAGCGGAGACCAGATTCTTCTGACTTCCTGGATCGAATATCGCTGCGACCACTTCGTGCTTCACCTGGATGTTGATGGTGAACAAGTCCTCCGTTGGGTGATGGTCGTTCGGTGGATCGGAACCCTTCTCCTTCGGCATTGCCATCAGAGACAAGGTCGTATCTGCCTCATTAACCGAATTCACTCGGACAACTTCTTCGTCGGGTGAAGTAGCAGTAGCCGTGGCTGTTCTTTTCCCTGGTCCGTTTTTCTTTGGTCGAAGTTCAGAATGAAGCTTGTAACATTTGTCCTTGGTATGCCCCACAACTTGACAATTTTCGCAAAAGGCACCCGTGCCCGACTTTGAAGCGTTCTTCTTCGGACTCGGCTTTTTCTTTGTCGAGGTCGCATTTTCCTTCGTGCTTTTGTCGCTGCGGGATTTATTCTTCTTCTCGATCGCCATAGCAGTTGTGCTCGCGGTCGCAATGTCTTGGACACTGAACAGACTTAGCTCAGTACTGATTGATTTCTAAAGTCCAGATGTGTACTTCCGAAATACCTGAGGGTTGGATAGTGAGATGCCAATGACCATTGCTTGTCGCAAAAACTCTGTCGTATAGTCTTGGACGGTTTGGTCGCGCCGTTGGTACAATCTGTGCCAATGCTCCCATCTCTCCTCAAGGTAACCCATCGGATAGAATTCTTGTCGCAAAAGTCGTTTGAATTGACCCCACGCAAGGTCGTCAGCTTCACCACTGGCGACAAGGGCCTTCCACCATGTCTTGGCGTGGTCCTTCATCTTCAAAGGTACAAATTTGACCTTTTGAGCGCTACTAAACCCTTTCAGGTCAAAGTAGGTCTCAAGTTGGTCGATCCAAGAACCAAGCTTCTCGGCATCGATCACCCCATCATATATGGGTATATCAATCTTAGCGTCGACTTTAAAAGATCCGACAGCTAAGGAGGTGTTGGCGAGGTCGTCGGTCTTGTGGTCGCCTTCGTCTTCATCTTCGTCTGCCCTGCGCAAGTCTTCACCAGTCTTCTCACTCATAACCTTCCCTGCTTCAGGAGGTACAATCATGGCCTGCTGCTTAATCCAAGCAAGCACGGTTTCCATGTCGGTGGAGAGCTTAGCCACTTTTTCGGCTAGGTTAGCTTGAACGGGGGTATCGTCAGACATTGTCGGAGACACGGCTGTAGGAACCGTCAATTAATCACCTGGAATTTCGCCGGAAGTTTTGTAACCCTGGCGAGTCTTCACCATCCACAGGATAGGAAAGTCGCTCTGATACCAACTTGATCCGTTTGAAACCTAGTCTTGGTTTTCGCACTAGGCTCACCCAGATTCTAATATGCGGAATAACGGGATCTTACTCGGAAATACCGAAACCCAAAGTAATTGCACAACTCTTTATTTCAAAGAGGGCTTTACACGTCGAACGTTAGACACACTTGTCTACGTCGAATGAACTATAAGTGTCTAAAACTCAAATAAGTTCTATGACTCTTCGATGATCTAAACTAGACCTATTAGAAGGTATTTATAGTCCAATCGTATGAGTACGTATCAGACTTAGTAATCCTAAACGTATTAGACTCATATAACTAACTTAACAAATCCTAAACAGATAAGCTTAGTTATATATATAGGATTACAATTCCGAACAGGGAACGAATTCCTTTTCCTGGTCGCGAACCAATCCATGGTCGCGAAACCTTTCCGAACATGGTTAAGGTCGCAAAGCCGTATGCGATCAGGACTTGGTCGTGAATCCGTATGCGATCAGGACTTGGTCGCGAATCCGTAAGTGATCAGGACTTGGAGATCCTCCCAGATCAAATGGATCTCGAAGGCACCGAGTTCGACCGCCCATTTGGCGATTCGACCAGATTTCTCTAGGTTTCGGACAATATCCCCCAAAGGAAAAGAGGAGGGTACTGTGATCTTGTGCGCTTGGAAGTAGTGTCGTAGCTTACGGGAAGCCATCAGTAGCGCGTAAAGTATCTTCTGGACCTCAGGGTAACGCTCCTTAGGACCATGAAGTACTTCGCTCACATAGTAGACGGGTCTATGTATTCCTTCCCTATCCGCGATCAGAACGGCGCTGACCGCGTGCGGTGTGGCCACCAGATAAAGAAGCAATGGTTCTCCTTTGTCGGGAGATACCAATACTGGTGGACTGGATAGATATGCCTTCACCTCCTGAAACGCTTTTTCGGCCTCATCTGACCATGTAAAATTATGATGCTTCCACAGGGCTTTGAAGAAAGGCAATCCCCTTTCGCCTAGTCGCGATATGAAACGACTTAAAGCCGCCATGCGACCAGCCAGGCGTTGAACATCCTTCATGGTTGAGGGCGATCTCATTTGTTCAATGGCCCTGATTTTTCAGGATTAACTTCAATGCCCCTGGAACACACAAGGAAACCAAGGAGTTTTCCTGAAGAAACCCCGAAGGAACATTTCTCCGGGTTTAATTTTATTCCAAAGCGATTCAAATTACAGAAGGTTTCAGTGAGATCGTCCAAATGAGACAATCTCTTGGTACTTTTTACAACCAAGTCATCTACATATGCTTCGAGATTACGCCCTATCTGGGAAAGAAAGGTCTTTGCATCAAGCGCTGGTACGTGGAACCTGCGTTCTTGAGACCAAACGGCATTCTGACATAGCAGTATGTGCCGAACGGGGTGATGAAGGCAGTTTTCTCTTCATCGTCTTCTGCCATGCTAATTTGATGATATCCTGAGTAAGCGTCCAGAAAACTCATCAGTTCGCAACCCGCAGTTGAGTCGACTAGCTGGTCGATACGGGGAAGGGGAAAGTCATCCTTCGGACAGGCAGTGTTGAGGCTAGTGTAGTCGACGCACATGCGCCACTTGCCATTTGACTTGCGAACCATGACCGGATTGGCGAGCCATTCCGGGTGATCCACTTCATGGATAAACCCGGCCTGTAGGAGTTTGTCCAACTCCTCTCGGATGGCTTCCTGTCGGTCAGCAGCAAAACGCCTGAGCTTTTGCTTTATTGGTCGTTGTCCAGGTCGAATTGCTAACCTGTGCTCAATTACTTCCCTTCGGACACCGGGCATGTCGGACGGTTTCCACGCAAACACATCTGCGTTAGCCCGGAGGAAAGCAATGAGATCGAGTTCCTATTTGTCATCCAGAGCTGATCCGACCCGAATTGTCTTGGATGGATCATCTGGGTACAAAGGAACCAATTTGAGTTTCTCATCTGGTCGAGGAGCAGCCTTGATCGCGTCGGTCGCAACAGTGGCGACCTGAGCGTCCCGGAGGGGAAGTTGATCGACCATCTCCAAAGATAGCCGGTCGCACGTGAGTGCCACGTTGCGACTGCCTCTGACCGAGATGACACCTTTGGGGCCAGGCAATTTTCCGCACTGGTAAGCATAGTGCGATGCCATCATGAACTTAGCGAGAGTTGGCCTGCCAAAGATTGCATTATAAGCCGAATCACAATCGATTACGTCAAAAGTAACCAATTCTGTTCAGAAGTTATCTGGTTCTCCCAGTGTGACCGGGAGGACCACTTGTCCCAATGGCATCATGGAGGGGCCTGGGATTATCCCATAGAACGGTTGGATTATGGGCTTAATCTTCGAACGAGAAATTTGCATCTCGTCGAGTGCCTTGACCAACAAGATGTCAAGGGAGCTTCCTCCGTCGATCAGGACCCTTTCAACTCTCGTGTTACTGATGATCGGGGTAATTACCAGAGGGAGCCTCAATGGTCGTGTTAACCCCGCCGGACAATCAGTCGATCAAATGTTAAAGGTGTATCTGACCAACGGGGGTATTGAGGTTCACCAAGGGATGTCTCCGTTTTGGTTAACCTCTCGGTAAAAGGCCTTAAACTGCCTTTTGGAAACGAAAGAAGAAGAACCACCAAAAATAACATTAATATGATTTTGAGGTACCTGGTAGGATATTTCCTCGTCTCCGTCGGCGTCCCTAAGTCCGCACGCCTGTTCTTTAGGTGGTAAGGTTGGCATTGGCCCAACTCCTTGGTAGAAGTCATCCAGTTGCTTCAACCAACTCCTGCAATTCTTGAGGTCGTGGCCTCCGGAGTTGTGGAGTGGACACCACTTCTTGCCTTCCTGTGGATTAGTGGACTTTTCTGGCTGGTCGACACTCCGACCACCAGAGGTAGTTTTATTTTTAAATGAAGGCTTGTTACCTTTGGTCGAAGGCGGCTTCTCTGTGACTGCGACCTCGTGGTATTGTCCAGAGCGGTTCCTCTTCGACTTCTTCGACTTCCCATCTGATGAAGATTCCGGCTTCTTGCTTGAATCTTCCTTCCTGGAGTCTTTGAAACCTGGTTGTGGTGGTAGGTCACCCTTGTCAACCATTCGATTCCATTCGACCGCTTCGGCTGCATCAGAATATCGATCGGCCATGTCGAACAGATCGGCCACTGATCGAGGAGGGTGGATAAGCAAGTCCTCAGTGAATCTCCGGTATCGAACGGCATGTTTAAATGCCCTGATAACGGAGCCATCAGATATGTTCGGGATGGTATTCCTCACCCCGACAAACCTCTTGACAAACTGCCGAAGTGTTTCGGTTGAAGTTTGCCGTAGCCGATGAAGGTCGTCCTCTTTACCCGGCTTTTGGTAACAATTTTGGAAATTGCTGAGGATGGCATCGCATAGCATTTCCCAATTGTAGATGGAACCCTCGGGCTGATTAAACAGCCAGGTTCTAGCCGGTCCTGCGAGGACTGTAGGCAGGTAGTTGGCCATGACCTTGTCATCGCCTCCCGCCGCTTGGATGGCAGTGATATAGATTTGAAGGAACTCGGATGGGTTTTGAGTTCCGTCAAACCTCTCAATGGCCCCTGGTCGAAACTTATCGGGCCAAATGACTGCTCGTAGGCCAGGCGAAAAGGCTTTACAACCAACGTAGGGACCGTGAATCGCCCTATGACTCTCGGCTGGGTCTCGGGCGACCTCACGCAATGGCAAAGTTACTCGTGGTCCCAAACGAGAGTGGACAGGAACTCGATCCCTACTACGAGAATCCTGCATTCGTCGGTATCTGTCCTGTCGGGACGGTACGGGCGGCGGGTAACTTCGTCGGCCGGAACCAGAATGAGGACAATCTCATTCGTGGGAACGTGTTACCGAGCGGGAAGAGGCCGTTGGGGTCACCTCAGATGCGACCTCATCCAGTCTCTCCTCTAGGATCCTAAAAAAGGCCGGCTTCTGCGCATCCGTGATCGTTGGAGGAAAGTTACGCATGACTTCCGCGATAGATCGCAGTCGACCATGGGTACTTCTCCTAGGGGCACCAGGTGTCACTGTTTCTTCGTCCACTGGGAAACGCTCCGGTGGTAAAGAAGGGGTCTGGTCACGTTTGCGACCACGCGACCGTCGAGAAGAACCCGGAGCAGCATCGTAACGAGCCTGCCCATCTTGAAGAGCCTCTAGGGCAGTTCCGCGTAGTTCGTTGTTTTGTTGCTCGAGATCTTGATCCTCCTTCTGTTTGCGATCTTGTTCTTCCCTAGCAGCCTGTTGATCGGGAGTTTCTTCCAACAACGCAGCAAACTGCCTAGGGAGAGAGGTTGCCGATGGGGAAAACATCTCAGTTTGTTCCGAGTCGGACTCGAAATCAAAGAGACGGTGAAGGTTATCAGGGTCGAACCTTCCGGGGCTGATTTCTGGGTCGACATCATCCTTCCCCTCAGCGGGGTCGTATGACGGACCGGATTCATCGCCTAGCGCATTAAGAACCTCTGTGGGTTCTGACCTTGCGCTAGTTGCTCCCTGGTCGATAGACATGACCTGGAGAGACGATTCAACCTGTGGAAGATTCTAGCTTTTGACCTCCTCCATCGGGACAGGATCGCTTGGAGAAGGCATCGGGATATGGGCATAATCCTCGAGATCGAAATCGTTCTCGGAATCATATGCTCCAGCCATGTTTCAGCGAACCTCCGGATTGAAACTAGGACGCCTTGAGAAAGGCCCCACGGTGGGCGCCAGCTGTCGACGATTCGGACTTAGAGTCCTCAGCCGAACTTATGCAAAATTTGTAATAGCGAGACCTTTCAAGATGACCCTCCGGGAAGGTATGTAGAACAATGGTGAACAGGAGCACAGAGAGATTTATACAGGTTCGGGCCCTCGATGGTGGGAGTAATAGCCCTACGTCCTGTTAGGATTTCACTATAGGTGATAAAAGGTTACAAAATGGTAGAAAAACTCCTTCACAGGCGAAGGGTTTTTCCTATGTAAATATACAGAATAAAGCCAGGAAGGCTTGTAAGAATTATCTAATTTAGGCCATAGACTTGGCTGTTTGAGTGGTTGAGATGTGTTGTATCTCGTTCTTTTTTAGAGGTCTTGATCTTCCAAATGGATCGGATCTCCCTGTTTGATGTACTTCGCCACCCTTTTATACTGGTCGAAAGGGTGCCATGTCGCAACTGCATCAAACAGTTGTTTGGACGGTTGGATGCGGTTTATTGAACCGTTCTTAACTTCCAGGTAGGTTAAGCACGTGTTATTCGTGAATAACTGCATGTATTAACCTCCTGGTGGTTAGTCTTCTATGTGGAGGAATCTTTGGGATACTTGGAATATTCCCACTATAGGGATAACCGGACAGATAAATTCCAAGTATCTTGGTCGAGAATGTTCTGACCGCGGGATGTTGGCTGACCGCGCAACATCTCCAATATTCTATTCGCATATAGCATACGAACTTCTGACCGCGCAAAGCCTGCGGTCTGATCGCACGAGGCCTGCGACCTGATCGCGCAAAGCCTGCGACCTGATCGCGCAAAGCCTGCGACCTTAGGTTGATGCTTCTCAGAATGACTTGAGTTCACACCGCCGGGCACGTGTCTGACTCGAATCTATCTTGAACCAACAGTGCATTTATTTGAACTAACCCGGGTGTCAATCCTCGTCACACATATATGGGACTAGCTGCAGCAAGCTAGGTCTCCACGGAAGTAGTCGTAGTCCCAGTTTCAGGGCGTGATTTCCTCTTTCTGGACTATTGCGACACCATTGGAACCAAGGTATGCTTTGCCTCTGTAGCTCATCCGCAGAGCAATGGTGCTGTTGAATGTGCCAACGGGCAAATAGTACAGGGTATCAAAAAGTGCATTTTTGATCGCCTTAAGACACGCTCGGGGGCTTGGGTAGTTGAGCTCTACACCGTTCTGTAGGCACTACGCACTACTTCTAGTCGAGCCACCGGTGAGACACCTTTCCATCTGGTATATGGAGCTGAGGCTGTGTTACCCATGGAAATTAGTATTGGTTCTGTCTGAGCAGTTCAATTCGAACAAGTTGATCAGAACGGGCAACGATCACAAGATCTAATCCTCCTTGAAGAAAAACGTGATCGAGCTCTGGTGAAGTCCGCAGTGTATTTGCAAGCTTTGCGCAAATACCATAACAAAAGGGTGCGACCACGTAGCCTTCACGTGGGCGATCTGGTTTTACGTAAAGTACAAAACCAATCTAATCGCAATAAGTTCTCCCCTCAATGGGAAGGTCCCTACACTGTTGTCTCGGTACTGTGACCAGGATCGACTCGGTTAGCGATGGAGGATGGTCGAATCTTATCCAATACATGGAACATCGATCCACTATGCAAGTGTTACATGTAAGTTCCCCAACCCTTTTCCTTTTCAATTAGCATGATTTAACAAAATCAGCACTTTTGATTGTTTCATGTGATAATTATTCCTTTTGCCCATATGTTACGAGTCTGGCTTGAGGGCTAGTCGCCGATAATTGTATCACTATAATACCCTGACCGGATTCGCTGGCCGATCTCGTGATCACTTCTAGACAAGACACCCCTCAATTAGCCATTTCTTAATGCACACAGGGGTTGCTGGCATGTCCTTGGTCATTAGAGTGGCTGCTGGTTTGCAATAAGGTCGGGTGTTGTATCGAACATGATTATCGGTCTGGTCGGAAATTCCTGGTCGCTGTTACACCCATATTTTTCCTGCGTTTATAATACTAAGTCTTCAGTATACATACTCTCAGGAGGGGGCTAGGGGAATATGGTCGCAACATGAAACAAAAAGATGTGCTTTTCTTTCAAAAAATAAGGCATACATATGCATTGTATAGTTACATCTGTACAGGTACAAGATTTACAATAAGCCAAGCTCTTTCAAGAGATTTTCTACTAGAGGTCTGACTTCCTCCATTATAACCTCAAGTTGATCTTCACTCTCGACCTCTGCTTCTCCCACCACCGGATTTAGATCAAGATCTGGGCCATGGTGAAGACGAAGTCTGCAGAGGATGGTGGAGGCTGTGGATTGCACTTTTGTCTTTATCACCTCTGTTTGACACCTTGTATCTTCAGGAAGATACTTGAGGAGTGACTCAGCTTGGGTTGCAACCAGTGTGGTCCAGTTGCTAAGGCTAAGGTCGTCCTTTTCGGTTTCGACCACATCAGCTTTTAGCAAACTGGCCACCATCTTCAGTTTTTCGAAGATGTCTTGTTGAACACTGCTGCAGGCTGAGAGTGGCGCATTCAAGTCCTTGTTCTCCTTGCAGACAGAGTCAACTTTCGAGTTTTGCAATTCGATGGTCGCCTGGAGACCCTTCTTCTCTTGGCAGAGCTGGCTTATTTGGTCATCTCACGCTGTAATAAGAGACCATCACAAATAGTTCGCATAACAATTCAATTCATTTTGGTCGGAAGTGCACTTACAGGAGAGCTGCGACCGCAGTTGTTGGAGTTCTTTCTCCAAGCAGGAGATCTTAGCGACTGCCCTAATCTCCTAACTTTCCCGATCAGCGAGGCTCTTTATCAGAGAGGCATTTTCTCTGTGACAAAGGAGACAATTGTTAAAATAGAACTAAAATTCAGGCAGATGAGGAAACATCTTGCTTACAGTTTCAGGCGACTCGTTTCTTGTTCGGCGACCTTGATACGCTTCGCTACAACTATCGACCTGGTCGCCAGACGAGTCAGTTCCTATGACATGGAAGGGGATCAGTTTCAGAACCTGGGTATTCCTATGCTAATGCAAACTTAAAAATCACAAGAGGTGTTCGGCATACCTCAATATACTCGCTGAACGAGCCGTTTTCCAATTCAGCAAAAGGCTGAGTCTCTAGACTCGCTTTATCCCCAGCTGGAGCGACAGATGAGTTTTCCTGTTGAGCCTTCTCCATGGCTGGGGTCTCATATTCCAATCTCTTTGATTGGACTTCTATAGCCATCCCCTCTACAATGGCATGGAGAACTTCCATGACCCTGGGGATGGGACTTTGCTCGCCCGTGACCTCTGTAGCAGGAGAAGCTTCAACACTTGCAGAGGTCACTGGGGTGCTTGGCGCTGCATCTCTGCGCCTAAGGAAATAAGAGAATCATCGATTAGAATGTCTTCAGTCGATCACTTTGATATGACCCTGTCCAAACGGGAGAGATTCTTACCTTACTTGAAACACTGTCCATTTCTGGGATTTCGAGGATGGTTCCCCTGGAAAAAGAGGACAATCGTCATCTGTCCTGGTCTTCCTTTTCCTGAATAGGACTTTGTCCTTTTCTCCCTGTGTGCATGCAAGTCTATAAGAACACACTTGAGGAATGATGGAAAGCAAGACTATAATGATCCTTACCAAGGGGACTTCTTCTGTTGGTAGAGATGAAGCCATTGGTCCTGAAGTCTCCTGGACCGCAGGCACTGGAACTTCATCCGCGACCATGAGATCGGCAGTGGTCGCGGGATGCTGTTAAGTCATCCCCACTCCTGTCAATAGGAGTGAAGTACTCACCGCCCTAGGACGAGCAGGAGTCTTATTGCGGCGGATAAGAGGAATCTCGTCTTCCTCATCCTGATTGTCAATGGCCGCCAGATCCATTGTAGCCGTCTCTGTCCCTGCGGTCAGGGACAAGACTTCACCGATTTGAAGGGAAGTCGACCCCACTAGGATGCTTGTTCCCAAGAGGTCGATCACCTTCCTCTTGCGGCGAACTAGAGGAATGTCATCCTCCTCTTCCTCGCTCCCTTCACCCTGTACAACGAAGAAGTAATTTCTACTCGTACTTGGGGTTACAGGGGGTACTGAATATCTTACCGCAGACTTTTTTGCGGTAAGGGTTTTCTTCTGTGAAGAAGCCTTTCCTAGAATCTTCTTAGGCTTTTTGGGAGCAGGCTCCTTCGCTACGCGCTTCGAAGGAGTCCTCTTCAACCTCTTCGCAGTCGATCGTCCCAAGGACCAATGTCCTCGCTTGGACGCATCGCCTCAGCAAACTTTCCCATAAGCTGTATTGTACAACATGCTCTTGGTAATACAAGACAAATGGGTGATTTACAACAGAGCTTGTAAGGAAAAGTCATACCTTTCGGTGCTCTTGCTTAAGATCACCGGCGTTGATTAAGCTCTGGGGGCGAGGCGATCCCTTGGCTCCCTCCACGGTGGCGTTGTATGCCCAAAGGAGGTAGTTTGTCTGTTTTTCGATCTCGGACAAAGACAAGGCTATGTCACAAACAAGCATGTCAACAAATACAACATTTGTTGGTCACTAAAAATGTATGTTTTGTTGATTAAAGGACATACCATCGTTGTAGTCCAGGGTACTGTCCGCCATGGACTGGATTTCCCAAGCTGGATGAGCCCTTTCGCGCAGGGGGCTTATCCGATTCTTCACGAAGTCGCGTATGATGTCGCGCATAGTCAAGTCTTGCTGGACTAGGTGAAGAATCGCTTGGGCTTGTTTCTTCTACTCTGCGCTCAGAGCAGGAAGGGAGTCCAACTCACTCGCTTTTTCCAGTCGGCTGTTCGTGAACCATAGTCCACTCTCCGACGGAGGGGTGCAGTAGAACCATTTCTGGTACCACCCGTGTACAGAATCCCGCTGGGGCGGGAATGGGTACTCTTTCTTCTCCCTTATGTGGAAGTAGATGCACCAGGCGGCATTGCCACTTTTCAACCATGCCGAAAAGTAGAAGCGCCGGAAAAGCTTCACGCTTAGAAGCACACCGACGAAGGCTTCACAAAGGTACTGGAAGATTGCCGAAATGAGAACCGCACTGGGATGGAGATTCACTAACTCCAACCCATAATGCTCCAAGATTCCCTTCAGGGACTTGCTCTCCGGGAATCGGAACCCGCATCGCAGGTATTCTTCAAAGATCACCAATTCACCCTCTTGGACGATTGGGGTTTCTTGATCTTTCTCTGCTGGCCGCCAGTTGATCAGTAGCCGCGGATGGAGAATCTCTTCCTTCTCTAGTGCCACCAGACACTCTTCTATATGGTGGACGGATCGGCTCCAGGATGCCATTTCTTGCGAAGGATTGGGAAGAAAGGTGGCGACTTTGGAGGTGACGGAGATGAGGAATGCAAAAGAGGGTTTTGTGCGGCGAGAAACTCTAAGGCAAAAGAAGGGTTTTGGCTTGTGAAGCTTCCTCAGGAAGCTACCTTCTCCTTTTATATGCCCGAGACAACCCTTCGTCGAATGTTTTATTAGTTTCCCATAATGGGTGCCTTCTCTTTGGAAACCCGTTATGTATTCCTTACAGTGAATCCGGAACAAAATATATTTTTATTATTTCTGTTTCGAATTCGGGGGCTAGGGTGCACACAAAGACATGAAAATTTTGCAAAGATTATTGAGGAAATAATCCCTCATGTTTTTGGAAAAATAATTTCTATGCGCTGATCACAATGCAGTTCTGTGATTGTCTTAAGATTTGCATGTTGATCCAACGCAATTCTATGATTGCTGCAAGTGGGTAATCGCAACATATACGATTATCATTCGATCAAGGTATTATGTTCTGATCTTGGCTTCCGTTCTGATCATTGCTTCAGTTTTGATCGTGGCTTTAGTTCTGATCATAATACCAGTACTAGTCGCGGTATAATACATCAATGCGTTTCTGATCGAAAAAGTTGTTACTTCAGATTTACCTGTGTATGTGTGGTCACAAAGGCATTCTTGTGATCATGTTTTCAAATAGGTATTGTGAAGAGTTTCAATTTGGATTATAAGTCTTGCATAATCCTTCTTGAGAAATCAAGGTATGTAAAGTAAAGGAAAATTTTATTTCTGGCAGTCTTTACATACAAACGGGATAGAGGCGACCAGAGCATCGACCTGATCTGAGAGAAGTTTACAAAGTTCTCCCAGGGACATATTGGCGTCAGTAGGATCTACACTAACCACCCCAAGAGAACTAGCAACTACTCTAAGCCTATTTACGTCATCCCGGAGCAAAGAGGCACTACCACTCCTGATCGTATCAGAGAGTTCTCGCTGCTGCTGAGCACAGTCCCTCTCCAAGCGGAATTGGTGCACTTCTTCGCGGGAGTTGTCATAACATTTTGCTAGATGCAGAATGGCTGAGGACATCTCATCAGAATGCTTCTCCAGCACCTCTTTTTCTTCTTGAAGGGTCCGCTCGAAGGATGCACCCTTGCCAAGAACTTGAAAGTTGGTAGGTTGGTCGCTGGGGGCTCCGGCAATTTTGGTCTCCTGCATTCGCATGGGTTAGCTTCGAGGACGAAACGACTCATAGGGGGAATAGAGATAATTACCAATCCTCGCATTGGAGACAAATGAGGAGATGTAGAACTTCCTCCAGAAAACAGGTCACCAGACAAAAGTCGAGGACCACCTGGTCGCGAAAGTGCAACCTTCCCACCACAAAGCGGATCATCCTGTGAAGCCTGATCGAGAGCAGCTACATTGTCTGCTCGCGACAATGTAGGAATCCATTTATGGATCCCCAAAAATGATGTTCCAACTTGTGTGTTAGCATGCACAGGAAGGACTATAGGGGCCAAAGGAAGAGAGAGCAATGATGCATCTCTAACCTTTGCACTTGTTGCTGCAACACCACTGGAGGATCCTTCGTCAACTTTTGCTTTTTTCTTTGGGGGAATTTGTTCTTCATCGACCTAAAAATTTTTTCCAAAGTACACTACTTTGAGAATGACCAAGACAGGGACTGGAACTAGATCTTTTCAAGGTATGTACCTTATGGTAGAAGTCAAGTTCTAGTAACTCTTCATCACTCTCAATCTCAATGATGTTCTTGGAGCCCTGATCTGCCATTGAGATTAAAACGGAAGAAAAGAAGAGATAGCTTTGGAAAGAACTTAGCCGTGAAAAAACTTGTGAAGTTTTAGGGCTAAGAGGCTTCGATATTTATAGTACTCAGGTGTGACGGTTCGTTTTTCGAATGCCTTGAGTTCTTAAAATGTATTTACAGTTTTATCTCTGGTTAAAAAACAAAATCAACAATGCTATCATTACCTGTCAAAAACAACCCGAAACCCGTCTTGGGAAATAAACCGCCACACTTAGTGTGCCACTAAGTGGAGAAGTTGCAGCGTCGGGTCACTTATCCGATGTAAGATTAAAATTTGAAGTAAATATGTCTCTTCATTTTCTTCAAATTTGGGGGCTAGCTGACGAGGATTGTTACCCGAGCTAGTTCAGAGTGATGCACATCTGGTACAAGACAGATTTGAACCAGACAAGTGTCCGGAAGTCCATTGCTATGATCTCAGACAACCTGAGAAGCGCGGACACATGGTCGCAGGCTTTGCATGATCATGAGATCGCAGACGTTACGCGGTTAGAAGACCGTAGACAATGTGCGCTCAGAAGGCCGTAGATGATGTGCGGTCAGAGGATCGTGGACTACCCTCAACTAGGGTAACTCGGGATTGCTTAGCTCCGTAACAAGCATATCCCGAGAATCATGAAGATTCTTCCACGTATGAAGACAACTGCAAGGAGTTTAACATGTGCAGTTATCCCTCAATTGCACGTGTTAAACCTGCGTGGAAGTTAAGTGCGGTTATCAAAACTGCACCCAAGCAACCGTTCAAAGCCGTTGTGCATTGGTGCCATTTTGATCAGTATAAAAGGGTGAGCAAATGTGCAAGACGAGGCATCCTGTACACACAAGAAGACAACATCAGATCCCAGAGATCCGACATAAGAAGACCACAAGCTTTCATAGGCTAGTTTAGTCGTGTTTTAGACAATCACACGGAAAAGATCTTCGCTTGTGATGATCTTTTCTGCAACTTTGTAACCTTTTTTCCATACATAGTAAAATCACAACAGGACGTAGGGCCATTACTCCCACCAACGAGGGCCCGAACCTGTATAAATCTCTTTGTGCCCCAACTGACATTGCTCATTATCCCTTTCCGGAGGGGCACCCTAAAAGGTCTCACAACTCACAAATTTAGCATAAGTTCGACTAAGGACCCCGAGTCCGAATCGTCGACACCTTCCGTCTATCCACCCTCATTGCCATTTATGTGGTCGCCGCCTCCGTTTTTTGTGGGACACCTGGTGGCCTTCCTGGCGATGGGCATGTTCACCGCGCCGGGGACTGACCCGTGCCGGGAGCTGTCCTCGGGCCGGGGCCTTACCCCGCACCGGGAGCCTTCCCCACACTGGGGACTTATCCCACGCCGGGAGCTATCCCCGCGCCGGAGACTTACCCGGCGCAGGGAGCTGTCCCCACGCCGGGAGCCTTCCCCGCGCCGGGGCCTTACCCCACCTGGAGCCTTCCCCATGCCGGGGACTTACCCCTCGCCGGGTGCTGTCCCCGCGCCGAAGACTTACCCTACACAGGGATCTGTCCCCGCGCCGGGAGCCTTCCCTACACCAACGCCTTACCTCGCACAGGGATCCTTCCCCACGCCGGTGGCTCTCCCTGGCTCTGCGCCGCGGATGGTTGCTAGTGCGTCCGAAGCGGCTCCTGGGCGGGCTGTTTCCACCGCACTCGGGACGACCCCGGAGACACGCCCGACGCCGGGCCTTGCCCACGTGCCAGCGGCGTCCTCTGGACTGGCGGCTAACGCGCATCAACTCCCTCCTCCCCTGGGGCCGCCCCCAAGGGCTCGCCCGGTGGATCAGACCCGACTAACTCGGGAGCAGGTGGAGCACATGCGTGCCGCGAAACCTAGCGAAGCACCCTCTCGGCACAGGCCGGGGAGACGCTGCCAGACCAACCGGCGAGGGAACCCAGTCGACCAAGCCACCACCACCTCTGGGAGACACCTGGAGGTTCACGATGCTAGCTCCAACCCTGAGGAGAAGAGGCGCTACCACCATCCGGGCGGACCGCTGGGGCCTCTCCTCAACTTCGATAACGAGCGCGTCTCCCCTGCAAGGGGGGACAGCGACTGGGAACCTCCTGGGGAGTTGAAGGGGCCAACCAACCCTTGTGCCGCTGGCTTCGACGCGTCCGATGGCGAAAACCATATCGCCCGCCCCGCATCGAGCACTACAATGGTGAGGCCGATCCTTATGAATTTGTGCAGGTGTACTCCACAGCCATCTCAGCGGTGTGGGACCCTCATTTGAGGAATCCGGTGGCAACCGCCCAGGTGGGTTGCACTCAAAAAAGGTACATTGCGGCTCACAACAACAAGATGCATTATATAAAAATGCGAGTAATTAAAAACAAGTGCTGATCACAAGGACCAACATTACAATAACTTAGCACCAAAATGACGCATTTAAATGTTGATACAAATTAAGGAGTTTTCGACACAAAGGTCGGCACAAAATAAAACAACAATAACAAACGAAAAGACTTCATCAGTCTCCTCCTGCAGCAGCGGTGTACGGGCCTTCTCCACATCTGACTCCACCTTGGTACATAACCCTTTAACAAGTTTGGTCTTCAGTTTCTTCTTCTTGTTCCACATTGGGTTCAAGACCGTAAGATTCAGGGTCGACGAATCCTTCTTCTAAATTTGTTTGTCAAAGCAAGGGTGAGCACATTGTCCACATGGTGCTCAACAAGTCCCAAATAAGAATGCAAGTATATATAGTTGAGGGGGAAATTTCTCAAAGAATAGCTCTTTGGCTTTGTATATGTATATAGGATAGATTTTCACACTTGGTTTTGAAGAAAAGATCTTTATTTTCAGAAGCGGTGCTTTTGAAACCCTAAGCCAAATTCTCAGAAAATGTTGTGTGTGGCGGTCTTTCATGAGTCACCACTTTATTCTGATTTTGTGAAAACTTTCCAAAAGCTACTTGTGCTGCATCGACGTGAATAGAATCCACAGCGCGCAGACTCCATAACCTGGGAGCTCAGAGTATCCGATACTTTTTAAACTTTGCAAAGGTGTACCACCTTAATCCACTGATCACTCAGCTTTCAAGTCAGGCCAACTCCACGCGACTTTTACGCATGTGACAAGGCCGAAGTGACACAACAGTTTACAGTCCTAGCATTAACTATTCCCTGCCCGGTAAATAGACAGTCAAGTCTCAAGTACCGTTGTGGGTCCTCCCCACTGCCTTACTTCCTAGCCTGGGTCTATGTTCTCGCAAGACACATAGCCTCTCTTGATTACAGTCGCGCACGACTTAATCTGGCATAGGGCGTCTTCCTTCTTTCCACCTTTTCCTCTCATGATTTTTCTGAACTCACATCACTCATGGCCTTCTGCGGCCCACCAGTTCTCGCAAGACACTGGATCGACAACCATTGCAGGGAAAAGCTAATACTAAAGAAAGCTACTAAGTTGCGCCCGTCCCATAAACAGGCAAGTGGTTGGTACGTTTTTCATGCCGCATAGAAGCACAACACAAGGTTCTAGTCCTTATGAATCTCTAGTGAGGAGTCTTTCACATTCCCAGTGCGCACACAGCACCATCCACCCAAACCATCCTCACTATCGATTCCAATCACATTTTCTTTCACAAAAGGGTTTTTGAATATACTTTTCTCATATGTGACCATTCAACATTTAACATATAATCTTGAGCATAGTATAGCCTAAGCATGATATTCTAGGGTGACAAGGGTGCAGGGATATTCAATGTCAAAAGGGGCTTTACAATCTTTTAGGTCATATCTAATCACTTTATTGGAACATAGTTCTTATTTGAATTTAAGGCATGCATACACTTGAAAACAGTTAACATACTTCATTTCAAAATAGTAGGCTAGACATGATCAAGGGTTTGAGACTTGCCTTGCAATGATGGGTCTAGCTGCTCAGGTGAATCCTCGAAGATCTCCTCCGTTCCTTCAACGTCTGGTTCCATGGCGGATACAAACAACACATACACACTATATAAGCATACAAGTACTAGAAAATAATATGTAAATACATCATGCATGCAGGGGTATGGGTTTGGACAAGGTCACTTGACATTGATCGAAGAGATGGGCTCACAAGGACTTGAATGTCGAGGGGCTGACATTCGGCTCATGGCTTGACACAGCCCTAAATTGGTTCTAGGTTTGTTTTCTGGAGATGTGACAATAGGGAATATTGTAGAGCATGGTTCAAAAGGCTTAGTGGACAAAGTGGCATTTCAATTTCTCAAATGTAACAAGTCTAAATCATTCAATGCCACTGGTGGACATGCACTGACATAGTGCTAGACATGGCCCGAAACTTTTGACTCAAGACTCCAATTGATGCACAACTTTGTCTGGGGTTTAGGCCTTGATAACAGCTACAAAACTCTCAACAGGCTCAAGGGCAGAAAGTGGCCGGAGGGTGGCCAAATCCGGTGAGCAAACACGGTGGTCTAGACATGAACTGAATCACTGGACAGTAATCTTGGCATGACCATAACTTTTGATCTAGGCCGATTCAGGGTTCGAGCCAGTGGAGTAAATTGCTCAGGGGGTTGAGGCCTTGCTAGATGACAAGGTTTAATCAACTGGTTTGGCCGAAAAATGAACTCCGGCGATCGGGGCCGAAGACGAAGGCACCGATTTGGGCGTTTTCGTTCCAGGGCGTTTGAACTTAATTCCACGCTCGGGAAGCATCTAGGGGCTGTCACAAAGCTATTGGCGCACTCAATTTTGACACAGAATGGCTGGAGAAGCACGGCGGCGTTCTCCGGTGAACTGCCGAGGGTTGAACATGGAAATTCAACGCTCGGGGCAAAATTGGCGATTCTAAGCTTGCAGGCTCGTTCCTCCTAGCTCACTGGTCATTATTCTCTACTGGCTCAAGGATCAATTTGGCTTGAATCACTCGGCATTACGAGAACAGGGGATTACAGCTTTTCCGGTGATTGCCGGCGTTGAGGTTCGCCGGGGATCAATTAACGGCTATGAAACACACAGGGGGATAAGGGGACCTTACTAGTGGTGTTGGTTTGGAGGGGGAAGCTTCGGGCAAAGCTGGCGCCGTGAGCTTCAGGAATTACTCGCCGGGGAAGAAAGTCTTCGCGGCGGCACTGAGGAACTGGTTGCTCTCTGGTGGTGGAGACTAGGGCTTACAACTGCGGGTGGTGTGAAGAGATGCTGGGCAAGGGGGGGCTTTATATAGCCGCGGGATTGAGCTCTCGGGAGTTGCAGCAATCGCCAGTGAGATTTCTTCTGGCGCTGGAGCGATCAACGAGGCATATCGGCACATGGCGGGGCTCTGCCAGAGGCGGAGCATCGCGCGAAATCGGGATTTCGTCAGGACACGGCACAGCGCGGTGGTGTGAAGCTCCTGACAACAGCAGGCACGCGCGCGCGCGGGGAAGAACACGGCACAGCGCGGGTGAACTGCTTCCACGGTGGCGATACAGTTGTGCGCAGGTGGAGGCTACGTGGCTGTGAAGGTGGCAGCGCGAGGAACTTCGCCGGCGGCGAGTTCAACGGCGAGGCAAAACGGCGGGGCGCTGGTCGAACGAACGCTGGTCATGGCCAAAAACAGTACAGGGACCTGGTTGCAAGCTTTGGACTGATTTGCGAGGATTTGGACTAAACTGCGAGGGTTTTGGCTCAGGAATTTGGGCCTATTTGCAATTCTGAAGATCTGAAGGGTTGATTTGGATTTCGACTTTGCAGATGAGTGTTACTAAATGTCTTAGACTCATCCAACAGGAAAAATGGTAAAATCCGATAAGATTTGGAGGTTTTGACAAAAATCGTAAACAGGGTAATTAGGGTCTGAAACTAGGGTTTCGGTTGAGATTCTGGAATTCTTCCAGAAGGGAAAAATGTTCAGAAAAATGAAAGAAAGGTAATCACTCGATCAGATTTGGATTTGGAGATGATCTGGGACTTTTAGCCTTTTTGGGCTTTCTGAAACTTCTGAAAAGGACTAAATTGAAGCACTTTTGGACTGGAATGTGAAAACGATCTGGGAGATGAAGTTTAGCTGCCAACTTTTTAGGTTAAGGTAGTGGCATACCTAAGATCAAGATGGGGTTGAGACATCAGGGATTCCAAAGAATATATGCTGACTCGTAAGCAGAAAAGATAGCCAAAAATAGGGATGTTACAAGCGGCCGGGGGGGATGAGATGGTGCAATGCAACGTCTTCCCCGTCTACCTCACCGGGATCACCCGCTCATGGTTTTACAACCTGAGGGCCTGTTCCATCAAGTCCTTTGCGCAGCTCAAGCGCGAGTTCTGTGTGAACTTTCAGGGGAACTATGTGCGTCCTCTGGACTCGTCGCAACTCTACACCGTTCGGCAGAAGACGGGAGAGACCATCAGGAGCTTCCTCAAGCGCTTTGCTCAGGTCAAGAGCAAGGTGGCGCACGTCCCTGACTCCACAGTCATCGAGGCGTGCAAGAGCAGGATCATCCCTGGGGAGCTCCATCGGAGGCTCTCCCAGAGCTGCCCCTCCTCCGCCGAGGAGCTCTTCAACGTACTTGAAAAGTACACAAGGGCAGAGGAGGACGACCTCTGGAAGGAAGACCAAGGGGTCTCCCCCCCGGCAAAGTGGGATGTTGGGGACTCACCCCGCAAACGTCTCAAGGAGGGACAGCACAACGAGTCGAGGTCTCGGGATGTCTTCATTCTTGTAGACGGAGGCGGCTCTCGGAGAGCCGATTGAGGCGGCCGCCCCTCCCCCAAGTCAATAGGGGGGAGGCCAGCCCTCCCGTGCTCGGAACAATCCCGCGCTGGAAAGCAACGAGGTTGGGGCAGACTTATGGTGCGCCTTCCACCAGTCCACTTCCCCTCCCACTCGAGAATGTAACGCGCTTCGTCAACACTTCGAGGCATTCCTCGAGAAACATGAGCAATGGGAGGGACTTACCATGCCCCCATCAGTCGGTACAAGCAGCCCCCCACTACCTATGGGGGACAGCGGGAGCTCACCCAAGAAAGGGGCTCAACCAACATTCCCCTTTTCCAAAACTCCCAGGGACATGTCTCCAGACTTGGGGGGATCCTGTCCGCGAACCCCGTGCTGGACCCTCGAGGCGAGGCCCTCCCCGCGAGGATGCCCTCTCACGGGGATGTCTATACTTGGCCTCCGGGTCTCCCCCTCACCTTCTCACTGCCACCATTCCGGTGATAAGCGCCCCGGGGGCAGGTGTCCCTGTGTCCCGGGTGCCATCACTGTCTCCCAGTGAGAGGCGTCCCGGTGACGTGCGTCCTCGCGTCTCGGACGCTGCCACCATCCCAATAGCGCAGGGTCTTTCCTCGCGCTGGGGGCTCACTCCGCGGCGGGAGCCTTCCATGGGTTGTTCTCCCCGCGAGGATACCCTCCCCGCACGGATGCCCTTAAGAGGATGCCCTCCCCAGAGGATGCCCCTTAGAGGATGCCCTTGAATGAGGGTCACAGACTCTTGCTTAGCCCAAGTCCCGACGGCGAACGCCCTGCTCCCCTAGGGCCGATTACAATCCCCCTTGTGGACTGAGGGTGTAAGCGGCAACCCGGTTTCCAGAAACCACGGTAACGACTCACTTTGAGGGGTGAGTACCCCCTCTAATTATCCAAAAGTCCCGACAACGGGAGCCTCGCTCCATGGGCGGCTTACGATAACCCCTTGCGGACTGAGGGGGTAAGCGGCAACCTAGTTTCTTAACTGTGGTAACGAGTTACTTTGAGGGAATAGTCCCCCCTCAAATACTCCAGAGCCCATCATGGCACTCACTCTCCTCTGGGAGCACATTTCCGAACCCAAAATTTCTTGACCGGCTCCCCATTTTCATGGTGACTGGGGGAATTTTTGACCGGGTCTCGGAACTTTTTGACCAGGAAATTTTTCGCCGGCCCCCCATTCTCACGGCGACTGGAGAAATTTTCTACGTGCTATCCGAGTGCGACTGCATCTCTCTCCTGGGTGGACTTTGTCCCGAGAGAAGGTTCTCTATCCCGAGTGGACTTTTTCCTGGGAGAAGGTTTTTCCCGTCTGGGGGCTCCGCGCCGCTCGGATGAGGTAACGTCCTCTCCCGGTGGACTTTGTCCCAAGGGAAGGTTCTCTATCCCGAGTGGACTTTGTCCTGGGAGAAGGTTTTTCCCGTCTGGGGGCTCCGCGCCGCTCGGATGAGGTAACGTCCTCTCCCGGTGGACTTTGTCCCAAGGGAAGTTTCTCTCTCCCGAGTGAACTTTGTCCCAGAAGAAGGTTTTTCCCATCCGGGGGCTCCGCGCCTCTCAGATGAGGTAACATCCTCTCCCGGTGGACATTGTCCAGAGGGAAGGTTTTCTCCCCCGAGTGTACCTTGTCCCGAGGGAAGGTTCTCTGTTCCAGGTGGACTTTGTCCCGGGAGAACGTTTTTCCCATTCGGGGGCTCCGCGCTACCTGGGTGTGGTAACATTCTTTCCACGGTGGACTTTGTTCCGGGAGAAGGTTTTATCCCGTCTGGGGGCTCCGCGCCATCCGGACGCGACTACGTTCTCTCCCGGGTGGACTTTGTCCCGGGAGGAGGATTTTCTGAACCGCGCCGCCCAAACGCGGTAATGTTCTCTTCCGGTGGGACTTTGTCCCGGGGGAAGGCTTTGCCCTTCCCAGGCGCCGCCATTTGACCGGGGACAAGGCCCCCAGTCACCCCATCTCGTGCACCGCCTCTAGCCCGGGGACCAGGGCCCCGGTGACCCAGTCCCGGGCGCCGCCATTTGCCCGGGGACAAGGCCTCCGGTCACCCCATCCGGGGCGCCACCTTTTGCCCGGAGATAAGGCCCCCGGTGACCCCGTCCTGCGTGCCGCCATTTGACAGGGGACAAGGACCCCGGAGATCCCATCCCATGCGCCATCTTTTGCCCAAGGACAAGGCCCTCGGTGACCCCGTCCCGGGCGCCGCCATTTGCCCGGGTACCAGGGCCCCAGGGACCCCGTCCCGGGCGTCACCATTTGCCCGGGGACCAGGGCCCTAGGAAAGGGTTTCTTCCGTTCAAGGGCCCCAAGCCCCTCGGGGGCGTTTTTCTCTTCCTCACAACGACTTTGCATATCAGATCCTTCCGCCCGAAGATCCCTGGTGCCTCAGAAGCGAAAGGGTTCTATCGCAGCACTGTGCGGGAAAATTACCCCGAAGACCTCAGTGTCATCAGGGGAAGGGTTTTACACATACCTTCCGGAGCCTTGGCATGTCCCCGAGGGCCTGGGGGGCTCCTTTTGGGGGAAATCCCGTAACTTTGGGCAGTCTTCGAAGTGCCCGCCCAAGCGCCCTCAATCCTTCGTGCGGAGGTCCCCGGTGGGTCCGTGGGCGTCTGGGCCTTGGGTCCCGACAGACCTCCCGAGCGCCCTCAGTCCTTCGTGTGGAGAAGGTCCCCGGCGCGTCCTGGGCCTCCAGGCCCTGGGTCCCGTGGGGTCGCCGGAGCTTCCTTGGAGGGTCCCGGGTTCCCGGGTCCCGGCAAACTTCCGGAGCGCCGCGGCCCTTCGTGCGGCGAAGGTCCCAAAGGGTCCCTGGGCCTCCAGGCCACGGGTCCTGCGGATCTCAGAGGCGCCTTGGGCCTTCTTGCAGAGAAGGTCCCTGGTGGGTCCCGGGGCCTCCGGGCCCTGGGTCACAGGGAAGTTCCGGAGTGCCTTGGTTCTTAGTGCGGAGAAGGTCCTGACGGGTCCCTGGGCCTCTGCGCCCTGGCTCCCGCGGGGTCTCTGGAGTGCCTCTGGCCTTCGTGCGGAGAAGGTCCCTGGTAGGTCCCAGGGGGACTCCCGAAGCGCCTCGGGCCTTTGTGCGGAGAAGGTCCCGGTGGTCCCTGGGCCTCTGGGCCCTGTGTCCCGCGTGTTCTCCCTAGCGCCTCGGGACTTCGTGCGGAGAATGTCCCGGGTGGATCCCCGGGCTCCGGGTCCCGGAGTCTTCCGGAGCGCCTCGGGCCTTCGTGGTGAGTCCCTGGGACTCTGGGCCCCAGGTCCCGCGGTGCCTTCGGAGCACCTCGGCCCTTCGTGTGGAGAAGGTCCCCGGCGGGTCCTGAGTGCTTTGGGCCACGCGTCCCGGGGAACTTCCGGACCGGCCCTTCGTGCGGAGAATGTCGCCGGCGGCTCCCGGGGCACCTCGGGCCTTCGTGCGGAGAAGGTCCCTGGGCCTCTGGGCCCGGGACCTGCGGGGTCTCTGGAGCACCTCGGCCCTTCGTGCAGAGAAGGTCCCCAGTGGGTCCCAGGGCCTCAGAGCCCCTAGTCCCGGGGGACTTCTGGAGCCCCTCGGCCCTTCGTGCAGAGAAGGTCCGCGGTGGGTCCCAGGCACCCCAGGCCCCGGGTCCTAGGACCTTTCGGAGCACCTCGGGTCTTCGTGCGGAGAAGGTCCCCGGGGGGTCCCTGGGCATTCGGGCCCTAGGTCCCAGGGGACTTCCGGAGCGCCTCGGGCCTTCGTGGTGAATCTCTGGGGCTCCGGGCCCCAGGTCCCGCGGGGCCTCCGGAGCGCCTCGGCCCTTCATGCGGAGAAGGTCTCCGGCGGGTCCTGGGTCCTTCGGGCCCCAGGTCCCAGGGAACTTTCGTAGCGGCCCTTCATGCGGAGAAGGTCCCGCGGGGTCTCTGGAGCGCCTCGGCCCTTCATGCGGAGAAGGTCCCTGCGGGTCCCAGGGCCTCAGAGCCCCGAGTCCCAGGGGACTTCAGGAGCCCCTCAGCCCATCGTGGGGAGAAGGTCCCCGGTGGGTCCCGGGAACTTTCGGAGCGCCTCGGGTCTTCGTGCAGAGAAGGTCGCTGGGGTGTCCCAAGGCATCCGGCCCTGGGTCCCAGGGGCTTTCCGAAGCACCTCGGGCCTTCCGGCGGAGAAGGTCCCGGCCGGTCCCTAGGCCACCGTGCTCGGGGTCCCGTGGGGTCTCCGGAGAGTCTCGGCCCTTCGTGCGGAGAAGGTCCCCAACGGGTCCCTGGGCCTCCGGGCCCCGGCTCTCTCGGGAACCAGCGAGGACACTTGTCTAGCATCCAAGCCCTTCGGCCGGTGAAATCACGCCAGCGCCCCTCGATCCAACAGCCATAGCTAGGTCTTTTTGGTCCTTTGCGTGTTTTGGGGCCTATAAATACCCCCTTGTACCTCATTTGTAAGGGGACTCCAATTCATTTTCAACACACTCAAACAATAGGCTCCCTTGGAGACCTCTCTCCCCGAGAGAGCTCCTCCCCAGCGGACTCGCGTTCGGAGGGTGCTGTGGCCCCCACCGGGACCCGAACCTATATAAAAACTGCCATGTCAATTGCTGCGTTGCCCAGCGGGAGGTGACCGGTCACTCGGTCAGCTCGCGCCGCTGTACATGTGCTACGCACGTCCGAAGAAACCTGCTGGGGTATCCGTAATACCACGACATATCAATTCATAAAATATAAGTTCAAGATGTTCAAGGATATGACTTGCCTTCCGCGTCATAAGAATCAGCTGCTGGTGTTGTGTCTGCGGTGATGTCCTCGAACTCTGTCTCGAAATCTACTCAACAATAATTCAAACACAGAATGATTACTAACTATATTAGATGCTTTATGATCTATATGCAGGTATGCTTTATGAAGATTGAACTAGCGATGTTGAGGTTGACTGAGTTTGAAAGCTGAAACTGGATCGGAACCCTAGAATTTATAGAATCTGGACTAAGCTTGGATGTTAGAGGCTCTTAGGGTTTTGAGGCATAAATCTAGACATTCGATTCACGGCTGGTTTGCTCAAATACAACGAATGTTAGCCGACTGACATTCGGTTCAAGGACTTACAATGTCAGTGGATGGCATAGGCGTGATTTAGAAGATTTTTAGTTGTCGCAACAAGTTTGGTTTAAGGCATTAGGTGCACAATGGGACAAGGTAACTAATTGACAAACTGGTCTTTATAGAAAGGTCCAATAAATCAAAGAATTTGCAGCTAAGTCCCTAGCATAGCGAATCTGTATGCAAGTGTATTGTCGATTTCTAGGTTTATCACATCGGGCAATCCACGAGTGCGCTGCTTCGCTAACTTTGCCAATCATGTAGGCGAGGTTGAAGGATGCTGCTGGCAAGGTTAATCGAATAACGGTGGCTGGACAGCGACAAACGGCGAGGTTGAACTCGTCGGCTTTGAGAAACAGAGGCGAGCTACAGTGATAAGGTGCTGTGGTTATAAAATCTAGAAATTGATCAAGGGCTTTTGCTCCTGGAGCTAAGCTGATGGTTCTAGAGCGAGGAATTTGGTTGCAATGGCGTTTTTGGGCTCACCGGCGTTACGGCCAGACTTGAGAACGAAGGTCCAAAAGGGGCATTCACGATTTAGAACAATGCTGCACAATTGATGGTTGCTACACCATCTATGGGATCCAAGGAACGTGTGGGTGTAGTCAATTTGGTTGGAGACACGGCGAGGCATGCTGGCGGCGTGAGTCGTCCACGGCAGCGCGCGAAGAACGGGAAATCTTTAATTACGGGTTAAATTCAAATTGTAATTGAACAGGATTGTTCAAGGGCTCTGGTGATCAATTTATTCTACAAAAAGGGATGCTGATTTGGACTGGACTAAGTCCGATAGCTGGAACAGGGCAAAATCAAATTCCAATTATCACCGGTGATATAGCTCACTGGAGACAAATTGCTTGCTAAGGAATAAGAAGATGGGAAATAGACACATACCGGTTGAGGTAATTTGAAGATTGGTGTAGCGGTGCACCCGGTTGTCATCTCCCTCCTTGGTGGCTTGCCAGAGAAGAAGAAGACGAGTTGCACTGTGGTCAAACCAATGTTTGGATTGCACGACGGTAAGGCTGGTTGCAGGCAGCCTTAAATAGCCATAGAACGGAGATTGCGCTGTTGGCAACGGTGGAACTTGTGCTGCTGAAGCGACTGGACGGGGGTGACAATGACGATGAGGGGATGGCGTACAGGCGGATCCTTTAGCTTTGTCAGAATGGTCGGTGTCTTGTAACTTGGTCCTGGCTGGTGCAGAGGCGGAGGTGAAGAATTGGCCCCGACATGGCGTCTTCGTGGCGCGAGGCTTCTGACCGCTCCTCGCTGTTGCACGCGGTGGGTCTGCTAGTCGTTGCTGCTGCCACGGTGGCTTGCTCCGGCGTGTACGCGTGTACAGCATGCAGGGTCGAGAAACCACACACACTGGAGACGAGCTGGGCTTCACTGGCTGCAAAGAATCACGGCAGGGATCGGTTCAAATCGTGTCGTCTGGTAAAATTAGGGATTTGGTCTGAAACACAATTTCTGAAAATTCTTTTGGACTAAATTACAATTTCTGTGAAATAATTGGTTTAAGCTGAATTTGGTTTTACGAGCGTGGCTTACTTAACTCAGAAAATGGTTTAGGAAAGACATTTGACAAAATCTAGGGTTTTTGGTCACGTTTTGAGCTAGAGCGAAAATAGGGTATTTAGGGTATTTTGAATCTAGTTTTTGTCGAAGTCTAATATCTGAGACTTAGGATAAGATTATGAGATTCTCATAGAAGAAGATTATGTATTTAATAGTGTATGGGAGATATCCCCTGAATCAAATTAAGATTTGGAGTTGATTTGTGGCTTTTAGCCTTTGCAGGCTTTTGGAGAATCTGAAAAGGACTAATCTATAATACTTCTGGACTGATCTACGAAAATGATCTGAATGATGGAGTTCTGCTACCAACAATTTGAATTAAGGTATTGGCATACCCTAGATCATAATCCTAAAACAATTTGGTCTAAACCAGGTCAAGATTTGATCAAATCGGCTTTTTTAATTTTGGAGTATTTAGGGTAATTAGGATATTGAATAATTTTGTTTTTCGAAAACAGATTGAGATTGATAATTCTAGGTATTAAAGGTCAAATTTGATCTGGCTCCTGAAGGCTTTTCTACTCAAGATGAATAGTAGACCAAATCTGGATAGTTTGATCTTGATTTGGGGTCCACAGTGAAGATTTTGAGATTTTTGGGCCTAGGGAAAAATGGATCTGAACTGATTTGCTGATTCTTAGAGAGACATTTGCATGCATGAGTATTATGAAAAAGGAGATTTGTTTACCCCCAAACATCATGCGCTACCGGTTAGTTAGACTTGGTGGTGCATGAGGAAACTAGGATCAAATGAGCTAGATGGGAGTGTTCTCCAATTTTGCACACTACATAAGCAAGTCTGAGAAACATCAAGCAAAAGGATGGAGGGAATTCCAGTAATAATCCAACGGAATGAATTCTCTTCCCTCCTGCAAAACCCCATTGAAAACAATGCATGCAAGTCTAGGGTGGCTACAGGCACAGATTCTTGATAATCAGTAGCATTAAACCCTAGGGAGGATGTTATGTGAGTGATTAAGCCACCTAAGACTATTGGTGAAGTTTTACGTAAATCCTTGCCTATATGTTCAAGGCGACGGGCAAAATAGGCAGCAGATGAGAGATGAACTTTTCCTAACATAGCCCACTTAAATTTGACCTCGATTTCTGAAACTTTATCTTGATTACTGTCACGGCCCAAAATTTTGCCGGCCATGAGACGCTGTAAATAGCGAAAGGTAGGATTGCAAATTTTTGTGGCCTTTGATTTACCAGGTCGAAAAAGATGTTGCCCTTCCTCAGTTATATCACTCCAAATTTTAACGGGGTGCAAATAATAGAACCACGAAAAGTTTGACGGAGATAATTACCCAAGTTAGTCACTCATATTGTTTTATAGTCACAAACGTTGTAGAACGAAACCTGAATTATCTGTACCTTTCCACGGTCCCAAAGACAATGGAAAGAGACTACGGTCTCAGATATCCATAAGTGCTATGGTCGTGAAGACATCATCTCACAACCATAGAGATCGTGAAGACATCTTCCCACTACCATAGAAGTCATGGAGACAAGAGCAATACGTGGTCAAAGCCAGCATGCGACCATGGTTATTGAAGACTCGTATTAATCCTGGGTATAGATTTGTGCCTTCCCAAACACAAGCCAGCACGCAACATAACTTAACTTCCTCACAAATGTGACAACCGTCAAGGAAGATAAGGGTGTAGTTATTCTATAACCACACTTCACAACTGCTGGAAGTTACTAACAACTACTAAACCTCTCTTCATTGGCACCATTTCGACAAGGATAAAAGGAAAAGGAGAAGATAGAAGGGGGGAGCGATCAATCGAGAGATAGAAATAATAAGAGATTGTTAGGCTTCATAACAATCTCTCCTTGTAATCTGCTACACTCATAGTGAAAGCACAGCAGGAAGTAGGGTATTTACTCAATACTTTGAGGGTCCGAACCTGTATAAATACCGTGTCATTAGATTCATAGATATCATGATTTACTTGGTACACATCTGGAATTGCCACCGTACTACACAAAACAAACTTGCATAAGTTCGACTAGGAACCCTAGTTCGAATCGTTGACAGCTGGCGCCCATTGTGGGGCCCTTTCAGGACGTCATTCTTCACCAAGAATCTCGGTAAGTTATGTCTCTTTGTCACGATTCCGAGAACGATTTTGATCTCAAAGATTATATCGATGTTGACATGGTTGATGAAACATTATTCATGGGAGACGATGATGTCGCCTCTGAGCCCTGTGCTTAGGAGGACTTTTCTCTAGTTCTGGCAACATCCATCGACCAAAAGCAAGTATGTGCCATCGCTCGCCCTCTATGAGTTTTCCCACAGTCGGAAACAAGTACGTGCCACAACCCATTGTCCCAGATAATGTGGGCGATGAGGATCTTGAATTATGTCTGGAAGGATACGCTCTGGACAATTTGAAGTTCCTCTTTGACTTTGAGTTTGACTCGGGCGAAGAGGAGATGCTCTCTCCATCTGTGAACTCGGCTCCCTGGGAAGTCACTACACATTCTGAGGAAACCCCTGAACAACGTGTTGCCAGGGAGGAGGAACAACACAGGCAGGAGAAGGTTGCGGGTCATGAGCAGTGAGAGGCAAAAGTGCACAAGGCCACAGAGGAAGCTTTGCATTCTGCGCAATTATGGCATGAATCTGCCACTAGCGACCTTGGCCTAGGATCTTCGGCACCCTGCGGAACGTACCACCAACGACATCACGATGGACATAGGTAGGACAAAACGGCACTCTCGGCCCTGGAGTATTCCCTCAGTGCTAAAGTGATGATGAAAAAGCCACCGGCGCCCAAAAGAAGTACACGGGATCGTCTCCACACGATTGTAGAAACATTATGCAATCCTCCTCCTGGTGTCACAAACGATGATGGAGTGGTATGCACAAGGGTGCTTGCGGATACTCTCGACGGAGTTGCATTAGATGTAACTCCAACGGCTTCGTCACGTTGGTAACTCATTCCTGAGAACAGGATAGCTTTTCCCAAAGCCGGGGACAAGCGCGACTGTGGCTACACCATGTATGCCAGGCACGACAAAGCCTGGAGAACTGGCAGGTCTCGTGACCATGATCATGAAGCCGCGCACTCGCATTTGGTACCACATCACGAGTTGCTGCATGCAAATGTTTTCCGCAACCAAGCAGATGGTCGCAATGGCCGACAACTACATACTTCATATGTGGGTTGTAAGTCATTCTTGCCAGGATTACAAGCCATAGTCTGGCTAGAGAAGTTCAAACCCGATATGATCGAGAGGTACGATGGAACTAAAAACCCATCTAAATTTCTCCATATTTACGTCACTGCCATTCAACCGGTAGGAGGTGATGACCGTGTAATGGCAAACTACTTGCCAATGGTCCTGGAAGGTCCGGCACGAACATGGTTGTTTAATCAACCAAAAGGATCAATTTATAACTAGGAAATGTTGTGCGATGCGATCCTCAACAATTTCTAAAATTGCTATGAGAAGCCTAGTAAAGAAGATGATCTTCATCGACTACACCAGAATTCGACTAAAACTCTTCGGCATTTTGTGAAGAGATTTGTGGGTGTGAGAAATACCATTCCAATACCTCTGATTCTTTGGTTATTCGCGCGTGCAAGCACTACGTCAGATACTGGAGATTCACAGAGGATTTGAGCATCCATCAACATGATCGGTATCGAACCTTTTCGATATGGCTGATCGTAATTCTGATGTAGCTGAGACTGTTGAATGGAGTAGGATGATCGATAAGGGGAATTTACCTCCCCAACCAGGTCTCAAATTTGACAAAAAGGATGATTCTAACAAGAAACCTGAATCATCCACGGGTGGAAAGTCCAAGAAGCCCAAGAAGAATGGAGCACGCTAGTGCTGAGAGGTCGCCACCATGAACAAACAGCCACAAGGAAAAGGTAAAGACATTCCATTCAAAAAGTTTAAACCTCCTTTGGGTGGTCGCAGCAACGACCATTCGGAAAAACAGACTAACCCGCTGGGCAATAGCAAATGGTGTCCATTGCACAATGTCTCCAGACATGATCAATGAAATTGTCGCAACTGGTTGAGGTAAATGGAGGACTTTTACTAGGGTAAGGGACCTATGTCAACTATACCAGAACAGGGACAGTCCTCGGGATTAAGGACGCGGATGGAGATGAAGATATGCCGTATCAAGTACCCCACAATCATGTAAATGTCATTTTTGGTGGTTCTTCGTATTATTTTTCTAAGCGTCAATTTAAATCTCTTTACTGGGAGGTAAATGAAGTTGAAGCTCCAATAGGAGAGCCACAATTTTCCCGTTGGTCGGAGATTTCCCTGACCTTCTGCTGGGATGATTGCCCTCAGGGACTAACGCGACCACTGCGACTCCCTCTAGTCATTTCTCCTACCATTAGAAATGCTAGCGTAGGAAGAGTGCTGGTTGATGGAGGCAGCTCCCTTGACCTACTTATGGTAAAAACTGTTGACAAGATGCAAATACCTCGTTCCAAGATTAAATGAATAATCCACACATTTTATCAGATAATTCATGGCCCTTCGATGATGCCAATCAGTCAGATTGTATTGCCGGTGACACTCGAAGGACCAGAAAACTTCCAGACAGAATTAATTACTTTTGATGTAATTGATTGTGATTCAGCATATAACGCTATTTTTGGTAGGCCTACACTCTCTAAGTTTATGATGGCAATGCATTATACTTATCATGCGCCAAAGTACTAGGGCCAAAAGGTGTGATCACAATTAGAGGGAGTCAAAATACGGCTCTCACTTGTGATCGTATATCCCTGGAATTGGTCGATCAACATCCCCTCTAGGATGTTAAATTGTGACCACAGAACCAGATGCGGTCAAGGTAGCCCCGTGACCAGATGAGAAACGAAAGCAGGTTCCATTATTCCCATAAGACCCATCTAGAACAATTTGGATTGGGTTAGGACTGGATGACAAATAGGAACTTGCGCTCGTTACTGTCGTCCAAGTTAATGCAGATGTGTTTGCTTGGAAACCATACGACATGCCTAGAGTCCCAAGGGAAGTGATCGAGCACAGCCTAGCAATTCGTCCTGAATAGACCAGTAAAGCAAAATCTCGACGCTTTGCTCCTGACCAACAAGAAGCCATCCGTTCAGAGTTAGATAAACTCTAGAAGGCTAGTTTTATTCGTGAAGTTGACCATCCCAAATGGCTCGCAAATCCGCTCATGATCTTGAAATCAAATGGTAAGTGCCGCATGTGCGTTGATTACACAGCCTCAACAATGCCAGCCCGAAGGATGATTTCCCTTCCCCGCATCAATCAGTTGGTCAATTTAACAGTGGGTTGTGTACTGATGAGCTTCCTCGATGCATATTCAGAGTACCATCAAATTAGCATGGCAGAAGAAGATTAAGAGGAAACTGCCTTCATCACACCATTTGGTACTTACTGTTATGTTAGAATACCATTTGGACTCAAGAATGCTGGTTCCACATACTAGCGCTTGATGCAGAAGACCTTTCTTTGTCAATTAGGGTGTAATTTAGAAGCTTATGTTGATGATCTGGTCGTTAAGAGTTTTAAATGTTCTAGTCATGTAGATGATCTTGCTGAAACTTTTTGTAACTTGAATAAAAATGCAATAAATATGAATCCAGAAAAGTGCTCATGTCGAGTTTATTCTGGTAAACTTTTAGGTTTCCTTGTTTGTTCAAGAGGCATTGAGGTTAATCCCGAGAAAATCTGGGCCATTGAGCAAATGCGATCTCCTTCGACCATGAAGGAGGTACAAAGCCTCACCAGGCGCATGGCAGCTTTGAGTCGTTTGATCTCTTGGTTGGGCCAATGTGGTTTCCCTTTCTTTAAGGTTATGCGTAAGCACAATAGTTTTCCTGGTCAGATGAAGCTGAAAAAGCCTTTCAGGAAGTAAAAGCATACCTCACCAGTGCTCTGGTGTTGGTTTCCCTTGCCAAGGGCGAATCATTAATCATCTATTTGGCTGCTACCACTAGTACAGAAATGCAGTCTACTAACCCCTATCTTCTATCGGTTATTAGCGAAACAGCAGAAAACCGATAGAAAATGTGCCTCGTGGTCATAAAAGCCCGACGGATGTATTTTCCCTATCGGTTTATAAGAAACTTACTGATAGAATAAATAGTATGATTTACTCTAGCGGTGATGAACATATTTGCCGTTAGAAGAGATGCATAAGTACTGACGGAAGAATGTTGTGTGCCGATAAGACTGGTCGACTTCAACAACTAGACTTATTCTATCGGTACTGTATTAATATACCGACAGAGTATATTAAAAATTCCTATCGGCAATATGTAGTGCGCCGATAGAATAGCTGGCCTTCTACAAATATTTTTATTCTATCGATAATGGATTCTTTTACCGTTAGAATATATAGAAAATTGCTTAGAACTGTTCGTCTTCAAATAGTTTTATTCTATCGGTAATGAATGTTTATACCGATAGAATATTGCAAAAAATATCTTAGAACTGTTGGCCTTCTTCAACTAGTAATATTCTATCGGCAATGTACGTACACACCGATAGAGTATGTACAAAAATTCCTATCGGTAATATTTATTGTGCCGATAGAACCATTCGCCTTCTACAGATGTTTTTATTACTAACGGTATTCTGTTTTCGTACCGATAGAAATTATATATTTGTATAAATACACGGGTATGTCTCTTTCATTCTCACAGTTCATCTGGGGCTCGTAGTCCTAACCCGTAAGCTCCATGGACGGCCGGCGCACCTCTACAGGGGACCGCTGCACCTCCGCACCTCCATCGACGCCCTCTAGACGTTGGCATCCCAAGGAAGGTACGTAAAATTTCTGCAATATTGTTAGATTATTCTAATCCGATTATGGCAATAATTCTGCTTTTTTTGTATCCTTCATTTTGATGTGTCTTCTTTTCAATATGATTATGATCTGTTCAGGTCCTTGGATGATGCTCGTGAGGGACAACGTATTTCACGGTTCTTCATCGCAGTACGCTGCCTACATTGGCTTGTTGGCGAAAGAAATGGTGAAGATCACCATCGAGAGCTGGAAGGACGTGAAGGGCGAGATCTTGGTTGGCTCGGTCGAGAAGATGCTTAAGCCCGGCGTGTTTCTCAAATCAGGACCTATAGAAAGCATCTTACATTTTTTTGCATGCACCAGCTTGTGGCCAGATGCTTACCTGCTTGGAGAAGAAGAATTGTTGTTATTTGCACAACCATTCTACACCATCACTACACAGAACAACATCTTGGAAGGTAGGTTCTTTTTGTTAATGGAGTTGAGTTGAGTTGAGTTGATCGAGTTTGAGTCCGAGGAAATCACCAATACGTACAAATGTATGTCGACGGCAGTTCCAGCTCCTCGGGCGTCTTCGAACTGAACTCCTATGGTTAAGTCCAATGTGGTTCAGACATTTGCTGTTTTGGATGAATGGATTTGTGATGTATCAGGTCTAACTTGTAGTCGGTAGTTGCATTGTGGCAACCTGCAAAGGTTCCCTTTTATGTAAAATGCATGTATGGGCCACTGGGTCCTCGTCGTGATCTATTGTTAATTTCAGACGTGGCTTTTCTAATATACATCGAATGTGTGAATTGTTGTATTTGTATATTGTTGTATATTTGTGTATCATGTATTGCTAATTGGGACATGAACTTGAATGTGCAGGGAGTATTTGTGTATTTAATTGTATTGGTAGGTAGGTGTGTATTTGTACTGCTGTTTCAGACATGCACTTGAATTTGTGAACTGGCATGTGTATGTTTGTACCTGAATTTGTATTGGTGAACTGGCATGTGTATGTTTGTACCTGAATTTGTGAACTGGCATGTGTAATTTCTTTGGCAAGATAAAGTCCCAAGTACCTAAGAAAAGTATTTTTGTGTCTCCTAGTTAATCCATAAATTAGCATTTCTTGAAATATATTGCTTTATCTTCTAGTTAAGATCCGTTTGATGTAAGATCTGTTTGATGTAAGAGCTGTTTGATGTTACATTGATATGATTCCTTGAATGTGAGAAATGGCATGTGCATGTTTGTCCCAGTTTGGTACCAGTACCTCCTCTAACGGTAAGTACACATATTTACCGATAGAAAAACTCTTGCTCGTGTGTCATGCATCATCTAACGGTTCGTACACATATCTACCGATAGAAAAACTCATGTGCGTGCTGTGTCATGCATGATCTTTCGGTCAATACACATATTTACCGAAAGAAGAAGTCATGTACTTGCTCGGTAATGCACATTCTCTAACGGTATGTGTGTGTTTTTACCGATAGAATATGTGAGCGGCAAATTACCTAAGTTAGTCTAACGGTTATTTCATGTATTTACCGTTAGAAAAATGTCCATTATAAGGAAAACCCCACTCGACCATTGCTGAGCTGCTCTTTAATTTGTTCTGTTGCACTCTGTGTCCCTCTGTTTGTGACGAAAGTTCCAGCTACACTGCTAGGGTGATCAGCGCAGGCTGGAGGGAAGTTGATTGTGCCCCTCTCTTTAAGGTACGCTTAATCGTCGACACTTATCTCTCTCTCCCTCTAGATCTCCCTCCCTCTCTACTTGCAAGCTAGCTGTATTGTGTAGTTCCAAGTTTGTAGCTCTAAGCTTGGGAGCTTGGTAGCTGGAAATGCGTCATGTTTTAGGAGCTAACTAGCTTGTATTGTGTAGTTAGCTAGGTTAATTAGTGTTAATTTCGTCAGGCTAGGGTTCAACACATGTATCTGTTGTAAGAGGCTGTACATGTACATATACATAACTTAATCGGGCAGGTTTCATGCATGGCTTACTCGTTAAATTTTGTTAATTGTAGATGGACAGGAAATATTGGATGTATGGAATAAAACATACTACTCTTGAATATTTGGATGGTGTGAATGAGTTTATTAAATTTGCTGAGCAACAAAAGGAGAGGAAGGGAGAGAAAAATATGCTCTGTCCTTGTACAGATTGTATGAACTTGAAGAGGTTTAGCAACTCTGATCAAATTAAGAGTCATTTGATTCGTCCTGGTTTTAACGCGCGATACACCCGTTGGATATGGCATGGCGAAGATCTTGAGGAAACAAGCACCACTACTACCAATCAGCACGACTCGGATGTGGATTGCAATAATATCGATGATCATCCCAATTTTGGTAATGTTCATTCCGATGTGCACGTAGATGATGATGATGACAATCTAGATGAGATGTTACGTGATGTAGAGGAAGATTACAACGAAAATGACTTCTGTGAATTTGAGAAACTGATTGCTGACTCTGAGAAGCCTCTGTTCCCTGGATGTGCAACATTTATAAAACTGTCTTCTGTGCTGAGATTATATAACTTGAAGGCAGGAAACGGTTGGAGTGATAAGAGTTTCACGGCACTATTAGATCTTCTAGCGGACATGCTTCCAGAGGGAAATGAGTTGCCAAGATCTACTTACCAAGCCAAAAAATTGTTGTGTCTGTTGGGAATGGAAATTGAAAGAATATACGCATGCCCAAATGATTGTGTGTTGTACCGTAACGAGTACTCCAGTTTGCATGTTTGTCCAAGATGCGGCGCATCGAGGTATACGCGTAGGGACCGGATTGACAGTGAACGTCACGAGGTAAGGAAAGGGCCCCCGGCAAAAACTGTGTGGTACTTGCCTGTGATACCTAGATTGAAGCGGCTGTTTGCAAATCCGAAAGTCGCGAAGCACTTGCCTTGGCATGCTGAAGCCCGGAAACAAGACGGAAAACTGAGACACCCAGCTGATTCTATTCAATGGAGAAACATCAATAGAACATTTGCTGAGTTCGGCGGCGAACTTAGGAATGTAAGGTTCGGGCTGAGTACAGATGGTATGAACCAACATGGTAATATGAGCAGCCGGCACAGCACTTGGCCGGTTCTTTTATGCATCTACAATCTTCCTCCTTGGTTATGCATGAAGCGCAAGTACATCATGATGGCGTTACTACTCTCAGGACCCAGACAACCCGGAAATGATATTGACGTGTTTCTAGCGCCTTTAATCGAGGACTTACAGAAATTGTGGAGCGAGGGTGTGCAGGTGGGGATGCATACAAGAAAGAGAATTTCATCTTGCGGGCCCTGATATTTTGCACCATAAATGATTTTCCGGCCTACGGCAATTTGTCGGGGTATAGTACGAAAGGAGCCAAGGCTTGCCCTATTTGCCTAGATGAAACTGAGAGCATGTGGCTGCGAAACTACCGGAAAACAGTGTACATGGGTCACCGCAGGTTTCTTCCGGTGCATCACACGTACCGTAAGAAGAGGAAATCATTTAACGGGAAGCCTGAGAAGGGATCAGCTCCAGTGTTTCTGACCGGTAAGGAGATTTACTCACACGTGAACGACATCAAAGTTGAGTTCGGTAAGCATTCTAAACCTCAAGAAAAAAATGTTTGGAAGAAGAGATCGATTCTCTGGGATCTACCGTACTGGGAGCACTTACAAGTTTGACATTGCATTGACGTCATGCATGTAGAGAAAAAGTCTGTGACAGTTTGATTGGTTTGTTGTTGAACATTCCGGGAAAGACAAAGGATAGTGTGAAAGCTCGTCGTGACATGGTGGAAATGGGGATAAGGACTGAGCTTGCACCTTTAGAGAATGGAAAGCGTACATACCTCCCCCCGGCCTGCTATACGTTGTCCAAGAGCGAAAAAACAGAACTCTGTCGGTGCCTGCACGGTGTTAAAGTTCAATGTGGGCACTCCGCGAACTTGAAAAAACTTGTGTTTATGAAGGACCTAAGACTGGTTGGCATGAAGTTCCACGACTGTCATGTCTTGATGTCACAGATGCTTCCCATTGCTATCAGAGGCATTCTCCCAGTTAAAGTCAGAGAGACAATCACAAACCTATGTTATTTCTTCAACACAATATCTTGCAAGGTAAGTACGTGCACTCGTACTATAAGTTCATTACCTCCATTTGTGGAGCTTAATTAGAAGATTTTTCTGATATGAATATTTGGCGCAACTGTGTCCTCGTAGGTAATTGATCCCGATGGACTGGACGCTTTGCAACGCGACGTGGTTACAACTCTTTGTCAGCTCGAGATGTATTTCCCTCCATCCTTTTTTGATGTTATGGTCCATCTGATTGTTCACCTTATCAGAGAAATTAAGTTTTGTGGACCCGTGTGCCTGCGCTACATGTATCCATTTGAGAGATTTATGGGTGTATTGAAGGGATACGTAAGGACTCGTCGTCGACCCGAGGGGAGTATCATGGAAGGTTATGCCGCCGAGGAGGTGATTGAATTTTGCACAGATTATATGGCCGGGGTTGACCCAATTGGTGTTCCTAGGTCCCGACACGAGGGTAGGCTTCAAGGAATCGAAACGATTGGATTCAAAGCTATCGTCCCCGCTCGTGATGTGTACGCAAAATCACATTTTTGGGTCTTACAACACATGAAGGAGGTCGAGCCATACATACATGAGCACAAGGTAATGTTACGGTCACAGAATCCTTCGAAGTCAGACGTTTGGGTCAGCAGAGAACATAACAGGAAATTTGCTGAGTGGATCCAAGAAAGAGTCACGCGAGCTGCCGAGGGCTCCGTAAGTGAAACTGTGACATGGTTGGCTAGAGGCCCAAGATTCACTGTAGGGACTTGGCAGGGGTACGACATCAATGGATATTCATTTTACACAAGAGCTCAAGACGCCAAGAGTAGCACGCAATGTAGCGGAGTGACACTGTTTGCTATTTCCGAGGATGCCAGGTCAGTAAGGGCGCTGAACTCATATTACGGTGTTATTGACGAAATATGGGAGCTCGATTACGGATTACTTAAGATTCCCCTGTTTCGATGCCAATGGGTCGAAATCCCTCGAGGTGTTCAAGTTGACAGTTACGGGTTTACTCTCGTCGATCTTGGTAGAGTCGGACACCAAGACGATCCATTCATACTTGCAAAGCAAGCCACACAGGTATTCTACATCGTTGACCCGGCCAATCCAAACTTGCATGTTGTCCTCCACAGCAAGAGACGTATTGTTGGGGTCGAAGATGTTGTCGACGAAGAGGAGTATAACCAATTCGATGAAATACCTCCATTTTTAGAGGACACTCAATCTATCCGTCCTGAAGATATCCACGAAACAACGTATCTGCGAGATGACCACGAAGAAGGGTTATGGGTTGAGAACCATTTGTGATTAATTTCTATTTCAGGGATAAATGCCAAGCAAACAGCCCACAAGTTCTGCAGCAAGGTGAGGAACTTATCATTAATACATCAGGCAGTACATTTTTCTTTAGAACTTAATGATAAGCTAGTTCACAGCATTAATACATCTCAATTTTACTCCACAGCATGAGTTCTAACATGTACAGTACCTTTATCCTATAAATACTTAATTCTTCCCTTCAAATAGCACTTGCAAAAATCTCATCGCAGCCTCTTGCTTCTTCAAATTAAGTTCTGCAAAAATCCCTTTTTCTGACGGTATTTTGTTATTTATACCGATAGAAAAGGACATCCGCTACTTTCATGTCTCAGGCACTTCTCTCAGGCACTTCAAAATGTTTTCTATCAATATTGTTCTATTTTACCGTTAGAATAAATTCGTTAGTCTCACGATATTTGTTGTCTGACGGTTTTTTCCTGTTTTTACCGATAGAAGAATACTCTGCCGCTTTGAATTCTCAACCGTGTCGCCATGCGTCGCCTTGGAAACTCTATAAGTACCTCGCCATGCGTCGCTGTATTTTGTTGTTTTTCTAATTCTCGAATGGTTCGACTCCTCATCTTCTGTTTCACAATGGCAACCTCCATGGGATCGTCAGCCACACCCTCCCCGGTAAGAACTCTAAATCTCCTCGGTTTACCCCTGTATTGTTAATCCATGTTCAGTTCATTCTTGACCTGTTGATTTGCACAGGGAATGGTAGCCGTGGAAGACACTGCCAAAGTGAAGGCCGACCTGAGGGCCCTCCAGGAGGAGCACAAGCTCCTTACAGACAAGCACACTCAGCTACGGGTTGACCTTGACGATCTCTTCCAGCGCATTAAGCGCATGAAGACGGATGGTGACAATGCTAGGGTGAGGACGAGGCGTCTTCGCGAGGAGAAGAAAGCCGCGGATATTACCATCGCTGGCTGCGGTTTGACTATGAAGGATACCATAGCGAAGCTGAGGGAGGTCGCAGGCCTTCTCGACGCGGTAGTAGTTGATCCTAGGGACAACTTGTCGCTAGAGGAGTCCTGCGTCCTGGTTGCAAGTCTTACTGACTCTATTCTACATGTAGCCAGGACTAAGACCACCCCTTGACCTAGCATTTTGGGTTTTATTTTTTTTTGTAAGTGATAAAACAACAATGAATGAACAATTTCTTTTTATGTCAAATTTCCAATTTTCCGGCTATCTTCCCTCTTTCTTTATCATCCTGCAGCTTTCAACCACGGTCTGTTTGATGTTAAATTGTGTGTGCACCCAATACTATAATCTCAAGCACTTAATTAAAAAAATTTTCTGGGGAAAATTGGTCTCACGGGATTTTATTGTTTATACCGATAGAAAAAGGCACATTTTCATTACTCTGACGGTATTTTGTTGTTTTTTCCGATAGAAAAAGGGCATATAATCTCAAGCACTTAATCAAAAAAATTTTCTGGGGAAAATTGGTCTCACGGGATTTTATTGTTTATACCGATAGAAAAAGGAAGTTTTTCATTACTCTGACGGTATTTTGTAGTTTTTACCGATAGAAAAAGGGCACTATAATCTCAAGCACTTAATCAAAAAAATTTTCTGGTGAAAATTGGTCTCACGGGATTTTATTGTTTATACCGATAGAAAAAGGAAGTTTTTCATTACTCTGACGGTATTTTGTTGTTTTTACCGATAGAAAAAGGGCACCCAATACTATAATCTCAAGCACTTTAAAAAATTTTTCTGGGGAAAATTGGTCTCACGGGATTTTATTGTTTATACCGATAGAAAAAGGCATCCGCTACTTCAAATATTTTTCCTGGAAATTTACTTTTTCTATCGGTACTATTTTGTTGTACCGATAGAAACGTACATAATTCTATCGGTATCATTTTGTTGTACCGATAAAAAAGTTCCTCCACTACTTTATTACTCATACACGGCCCTTTAGTTTCCCTCCACTCGAATAGTTCCACCTTAGAGCACTGCGACTCTTCGAGAGCGAAGAAAACCACAACCTCCGCCGTGACCACTCACTTCCTCTCTCCCACACGACGATCGCCGGCTGGACACTGGTTCGCCACTGCCACCGGTTCTTATTTTCGTCCTTCGCCGGCCACCGCTGCGTTCTACACCGCCTCTCCATCACCAGAACTGATCGCCGCCGTAAATACCCTAATTCGTCGTTCTATTTCCAGCATCTTCTTTATTTGATCCTAGTGTTTTGCACGTACTAATTCTTCGAGTTTTGCAATTACACTAGGGTTCCCTATTGTGTTGGCTTATGTACATTCCACAGGCAATGTTGATTTAAATTAGGGTTTACATAATATGTTCCAGTGCTGTAATGAACCTGTTTTGAGATTTTAACTTATCTATACTGCTGTATGTGTGATCAATTGTATCCAACTGCCATGTAATGTAGATTATATACACATATTCTATCGGCAGCTCATGTGTTTACCGATAGAAAATATTTCTGCACAAGTAGTAAAACTTAATTTGGATCTGGAAGGACATGAGCCATGCAATGTACTAGTTTGGTTGGGAATTTTTACTCACTTCGTATGAATATATGGCAATGTGGATGGGTCTTCGATGTATATGTTTCAAATGCCTATACATGACTTTTCCCAACCTAATAGATGTGAAGTCCTGATGACTCACATACAGGCTAGGCTAAAGATTATGCACAGTGGTACTTAGATGCTTGTGTGCAAATTTACGTGTGAAATAATAATGCTGGCCCATGAATATTAGTATAGCAAATCATCGAGAATGTTATGTGATGACAGTGAATGGTGGGTTGTCAACAAAATTCCATATGTAGAGAACATTGTTATGTTCTATCGGTATCTCACGGGTTTGCCGATAGAAAAACTGTCTTCTGGGGAGGTAATTGTTATGGTCTATCGGCAGCTCATGTGTTTACCGATAGAAAATATTTCTGAACAGTTCAGGAAGTAATTTATGCATGTCTTTCTTTTTGTATTATTTTCCCTTTTGCCGCCCTAGTTAGTCTCCAGTCCTGGGCTGAGTTATGGAACTCCAAGGCGAATTAATTGCCATATATATGGTTTGTTGAAGGTTTTGTAGGGGAAGACATGTCGTCGTCTTCATCGGATGGTACTAGTGGTTCGACTAGGGCCAACCCCATCGTAACTACTGAAGATGCAGCTGTTACATCCCAGCGCAAGAGGGTGGGGCGAGGCGCGACGACATTGGGGCGTTTGGCCAAACGCACGGATCTTTCTTGTGAGTTCAACCAATTTGGGAGGCCGATTGGAAAGAATGCTGGGAGGTACGCGGCCTACGTTGGGCTGTTGGCGAAAGAAAGGGTGAAGATCACCGTCCAGAGCTGGAAGGACGTGACGGCGGACGAGAGGGATAGGTTGTGGGCGGAAGTGAATGTTAAATGAACTGAAATCGATGAACTCTTTCATAATCACGTTCTCTTGGCTTATACTAAAGTTTAACTAACTCGTGATTAATTGTATTCATTTTTCGGAAACAGGCTAAGTGGAACATCCCCGACAATACACCTAGGACTGCCTGCTTGAAGGACATGAACGGAACATGGAAAACCTTTAAGAGCTGGCTCGTCAGTAACTTCCTTGCTGCGGGGAAATCTCCTTGCGAGAAGAATAGGGCGATCCAGAAGAGGAACGACCACCCGCATCGCCTCGAATCCCGGGGCTATGCGGGGAAGGAGGAGCAGTGGAAGAAGGAAGACGAGCAAAATCCTGTCATCGACACCCCTGAGTTGCCGCTCTCCGAGATCCGGGATGAGAGGTGCAAGCGATGGTGGAGGGGGAGGGGGTCCGTGTCGTCCACGGGGTCTGTGCAGTTCGCAACCCCTGGGGACGCCGACGTTGTGAGGCGAATGGTAAGTTCACTAACCTCGTAAACTGTGTGCGCACAAGTGTATATAAGGCAATTTGTCTCACAAGGTACCTTTAAATGTAACAGATCTCTTTTGAGAAGGAGGCAGCGGAGGGATTGTTTACCCCGCAGAGGGAGAACGACATCCTCACCTGGGCTCTAGGAAATAAGGAGCATCCCGGGCGGACACGGGCCGTGGGATCCATTGTGTCGTGGAAGGCCGGTTTCGTAGATCCGGCTCCACCGAGGAAGAAGGCCCGCTCCTGGAAGGAAAAGGAAGCTGACCTCTCCGATAAGATACGGGCTGAGGTACGGGAGGAGATACGGGCGGAGATGTGGGCTGAGATACGGGCTGAGGTACAGTCTGAGGTGCAGACCGAGGTCGTACAAATGAGGGAGGAGTTTGCACGGTTGAGAGAAGCATTGCTGGCCAAGAGTGCAGATGCGGATCCCCAGGACGACGGTACCCCGAGGGGTCGGATAAGCAGTTGCGCTTCGAAGGTACTCGCGGATCCAGTGGATCTACTTGAGGTACTGCAAGCCTTCATCTGTGCACTTAAGTTGATGCCACTCCCATTCTGTTAGAGTTGTTTCGCTAACCTATTTTAATTGTTACAAATTTGCAGGGGCCGGAGGGCTGCATCCTATAGAATCACGTAGGCGCCGGGCAGGAAGTGGTTGGACACGGCTTCGTATATCCGTCTGGGCCGGATGTCCGGGTCCACTGTGTACCTCTGCGGTTGGGTTTCGCAAAGGTACAGGTGGACATGGCCATGCCGGGCTACAACGATTCTCCGTTGCCAGTCCCAACAGAGGAACTGCAGACACTTGCTGAGGCAGTGGGCTCCTACGTACAGTGGCCCAAGAAGTGTTTTGTAATACAACCGGTAAATCCTACACATTTTAGATTACATCCTACTCAGTACACTCAACTTGCATAATCTAACATACGTGCTCATTAATTGAAGTGGCCTGCCGCTGGGCTACCAGGGGACTGCGCCCCCAGCTCGGGGCATGAGGCCCGGTCTCGTGCGACCCTGGACACATCAAAGACGGCCTCCACCCCACCCAGCGCATCCACGCCTTCACCTCGGAAGAAAGCTGCCATCACCTCGCCCTTGCCTTCGAAGGTACGCGCTCAGTCCCCGGCAAAAGGCAAGGGCAAAGGCAAGGGAAAAGGGCGACAGGGACAGCCGGAGAGGTTCACGAACGGGTTCCCACTCATGTCGGAGGCAGCTTTGCGCAAATTGGATCGATCAACCAGAGAGCTCCACGCGTGGTACCTACACCGAGCTCGGCGCAATCTGAACTTCTTAGTTCCCTACAGGCCTGGGCAGTTCCACCGTGAGCCCGGGAGTATATCCGTGGCACACGAGGATCTGTTCGACCTCTACAACTGGCGGGAGCTCGATATGTCCATCATACGGACTGGAGTCCTGTGAGTTTGCTGATGCTATGTATTGCTGTTTTCTAACTCTGTTTGCTAACTCTGCATTGTTGTAGTTCATTTGAAATGTAGTAACTTTCTGTGCAATACTAATGTCGTCCTTTGCATGCAGGTGCATGTACAGGCTAGCATCGGAGGCTGCGTGTGACAAGGTGGGTTTCCTCGACCCAGAGAAAATAAGCCTCACGATGCTAGAGCACGACGCCGCGCACGCTGAGCAGTACATATCCAAGGCGCTGATGGCGCAGTAGGACAGGGAGTTCATTCTGGTGCCGTACCACCAAAGGTTAGTGCATTTCGTACTAATTTAACTCGATCTTGTATGTTACACCTGAGATATACTTTGAGCACGCGGTCCTCTTTTACGTACAATGCAGGGCCACTAGATCCTCATCGTGATCTGTCTGCCGAGGAACGAGGTGTACTACCTTGATTCGATGCGTGACAAATTATCGATGGAATATGTGGTCAAGGGGAATATGGAGGAGTAAGTAACTTATATGTTTGATTTAAATTTTCACCTCACTAGCTCATGATAGCATATGCAATTATCTCAGTGCCATCAGCAGCCGCAATCGTGGGAATGCGGGTTTTATGTGTTGCGCTACATGTACGACCTAGTGCAGACAAACTTTGCCCAATTCCCCCAGGTAAGCATCGATAGCTAACTCAAATTTGAAATTGGGTGTCACGTTCTAAATTAGGAAGTTAGTTACTAAGTATTCACACATGCTTGCAGATCGCCATGTCGAAAGACTCATACGAAAATGCAAAGATTAGAGATCTTCGACAAATCTGGGCTCAATATGTCATGGAGGAAGTTACGCCCAACCATCCGCCATGATAATTTTCTCTTTTTCGTGTACTCTGTGCATAGACTGTTTATATACATGTGAATAAATATATATGTCAATAAATGTCCACATTGGATTGCAATTTGTATTTGTCCATATATATGTGAATAACTGTCTAATGTGTCAATCTGTTCTGTGAATTTACCCTTCTTTGCATCTGTACTGTATTGTGTATCCAATCTATAATGTATTGCATCTGTACTGTATATGTGAATGTACTGTATTGTGAATGCAAATAATGTACTGTATATGTGAATGTTCTATCGGCAAATTCATTCACAGCCGATAGACCACTACAAATTTTCTATCGGTAAACTCATCCACAATCGAGAGACTACTGTAGTTTTTTCTATCGGTAAACTTGAAATTAACCGTCAGAATAGTGTGACTTTTCCTGCTGGTGAACTCATCCACAACCGAGAGACTACTGTGGTTTTTTCTATCGGTAAACTCATCCACAACCGAGAGACTACTACCCATTTTTCTATCGGTAAACTTGAAATTAACCGTCAGAATATGGGTACTTTTCCTGCTGGTGAACTCATCCACAACCGAGAGACTACTGTGGTTTTTTCTATCGGTAAACGTATAATTAACCGTTAGAAGAGTGTGATTTTTCCTGCCGGTGAACTCATACACAACCGAGAGAGTACTAAGATTTTTTCTATCGATAATGTCATTTCCAACCGAGAGAGTGCTACACTTTTTTCTGTCGGTAAACTTATAATTAACCGTTAGAATATGGGTATTTTTCCCAACGCTAAACGTCAGACGACGACGGGTTTTCTATCAGTACAATCATACGGTGCCGATAGAATAGTAATATTTTCCTGTCGGTAATCATGTAATTAACCGTTAGAATATGGGTATTTTTCCCAACGCTAATCGTCAGACTACGACGGGTTTGCTATCGGTACACTCCTAAGATGCCGATAGAATTGTTAATTTCTTCTGTCGGTTATTTACCGATAGAAAATGTTCTGTCTTGTTCTATCGTGTCTATCTCTATCGGTACGAAAACCGATAGTAGAAGGGTTTTTTTTACCGATAGAAGAAAGCTTTTCTGTACTAGTGTACTTCTCACACGGTTAGCGCTATTCTAGTCGCGGAAAGGGAAGGTATGCAACAACCAGTTTATTATGTAAGTGAAGTACTTAATGGACCTAAGGAGCGTTACCCTAAAGTTTAAAAGTTACTTCATGGTCTCTTAATGGCTTCTAGAATGCTGCGACATTACTCTCAAGCACACAAGATTTTCGTACCCTCGTCCTTTCTTTTAGGAGACATTCTCCGAAATTCGAAAGTAACTGGTCGAGTTGCGAAGTGGGTAGTAGAACTTGGAGCATTCGATCTCCATTATACTGCTCGAGTAGCAATTAAATCACAAGTTCTCACAGATTTTGTAGTCGAATGGACTAATCATGAACCACCTATGCAAGAACTAGTGACATTAGAAAATATCAACCATTGGACGATGTATTTTGATGGCTCTCATAGTTTTCAACATTCAAGGTTGTAGTGGTCTTAATCACGCCTCAGGGTGACCAACTCTAGTATGTCATACAATTACACTTTGTTGCAATCAATAATGCAACAAAGTATGGAAGTCTTCTAGCTGGGCTTCAAGCAGCCAAATCCCCTAGGGTCCATCAGTTAGTGGTGAGGGGAGACTCACAACTAGTCGTAAAACAGGTAAACAAGGAGTACAGCATCTCCGATGAGATAATGGCTCATTACCTGGACGAAGTGAGGAAATTGGAAAAATACTTCAGTAATTTTGAAGTCCAATTTGTTCTGCGTAGAGACAATATTCTCACAGACTAATTGTCAAAAATTGGTTCCTCACGCGCATCCGCTCTGCCAGGAGTGTTCGTTGAACACTTAAAATACCCCTCGATTATGACCTCTGTTGAATATGATTAGGCGATGACAGTTGGGATGCGAACCTGGGGCATGAAGCAGATTGGATCCGTCCATTCAGGATCTACCTCGAACATGGGACCTTGCCTGAGGATGAAACTGCAAGTGATCGGTTAGTTAGAAAAGCACGACTGTACAGATTGGTCGAAGGAGCCCTGTATAGAAAAGGTACTCATGGAGTACTAATGCGTTGTATACCTCATGAAGATGAAAAATCCCTTCTGAGAGAAATTCATGGAGGCATGTGCCATGCACATAGATCTTATCGGACACTGGTTGGAAATGCTTTCCGACAGGGTTATTACTGGCCTTTGGTATTTATTGATTCCATGAAATTGGTCAAAACATGCCCGCAGTGTCAATTTCATGCTCGACAAGTTCATCGGCCAACATATGCATTACAACCAATTGAGCTACAGGCGAGACGCCTTTCCAACTAGTTTTTGATGCAGAAACCGTATTGCCAATTGAACTCCAACTTGGCTCTACTCGTGTGGATCACTTTGATACTATAAATCAAAGTGAGAAACAGGAAGAAGATATTACCCTTCTCGAAGAAAAACGCAATCGAGCATTGGTTAGGTCAACAACATATTTACCGGCTTTGCATAAATATCACAGTAAAAGGTCATGTCCGCTAGTCTTCAAGTGGGCGACTTGGTTTTACGGAAAATGCAAAACCAGTCTAATATCAACAAGTTCTCCCCTCAATGGAAGGCCCTTACACTGTGGTTTCAATACCACGACCTTGATCCACTTGATTAGCGATGGAAGACGGAAGAATCTTATCTAATACCTGGAATAATGACCAGCTATGTAAATTCTATGTGTAAGTTTTTTCCATTTGCATTGTCAATATCTTTATATTGATAAAGTACTTACGTTCACTTTTTGTTATGGTTACATTCCCATTTTGTGTCCTTTTTCTCTTTGTGGGTCACGCCCGGGGGCTAATCGCAATACACACCTTACTATAATGTTTAAGTGGATTTGCTGATCAATCTCATGGTCGCATTTAGATAAGACATCTCTTTGTAAGCCGTTTCTTAACGCATAAGAAAATTACTGGCATGTTTTTGATCATTCGGGTGGCTGTCAGATAGTAAAAAGTTTATGCATTTGTATTAAGATGTTTGTTCTTGCATTCATATGATTGCATCTAGTCACGACATCCTTTTATAAGCCGTTTCGCAACGCATAAAGGACTTACTAGTATGTCTATGATCATTTTAGCTGTGATATCCTTTCCTACGACCATGATATTATGTTTTCAATATCAATGATCGCAAGAGGGGACAAGGGGAATATAACTATAGCATTCAGTCAAGAGATTTAGCATTGTGCAAAGTAATTATCACTTAAAATTCTCTGCTAATCAAATGAATTTGCAAGGTATAATAACTCTAGTAAACCAAAGTGTTTCTATATTCATTGTTAATCTTTCAAAGATTACAATGGAAAATAATACATCAAGGAAGGCCGAGATCATACAATAAGTTTTTTATAAGAGGCTTGATCTCATCCCTGATCACATTCAATTGATCCTCATTGTTAAAAACTATGTCTTCCACCACTGGGTTCAAGTCTAGGTTCAAACCATGGTGATGTCTTAGTTTACAGAATATGGAAGAGGTCACCTCACTAACATCGGTCTTCAGTGCCTCCTGCCGTTTCTTCATAAACTCTAGAGTGTTGGCAACGAGAGAATCAGCTTGAGTCACAACCAGGTTACAGGATTCAGCCAGTGATAGATCATCCTTGTCAGGATTGATAATTTCTGCATCAAATGAGTCCACAACTTCCTTTAGTTTGGCCAAGTTATTCTTCTCAACGAGATTGCAGTTTCTGATGATTTCCTCCAGATTTTTCTTCTCGTTGAGAGTTAGCTTTGTAGTTTCTTTGGCTTTATTCTTGGCCGAATCAAGGTCGTTGATAATATCATGAAGTTTATCAAGGTCGATTCCTCGCCTGATAAACTTCTCTTCAAATTGATCCCTTTCCTCGGTTAGCTTGAGATTTATTTCTTTTTGATCTGATTGGAGGAAGACACAAGTTCAGTATAATTTGCTCTTAACAATATAGAATAGCAATGACAAATTCTGCTAAAGTGAACTTACGGTCAACATCGGCTTGCAATTTGTTGCAAACCAATGTGAGCTTTTGTTTTCCCCTTGGAGAGAATCATATGATCGTGTTTTCTCCTCCAAGGATGCGAGGGCTTCAGAAAGTTTTCCTTCATTTACCCTCAAAACTTCAGCCATTGCAACTTCGTTATTGTATCCTTCTTGGGCAAGCTCCTTTGTTAAAGTAGAGTTTTCCCAGCGACAACAAAAATTTATTATACCAGTTAATTTATTATACCAGTTCATTAAAAAGGACTGAAGGTAAAGCAAAATACTTACTGCTTTACACGGTCGCACCCTGCTTGAGCCACCTTGAATTGCTCTATCAGCGCACCAACCATGGTCGCGCTACGATCCGAGTTTTGAGACAGAACAAAATAACATATCTGAAGAAAAATCCCAGATAAATACTGAATGATATGGGGTAAGATTTTGCTTACTTCCATAAGATCTTCAATAAGTTTTTCAAATCCAATGGCTTGACTGGAAGAGGCCAAGCCATCGTGCGCCTGCCTAATTGGCGGGTTGCAATTGCGACCTCTGCTTCACCGTCATTGGTGGGTTCAATAGATTGCACATCTATAAGCACTTCGTCAATGATGGTCGCAGGGTTCTCTTCGATGTGCTGCGAAGCTGCAACCTTACTCATGGTAGGTAGTCCTACCATAGTAGTTTCTGCTTCGAGCAAAGCTAGTTCAGTTTCACTTATTGGAGTACACATTGCCACGGTCGAAGGAGTCTTGTGCATACGGTTTATAATTGAATACGCTACTCTTAACTAAGTAATGCAACTTAGTTCAGTATGAAAATATTTACCAGATACTGAGTCCCAAGAGATTTCTGGAACTCAATACCCCACTATTGGGAGACAAGAGCGAGGATAGCACCTTTGGTGCAGATCTCTTCAGAGGTTCTACTGAACTTTTCCTCTGAAGGATCAGGGCAGTTTCGTCTTCCTCCTCATCACTTCCTTCTCCCTATACAAGCAAGGAGTAATTCCCAATCGTATTTGCTGAAATACGACAGGTAAGAATTTTTACCGCTGCCACCTTCAGACCAGTTCTAGTGTCTTTGGACAAAGCCTCCCCTGAGGTCATTTTTGACTTGGCCTTAGTAGGGGTGGGAGCCTTCAAATTTTTGGTTTTCGATGTGGTTGATCCTTTGGATTTTGGAGTTTTCTTCAATTTCTTTGAAGGACCACCAGAAGGTCCTCCATCATCAATGGCTCTTTTCATCCCAATTATTTGGCCCACAAGCAGCTACACAAATCAAAATGATCTTCTTTGATTGTTGTTGTTCAAAAAAGAGACATGTACAAGTTTTCTGAATGAGAATTACCTTTCGACGTTCTTGTATCAGGTCGTCACCGCTGCCGACCATACTCTGTGGTCTCGGCGTGCCAATATCGCCTTCTAAGGTCACACTGTACAATTTTAGGAGAGCATTTGTCCTCCTGTCAACCTCAGAAGTTGGCAATGCTATTGAAGAAAACAATTAGCTAACAACACATAAAATAAATTGAAGAAAATATACCAATTTGTGAAGAAATTATTACCTTGGTTGTAATCCAAGGTGCCGTGTTCTATTGAACATACCTCCCTGGCGGGGTGCTCTTTCCTCTTCCGTGGACTGATCAGTTCTTCACAAAATCCCGAATCACATCCCTGGCTGTCAAACCCTCATTCACCAGGTGAAGGATCACGTGGGCCTACTTTTGTACCTCATCACTGGGATCTGCAGCAGAGTCTTTTTCATTGTGTCTCTTTGGCCGACTATTTTCGAACCAAAGATGGCTCTCTTCGGGAGTCACACAATAGAACCATCTCTCGCTCCATCCATGCACGGAGTCACGAAGAGGAAGAAATGGGTAGTCTTTTTTCTCCCTCAGATGGAAGTAGACACACCCAGAAGCATTGGAGCTTTTTGACCAACCCAAGAAATAAAAACGGTGAACAAGAGGAACGCTGGGAAAAACCCCAACATATGCCTCACAAAGATGCTAGAAAATGGCAAGAATCAAAACAAAATTGGTATGAAGGTTTATCAATTCTCCGCTAAAATGCCCTAAGATGCTCAAACAGAATTCGCTTTCATGAAGACGAAATCCACAACGCAAGAAATCCTCAAACACCACCAGTTCATTCTCTTTCACAACTGGGGTTTCTTCTTCACCGACCAGTTTCCATAAAATCAACGATCTCGAAGGCAGCATTTCCTCCTTCTCAAGATCCACTAGACTCTTGATGATGCGATGCAAAGATCAGCTCCAAGACGCCATTGATCTGCGATCAAAAGAGGGGGAGGGTTTTGAGCAAAGTGGAAGGCAGAGCGTGCTAGGAAGCAAAAGAGGGTTTTGGGGTTTCCCTCTATGAGTTCTCTTTCACAGGTAACATCCTTTAACCCACTATGCACGTCTCCAAACATTTAATGCCCTCCATGATGGTTTGACGAGTGCACCCAATATTTTTCTTGGGACCTGTTTGAATTCGAAACAAAAAGGCACTTTTCTTTTTTGGAATCTGAAGCTTTGCTTTTTAAAAGAGCCATATCATTTCGGATTAGGGGGCTAGCTGGTGGAGGTTATTACCAAAGTTAGTCACCCGTACAAATCTATGTTCGTGGAACTCTGTACCTCCAATATTATGTCGCAAGGATCTGTGGTCTCATATAGTATTACCTGCGAACACCGTGATTGCAGAGATATTTACCTACTTTCATCGCAGAGATAAAATATCAATATTAATACATGGCCGCAAGCCATACGTGACCATTTTATTATTTAACACAATTTGAAACATTTGGCAAGCCAAACAAAATTTTCATTGTTCATTTCAATGATGACTTACAATAAAGAATAATGTCGTGGTATTAAGAATACCCCGGCAGGTTTTGAAGACGATCCTAGTGGAGATTACGCAGCGCGGGTTGACCGGGTGACCGGTCCTCCCCCGCCGGACAAACACAAGAATTGACACGTGGATTTATACAGGTTCGGGTCCCGGTGGGGGCCCTAGTCCTGTTGACGCGCTCCCGACCGGAGCCGGCTGGGGAGGCTCTCTCCGGGGGAGAGGCTTCCGGAGCACACCTGTGAGTTTAGCTATTCCAAATAATAATGAACTGATCCTTTACAACAGAGGGGTACAAGGGCTATTTATAGCCTCAAAAAGAAGCAAAAAGCCTAAACTACCCCGGAAGCCACCGTCGGATTGAAGGGTAGGACCGTCCTTCTTCCGGTCAAACGTCTTGGATGCTTGACAGGTGGTCGCTGATTCCCGAGGCGTCCCTCGCGTGACCTGCACGTGATAAACAAACAGGGATTTTACCTTTTAGAAGGGCGATGACGTCCGGGACCCTTTCCGGAGGGCAGGGTCCCGGGAGCCTAAAAGGCGGCGCCAGGGACATGCCCCAGAGGCACCGTCCCGGGGGTCGAAAGGCAGCGCCCGGGGCAGGCACCGGAGGCCACTGTCCCCGGGTAAAAGGCGGCGCCCGGGGCAGGCAACGGAGGCCACTGTCCCCGGGCAAATGGCGGCGCCCGAGACCCGCCCGGGGGGCAGGGTCCCAGGAGCCAAAAGGCGGCGCCCGGGACATGCCCCGGAGGCATCGTCCCGAGAGCCAAAAGGCGGCGCCCGGGGCAGGCACCCGAGGCCACTGTCCCCGGGTAAAAGGCGGCGCCCGGGGCAGGCAACGGAGGCCACTGTCCCGGGGCAAATGGCGGCGCCCGAGACCCGCCCGGGGGCCAGAGTCCCGGGAGCCAAAAGGCGGCGCCCGGGATATGCCCTGGAGGCATCGTCCCGGGAGCCAAAAGGCAGCGCCCGGGGCAGGCACCGGAGGCCACTGTCCACGGGTAAAAGGCGGCGCCCGGGGCAGGCAACGGAGGCCACTGTCCCCGGGCAAATGGCGGCGCCCGAGACCAGCCCGGGGGGCACGGTCCCGGGAGCCTAAAAGGCGGCGCCCGGGGCAGGCACCGGAGGCCACTGTCCCCGGGCGAATGGCGGCGCCCGGGACCCGCCCGGGGGGCAAGGTCCCGGGGGCCAAATGGCGGCGCCCGGGACATGCCCCGGAGGCATCGTCCCGGGAGCCAAAAGGCGGCGCCCGGGACAGGCACCGGAGGCCACTGTTGCCGGGCGAATGGCGGCGCCCGGGACCCGCCCGGGGGGCAAGGTCCCGGGGGCCAAATGGCGGCGCCCGGGACATGCCCCGGAGGCAGGGTCCCGGGAGCCAAAAGGCGGCGCCCGGGACATGCCCCGGAGGCATCATCCCGGGAGCCAAAAGGCGGCGCCCGGGGCAGGCACCGGAGGCCACTGTCTCCGGGCGAATGGCGGCGCCCGGGACATGCCCCGGAGGCACGGTCCCGGGAGCCTAAAAGGCGGCGCCCGGGGCAGGCACCGGAGGCCACTGTCCCCGGGCCAATGGCGGCGCCCGGGACATGCCTCGGAGGCACGATCCCGGGAGCCTAAAACGGGGCGCCCGGGGCAGGCACCGGAGGCCACTGTCCCCGGGCCAATGGCGGCGCCCGGGACATGCCCCGGAGGCACGATCCCGGGAGCCTAAAAGGGGGCCACTGTCCCCGGGCAATCATGAACTTACCTGGAGTTGGCCGCATGGAGATTTCCCCCAACAAATAATACATCAGGCTAAGAGCTCGACTTCAGGTCTGAACATTTGGCGATCAATGAGTGAGCTTGATTTGAAAGCAAAATGCAGGCCTCTTCAAGAGACAAGTTTTCCTTCTTAGGGTTAACAATGTCAGCTTTAAGAGAACCTGTGACCTCCCTCAGTTTTTCGAGAGAAGCTTTCACAATGAGACCACAGCCTGCGATGATTACATCCAAGGCGTGCTTTTCCTGTCGAACAAGCTTTTCAGCTTCTCGAGCCTGCTTTGCAGACTCCCTAGCCCAATCATTGTTCGCCTTCAAGCGCTCAATGGCCTTCTGGAGAGTCTCGTGGTCATGTCCTCGCCTGATGTACTTCTCTTCAAGGCTTTCATTCTCCTCTTGAACGAAGTTTCACAATGCATCCTTCTTCTTTAGAGATGCCTGGGCATCAGCAAGTTGTTCGCTGATCACCCACAAAACTTCATCTTCGTCCCTCTGTATGAACATGACATAATTCCAAGTTCTACAAACAGAAAATTTTGATGAGTAAGAAAACTTACTCCAGGGACAGAAGAGGTTGGTGAAGAAGCTTGCATGTCCAAAGCGTCCCGATCGCTTTGTGCAGCCAGCTCATCAAGCTTCATCAGTTTTTTTAGTGAAGAATCGCTGAATGATCCAATATCATCACCACCTCGCTTCTTTGAAACTATTGGATTTTCTTCCTCGTTTTCAAATCGATCAGGACTTTGAGTTTCCATTGAGATGAGAATGAAGAAGAAAAGAAGAAAGCTAGAAGTGTTCAAGGCTTAGAGAAATTTTTGAAAGCTTGAAAACTCCAGTGCACTGAAGTTGGCTATTTATAGGGATCCAAAGGGACACTTCGAGTTCTCGGCCTCAAAACAAGAAGAGAAGCATAGAGTTCTCAACCTCGGGTTTCAAAGGGACACATTAAAATTACCAGCTTTGGGAAATAATAAAAAGCTTTTAAATATATGACATGATAGCGTGACAAATTATACCTGAAGTTTTTTCTTGGGATAAGTAGCAATACACGACAGAATGTATTTTCTCCAAAGTTATTGCATATATAAAAAAATAATAGCTTTATGAATTCGAAACGACATAGTAATTACTTATCATTTCAAATTCGGGGCCTAGCTGATGGAGATTATTACTTGAGTTAGTCACCCATATTGTTTTATAGTCCCAAAGGTTGTAGAACGAGACCTGAATTATCTGTACCTTTCCATGGTTGCAAAGACAATGGAAAGAGACTATGGTCTCAGATATCCATGAGTAATATGGTCCTGAAGACATCTTCTGGTGTGACACTGGGTGCCCGATCTTCCGAAAGGTACGTGATAGATCGATTGGTGGAGCTTCGACGTAGAACGATCCGGCTTCAAATCTGAACCCCGCAATCGCAACACCACTACTCCGTTGGTTATCAATCTCGCGTGAGCGTGATTGACCTCGCCAAGAAGGCTTATCCCTGCTGCGAATCGAGAACACAAGCAAGAACACGGAAGAAAGCAAACTGAATTGCAAATACGAATGATTAATCTCACAAGTTGGGGTCTCACAAACCAATCAAGCGGCGAAACTGTTCGAAGACAGAATAATCTAAGCAAAACCCAAGTCTAAACGATGACGGCTACTGAATATATAGCGACGGCTAGGGTTTGGGGCATTAAACCCTAGGGTTACACGGGCCATGGGCCCAAAGTGGAGCGTCGCAGCGCCCGGCAGATTCTGGTCGCCATATTGTTTTAACAATTCCCGTTGATTCGTAAGGAATTTTGACATTGGACTGGATCCGTTGGAAAGATCTCGTCGAGGGCTTCTCTGTGCATACCAAGAACGTCCAAAACAGAGTCCGTATGCGCCCTGGGCATCCGTTTTAAGTTGACTATGCGGAGATGGCCGAACCCGACTCGTGGACAAATTGGGCTCTCTCTTGGGCCGGCCTTGCAACGACGTGGCTTGTGGGACCAGAGGGCGTCGAAGTGGTGGAGATGCGCCTTTCTTGAATACGTATTGAGCTTGGGGAGGTGGCCACGGCGGAGGCCGAACTGCTGGCGGCGATAGCGCAATATCAGCATGATGAGCTTGCCGGCTGTGCATGCGACCTGGCCATGGTGCGGGTCGATGATGCCATATAGTTGATGATGACACCATAGTTGATGTAGATGATGTCGAGGATGCCGTGAAGTGTTGCCAACCTGTCGTAGATGTCATGGAAGAAGTTACACTAATCCATGTTGGCGAAATGATCGAGGTAGCACTCGGCGATGACCATGCTGACGAAGAATTGGATGAAACTCTTGATGACCACCATGTTGATGTAGTGTTGGTCCTATCTATGATGTGCATGGTCACATCATCCTCCCCTTCTTGATTGTGAGTCGTCCTCGACTCATGCTCGGTCGTCTGTAAAAGGTTAACTCCAAAGGAAGGCAAAACAACAAGCATATCGTTCGTAATCAAATTGTTAGAATCAGATTCATCAGGATTCATATCCTCCCTTTCTTGAAAAAGTTCATGTGCCTTAAAAATTGAACCAGATGTCCTCGACATGGAATGATTGGTGATAGTATTGTTCTCTAGTTCATCACATGGTTGTACATCATAAGCAAAATTCATATTTGAGCAAATGTACACTCGATTAACCATGGACTTTCCATTATCATTATATTTGCCTATAATATGAAAAATGTTTCTTGATAAGAAAGGCAAATTATATGGATCAGTAAGTCTCTCCTCTAAATTGTCTAGATCACATAGAACATCAAATTAAATATAACCCAGAATATTTAAAGAAGACAACAATTTCAGCTCATCATTTTCGTTTGCAACGTGAACAACATGTTTATTTTGAGCACAAGTGTTATTATGTTCCAAAGTAAGAGTAACATGTTCATTCACTAGTTGTGGCATGAATATAAGTGAAGCATTATCACAGAACTCTTCTTTATCCCAAGAAACATCGAGCAAATCTTCTTGTGACAAAGGTAAATCAGCAACTGGTTCCACAATTTGTTGCTCTAACAAAGCATGATTCGTGAAAAGTTTCAGCACATCAATATCGTTCTCATCTTGAATGAGTGTGGTACCTTTTTCATTACCTTTGTTTTCCTTCTCAGCTGATGTAGGTACATCTTCGGTTGTAGGTGATGGAAGCAGGGGTGCGGCAACAAGCATCTCTTCATTCTCCTCATTCTCAATTTGATCATGTGCACTTGCTTGCAGAACGTTAGTCGTGCAAGGATACACACCATTCTTGCAAACAGATGTATTGATTTTCCGTACAACTTTCTTACGTTTTATTTTATTTTCAGCTGCACAAGCAAAAGCAAATGTTTGCAACAGAGAAACATATTCTTTATCAATAACAATATTGTATATTTTCTCATTAAGTCCACGTAAGAATCTAATCTCTTTTTCTCCATCAGTTTCTTCTAAATCACAACGAGACATGCATATTTGTAACTCTTGATAGTACTCCTCTACAGATTTTCTACCTTGATTCAAGTATTCTAATTTCTTATGCATATCACGTTTAAAAGAAGGAGGAACAAAACGTTCACGCATAGCTTCTTTTAACCTAGCCCATGTGTCAGGTTGTAAGCGGAGGGTAGCAAGTTCATTCCACCAGGTGATAGCAAAGTCTTTAAATTCACTAGTGGCTTGCCTAACTCGATGTTGCTCAGGAACTAAGTGAGAATTAAACTTTTGCTCAACAGTCATCTCCCAATCTAAGTAAACCTCAGCATCATAGGCACCATGAAAAGGAGGGATGGAAAATTTCACCTTAGCAAAAGGATCATCATTGGCACGACCATGATGGTGGTTGTTATTACCTCCCATACCGTGCTGATTGCGGCGAAGGCGTTGACGTAGTCGTGTCTCTTGTGTCGTCCGTTGGTTCACCTCTCCATTGTCGCCATATTCAACGTCTTGGTCATCGTCATGGAGGGGTGGCTGTTGTGGCTCCAAAGCTTCAAGTCGACCAGCAAGGGTGGACACGCATCTGTTGAGGCCCTCAAACTGATGCTGTGAAGCCGTGGCATGTTCACTGAGCATCTTGGCCAGCCTCTCCTCCAAACCGCCCAACAAGTCCCTAAGCTCGCTGTGCAGCACACAGTCCTCAGTAGAAATCCTGTCCTTCCCATTGGAACTTTCTGTCATTGTGAGCAAGACAACAAAAGATAACAGAAAATATTATCCCTAGCAACTACTAGGTTATGGGGAAGTGGGATCACACACTCTCCTGCATCTTACCAAGTTCTTACTAGATTCTTACCAAGCTGACAGGTAGCACAACTCAGAGGTATACCAACAGTATGTGAAGCGATTGCAAGACCCAATCCGTACCTGATAGAAGATTGTGGAGTTTGGATATGCAATATTTAGTAGCAAGGAATATGCAATCATCGAAATCAGAATAGCAAAGCTGAATAAATATCCAAAGTACTTGTCAAAGTTGCTGGCCTAAACTCATTCCCAGACCTAACTCAAGCAAGCAAAACAAATGACGTAACACTGTCGATACAAAGGATGCAAGCACTTCTGATTTTTTTTTATTTCTTTTTTTTTCCTTGCTTTTTTTTCTTTTTTTATCTTTGTGCGGCTTCTTTTTTATGCACTTACCTTTTTCACCTTTTTTTTTTAAATATCAATAATGCCGCATATGAGAGATTACAAGATATATACACAAACACTCAATTTTCTCTCGCTGGAAAAACAGATCTACTATGCAGAAACTTCCTATGCTGTTTTCAGATTTTTGGAGGCCTCAAACGCTAAAACGTATAACAGAAAAGTTGTAGATCGTTTCGTGCGGATCAATTTTCATATATGGAACACCAATTTTGGATAACGGATCTAGGAGATATGGGCCCCGCAATACAGTCTGTGTAGGAAATCCGAAATCAAACAGATGCACTTCCAACACGATTTTGGACTTGAAAACGGCGTTTCTAGAACTTCTCACAATGGACAAAGTTGTAGAGAATTTTCTGAGCTACAATTTAGACTCTGAATTTGTCCAATTTGGAGTCTAGACAAAGGAGATAAAAGCAAAATACCGAACTTGACAGATTGACACCCGATTTGGACGCGGCGGCGACGACGACGTGATGGCGTTAGACTCGACGTCAAGATGCAAGACTCAAACTAGATCAAGAATTTACTCTAAACCAGCAACAAGACAATGACAATGGATACAAATTCAACAACGCGAAACTGAAAACGAAATCGCGAAGGGCACAAAGTGGCTTGGACGATGGATATGACGGCGAACTCAAATATTTTTGTGGGGCAATTTTCTGGACTCTAGGTGAAAGATGAATAATGAACAAAGGGGATACAAGTATACCTGACGGGCAACCGAGGCTCTGATACCACTTGGTGTGACACTGGGTGCCCGATCTTCCAAAAGGTATGTGATAGATCGATTGGTGGAGCTTCGACGTAGAACGATCCGGCTTCAAATCTAAACCCCGCAATCGCAACACCACTACTCCGTTGGTTATCAATCTCGCGTGAGCGTGATTGACCTCACCAAGAAGGCTTATCCCTGCTGCAAATCGAGAACACAAGCAAGAACACGGAAGAAAGCAAACTGAATTGCAAATACGAATGATTAATCTCACAAGTTGGGGTCTCACAAACTGATCAAGTGGCGAAACTGTTCGAAGACAGAATAATCTAAGCAAAACCCAAGTCTAAACGATGATGGCTACTGAATATATAGCGATGGCTAGGGTTTGGGGCATTAAACCCTAGGGTTACACGGGCCATGGGCCCAAAGTGGAGCGTCGCAGCGCCCGGCAGATTCTGGTCACCATATTGTTTTGATAATTCCCGTTGATCCGTAAGGAATTTTGATATGGAACTGGATCCGTTGGAAAGATCTCGTCGAGGGCTTCTCTGTGCATACCAAGAACATCCAAAACAGAGTCCGTATGCGCCTTGGGCATCCATTTTATGTTGACTGTGCGGAGATGGCCGAACCCGACTCGTGGACAAATTGGGCTCTCTCTTGGGCCGGCCTTGCAACGACGTGGCTTGTGGGACCAGAGGGCGTCGAAGTGGTGGAGATGCGCCTTTCTTGAATACGTCTTGAGCTTGGTGTAGCTTCTAGGCCCCTATAGAGTGTTTTAATAATTAATGACAACTACAAATGCTATACTAACGTTACCTGTCTAGTTGTGTCAAGAAGATACTTAAAAGACAGGTTAATGAAAGGCAAAGAAAGAGCCTCAGGATGAAGAAAGGGTGCATTGATCAAAAAGGCAAAGGTACGGAATATGGTCTTTTCCTTTTTACCGGTCTAAGGTGATTAGAGAAGAATTTTGACCGGATTTTAGGATAGTTGCCGTACTATTAAGAGGAGCATGTGGTGTATCACAAAATACTTCATCTATGTGCCACAAATCATAAAATCAACATGCATTGCATACTAGAAGGTCACATCCTTTGAAAATGCTTGTTTCAGCTCATTTCTGCTCAGCAATGTCTCAGTCGGTCTGACCGTATGTTGGACCGGTCTGACCGAATTCACGGACTGACCGATTAGAATTCTCGGACTGACCAACGTTATGTCTTAGTATAGTATATACCTTTTTAAGGTCGGTCTGTCCATAGTTTAAACCTAAGTCAGTCTCCTGGAACTTCATGAACTATCTTTCTGTTGTTTTGATCTATTACGGTCTGACCGTTTTATCAGACCGGTCTGACCGCGAAATCGGTCTGACCGTGTTTTTGTACTACGGTCTGACCGTATGGCCGGTCTGTCCGTATATATCGGCCTGACCGTATAAGGTGTCCAGAAACTAGGTCGTCTCTGGACAGCTTCACGGTCTGACCGAAATAGGCTCCGGTCTGACCGTATGTGTGCCTGACAAGGGCAGTTGAGTATTTATTGCGCCTGTTTAATGCCATTGCAATTGCGGCGGTCTGATCGAGATTATACCTGCGGTCTGACCGCCAGGTGATCTTTTTCACCCAACGGCCTGTAACGGCTATATTTATTGTGAGGGGTATATATACTCCCATGCACGGCCCTGGTCACAACTTTTGGCAAAATCTTGAGCATTGTCATCATCCTTGAGAGCCTAAGCTAGTTTCATACACTCTAGGGTTCAAATTCTCGAATTTGTGAGAGTGTGCATTTGAGATCTTCTAGTGCATTCCATTTAGATCATTAAATCAATCTTGTGGCACTCGAAGAAGGCTAAGTGATCATCACCGGCTTGTTACTCTTGGAGTTTGCCGGCTCCTAGACGGCTAGGAGAAGGGTTTTGGAGAGCTCTTCAAGGAAGATTGTGAAGAAGCCTCAAAACGTCGTGTGAAAGGGTTGAGCACACCTTGCCAGAGCGGTAAAGTGCATCCTTAGTGAAAACGAGGTTTGGATAACTCATCACACTAATCCGGCTCAAGATCTAGGTTACTTCTCGAGAGAAGATTGACTAGATAGAGGAGCGGTTAGAGATTTGAGTTTGCCTCAACGTGGATTAGGGGTGATCGGCAAATCACCGAGACCACGGGATATATCCTTGTGTTGGAATTGTGCTTTATTCATATTGTGTTATTTATTTGCTCTCTTTATCTATAAATTGTTTGATTAATTGCTAAATTGCTAAAATCGCCTATTCACCCCCCTCTAGTCGATATCCTAGATCCCTTTCACTTGGGGAGGTGGCCACGGTGGAGGCTGAACTACTGGCGGTGATAGCGCAATATTAGCATGATGAGCTTGCCGGCTGTGCACGCGACCTGGCCATGGTGCGGGTCGATGATGCCATATAGTTGATGATGACACCATAGTTGATGTAGATGATGTCGAGGATGCCGTGAAGTGTTGCCAACTTGTCGTAGATGTCATGGAAGAAGTTACACTAATCCATGTTGGTGAAATGATCGAGGTAGCACTCGGCGACGACCATGCTGACGAAGAATTGAATGAAACTCTTGATCGAGGTCAGTTGATGTAGTGTTGGTCCTATCTATGATGTGCATGGTCACATCATATTCTCACAACCATAGAGATCGTGAAGACATCTTCCCACAACCATAGAGGTTGTGGAGACAAGAGCAGTACGTGGTCGAGGCCAGTACGCAACCATGGTTATTGAAGACTCGTATTAATCCTAGGTAGCGGTTTGAGCCTTCCTAAACACGATCTCAGGATAACTTAACTTCCTGACAGACATGACAACCGTCAAAGAAGATAAGGATGCAGTTATGCTATAACCACACTTCACAACTATTGGAAGTTACCAACAACTGCTAAACCTCTCTTCATTGGCACCTATCGACAAGTATAAAAGGAAAGGAGAAGATAGAAGGGGGGATCGATCAATCAAGAGACAGAAATAATGGGAGATTGTTAGGCTTCATAACAATCTCTCCTTGTAATATACTACACTCATAGTGAAAGCACAACAGGAAGTAGGGTTATTACTCAATCCTTTGAGGGCCCGAACCTGTATAAATCCCGTCTCATTAGATTCATAGATATCGTGATTTACTTGGTAAGCGTTTGGAATCGCCTTCGTACTACACAAAAAAAATTTGCATAAGTTCGACTAGAGAACCCTAGTTCCAATCGTCAACAAAGTTCCCCCAGGTTTTAACCCTAATAGATTTGCAAATTCAACAATTGAAAAGTCATAATCCACATTTGCAAACGTATAGTGTTTTGTTCAAATGAGGCTAGAATCTCCAAAACGACTTCATGAAAAGTCAGAATCGGAACCCCTACAAGCGTATCCCAACACACATTATGCAACAGGCGTAAAACATCATATTCTATTCCTAGAGACCTAATGGCTTGAACATCCAAAAATCCAGTAGGCCACAAGGGTCTCTTCTTTAAGTGCATAAAATGAGCAAGATGATCAGGATTTGTGAAATATATGCTCGAAAAATGATCTGATTGAGTAATAGACCAGATTCGACTATACTCAATTAGATGTGAAATATGGGATCTTACTCAAAATTACCGAAACCCAGTGCTCGAACACAGAAATAAAAAGGAACAAGGCCTTTTATTATAAAGAACTTGTACACGCCGAACGTTGATCGCACACGATCTATGTCGATCTATGTCTATGAGTTCTATATGTAATTTGATGATTTTGTCTATCCTCTTACATGGTATTTATAGCACAACCACTCAAAAGCGTATCGAATACATCTTGATAGCCAAGTCTAGTTGATATCGTAATAGACTCGATTACATATTTGTATTAGACTTGGTAACTGACAACTGACCAAGTAGTATTGTACTCATATATGGACAACCGACCAAGTCTGAACCATATACTATTATTAACCTGAGATCGTCCCGGATCATGGCATAGTCTGATCAATCCAGCAACCTTGGCCCGACCAGTGACCATGTTTTTGTTGACCTGAGATTGTCCCAGATCATGACTCCCCTTTTTTTTGAAAAAGAACCAACTCTCGTTGGTGCTCATAACTAAAAATGTGGAGAACGAATGGAAGCCTCAGAACGGACACATGATGTGCAATGCAACAATCATCTGGTTGAATGTATGGACAGGCGCTCATGGAGCTTTTCACCTCCGTCATGGATCATGGTCTTGGCCACTCGCAGATTGCCTTCACCTTGTCAAGGTCTATACCATCACTGACCACGAAGCTAGGGTTGTGAAGATTGGGTAGTGACGCCATAGAAATGAATTGCATGTCGTTTTTGACTAGTCAACTTGGTGATCGACCATGTACCTCCTCGCATAGTGCATTTTCTTTGAGCAAGCTCGCCAAAGGACCACCACTTTCCATGCTCGATGGTGTTAGTGTAGTACAATCCTCTTGGTTAATCGGACGCATCACGCTCAGCACACACTTTGAGCATGCTTTGACAATCTGTTTTTCCTAATTTGCTGTCATTAATTTGATGGTGTCGATGTGGTTGTTTCTACTGATGATGAAGTTTGTCCCATTCTTTGTGAGTTCATGCTCTTGAGCTCTTCAGTGGTAATGGGTGTCACGATCGTACAAGAATGGATTCCCAAAGATCACTTGGTAGATATCGATGGGAATAACATCGCATTGAACCACGTCGATGTAACGAGCAGAGATTGCAAACTTTAGCGTACACTGCCTCATGATCTGCTGGCTCACGTCAAAAGTGAACCATCCCAGAGGATATCATCGAGGATGATTAGTCATTTTCAGACCAACTCGTCGTACCAACCCGACGGAAATCAGATTCCTTTCACTTCTGGGGTCGAAGATGGTTGCAACCACCTCGTGCTTCACCTGTATGTTAATGGTGAACAATTCCTCTAACGGTTTGTGGTCGATTTATGAAACCGAGCCTATCTCCTTAGGCATGGCCATTAGAGACAAGGTCATGTCCACCTTTTTGACTGAATCCAACTAGACGATTTCCTCTGTGAGCGGAATAGAAGTAACCGTGGCTGTTCATGTGCTTGGTTCATTCCTCCTTGTTCTTTTTGGTCGTAGTTCAGGATGAAGTTTATAACACTTCTCCTTTGTGTGCCCAGCAACATGACAATGCTCACAAGTGTTATCCGTACTATGGGTACCCTCTCTGGAGCTTGTCTTTTCTTCCGACATGGTCAAAATCTCCCTCACATTCTTGTCATTGCGGGTATTATTCTTCTTCTCAATCGCCAAAGAAGTTGTGCTTGCGGTCGACATATCGTGGATGCCAAAAAGACTCAATTCTGCATTGATCGTCTTATGCCGTCCAGCCATGTATTTTCTAAACGTTGGGTGTCCGAAAGCGAGATGTCAATGACCATTGCTTTTCTCTGAAATTCCATCGTGTAGTCCTAGACGGTCTGGTCACGTCATTAATACGACTGGTGCCACTGATCTCATTTCTCTTTGAAATATCCCATCGGGTAGAACTCTTGTCGTAGAAGCCAATTGAATTGACCCCACGCGAGGTCGTTTGCTTCCCCACTGGCGACAAGTGCCTTCCACCATGTCTTGGCGTGGTCCTTCATCTTCAACGGTGTAAAATTTACCTTTTGAGCGCTACTAACACCTCGCAGGTCAAAGTAAGTCTCAAGCTGATAAATCCAAGAATCCATCTACTTGGCATCGATCACCCCATCATATATGGGTATGCCAACCTTAGCTTCGACCTTAAAAGATCCGCCAGCTAAGGATGTGTTGGCGAGGTCATCATCCTTGCAGTCGTCTTTGTCTTCAATGTCATCTGGCCTACGGGAGCTGGTCTCAATCTTCACACTAGTTGCCTTCCCCTTCGAAGCATCTTCAAGAGGTAACGTCATGGCCTGCTGCTTGATCCAAGCATGCACGATATCCATATTGGCAGAAAGTTTGGCCACTTGTTTGGCCAAGTCAGCTCGAAAGGAGGTTCCTCCAGGCATGGTCGGAGATGCGACTATTGGTGCCGTCGGGTTGTCGACTTCGGTTGTAAAAGGCTCTTGTGGAATTTTGCCGGATGTTTTGTAACCCTAGCGATTTTTCATGTCGCTCCCCGAAACTGGGACTACAACTACTCCTGTAGAGACCTAGCTCGCTGCAGCTAGTCCCATACACACACCTTTGACTTCCCAGGATAAGTCAAACACAGGAGTATATTACATTGCAACAGAGTAACTTACAAAATATTTAAGCAGTGTGGCCTGCTGGCCTTAATATTACATAAAGGATTACAATGCCTACAAGGCATTCAGGGTTTAGCAAAATATTAACTACACAGCAGAAGATAGGTGACCCTCCCACAAAAGAAGTTGACGGTAGAACAACACACATCAGGGCTCTGGCGGAACTGATTATCCTCCTTCTGGATCCACGAAGTTCTCCATGCCATCATCTTGATCAAAGAACGCTCCATCTACTGAGTTGAATGTTGCAAGGGTGAGCACTTACGTACTCAGCAAGTCATAGGTAAGAGTAAATACATATAGTAGTGATGATATGAACCTAGACTAGTCAAGAATTATGGGTATTTATAAAATAATCTTTTTCTTTCATACCTCATCTCATGGCAGCACTTTTCATAAAATAACATCATCATTCATGTTCACTAAATTATAGCACTACCGTGACACGTTGACACACGACAGCCCACGGCAGCACTCCTTATCATGACAACACATGTCATTTGGGTAATCTTGATTTAACACATTTTATTTAGAAAAATATACTTGTGTCACACCCCGTGGATTTAATCCACCGCAGCAGGCTCCTATAAAACCGGGAGCTCGGAGTATTCGAATATGTTTTTGACTCTGCAGAGAGGTACCAATTTACCCGCAAGATATTCCACTTTCAAGCCCATCCTATCAAAATGATTAGACCCCTCCTCACAACCATGTGTGAGTGGCAAGGTGGAGATAACAAGAACTTTTGTTATGCAGCACTTACAATTCACCCCCAACCCTGTGGCTCTCCGTGAACCACAGTTGTGGCAGGTTGTATCCAAACCTCCACCCCTTTGCTTATTCCCATTACTGGGTCAGCGTGCTTGATCACCTTCAGTGATATGTGTGGGAGCCATTCTCCGTGCTTATCGTGCATCACTACACATCTCATGCAGGGGTTTCATGTGCGATCCACATAATTACTTGTTCAGGCCTGTCCCATACCAGGCTTGCGGTTAGCACGTTGTTCATGCCACTAGACGCACAACACAAGGTTCTAGTCCTTATATGCCAGTGACTAGACCATCCACAACCCTGCACCTTCAGTGCCTGCATATCCTTTGCAGTCTAGCACCTCCAGTGCTACCGCCATTCCACACCATTTTTCTGGTCACGGCTAGGGGTTTTATTTCATGAATATAAATATATAAATACATATATAATAGTTCATGGCTCAAAACTTGTTTATTTCACATTTCACAGATAACCTGTCTAGTACTGCCAATACATAAATCAACCATTCTCAATCTTTCTCATGCAATATTATCTATATCCAAGGTTATGTTTTAGCAACATTTAAAATATAGGTTCAAGATGACCAAGGATATGACTTGCCTTCCGCGTCGTAAGATATAGCAGTTGATGACGGGTCAACAGCAAAATCTTCAAAGTCAGCTTCTGGATCTGCTCGACGACAAACAAACACACGATGATTACTTATAATATTAAAATGTTTTATGACTTATATGCAGAAATGCTCAACAAGAATGATTGAACTATACTGGAGATAATTGAATTCAAGCTGATCTGAGTCGAGATTCTAGGGTTTCAAGGAATCTGGGCTAAGGATGGTGATTAGGTAATCTTAGGGTTTCAGGATTATAACAAGGATAACAATTTTGTGGCTGGTTTACTCAAAACAGCGAATGTCAGCAGATTGACATTCAGATCAAGGCTTTGACATAGCTTTAAGAAAATCTAGAGTGCTTATCTCAAGTTGTGGTAGTAGAAGAAAATGTAGATCACAACTCTACAAATTCAGTGGACAAAGTGGTTCTCAAAATGCACAATCAGAAGTGGGTAAACAAGGCCAATGCCATTGGCTGACAAGCTCTGGCATAGAGCTGACAATGCCAAAAACTAGGGCTTGGCATAACTTTTGATCTAGAGTTCCAAATGATGCACCACTTTGTCTGGAAGGTAGGCATTGATAATAGGAACAATTAAGTCAATAGGATCTAGGGCAAGAAATGGATGAAAAGCAAGAAATTCAGTGATGAACTGAGGTGAACTAGCTGCACTGGAGCAGTTCTGGACAAGATCTTGGCATAGCTATATCTTTTGATCTAGGCTGATTTAGGTGTCGGGCTAGAAGACAAAAATGCTCAGGAGGTCAAAGCACACATACTGGACAAAGTTTCGAGGGCTAAAATGGCTGGGAAAAGTTTTCCGGTGATCGGCGCCAGAGAAGAAGCTCTGGATTTGGGCATTTTCAATACAGGCCGAATGAACTTAATTCCTTGCTCTAGGAGTGATAGAAGGGTATAAGTAAGCTACTGGCGACGTCAATTTGGCCGGAGGATCGCCGGTATGGCCTGGCGACGAGAGCCAGCAACTGCTAAATTGCAAAATTGGGAATAGCTTCAAATTGGGATCAATTGATTGTTCTAAGTTCACAGGCATTCTTGAAAAGGTTCACTGATCAATTTAGATTACAAATTCGAAAGCTAATTCGGGCTGAATTAAGCTACATTGCAGGAACAGGGCAATCGGCAATTCCGGTGATCACCGGCGTTAGAGGTCACTGGTGAGCAATTAGATGATACCACACAGAGAGAATGAGAAGAGGAACTCACTGATGGCTTCTATTTGGAGATTGGTGCAGCAGGGCGTCCTGGCACCGTGAGCCTCCTCGACGGCTCACCGGAGAAGAAAACAAAAACAGAAGGATTTCGAGACTTAGCTGATTCCAGTGAGGTGTGAAGAAGCTGCTGAACACAGGAGCGCTTAAATAGGCCAGGCGAAGATTGCGAAGAGGGGACAATGAAGTGATTTGGCAGCCGTGATGAGATTGCTTGCGTGCTGGACATCAGCGGCAAAGACACAGCGAAGAACGGTGATGCGACGGCGACAAGTTTGCAGCTGATCACAGTGTCGTTCCATCGGGACTTGGCAATGCTGTAGCAAGCGGTGGCGACAACTACTGGCGCGGCAAAGCAACGTGGCAGTGAATTGCTGACAAAAGGCTGCTGGTCGTGCGCGGGAGCAGGCGCTGGTCGTCGACGTTGCAGTGGCACTGCCACGACACGGCTGGAGCGAGGCACTAGTACAGAAATGCAGTCTACTAACCCCTATCTTCTATCGGTTATTAGCGAAACAGCACAAAACCGATAGAAAATGTGCCTCGCGGTCATAAAAGCCCGACGGATGTATTTTCCCTATCGGTTTCTAAGAAACTTACCGATAAAATAAATAGTATGATTTACTCTAGCGGTGATGAACATATTTGCCGTTAGAAGAGATGCATAAGTACTGACGGAAGAATGTTGTGCGCCGATAGGACTGGTCGACTTCAACAACTAGACTTATTCTATCGCTACTGTATGAATATACCGACAGAGTATATTAAAAATTCCTATCAGCAATATGTAGTTCGTCGATAGAATAGTTGACCTTCTACAAATATTTTTATTCTATCGGTAATGGATTCTTTTACCGTTAGAATATATAGAAAATTGCTTAGAACTATTCGTCTTCTAATAGTTTTATTCTATCGGTAATGAATGTTTATACCGGTAGAATATTGCACAAAATATCTTAGAACTGTTGGCCTTCTACAACTAGTAATATTCTATCGGTAATGTACGTACACACCGATAGAGTATGTACAAAAATTCCTATCGGTAATATTTATTGTGCCGATAGAACCATTTGGCTTCTACAGATGTTTTTATTACTAACGGTATTCTGTTTTCTTACCGATAGAAAATATATAATTGTATAAATACACGGGTATGTCTCTTTCATTCTCACAGTTCATCTGGGGCTCGTAGTCCTAACCCGTAAGCTCCATGGACGGCCGGCGCACCTCTACAGGGGACCGCTGCACCTCCGCACCTCCATCGACGCCCTCTAGACGTCGGCATCCCAAGGAAGGTACGTAAAATTTCTGCAATATTGTTAGATTATTCTAATCCGATTATGGCAATAATTCTGCTTTTTTTGTATCCTTCATTTTGATGTGTCTTCTTTTCAATATGATTATGATCTGTTCAGGTCCTTGGATGATGCTCGTGAGGGGCAACGTATTTCACAGTTCTTCATCGCAGTACGCTGCCTACGTTGGCTTGTTGGCGAAAGAAATGGTGAAGATCACCGTCGAGAGCTGGAAGGACGTGAAGGGCGAGATCTTGGTTGGCTCGGTCGAGAAGATGCTTAAGCCCGGCGTGTTTCTCAAATCAGGACCTATAGAAAGCATCTTACATGTTTTTGCATGCACCAGCTTGTGGCCAGATGCTTACCTGCTTGGAGAAGAAGAATTGTTGTTATTTGCACAGCCATTCTACACCATCACTACACAGAACAACATCTTGGAAGGTAGGTTCTTTTTGTTAATGGAGTTGAGTTGAGTTGAGTTGAGTTGATCGAGTTTGAGTCTGAGGAAATCACCAATACGTACAAATGTATGTCGACGGCAGTTCCAGCTCCTCGGGCGTCTTCGAACTGAACTCCTATGGTTAAGTCCAATGTGGTTCAGACATTTGCTGTTTTGGATGAATGGATTTGTGATGTATCAGGTCTAACTTGTAGTCGGTAGTTGCATTGTGGCAACCTGCAAAGGTTCCCTTTTATGTAAAATGCATGTATGGGCCACTGGGTCCTCGTCGTGATCTGTTGTTAATTTCAGACGTGGCTTTTGTAATATACATTGAATGTGTGAATTGTTGTATTTGTATATTGTTGTATATTTGTGTATCATGTATTGCTAATTGGGACATGAACTTGAATGTGCAGGGAGCATTTGTGTATTTAATTGTATTGGTAGGTAGGTGTGTATTTGTACTGCTGTTTCAGACATGCACTTCAATTTGTGAACTGGCATGTGTATGTTTGTACCTGAATTTGTATTGGTGAACTGGCATGTGTATGTTTGTACCTGAATTTGTGAACTGGCATCTGTAATTTCTTTGGCAAGATGAAGTCCCAACTACCTACGAAAAGTATTTTTGTGTCTCCTAGTTAATCCACAAATTAGCATTTCTTGAAATATATTGCTTTATCTTCTAGTTAAGATCCGTTTGATGTAAGATCTGTTTGATGTTACATTGATATGATTCCTTGAATGTGAGAAATGGCATGTGCATGTTTGTCCCAGTTTGGTAACAGTACCTCCTCTAACGGTAAGTACACATATTTACCGATAGGAAAACACATATATTTGTTCAGTCATGCATATTCTAACGGTAAATACACATATTTACCGATAGGAAGCACATATATTTGTTCAGTCATGCATATTCTAACGGTAAATGCACATATTTACCGATAGAAAAATACATATATTTGCTCAGTCATGCATATTCTAACGGTAAATACTCATATTTACCGATAGGAAGCACATATATTTGTTTAGTCATGCATATTCTAACGGTAAATGCACATATTTACCGATAGAAAAATACATATATTTGTTCAGTCATGCATATTCTAACGGTAAGTACACATATTTACCGATAGAAAAATACATATATTTGCTCAGTCATGCATAGTCTAACGGTAAATGCACATATTTACCGATACAAAAACTAATGCTCGAGTGTCATGCATCATCTAACGGTAAGTACACATATATACCGATAGAAAAACTCATGTGCGTGCTGTGTCATGCATGATCTAACAGTAAGTACACATATTTACCGATAGGAAAACACATATTTGCTCAGTAATGTATATTCTCTAACGGTATGTGTGTGTTTTTACCGATAGAATATGTGAGCGGCAAATTACCTAAGTTAGTCTGACGGTTATTTCATGTATTTACCGTTAGAAAAATGTCCATTATAAGGAAAACCCCACTCGACCATTGCTGAGCTGCTCTTTAATTTGTTCTGTTGCACTCTCTGTCCCTCTGTTTGTGACGAAAGTTCCAGCTACATTGCTAGGGTGATCAGCGCAGGCTGGAGGGAAGTTGATTGCGCCCCTCTCTTTAAGGTATGCTTAATCGTCGACACTTATCTCTCTCTCCCTCTAGATCTCCCTTCCTCTCTACTTGCAAGCTAGCTGTATTGTGTAGTTCCAAGTTTGTAGCTCTAAGCTTGGGAGCTTGGTAGCTGGAAATGCGTCATGTTTTAGGAGCTAACTAGCTTGTATTGTGTAGTTAGCTAGGTTAATTAGTGTTAATTTCGTCAGGCTAGGGTTCAACACATGTATCTGTTGTAAGAGGCTGTACATGTACATATACATAACTTAATCGGGCAGGTTTCATGCATGGCTTACTCGTTAAATTTTGTTAATTGTAGATGGACAGGAAATATTGGATGTATGGAATAAAACGTACTACTCTTGAATATTTGGATGGTGTGAATGAGTTTATTAAATTTGCTGAGCAACAAAAGGAGAGGAAGGGAGAGAAAAATATGCTCTGTCCTTGTACAGATTGTATGAACTTGAAGAGGTTTAGCAACTCTGATCAAATTAAGAGTCATTTGATTCGTCGTGGTTTTAACGCGCGATACACCCGTTGGATATGGCATGGCGAAGATCTTGAGGAAACAAGCACCACTACTACCAATCAGCACGACTCGGATGTGGATTGCAATAATATCGATGATCATCCCAATTTTGGTAATGTTCATTCCGATGTGCACGTAGATGATGATGATGACAATCTAGATGAGATGTTACGTGATGTAGAGGAAGATTACAACGAAAATGACTTCTGTGAATTTGAGAAACTGATTGCTGACTCTGAGAAGCCTCTGTTCCCTGGATGTGCAACATTTACAAAACTGTCTTCTGTGCTGAGATTATATAACTTGAAGGCAGGAAACGGTTGGAGTGATAAGAGTTTCACGGCACTATTAGATCTTCTAGCGGACATGCTTCCAGAGGGAAATGAGTTGCCAAGATCTACTTACCAAGCCAAAAAACTGTTGTGTCCGTTGGGAATGGAAATCGAAAGAATACACGCATGCCCAAATGATTGTGTGTTGTACCGTAACGAGTACTCCAGTTTGCATGTTTGTCCAAGATGCGGCGCATCGAGGTATACGCGTAGGGACCGGATTGACAGTGAACGTCACGAGGTAAGGAAAGGGCCCCCGGCAAAAACTGTGTGGTACTTGCCTGTGATACCTAGATTGAAGCGGCTGTTTGCAAATCCGAAAGTCGCGAAGCACTTGCCTTGGCATGCTGAAGCCCGGAAACAAGACGGAAAACTGAGACACCCAGCTGATTCTATTCAATGGAGAAACATCAACAGAACATTTGCTGAGTTGGGCGGCGAACTTAGGAATGTAAGGTTCGGGCTGAGTACAGATGGTATGAACCCACATGGTAATATGAGCAGCCGGCACAGCACTTGGCCGGTTCTTTTATGCATCTACAATCTTCCTCCTTGGTTATGCATGAAGCGCAAGTACATCATGATGGCGTTACTAATCTCAGGACCCAGACAACCCGGAAATGATATTGACGTGTTTCTAGCGCCTTTAATCGAGGACTTACAGAAATTGTGGAGCGAGGGTGTGCAGGTGTGGGATGCATACAAGAAAGAGAATTTCATCTTGCGGGCCCTGATATTTTGCACCATAAATGATTTTCCTGCCTACGGCAATTTGTCGGGGTATAGTACGAAAGGAGCCAAGGCTTGCCCTATTTGCCTAGATGAAACTGAGAGCATGTGGCTGCGAAACTGCCGGAAAACAGTGTACATGGGTCACCGCAGGTTTCTTCCGGTGCATCACACGTACCGTAAGAAGAGGAAATCATTTAACGGGAAGCCTGAGAAGGGATCAGCTCCAGTGTTTCTGACCGGTAAGGAGATTTACTCACGCGTGAACGACATCAAAGTTGAGTTCGGTAAGCATTCTAAACCTCGAGAAAAAAATGTTTGGAAGAAGAGATCGATTCTCTGGGATCTACCGTACTGGGAGCACTTACAAGTTCGACATTGCATTGACGTCATGCATGTAGAGAAAAATGTCTGTGACAGTTTGATTGGTTTGTTGTTGAACATTCCGGGAAAGACAAAGGATGGTGTGAAAGCTCGTCGTGACATGGTGGAAATGGGGATAAGGACTGAGCTTGCACCTTTAGAGAATGGAAAGCGTACATACCTCCCCCCGGCCTGCTACACGTTGTCCAAGAGCGAAAAAACAGAACTCTGTCGGTGCTTGCACGGTGTTAAAGTTCCATGTGGGTACTCCGCGAACTTGAAAAAACTTGTGTCTATGAAGGACCTAAGACTGGTTGGCATGAAGTCCCACGACTGTCATGTCTTGATGTCACAGATGCTTCCCATTGCTATCAGAGGCATTCTCCCAGTTAAAGTCAGAGAGACAATCACAAACCTATGTTATTTCTTCAACGCAATATCTTGCAAGGTAAGTACGTGCACTCGTACTATAAGTTCACTACCTCCGTTTGTGGAGCTTAATTAGAAGATTTTTCTGATATGAATATTTGGCGCAACTGTGTCCTCGTAGGTAATTGATCCCGATGGACTGGACGCTTTGCAACGCGACGTGGTTACAACTCTTTGTCAGCTCGAGATGTATTTCCCTCCATCCTTTTTTGATGTTATGGTCCATCTGATTGTTCACCTTATCAGAGAAATTAAGTTTTGTGGACCTGTGTGCCTGCGCTACATGTATCCATTTGAGAGATTTATGGGTGTATTGAAGGGATACGTAAGGACTCGTCGTCGACCCGAGGGGAGTATCATGGAAGGTTATGCCGCCGAGGAGGTGATTGACTTTTGCACAGATTATATGGCCGGGGTTGACCCAATTGGTGTTCCTAGGTCCCGACACGAGGGTAGGCTTGAGGGAATTGGAACGATTGGATTCAAAGCTATCGTCCCCGCTCGTGATGTGTACGCAAAATCACATTTTTTGGTCTTACAACACATGACGGAGGTCGAGCCATACATACACGAGCACAAGGTAATGTTACGGTCACAGAATCCTTCGAAGTCAGACGTTTGGGTAAGCAGAGAAGATAACAGGAAATTTGCTGAGTGGATCCAAGAAAGAGTCACGCGAGCTGCCGAGGGCTCCGTAAGTGAAACTGTGACATGGTTGGCTAGAGGCCCAAGATTCACTGTAGGGACTTGGCAGGGGTACGACATCAATGGGTATTCATTTTACACAAGAGCTCAAGACGCCAAGAGTAGCACGCAATGTAGCGGAGTGACACTGTTTGCTATTTCCGAGGATGCCAGGTCAGTAAGGGCGCTGAACTCATATTACGGTGTTATTGATGAAATATGGGAGCTCGATTACGGATTACTTAAGATTCCCCTGTTTCGATGCCAATGGGTCGAAATCCCTCGAGGTGTTCAAGTTGACAGTTACGGGTTTACTCTCGTCGATCTTGGTAGAGTCGGACACCAAGACGATCCATTCATACTTGCAAAGCAAGCCACACAGGTATTCTACATCGTTGACCCGGCCAATCCAAACTTGCATGTTGTCCTCCACAGCAAGAGACGTATTGTTGGGGTCGAAGATGTTGTCGACGAAGAGGAGTATAACCAATTCGATGAAATACCTCCATTTTTAGAGGACATTCAATCTATCCGTACTGAAGATATCGACGAAACAACGTATCTGCGAGATGACCACGAAGAAGGATTATGGGTTGAGAACCATTGATGATTAATTTCTATTTCAGGGATAAATGCCAAGCAAACAGCCCACAAGTTCTGCAGCAAGGTGAGGAACTTATCATTAATACATCAGGCAGTACATTTTTCTTTAGAATTTAATGATAAGCTAGTTCACAGCATTAATACATCTCAATTTTACTCCACAGCATGAGTTCTAACATGTACAGTACCTTTATCCTGTAAATATTTAATTCTTCCCTTCAAATAGCACTTGCAAAAATCTCATCGCAGCCTCTTCAAATTAAGTTCAGCAAAAATCCCTTTTTTCTGACGGTATTTTGTTATTTATACCGATAGAGAAGGACATCTTCTCTCAGGCACTTCAAAACGTTTTCTATCGGTATTGTTCTATTTTACCGTTAGAATAAATTCGTTTGTCTCACGGTATTTGTTGTCTGACGGTTTTTTCCTATTTTTACAAATAGAAGAAGACTCTGCCACTTTGAATTCTCAAACGTGTCGCCATGCGTCGCCTTGGAAACTCTATAAGTACCTCGCCATGCGTCGCGGTATTTTGTTGTTTTTCTAATTCTCGAACGGTTCGACTCCTCATCTTCTCTTTCACAATGGCAACCTCCATGGGATTGTCATCCACGGCCTCCCCGGTAAGAACTCTAAATCTCCTCGGTTTACCCCTGTATTGTTAATCCATGTTCAGTTCATTCTTGACCTGTTGATTTGCACAGGGAATGGTAGCCGTGGAAGACACTGCCAAAGTGAAGGCTGACCTGAGGGCCCTCCAGGAGGAGCACAAGCTCCTTACAGACAAGCACACTCAGCTACGGCTTGACCTTGACGATCTCTTCCAGCGCATTAAGCGCATGAAGACGGATGGTGACAATGCTAGGGCGAGGACGAGGCGTCTTCGCGAGGAGAAGAAAGCCGCGGATATGACCATCGCTGGCTGCGGTTTGACTATGAAGGATACCATAGCGAAGCTGAGGGAGGTCGCAGGCCTTCTTGACGCGGTAGTAGTTGATCCTAGGGACAACTTGTCGCTAGAGGAGTCCTGCGTCCTGGCTGCAAGTCTAACTGACTCTATTCTACATGCAGCCAGGGCTAAGACCACCCCTTGACCTAGCATTTTGGGTTTTATTTTTTTTTGTAAGTGATAAAACAACAATGAATGAACAATTTCTTTTTATGTCAATTTTCCAATTTTCCGGCTATCTTCCCTCTTTCTTTAACATTCTGCAGCTTTCAACCACGGTCTGTTTGATGTTAAATTGTGTACCTTTTCATTACTCTGACGGTATTTTGTTGTTTTTACCGATAGAAAAAGGGCACACAAATCTCAAGCACTTAATCAAAAAAATTTTCTGGGGAAAATTGGGCTCACGGGATTTTTTTTGTTTATACCGATAGAAAAGGGCACCTTTTCATTACTCTCACGGTATTTTGTTGTTTTTACCGATAGAAAAATGGCACCAATCTCAAGCACTTTAAAAAAATTTTCTGTGGAAAATTGGTCTCACGGGATTTTATTGTTTATACCGATAGAAAAATGCATCCACTAATTCAAATACTTTTCCGGGAAATTTACTTTTTCTATCGGTATTATTTTGTTGTTTCGATAGAAAATTATATAAGTCTATCGGTATCATTTTGTTATACCGATAGAAAAGTTCCTCCGCTACTTTATTACTCGTACACGGCCCTTTAGTTTCCCTCCACTCGAACAGTTCCATCTTAGAGCACTGCGTCTCTTCGAGAGCGAAGAAAACCCCAACCTCCGCCGTGAGCACTCACTTCCTCTCTCCCACACGACGATCGCCGGCTGGACACTGGTTCGTCACTACCACCGGTTCTTATTTTCGTCCTTCGCCCGCCGCTGCTGCGTTCTACACCGCCTCTCCATCACCAGAACTGATCGCCGCCGTAAATACCCTAATTCGTCGTTCTATTTCCAGCATCTTCTTTATTTGATCCTAGTGTTTTGCACGTACTAATTCTTCGAGTTTTGCAATTACACTAGGGTTCCCTATTGTGTTGGCTTATGTACATTCCGCAGGCAATGTTGATTTTAATTAGGGTTTACATAATATGTTCCAGTGCTGTAATGAACCTGTTTTGAGATTTTAACTTCTCTATACTGCTGTATGTGTGATCAATTGTATCCAACTGCCATGTAATGCAGATTATATGTTGGAGGTGTTCTTACACATATTCTATCGGCAGCTCATGTGTTTACCGATAGAAAATTTTTCTACACAAGTAGTAAAACTTAATTTGGATCTGGAAGGACATGAGCCATGCAATGTACTAGTTTGGTTGGGAATTTTTACTCACTTCGTATGAATATATGGCAATGTGGATGGGTCTTCGATGTATATGTTTCAAATGCCTATATACATGACTTTTCCCAACCTAATAGCTGTGAAGTCCTGATGACTCACATACAGGCTAGGCTAAAGATTATGCACAGTGGCACTTAGATGCTTGTGTGCATATTTCCGTGTGAAATAATAATGCTGGCCCATGAATATTAGTGTAGCAAATCATTGAGAATGTTATGTGATGACAGTGAATGGTGGCTTGTCAACAAAATTCCATATGTAGAGAACATTGTTATGTTCTATCGGTATCTCACGTGTTTGCCGATAGAAAAATTGTCCTGTGTGGAGGTAATTGTTATGGTCTATCGGCAGCTCATGTGTTTACCGATAGAAAATATTTCTGAAGAGTTCAGTAAGTAATTTATGCATGTCTTTCTTTTTGTATTATTTTCCCTTTTGCCGCCCTAGTTAGTCTCCAGTCCTGGGCTGAGTTATGGAACTCCAAGGCGAATTAATTGCCATATATATGGTTTGTTGAAGGTTTTGTAGGGGAAGACATGTCGTCGTCTTCATCGGATGGTACTAGTGGTTCGACTAGGGCCAACCCCATCGTAACTATTGAAGATGGGGCTGTTACATCCCAGCACAAGAGGGTGGGGCGAGGCGCGACGACGTTGGGGCGTTTGGCCAAACGCACTGATCTTTCTTGTGAGTTCAACCAATTTGGGAGGCCGATTGGAAAGAATGCTGGGAGGTACGCGGCCTACGTTGGGCTGTTGGCGAAAGAAAGGGTGAAGATCACCGTCCAGAGCTGGAAGGACGTGACGACGGACGAGAGGGATAGGTTGTGGGCGGAAGTGAAGGTTAAATGAACTGAAATCGCTGAACTCTTTCGTAATCACGTTCTCTTGGCTTATACTAAAGTTTAACTAACTCGTGATTAATTGTATGCATTTTTCGGAAACAGGCTAAGTGGAACATCCCCGACGATACACCTAGGACTGCCTGCTTGAAGGACATGAACGGAACATGGAAAACCTTTAAGAGCTGGCTCGTCAGTAACTTCCTAGCTACGGGGAAATCTCCTTGCGAGAAGTACCCCTTCATATCGGAGGAGGTATGGGAGGAATTCACCAAGCAGAAGGGGACTGAGGAGTTCAAGGCCCTTAGTGAGAAGAATAGGGCGATCCAGAAGAGGAACGACCACCCGCATCGGCTCGGATCCCGGGGCTATGCGGGGAAGGAGGAACAATGGAAGAAGGAAGACGAACAAAATCCTGTCATCGACACCCCTGAGTTGCCGCTCTCCGAGATCCGGGATGAGAGGTGCAAGCGATGGTGGAGGGCGAGGGGGTCCGTGTCGTCCACGGGGTCTGTGCAGTTCGCAACCCCTGGGGACGCCGACGTTGTGAGGCGAATGGTAAGTTGGCTAACCTCGTAAACTATGTGCGCACAAGTGTATATAAGGCAATTTGTCTCACAAGGTACCTTCAAATGTAACAGATCTCTTTTGAGAAGGAGGCAGCGGAGGGATTGTTTACCCCGCAGAGGGAGAACGACATCCTCACCTGGGCTCTAGGAAATAAGGAGCATCCCGGGCGGACACGGGCCGTGGGAGCCATTGTGTCGTGGAAGGCCGGTTTCGTAGATCCGGCTCCACCGAGGAAGAAGGCCCGCACCTGGAAGGAAAAGGAAGCTGACCTCTCCGATAAGATACGGGCTGAGGTACGGGAGGAGATACGGGCGGAGATGCGGGCTGAGATACGGGCTGAGGTACAGTCTGAGGTGCAGACCGAGGTCGCACAAATGAGGGAAGAGTTTGCACGGTTGAGACAAGCATTGCTGGACAAGAGTGCAGATGCGGATCCCCAGGACGACGGTACCCCGCGGGGTCGGATAAGCAGTTGCACTTCGAAGGTACTAGCGGATCCAGTGGATCTACTTGAGGTACTGCAAGCCTTCATCTGTGCACTTAAGTTGATGCAAGCCTTCATCTGTGCACTTAATTGTTACAAATTTGCAGGGGCCGGAGGGCTGCATCCTACAGAATCACGTAGGCGCCGGGCAGGAAGTGGTTGGACATGGCTTCGTATATCCGTCTGGGCCGGATGTCCGGGTCCACTGTGTACCTCTGCGGTTGGGTTTCGCAAAGGTACAGGTGGACATGGCCATGCCGGGCTACAACGATTCTCCGTTGCCAGTCCCAACAGAGGAACTGCAGACACTTGCTGAGGCAGTGGGCTCCTACGTACAGTGGCCCAAGAAGTGTCTTGTAATACAACCGGTAAATCCTACACATTTTAGATTACATCCTACTCAGTACACTCAACTTGCATAATCTAACATACGTGCTCATTAATTGAAGTGGCCTGCCGCGGGGCTACCAGGGGACTGCGCCCCTAGCTCGGGGCATGAGGGCCGATCTCGTGCGAACCTGGACACATCAAAGACGGCCTCGACCCCACCCAGCGCATCCACGCCTCCACCTCGGAAGAAAGCCACCATCACCTCGCCCTTGCCTTCGAAGGTACGCGCTCAGTCCCCGGCAAAAGGCAAGGGCGGCAAAGGCAAGGGCAAAGGGCGACAGGGACTGCCGCGGACGTTCACGAATGCGGTCCCACTCCTGTCGGAGGCATCTTTGCGGAAATTGGATCGATCAACCAGAGACCTCCACGACTGGTACCTACATCGAGCTCGGCGCAGCCTGAACTTCTTAGTTCCCTACAGGCCTGGGCAGTTCCACCGTGAGCCCGGGACTATATCCGTGGCACACGAGGATCTGTTCGACCTCTACAACTGGCGGGAGCTCGATATGTCCATCATACGGACTGGAGTCCTGTGAGTTTGCTGATGCTATGTATTGCTGTTTTCTAACTCTGTTTGCTAACTCTGCATTAATGTTGCAGTTCATTTGAATACTGAGTAACTTTCTGTGAAATTAATATTAATCTCGTCCTTCGCATGCAGGTGCATGTACAGGCTAGCATCAGAGGCTGCGTGTGACAAGGTGGGTTTCCTCGACCCAGAGAAAATAAGCCTCACGATGCTAGAGCAGGACGCCGCGCACGCTGAGCAGTACATATCCAGTGCGCTGATGGCGCAGCAGGACAGGGACTTCATTCTGGTGCCGTACCACCAAAGGTTAGTGCATTTCGTACTAATTTAACTCAATCTTGTATGTTACACCTGAGATGTACTTCGAGCTAGCGGTCCTCTTTTACGTACAATGCAGGGGCCACTGGATCCTCATCGTGATCTGTCCGCCGTGGAACGAGGTGTACTACCTCGATTCGATGCGTGACAGATTATCGATGGAATATGTGCTCAAGGGGAATATGGAGGCGTAAGTAACTTATATGTTTGATTTATATTTTGACCTCACTAGCTAATGATAATACATTAACTGGCAATACTAACTGAAATGCAGGGCTTTTGATAAATATGTGTCCGCTGGAGGGAGGCATGCCGCACCGCAGGGCTCCGTACTAGCTTGGAAAGAATATGAGGTACTCACGAGACTTTTTGTTTATGCTTAATTAGTTTATGGAAACAATATATAGCTAACATGTCTTCGCATATGCAATTATCTCAGTGCCATCAGCAGCCGCAATCGTGGGAATGCGGGTTTTATGTGCTGCGCTACATGTACGACCTAGTGCGGACAAACTTTTCCCGATTCCCCCAGGTAAGCATCGATAGCTAACTCAAATTTCAAAAATGGGTGTCACGTTCTAAATTAGGATCGAAGTTAGTTACTCAGTATGCACACATGCTTGCAGATCGCCATGTCGAAAGACCAATATGAAAATGCAAAGATTATATATCTTCGACAAATCTGGGCACAATATGTCATGGAGGAAGTAGCGCCCAACCATCCAGCATGACAATTTTCTCCTTTTTGTGTACTCTGCATAGACTGTTCATATACATGTGAATAAATATATATATGTGAATAAATGTCCACATTGGATTGCAATCTGTATTTGTCCATACATATGTGAATAAATGTGAATAACTGCCTAATGTGTCAATTTGTTCTGTGAATTTACCTTGCATCTGTACTGTATTGTGTATCCAATCTATACTGTATTGCATCTGTACTGTATATGTGAATGTACTGTATTGTGAATGCAAATAAAGTACTGTATATGTGAATGCTCTATCGGTAAATTCATCAACAACCGAGAGACTACTGTACTTTTTTCTATCGGTACAATCAAAATTAACCGTTAGAAGAGTGTGACCTTTCCTGCCGGTGAACTCATACATATCCGATAGAGTACTAAGCTTTTTTCTGTCGGTAATATTGTAATTAACCGTTAGAATAGTGGTACTTTTCCAGCCGCTAACGACGAGTTTTCTATCGGTACACTCATAATATGCCGATAGAATAGTATGATTTTTTCTGTCGGTAATCTTGTAGTTAACCGTTAGAATAGTGGTACTTTTCAATCCGCTAGCGACGAGTTTTCTATCGGTAAACTTATAAGATGCCGATAGAATAGTATGATTTTTCCTATCGGTAAACTTATAATTAGCCGTTAGAATAGTGGTATTTTTCCAACCGCTGACGACGAGTTTTCTATCGGTACACTCCAAATATACCGATAGAATATTATTCTTTTTTCTGTCGGTAAACTTGTAATTAACCGTTAGAATAGTGGTACTTTTTCAACCGCTAACGACGAGTTTTCTATCGGTACACTCCTAATATGCCGATAGAATATTATGATTTTTTTTGTCGGTAATCTTGTAATTAACCGTTAGAATAATGGTACTTTCCCTGCCGCTGGACGTAAGACTACGACGGGTTTTCTATTGGTAGATTCATAATATGCCGATAGAATAGTGAACTTCTTCTGTCGGTTATTTACCGATAGAAAATGTCCAGTCTTGTTCTATCGTGTCTATCTCTATCGGTACAAAAACCGATAGTAGAAGGGTGTTTTTTACCGATAGAAGACTGCATTTCTGTACTAGTGAGGACACGTGCGCATCGGCATGAACGGTCACAAGTGCGGCGAAGCCTCGCCGGCGACGAGCAGCTATGGCGAACAAGCACAGCAACTCTGGTCGTGTGCACAGTAAACGGCCTGGTCGAATTTGGACTGAACTGCAGTTTCAGGTTTTTGATTTGGACTGAATTGTAAATCTGGCATTCTGGAAGGTTTAAACTGAATTTGCTTTCACTAATCTGGTAGATATATTCAACCAAATATTTGGCAAAGATAGTTGATAAGATTTGACACATTTGAATAATTTTTGATACAAACTGAAAATAGGGTAAATTAGGGTAAAGTAAGATTTGAGTTTTGTCGATTTCGAATTCTGGCATTTAGGGTTTGATTTTGATATCTGCACAGAAGAGAGACTTGCGGAAAATAGCATTTTGAGAAGATTTGCCAAAAAAAATTCTGAATTTGGAGTTAATCTGGAGATTTTAGCCTTTTTGGGTTTTCAGATATCAGATAAGAACTAATTTGCGATAACTCTTGGACTGATTTGAGAAAAATGTCTAGATGGTGAAATCTGGTTGTCAACTTTTTGGATTAAGGTATTGGCATATCATTGATCATGTTCCAGAAATAATCTGGTCTGAACTTGGTCAAGATTTAGATTAAATCTGGATTTCTGAAACTTAGGGTATTTAGGTAATATAGGATATTCTGTTTTCGAAAATAGAAGGAGTTGATAATTCTGGAAGTTAGAGATAGAATTGGATCTGGGTTCTGAAGGCTTTTAAGTTTAGAATAACCGATAGATCACATCTAAACAATCTGATCTTGATTTGGGGTCACAGATTAGATTTGGAGATTTTAGGGCTTGAGGTAGATACTGATCTGGCTATTGCTACTGATACATGCATGCATGCTATTGATGAAAAAGGAAATTTTCACCCCTAACTCAGGGTGTTACATTTCACCATCCACAGGACAGGGCAGTGCTCTAATACCAACTTGATCTGATTGAGTAATAGACCAGATTCGACTATACTCAATCAGATGTTAAATATGGCATCTTACTCACAATTACCAAAACCCAGTGCTCGAACACAGAATAAAAAGGGACAAGGCCTTTTATTATAAATAACTTGTACATGTCGAACGTTGATCACACTCGATCTACATCGATCTGTATCTATGAGTTCTATATCTGATTTGATGATTTTGTCTATCCTATTACAAGGTATTTATAGCACAACCGCTCGAAAGCGTATCAGACTCAAAAATGTATCGGACTCGACTACATCTTGATAGCCAAGTCTAGCCGATATCATAACAGACTCGATTACATATTTGTATTAGACTTGGCAACCGACAAGCGACAACTGACCAAGTCGTATTGTACTCGTATACGGATAACCCACCAAGTCTGAACCATATACTATTATTAACCTGAGATCGTCCCAGATCATGGCATAGTCTGATCGATCCAGCAACCTTGGCCCGACTAGTGACCATGTTTTTGTTGACCTAAGATAGTCCCAGATCAGAAAATCAGGATCATAAATGGTTTGTGGAACATACCTCTTTTGGGCTTCGTGACCTTCTTGATGTTGAGTCAGGGTGTCGTCATTGCCATAGAAACTTCAGATCCGGTGGTGTCAAGGCGGAAGGAGCCGGAATCCACAGTCGAATCAAAGTTTGGATGGTTGGATTTGGAGATCGAGGGGTAGGTTATGTGGAGGTTTTGAGGAGTCTGGGGCTTAACAATGGTATTGTGGCTATTTGGAGAAGATGGATGGCCTTATATAGGGTGGTAGGTAAAAGTTAGGGCGGTGTGGGAGAATAAAAACACAAAAGAATCACAAAATCAGCACTTCTGACCGAAAAACACAGGGAAATCGAGCCTGGCACTACCACGAGCACAGGTCATGCTCGATTCGGGCAGGGGGCATGCTCCGGATCGTGCTGGATTCAGCAAATTCTGCATTCGAGCAGCAGATCCCACCAATGAAAACATGACCACGAGCTTGGGTTGTGCTCGACCAAGGCACGGGCGTGCTACTAGTCGTGGTAATCTCTGCTAAAAAGAAAATTTTTTGAAAATGGACCAACTGAAACTAGCACGGGACGTGCCACTCGTCGTGCTCGGTTTGATTTGTTTTGAAAAACTTTATTTATATTTTTTTGAAAAAATCAACTCGAGCCCGACATTGGTTGTGCTGATCTCAGGTGGTTTTCAAAAACATAATTTTTTCAAAAAAATCGAGTCGAGCTCAGTATTGGTCGTACCTGGTTCGGGTAGTTTTGAAAAACGTAATTTTTTGAGAAAAATCAAACCGAGCCCGGCACTAGTGATGGAACTAGTCGTGCTCGATTCGGCCAATTTTGAAAAATTTTATTTTTTGAGATATACCAAACCGAGCACAGCACTGGTCATGCCCAGTTCGGCCAGTGTTGGAAAATTTTTATTTTTTTGTTTTTTTCCAAACTTTCAGCCCTAGTTTACAAAAAAAATTGGTTTTGGGTGGTCAAACGGTATTGGAATTGAGTGATTCTTGCGCTGCTTTGTTCATAAAAGAGAGAAGTACATCTTAGTATACTGGGTTGCCTCCCAGCTAGCACTAGTTAACGTTCGGCTCGACAGAACATTCTCTGCCATTGAAAAATATGTAGAATTGAAAGAATTAACCGAGCTCAGCTTACTTACCTGGTCTCCCACATTGTATAGCTTGATACAATGCATGTTTACCTTAAAAGTAGTACCGTCTTGTGCTCGAAGCTCCACGGCACCATACGGGAAGAATTTTTCTATCGCGTATTGTCGCGCCCTGAAACTGGGACTACGACTACTCCTGTAGAGACCTAGCTCACTGCAGCTAGTCCCATATATGCATAGCATACACATACCCTTGACTTTCCAGGATAAGTCAAGCACAGGAGTATATTCACATTGCAACAGAGTAACTTACAAAATAGTTAAGCAGTGTGGCCTGCTGGCCTTGATATTACATAAGAAGATTACAATGCCTTCACGGCATACATGGTTTAGCAAAATAACATCTACACAGCAGAAGATAGGTGACCCATCCACAAAGAGAAATGGACGGCAGAACAACACATCAGGGCAATGACGGGACTGACGCTCCTCCTTCTGGATCCACGAAGTACTCCATGCTTTCGTCTTGGTCGTAGAGCGCTCCATCTACTGATTTGTAGGTTGCAAGGGTGAGCACTTACGTACTCAGCAAGTCATAGATAAGGGTAGATACATATAGTAGTGATGATATGAACCTAGACTAGTCATGAATTATGGATATTTGTAAAATAATTTTTTTACTTTCATAGCTCATCTCATGGCAGCACCTTTCATAATATAACATCATCATTCATGTTCACTAAATTATAGCACTACAGCGACACGTCGACACACGACAGCCCACGGTAGCACTCCTTATCATGACAACACATGTCATTTGGGTAATCTTGATTAAACACATTTTATTTAGAAAATAGTACTTGTGTCACACCCCGTGGATTTAATCCACCGCAGCAGACTCCTATAAACCCAGGAGCTCGGAGTATTCGAATACGTTTTTAACTCTGCAAAGAGGTACCAATTTACCCGCAAGATATTCCACTTTCAAACCTTTCCTATCATAACAAAATGATTGGACCCCTGACTCACTTCATATTGTGAGCGGCAAGGTGGAAATAACAAGAACTTTTGTTATGTTGTACTCACAATTCACCCTTGACCCTGTGGATCTCTCGAGAACCACAGTTGTGGCGGGCTATACCCCCACCCTTACTCATTTCCCCATTGCTGGGTCTAATGTCAGATCACCTTCAGTGATAGTGGGAGTCAGCCTCCATATCAATCATCACAACACATCTCATGCAGGGGTTTCATGTGCGATCCACATAAGTACTTGTTCAGGCCTGTCCCATACCAGGCTTGCGGTTTGCACGTTGTTCATGCCACTAGACGCACAACACAAGGTTCTAGTCCTTATATGCCAGTGACCAGACCATCCACAACCCTGCACCTTCAGTGCCTGCATTCCTTTGCAGTCTAGCACCTCTAGTGCTACAGCCATTCCATACCATTTTTCTGGTCACGGCTAGGGGTTTTATTTCATGAATATAAGTATATAAATACATATAATAGTTCATGGCTCAAAACTTGTTTATTTCACATTTCACAGATAACCAGTCTAGTACTGCCAATTCATAAATTAACCATTCTCAATCATTCACATGCAATATTATCTATATTCAAGGTTATGTTTTAGCAACATTTAAAATATAGGTTCAAGATGTCCAAGGATATGACTTGCCTTCCGCGTCGTAAGAAACAGCAGTTGATGACGGGTCAACAGCGAAGTCCTCAAATTCAGCTTTTGAATCTGCTCGACGACAAACCAAACAATACACACAAATATTACTTATATATATTAAAATGATTTATGATCTATATGCAGATATGCTTTACAAGAGTGACTGAACAATACTGGAGATAATTGAGATTGCAAGCTGAACTGAGTTGAGAGTCTAGGGTTTCAAGGAATTGGCTAAGAATGGATGTTAGATGCTCTTAGGATCTCAAGGTTACAATAAGAACATCAGTTTTGCGGTTGGTTGGATCAAAAACAACGAATGTCAGCAGATTGACATTCGGATCAAGGTTCTGACATAACTTTAAGGAAAACTAGAGAGCTTATCTCAAGTTATGACAGTAGAAGAAAGTGTAGATCATAACTCTACAAATTCAGTGGACAAAGTGGCTTTCAAAATGCACAATCAGAAGTGGGTAAACAAGGCCAATGCCATTGGCTGGCATGCACTGAGATAGTGTCAAAAGCTAGGGTTTAGCATAACATGCATTTCAAGGGCTCAAATCAAGTTGTGATAGAAGAAGAAAATGTAAATCACAACCTCAGGAATCTAAGAGACAAAGTTATGCCCAAAATGCACATCTGTAAGGGAGTGAAAAGGGCTAATGCCACTGACTGACATAGTCTGGCATTGATCTTGACATGGCCAGAAACTAGGGCTTGGCATAACTTTTGATTTAGAGCTCCAAATGATGCACCACTTTGTCTAGCAGGTAGGCAAGGATAACAGGAACAATTAAGTCAACAGAATCTAGAGCAAGAAATGGATGGAAAGCAAGAATTTCAGTGATGAACTGAGGTGAACTGGCTGCACTGGAGCAGTTCTGGACAAGATCTTGGCATGGCTATAACTTGAATTCTGGGCAGTTTCAGAGATCGAGCTAGAAGACAAATATGCTCAGGAGGTTGAGGCACACCTGAATGACAAAGTGGATGAAGCTGAAACGGCCGGGAAAGGATTTCCGGTGAACTGCGCCGGAGAAGATGACATAGGATTTGGGGGTTTTTGCTGTAGGGGGTTTGAACTTAATTCCAAGCTCAGGGAGTATCTGTGGAGTATAAGGGAGCTACTAGGATGGTCAATTTTGTTAGAGGATGGCTGGAGAAGCCTGGCGACGATCGCCGGTTTCTGGAGAAGCTCAAAATTGGGGAAAGCTTCGATTGAAGCTCAATCTGGAGATCTTGATGCACAGGCTTGCTAGAAATGGCTCACTGATCATTTTCTTCCACAGAATCAAAAGCTAATTCGAAGTAATTTTGCCTGCATTGCCGGAACAGGGCATTCTTCGGATTTCAGCCATTTCCGGCGATCACCGGCGATACGGTGCAAGGTAATCCAATTAGATGGTACAGCACGATGAGGGAGATGAGCTATACCTTCTAGTGCTGTTAATTTGGTGAGAGATGTAGCGGGGCGTGCTGGCACCGTGAAGCCTCCTGCTGGACTCGCCGGAGAAGAAGACGGCGGCGAGGAGATTTGTAAATTGGCTAAGTTCTGGTGATGAGGAAGTGACACAAGGTATGGCTATTTATATAGACCAGTGGGCGATGCTTGCAAGATGTAAACAGCAATGAATTTGGCGTCAGTTGACAAGATTTGCCGGGCGCAGATGCAACAACGACGAGCGGTGAAGCGACGGCGCTCAAGCGAGGTGACTACTGTTCAGCTTGTCGGCTCTTTGGAACTCCACATTGTCGGGCGGTGCAAGCAGTGGCAACTGGAGCTGGCAAAGCAAAGCAACGTGGCAAGAAAATACTGACAACGGTCGCGCACGGGAGCAAGCTGTTCAACGGCGTTGCCACGGCGATGGCTGGGGTGTGGACGCGTGTGCACATGCAGATTCAAGTGAGCACGAGCTCAGGCGAGGCGAGGCGTGGCCGGCAGCGAGCGAGCACAGCGCAAATGCACGGCGAGGCTCTGGTCGTGCACAGCAATTGGCCTGGTCGAATTTGGGCTAATTTGCAATATTTGATTTCTTGATTTGGACTGATCTGTAATTCTGGAGATTTGGAAGGTTTGATCTAATTTTGATTTTGCTGATTTGGCAAACTTGATTCAACAGATGATTTGGCACAGATTGAAGATAAAATTTGAAATGTTTGGATGATTTTTGATATGAACTGAAAATAGGGTATTTTAGGGTAATTGAAATCTGAATTTCAATTGATTTCGAATTCTGGGATTTAGGATGAGATTTTGGAATCTGAACAGAAGAGAAACTTGTGACAAATATCATTTAGAAAAGATTTGCTGAAGAGATTTTGAGTTTGAAGTTAATCTGGAGATTTTAGCCTTTTTGGGTTTCCAGATATCAGGTAAAGGACTAATTCAATAACTCTTGGACTGATTTGCGAAAAAGGTTTAGATGGTGAAATCTGGCTGTCAACTTTTTGGATTAAGGTATTGGCATACCCTTGATCATAATCCAAGAATAATCTGGTCTGAACTTGGCTAAGATTTTGATTAAATCTGAATTTCTGAAACTTAGGGTATTTAGGTAATAAAAGATATTCTGTTTTCGAAAACAGAAAGGAGTTGAAAAATCTGGAAGTTAGAGATGGAATTGAATCTGGGTTCTGAAGGCTTTTAGATTTAGGATAACTGATAGATCAAATCTGGCAAGTCAGATCTTGACTTGAGGTCACATGATAGATTTTGGAGATTTAAGGGCTAAAACAGAATAAAGCTGAGGCTGATTTGGTTGATCTGGAAGAGACATATGCATGCATGACTTTTAAGAAATAACTTTTCACCCCAAAACTCAGGATGTTACACGTATGGCCCAATCCATAGAAATTTCAATTTTCATAGAACAGTTTCAACCGTGTATTGAATAAAAGAATCAAATCACCTAGTTTGAACTCACGGTTGAGGATCGGTTTTTCGTGCCACTTTTTCGTGTTGTCTTTGTAAATCAAGGCACTTTTATAGGAGTTGTTCTGAAACTCTTCTAGTTCATGCAATTCAAGGATTTGCCATCACCCCGCTTTGTCAAAGCCCCAATTCAGTTCTTTTAATTCCTATAACACCCTATGTGACAATTCAACAGGCAAATGGCAATTCTTACTAGATACAATTTTGTAAGGCGTCATACCTAGTGGAGTTTTGAATGCAATGCGATATGCACAAAAAACATCGGAAAGTTTGAGCGCCCAATCAGTACAAAACGGTGCCACCACCTTCTACAAGATTCACTACCACAGAAACAGACATCCTGGACGGCACATCACAGACGGGTATGAACTGTTCAATGGAAAACCGTCTGTGAAGGCCTGGCGGGAGAATATGTTCAGATATCACAGACGGTTCTAACGTCAAAAACAACTGTGAGAGTAAACCAGACGGTTCTGAACACAAAACCGTCTGTGATAGTATACTTATCACAAACGGCTCTAACCTAAAAACCGACTGTGATATATACAATCGGTTCCCAGCTAAGAACCGTCTGTGATAGTCTAATTATCACAGACGGTTCTAACCTAAAACCCGACTGTGATATATACAGATGGTTCTGAGTTCCGAACCGTCTGTGATAATTAGACTATCACAGACGGTTCGGAACGCAGAACCTACTGTGATTTATACAGTCGGTTGTAAACCACGAAGCGTCTGTGATAGTGTAGTTATCACAGACGGTTCTGATGTATGAACCGACTGGAAAAGTACCGGCGCTTCGAATTCTCAACTGTGATCATTTCTGTCTCCGATCTTCGCGCGCGGCGCCTAGGAGAACACGAAGCATCGCTTTGGAAGTTCTATAAATTGACAGTGGAAAAATTGTCATTTACTTTACAAGTTTTTATAGTTCTCAGACTGTTTGACTCCTTAGCTTCTCTGCGCCAATGGAATCCTCGATGGCATCGTCAGCCTCGCCCTCCCCGGTATGAACTCTCAATCTTTTGGACTTACCCCTGTATTGTTAATCCATGTTCAATACATTCTTGACCTGTTGATTTGCACAGGGAAGGGGAGCCGTGGAAGACACTGCCAAAGTCAAGGCCGAGCTGAGGGCCCTCCAGGAGGAGCACAAGCTCCTCACGGAGAAGCACACTCGGCTACGGCTTGACCTTGACGATCTCTTCCAGCGCATTCAGCGCATGAAGACGGATGGTGACAATGCTAGGGCGAGGACGAGGCGTCTTCGCGAGGAGAAGAAAGCCGCGGATATGACCATCGCTGGCTGCGGTTTGACAATGAAGGATACCATCGTGAAGCTGAGGGAGGTCGCAGGCCTTCTCGACGCTGAAGTAGTTGATCCTGAGAAGGACAACTTGTCGCTGGAGGAGTCCTGCGTCCTGGCTGCAAGTCAAACTGACTTTATTCTAGATGCAGCCAGGGCTAAGACCACTCCTTGACCTAGCATTCTGTATTTTTACTTTTTTTTTGTAAGTGATGAAACAAATTATTGAAAACTTTGTTCTTATGTCAACTTTCTAATTTTCCAGCACATTCTTGGACTGCATGCAATCTTCCCTCTTTCTTTATCTTTCGTTGGCTTTTGTCGAACATTCGACCATACAAAGGTATGTACACTGTGTGCGATCAAGGAACGACTACCGCGATCTTTGGCTTGTGATCGGAGCCCTTGAAATAATATAGAAACAATATAGAGGTCGCAGGTCCCATGCAAATAATATAAAAAGAATATAGAAGTTATATATCAACGTGCTTTGAAATATCACAAACGGCTCTGAGGTAAAAAACATCTGTGATAGTCACATTAGAGACGGTTTTTACGTAAGGCCCGACTGTGATGGTCCCAACAGTGTCCTCGAGTCGACTCGAATTCTTAACCTCTATCAATATCACAGACGGTTTTTAACTCCAAACCGTCTGTGATAGTAAACGGACATATTAAAGACGGTTCGGACATCAGAACCGTCTGTAATATTAAAGCAGACGGTTTTGATCTCCCAACCGTCTGTGATAGTGTCGCGCCCCGAGACTGGGACAACGACTACGCCTGTAGAGACCTAGCTCGCTGCAGCTAGTCCCATTCTCACAAACCTTTGACTTCCCAGGATGAGTCAAACACAGGAGTATATTACATTGCAACAGAGTACTCACAAAATATTAAGCAGTGTGGCCTGCTGGCCTTAATATTACATAAAGAGGATTACAATGCCTACAAGGCATTCAGGGTTTAGCAAAATATTTAACTACGCAGCAGAAGATAGGTGACCCTCCCACAAAAGAAGTTGACGGCAGAACAACACACTTCAGGGTTCTGGCGGAACTGATTCTCCTCCTTCTGGATCCACGTAGTACTCCGTGCCATCATCTTGATCAAAATAGGCTCCATCTATTGTGTTGAATGTTGCAAGGGTGAGCACTTACGTACTCAGCAAGTCATAGGTAAGAGTAGATACATATAGTAGTGATGATATGATCCTAGACTAGTCAAGAATTATGGATATTTGTAAAATAATCTTTTCCTTTCTCATCTCCTCTTATGGCAGCACTTTTCATAATATAACATCATCATTCATGTTCACTAGATTATAGCACTACCGCGACACGTCGACACACGACAGCCCACGGCAGCACTCCTTATCATGACAACACATGTCATTTGGGTAATCTTGATTTAAACATATTTTATTTAGAAAATAGTACTTGTGTCACACCCCGTGGATTTAATCCACCGCAGCAGACTCCTAAAAACTCGGGAGCTCGGAGTATTCGAATACGTTTTTAACTCTGCAGAGAGGTACCAATTTACCCGCAAGATATTCCACTTTCAAACCTTTCCTATCATAACAAAATGATTGGACCCCTGACTCACTTCATACTGTGAGCGGCAAGGTGGAAATAACAAGAACTTTTGTTATGTTTTACTCACAATTCACCCCCGACCCTGTGGCTCTCAGCGAGGCACAGTTGTGGCAGGTTGTATCCAAACCTCCACCCCATTGCTTATTCCCATTACTGGGTCAGCGTGCTTGATCACCTTCAGTGATATGTGTGGGAGCCGCGCTCCGTGTTTATCGTGCATCACTACACATCTCATGCAGGGGTTTCATGTGCGATCCACATAATTACTTGTTCAGGCCTGTCCCATACCAGGCTTGCGGTTAGCACGTTGTTCATGCCACTAGACGCACAACACAAGGTTCTAGTCCTTATATGCCAGTGACCAGACCACCCACAACCCTGCACCTTCAGTGCCTGCATTCCTTTGCAGTCTAGCACCTCCAGTGCTACAACCATCCATACCATTTTTCTGGTCACGGCTAGGGGTTTTATTTCATGAATATAAGTATATAGATACATATAATAGTTCATGGCTCAAAACTTGTTTATTTCACATTTCACAGATAACCAGTCTAGTACTGTCAATTCATAAATCAACCATTCTCAATCTTTCACATGCAATATTGCCTATATTCAAGGTTATATTATAGCAACATTTAAAATATAGGTTCAAAATGACCAAGGATATGACTTGCCTTCCGCGTCGTAAAATACAGCAGTCGATGATGGGTCAACAGCAAAATCTTCAAAGTCAGCTTCTGAATCTGCTCGACGACAAACAAACACACAATAATTACTTATAATATTTAAAATGTTTTAAGACTTATATGCAGAAATGCTTAACAAGAATGATTGAACTAAACTGGAGATAAGTTGAACTGCAAACTGAACTGAGTCGAGATTCTAGGATTTCAAGGAATTTGGCTAAGGATGGTGATTAGATAATCTTAGGGTTTCAGGTTTGCAATAGGGATAACAATTTTGTGGCTGGTTTAATCAAAACAGCGAATGTCAACAGATCGACATTCGGATCAAGGCTTGGACATAGCTTTAAGAAAAGCTAGAGTGCTTATCTCAAGTTGTGGTCGTAGAAGAAAATGTAGACCACAACTCTACAAATTCAGTGGACAAAGTGGATTTCAAATTATACAACCAGAAATGGGTCAATAAGGTCAATGCCACTGGCTGACAAGCTCTGGCATAGAGCTGACAATGCCAAAAACTAGGGCTTAGCATAACTTTTGATCTGGAGCTCCAAATGATGCACCACTTTGTCTGGGAGGTAGGCTTGAGTAACAGGAACAATTAAGTCAACAGAATCTAGGGCAAGAAATGGCTGGAAAGCAAGAAATTTGATGATGAACAGAGATGAACTGGCTGCACTGGAGCAGTTCTGGACACAAACTTGGCATGGCTATAACTTCTAATCTAGGCCGATCTAGGTGTCGGGCTAGAAGACAAAAATACTCAGGAGGCTAAGGCACATCTAAATGACAAGGTTTCGAGGGCTGAAATGGCTGGAACAAGCTTTTCCGGTCATCGGCGCCGCAGAAGAATCACTGGATTTGGGCATTTCCAACACAGGCCGTTTGAACTCGATTCCTTGCTCTAGGAGTGATATATGGGTAAGAGGAAGCTACCTGCACGATCACTTTGGCCGGAGGATGGCCGGAGAAGCCTGGCGACGATCGCCGGTTTCTGGAGAAGTTCAAAATTGGGGAAAACTTCGATTGAAGCTCAATCTGGAGATCTTGATGCACAGGCTTGCTGGAAATGACTCACTGATCAACTTCTTCTACAGCAATGAGAGCTAATTCGAGGTGATTTGGCCTGCATTGCCGGAACAGGGCATTTAGCAATCCCGGCGATCACCGGCGATAAGGTGCAAGGTAATCCAATTAGATGGTACAGCACAATCAGGGAGATTAGGGAAACTTACTGATGCGGTTAATTTGGCAAGAGATGATGTGGAATGAGCTGTCACCGTGAGCCTCCTCGATGGCTCGCCGGAGAAGACGACTGCAGCGGCGAAATTTGGAAATTGGTTAAGTCCTGGTGATGTGTGGAGAAGCTGCTGCACACAGGAGCGTTTAAATAGGTCAGGCAAAGATGGCAAAGGGGAACAACGAAGTGATTGACTGCTGTGATGAGGTTGCTTGCGTGCTGGACATCAGCGGCGAAGACACAACAAGGAGCGGTGATGCGACGGCGCACTGGCGAAGTAAAGCTGTTGCTACCTTGGGACTCAATCGTGTCGGGCGGTGCAAAGCGGTGGCGACAAGTACTGGCGCGGCGAGGCTACGTGGCGATGGATTGCTGACAAAGTCGCTGCTGGTCGCGCGCGGAAGCAAGCACTGGTCGTCGACGTAGCAGCGGCCTTGCCACGGCACCAGCTGGAGCGAGGACACGTGCGCAACAAGAAGAGCAAGCATGCACGATCAAGTTGCAGGCGAAGCTTCACCGGCGGCGAACGTGCACGGCGCAAGAAACCACGGCGATCCCTGGTCGTGTACAGCAAACGGCCTGGTCGAATGCTGCTGTTGTCCTGGTCGAAAATGGGCTGATTTGCAATATTTGATTTTCACATTTGGACCAATCTGTAATTCTGGAGATTTGGAAGGTTAGAGTTGAATTTGATTTCACTAATCTGGTAGATTATATTCAACAGGATATTTGGCAAAGGTAAATGATAAAATTTGATACATTTAAATAGCTTTTGATACAACTGAAAATAGGGTAATTTAGGGTAAAATAAGATTTAAGTTTTGTCGATCTCGAGTTCTGGCATTTAAGGTTCGATTTTGATATCTGCACAGAAGAGAAACTTGTGGCAAATAGCATTTTGAGAAGATTTGCCAAAGAGATTTTGAGTTTGGAGTTAATATGGAGATTTTAGCCTTTTTGGGTTTTCAGATATCAGATAAGGACTAATTTGCGATAACTCTTGGACTGATTTGTGAAAAGAGTCTAGATGATGAAATCTGGCTGTCAACTTTTTAGATTAAGGTATTGACATACCCATGATCATATTCCAGGAATAATCTGGTCTGAACTTGGTCAAGATTTTGATGAAATCTGTATTTCTGAAACTTAGAGTATTTGGGTAATATAAGGTATTTCTGTTTTCGAAAACAGAAGAAGTTGATAATTCTGGGAGTTAGAGATAGAATTGGATCTAGGTTCTAAAGACTTTTTGATTCAGGATAACTAATAGATCACATCTGAACAATCTGATCTTGATTTGAGGTCACAGGATAGATTTTTGGAGATTTTAGGGCTTGAGAAAGATACTGATCTGGCTATTACTACAGATACATGCATGCATGCTATTTATGAAAAAGGAAATTTTCACCCCTAACTCAGGGTGTTACAGATAGTCCCAACAGTGCAATTCTCTACATGCAATTGTTGATAACCGCACATAATAACTGAGCAGATGAAGAGACTTAATTATTTACTTCAAATTTAATTTGCATCGAATTATGTAATCTGACTCTTCAACTTCCTCGCCTCGAATTCTCGACCTCTATCAATATCACAGACGGTTTTTAACTCCAAACCGTCTGTGATAGTAAACAGACATATTAAAGACGGTTCGGACATCAGTACCGTCTGTAGTAGTAAAGCAGACGGTTTTGATCTCCCAACCGTCTGTGATAGTCCCAACAGTGCAATTCTCTACATGCAATTGTTGATAACCGCACATAATAACTGAGCATATGAAGAGACTTAATTATTTACTTCAAATTTATTTTGCATCGAATTATGTAATCTGACTCTTCAACTTCCTTTGTCGTGTTGCAGTTTATCTCCCGAGAAGTTGTATATCATGAATTTATTGGCCTTGAAAACCAGTACTAGTGCGCTTTTTAGAACTCGAGGCACCCGCGCATATGAACCGTCACCTTCTGTTTCTATAAATAGCGAGGCTCCTAAATCCCTGTCTTTATTCCCTCCTCAACTCCCACCTTGATGGCGAGCCGAGATTCCAGTGAGGTTATTGAAATTGAGAGTGATGAGGAAGAGATAAGGAATGAACTCGATCAGGATCTTCAGAAAGTAAGTCCTCTCTGAAACTCTAATGCAGATCTTTCTTTTATGACTTGATTACCTCGAAACAAATGCATTTCAAAATCCACAGGTGCTTGAGGAAATGCTCCCTCCAAAGAAGAGACTTAGAAATGATGAAAGATCGTACAGTGGAGCTGCAGCGAAGACTCTAGAGGGTGCTGAGGCCTGTGTTGCCACATTGCCCCTTGCAACCCCTCCAGTTGCATCGACTCCACCTTTGGAGATCCACAATAATCCTTCCAATATCCCCTCTCCAACACCTTTGTATCATCAGCTTTTCTGGGGTAAGGCTCACACTTCCACGTCCAAATCCACTCCGAAGCTTGGCAATCATCTTCACCCTCCCAGCATACGCCCCTAGGAGAAGCTGGAGAAGCATATGTGCAGGAGGAGAAAGCTGCCTTGTGCAGAACTCTCCAAAAAAAAAAAGAGGCGCTGGAGAAGCATTCTGAGGGGATGTCTTTTGCCATTCTGCACTTGGCAGAGTGCATGCTTTGAGTTGCAGCTTCATCTCCACCTTGGTTGTATCAACTTTAATTTCTTGGATGATCCTACTGATGCCAAATCCACTCCTTTGGTGAGAGATGATGTTGATAGTCTTAGAGCCATTGGTAGTTCTCCTGGGGCGGCCAGTGTAGATCCTACTGATGCCAATACGTCCCTAGGAGAACTTTGTAAATTACTTTCGGAATAGGTCGACACTAATCAATTGGTCGCTTAATTAATAGTATCTCTTATGTATGGAAAGATTGTAAGAAATAAGAAATTTCTTTTCCTTATATATCTGGCTTTCGATTGATTATGTAACTGATAATCACCAAATGATGTTCTGTGTAAAAATGTTAACAAGAAAATACTGCTGCGATCAAGACGGTTTTTAACTCAAAACCGTCTCTGCTTGAAAGATTACAGACGGTTTTAATTTCAGACATATATATAAAACAAATATGAAAAACAAGATAAAACCAAACAGTCTGAACGTTCATTTTTGTAAATACTAACATTGAAATAAGATAGAACCAAATATGAAAAACATGTGGAAAAACTGATGACCAGTAGTCGAATGCAAACAAAAAAACCGGGATATTAAAGACGGTTCGGACTTTAAAATCGTCTGTGTTATCACAGACGGTGCTGAGGTAAAAACCGACTGTGATAACAACATACACAGACGGTTCTGAGGTAAAAACCGACTGTGATAATAACGTAGACGGTCGGATGTGATAACACAGACGGTTCAGATGTGAGAACCGACTGTCATAATCAAATACACAGACGGTTCTGATGTAAAGCGGACGGTTTGGAGTTCATAACCGTCTGTGATATTTCTTTCATACTTACACAAATTGCAGCGATATTACCGACGGTTGATAGATTGAAAACCGTCAGTAGTATTCTTTTCTTCAATAATGCACCGATATTACCGACGGTATTATATAGAACTGTCTGTACTGAACCTGGTATAAAAGGTCTTTTGGCGGATGTTTTGAGCTAGTCGTACTCTCTTGCTCGACCTACACTGTCCAGTTCGAAGAGATTTGGGGCAAGGAAGAGCGAAATCTCGAAAGGCAGGGGGAGCATTTGGGGGCAAAAATTTGAGGATCGAACCAAGGTTGGTTACTTGCTCCCAAGGCGTACACATTACTTGATTTCATCATCAATATCGATCTCCATTGATTTACTAATTAGCATGTGTATGAATTTGATTTATTGCAGATGGTCCGAGACTGGATGTATAATGACAACCGAGTGGGTGAGGAATACATGAAAGGTGTTTTTGATTTCGAAAAGGTTGCTGTGCAAGACATGGCGAAGAAGGGTTTACCATATATGTACTGTCCTTGTGTAGACTGCCAGAATATTAAGATGTTCACCAACTCATCTCAAATTGTCGCCCACTTGATCCGACGTGGTTTCAAAAAGGGGTACACGTGTTGGGTCCACCATGGAGAAGAGCCAACTGCAGAAACAACTGCCACTCAGGTTGAGGAACAGGACATGCCGGATCCAAACAACGACTTCGACGAGGATATGCCAGAGGATGACCATTTAGATGACATGTTGCGTGATGTGGAAGGAAATTACAGTGAAAGGGGGTTTGGCAAATTCAAGCGCTTGATTGAGGACTCAGAGAGGCCGTTGTTCCCTGGTTGCAAGTCGAAATACACAAAGTTGGCCTCTGTGCTTGAACTGTTAAAATTGAAGGCAAGCAACAGCTGGACCGACAAGAGTTTCACAGCACTGTTAGATCTTTTGGCGGACATGCTCCCAGAAGGAAATGAGTTGCCAAAAAACACCTACCAAGCGAAAAAGCTGTTGTGTCCTTTGGGAATGGAAGTAGAAAGGATACACGCATGCCCTAATGATTGCATCCTTTACCGTAACGACTACAAAAATATGCATGTTTGTCCGGTGTGCGGCGCATCCCGCTATAAGCGTACTAAGGACCGAACAGACGACGGCGACTGCACGGAGATAAAGGAAGGACCTCCTGCTAAGGTGTTGTGGTATTTGCCAGTCATTCCCCGCTTGCAGCGTTTGTTTGCAAACCGTAAAGAGGCAAAATTACTGCGTTGGCACTCGGAAGACCGGAAGAAGGATGGAAAGTTGATACACCCCGCTGATTCTTCGCAGTGGAGAAACATCGACAGGGAATTTGTTAACTTCGGAGCAGAATTGAGGAATATAAGGTTCGGGTTGAGTACCGATGGAATTAATCCTTTTGGTAACATGAGCAGTCGGCATAGCACTTGGCCGGATCTTTTGTGTATCTACAACCTTCCTCCTTGGTTGTGTATGAAGCGCAAGTACATCATGATGTCTCTACTTATCTCAGGACCAAAACAACCCGGAAACGATATTGATGTGTACCTAGCACCATTGATAGAGGATCTCCTAACAATGTGGAACGAAGGGGTGCAGGTATGGGACGCATACAAACGAGAGAACTTCATCCTACGTGCTATGATATTCTGCACCATCAACGATTTCCCTGCCCTTGGAAATTTGTCGGGCCGTACTACGAAAGGAGCCAAAGCCTGCCCCCACTGCGAAGATGACACTGAGAGCGTGTGGCTGAAGAATTGCAGGAAAATAGTGTACATGCGTCACCGTAGGTTTCTTCCGAAGAATGACGCGTACCGTAAGAGGAAGAGGGAATTTGACGGCCACAACGAAGATGGTTCAGCCCCGAAGCCTACGCGCGTGAAAGATGTTTACTCACGGGTGAAGGACATAGACGTTGTGTTTGGAAAGGGTGGTAAATTGAAACCCCGCACGAAGAACACTTAGAAGAAGAGATCGATATTTTGGGACTTACCGTATTGGGAGCATTTAGAGGTTCGTCATTGCATTGATGTCATGCATGTAGAGAAGAATGTTTGTGACAGTTTAATCGGCCTATTGCTGAACATTCCAGGGAAGACAAAGGATGGCATCAATGTGCGGCGTGACATGATCGAAATGAGAATCAGGCCCGAGCTAGCACCGAGAGAGGACGATAAAGGCCGTATATACCTCCCCCCCGCATGCTACACTTTGTGCAAGGCTGAGAGGACAGAACTCTGTAAGTGTCTCCATGGTGTTAAAGTTCCATCGGGTTACTCCGCAAATATGAAAAAGCTTGTGTCCATGGGCGATTTGAAATTGCTGGGTATGAAGTCTCATGATTGTCACGTGTTGATGACACAAATGCTTCCTGTTGCCATCCGGAGTATTCTGCCGCATAATGTCAGAGAGACGATCACGAGGCTATGTTTTTTCTTCAATGCAATTTCTTCCAAGGTCATTGATCCCGATGGACTGGATTCTTTGCAGAGCGAGGTGGTTCGAACTCTCTGTCAACTTGAGATGTATTTTCCTCCATCGTTTTTTGATATCATGGTCCATCTCACCGTCCACCTTGTCAGAGAAATCAATATATGTGGACCCGTGTTCCTACGTTATATGTATCCATTCGAGAGGTACATGGGTGTACTTAAGGCCTACGTGAGGAATCGGTCCCGGCCCGAGGGTAGCATTGCCGAAGGTTATGCAGCGGAAGAGGTTGTTGAGTTCTGCGTCGATTACATGGCCGAGGTAGAAGCAATAGGAGTTCCTGTGTCTCGTCACGAGGGGAGGCTTGATGGTGTTGGCACTATCGGACGGAGAGCCATCACTCCTGATTTCGATATGTACTCGAAAGCTCATTTTTGGGTCTTGCAACACATGACGGAGGTGTCTCCGTACATCGACGAGCACAAGGAGATGCTACGACAAGACAATCCTCGCCGATCCGAGGTTTGGATCACGGGACAACATAACAGTCGATTCAACGCGTGGATGAAGGTGCGAATCACCGGAGAGTCCGCAAGTGAGAACCTTAAATGGTTGGCAAAAGGGCCCACGTTTACTGTACAGACATGGCAGGGATACGACATCAATGGGTACACATTTTACACGAAAGCTCAAGATCGAAAGAGCACTGTGCAAAATAGTGGAGTGAACGTAGAAGCTTTCCATGAGGGGTTCACCAAGACAGGCCCAACAAGGGTAGTACGTGGATTGAACTCGTACTACGGGTTCATTGAAGAAATTTGGGAGCTCGATTACGTACTGTTCAAGATTCCCCTGTTTCGATGCCGATGGGTCCAAATCCCACAGGGTGTGAAGGTTGACAGTTACGGTTTCACTTCTGTGGACCTGGATCGCGTTGCTTATAAAGATGAGCCATTCATACTTGCAAATCAAGCCATTCAGGTCATTTATGTCACTGACCCGGCCAATAAGAAGTGGCACATCGTCCTTCATGGCAAGAGAAGGATTGTTGGAGTTGAAAATGTCGTAGACGAGGAGGAATACAATCAATTTGATGAGATTCCTCCATTTGGAGATGGCGTACAGGTCGATACTGAAGACACCGACGAAACCAGTTACGTGCGTATGGATCACCAGGAAGGGTTATACTTTAAAGGTAATCAACTGTACGTCTTATCTCTCTGTTTCCATCGGTATAGCTTATATCTCCTGTAATTCTCGTATTTGCAGGGCCGCGGCAAGTGGAAAGTTGAGGATAACATGGCTGTGTACGTGCAAATTGTCGGTGAAAGTTCCCATTTGTAAATTTAACATACAATTTACATGGAGCATGCTCAAGTTATAGAGCATTTGGACTACATTGTAACCAATTATCGGATATACGTACATAGTAACCAATTTACAGAGTATTTGGACTACATTTGAAATATCTGAGTGTTCATTTAAAACATGTTTTCGAGCATTCAGAGTTGAAAGCTACAGATCAGTTTCAATTTGTAAAACTAACGTTCAATAGAGAGATTATCAAGGACGGTTTTGACCTAGCACAGATGGTGCACAGTCGGTTCTCAACTCACAACCGTCTGTGATAATCTCTCACTATGTAGATTACCACAGACGGTGTTTATTTGAGAACCGACTGTGATAATATTATCACAGACGGTTATATATATAAAACCGTCTGTGATATTTTCAACAGTGTCCGACTCTTCGAGTTCTTAACGTGCACCGTCGGTTCTCAATTCCAAACCATCTGTGATAATCTCAGGCACAGTCGGCTCTCAACTCAAAACCGTCTGTGATAATCTCTCTGGTGACTACGATTATTATAGACGGTTTCGATGTGAGAACCGACTGTGATATATACTATTATAGACGGTTCAGATGTGAGAACCGACTGTGATAATACCGACGCGGTACATAGTTCAAGGCGGGCTTTATCCCGCTCATTCTACTTCGCCCTAGCTCTGTTTGCCCTAGCTCTCTCCGCCCTCGCACCGTCCGTCGCGATCACCTCCATCGCCTCCCACCTTCTCCTCTCCGTCCGTCGTGATCACCTGCATCGCCTTTCCACCGTCAGGCGCGATCACCTCCATCGCCCTCCCGCCTCCGACGCGATCACCTCCATCGCCTCCCCACCGTTTCTGTCATTCTTGTATGGGTTTTGTTATAGAATTATTAGTTGCATATTTACTTAAACTGTTCTCTCTTTCACTTATGTTAGGAACTATGTCTGGTGACGAAATGCACCACTCGGGGACTCAGGGTGACCTCGCTGGCGATGAGACGCCTGGGCCGGAGGTCGCCTCGTCCGCCGTGACCCCGCAGAAGAAGGGAAAGGGGCGAGGCCGGACGACATGCGCGCGTCTGAACAAGGGAGAAAAGCAGCACGTCCAGTTCGACGACAATGGTGTGCCGGAAGCTCCGCCCAAACTTGTCGGTCAGTACCGCTCACTATGCGGCAAAGTGGCAAGGGAGCGGGTGCCCATCACCACCTCCGACTGGGGTCAAGTGCCCCCAGAGTGCAAGGATGCGCTGTGGGAAGAAGTGCAGGCGGCGTTTCACATTCCGGAGGATCGCCACTTCACCGTCCGCCGGAGGACACTTATGTCAATAAACAAGGCGTGGAGGAACTTCAAGAGCGAACTTGTCAGGCACTATGTGAAGGAGTCGACGACCCCCTTCAATGACTACCCTTTCGTGACTCCCGAGGCATGGCAGCAGTTCGTAGAGATGAAGGGCAAGCCTGAGTTCCAGGAGCTTAGTGCGAAGGCCCAGGCTAACCAGGCCAAGAACACCCACCCACACAGACTAGGCACCGGTGGGTATGTGGGGAAGAAGGCGCTGTGGAGGAAGCAGGACGAGGAAGCTTCACAGTCTTCGGCTGGCAGTCCTTATGCGGGCATAACAGACGTGCGCGCCCGCAATTGGTGCCGAGCTAGATCGACGATGGACTCCTCCGGAAGCGTCTCTGTGAATAACCCTGCGGACAGGGAAGTGATCGACCGACTGGTAAGATTGTCCGATCACGTACTATCCTCATAACACGCATGCAATGGGCTGTATTGCTAAGTTGTCCTGTTGCAGGTGACGCTGAGTGTGCAGGCGGCATCTGAAGAGTTCAACCCGAGGAGGGACAGGGATATCCTCACAGCGGCGCTAGGAAACAAGGAGCATCCAGGCCGCGTGCGCGGCCTCGGCGCCACTGTGCCTTGGAGGCATGGTTTCCCCGATGATGAGGAGGCGGCTAAGAGGAGAAAGAGATCCCACCAAGCCCGCGATGAACGGCTCAAGGAGGAGATGCGATCAGAGTTCACTGTTCGGGACAAAGCACTCCTGCAGCAGTTGTTGGAGATGCGGTCTATGTATGAAGAGCTAAGAAAGGCGACCCAGGGCACCCCTGTTCTAGCAGCTGGCGCAGACCCAGCGGAAGTACCGACCCCCATTCTTGGCCACCGTAGTAGCTGCGCGTCTGCGCCGGGGTCTTCGCAGACGGAGCCCTCTCCAAAGTATCCGGTGGACTCTCTGCAGGTAATGACCGTTAATGCGCACTGTTTGTCTATGTTAATTCATTCGAAAGTGAGAAGCGGTGAAATTCAACATGTTAATGCGCACTGTTTGTAGGAACCCGCCTCCTGCAAGCTTATGGTGCTGGCCGGTGTCTTCCCGATCGAGGCTGCCCGTGGGATGGCGCAACCATGCACGGCGGGGGCCACAATCCATGGTGCCCCTCTATGTGAGGGTTTTGCACGTGTCCAAGTGGACAGTGTCTTTGACCATTGCAAGGGTTTTCCATTGGAGAAGCCGCCGAACGACGAGATTACCACTCTCGGGGATGCGGTGCACACGTTCGTGCAATGGCCCAAGAAAGACATCGTCCTGTATGAGGTAATTCCCCCACCAGTTTCATAATTTGTACTGTAATAATAGCCCTCAGAGTTAGTGTCCTAATACGTAGGTTCTTACATCGCAGACATCACAGACCGAGACGCGGCCTACTAGCCAGCATACCCCTTCGACGACGAAGCTGACTCCGAGTAAGAGGCAACCATTCAAGAAGCTGGCTATGAGGGGAAAAGCAAAGAAGAGCCCGTCGAAGGAGAGTGAGAAGAGTGCGCCAGCTCTCATGCCGTTCTCTCTGGGGATGCCCATGGCCTCCGATACCGCAATTTCGAGCATTGGGTTAGCATGCCAGAGCCTGCATGCATGGTACATGAGGAGGACAAACCAGACCAGGACGCAGCGCTCACCGGGACCGTGGTCACTGGGTGGCGACGCCCGGGACACAGGGGGACGCCTGTTACTGGGGCTCCGCTCACCGGGACAGTGGTCACCGGGTGACGGCGCCCGGGACAAAGGGGCACGCCTGTCACCGGGTGGCGGCGCCCGGGGCGAGGGAGGCCCCTATGGCCAGGGCACCACTCACCGGGACCATGGTCACCAGGTGCCGGCGCCCGGGACATAGGGGGACACCTGTTACCGAGCTCCGCTCACCAGGACCGTGGTCACCGGGTGGCAGCGCTCGGGACAATGGGGGACGCCTGTCACTGGGTGGCGGCGCCCAGGGTGAGGGAGGCCCCTGTGGTCGGGGCCCCACTCACCAGGACCATGGTCACTGGGTGCCGGCGCCCGGGACACGGGGGACTCCTGTAACCAGGGCTCTGCTCACTGGGACCGCGGTCACCGGGTGGCGGCGCCCAGGGGGAGGGAGGCCCCTGTGGCCGGGGCCCCACTCACCGAGAACATGGTCACCGGGTGGCGGCGCCCGGGACACAGGGGGACGCCTGTTACCGGGGCTCTACTCACCGGGACCGCGGTCACCGGGTGGCGGCTCCCGGGGCTAGGGAGGCCCCTATGCCTGGGGTCGCACTCACCGGGATCGTGGTCACCGGGTGGCTGCGCCTGGGACGCAGGGGGGACGCCTGTTCCCGGGGCTCTGCTCACCGGGACCGCGGTCACCGAGTGACGGCGCCTGGGACAAGGGGGATGCCTGTCATCGGGTGGCAGCGCCCGAGGCGAGGGAGGCCCCTGTGGCCGGGGCCACACTCACCGGGACCGTTGTCACTGGGTGGCGGCGCCCGGGACACCAGGGGCACGCCTGTCACTGGGTGGTGGCGCCCAGGATGCAGGGGGAGGCCTTTTCCTGGGTCTCCGCTCACCGAGACCGTAGTCACCGGGTGGCGGCGCCCAGGGTGAGGGATGCCCCTGTAGCCGGGGCCCCACTCACCGGGACCATGGTCACCAAGTGCTGGCACCCGGGACACAGTGGGACTCCTATTATCGGGGCTCCACTCACCGGGACCGCGCTCACCGGGTGGCGGCGCCCGGGACAATTGGAGACGCCTGTCACCGGGTGGCGGCGCCCAGGCCGAGGGAGGCCCCTGTGGCCGGGGCCCCACTCACTGGTACCATGGTCACCGGGTGCCGGCACCCGGGACACAGGGGGACTCCTGTTACTGGGGCTCCGCTCACCGGGACCGCGGTCACCGGGTGGCCGTGCCTAAGACAATGGGGGGCGCCCGTCACCGGCTGGCGGCGCCCAGGACACTGGGGGACGCCTATTACCGGGTGGCGACGCCCAGGACACTGGGGGATGCCTGTTACCGAGGCGAGGCTCACCGAGACTGCGATCACCGAGTGGCGGCGCCAGGGACAATGGGGGACTCCTGTTACCAGGGCTCCGCTCACCGGGACCTCAGTCACCGGGTGGCGGCGCCTGGGACAAGGGGGACGCCTGTCACCTGGTGGCAGCGCCCAGGACACTGGGGGACGCCTGTTACCGGGGCGAGGCTCACTGGGACCGCGATCACCAGGTGGCGGCTCCTGGGACAATGGGGGACGCCTGTCACCGGGTGGCGGCGCCCATGACACTAGGGGACACCTGTTACCCGGGCTCCACTCACCGGGACCAAGGTCACCGGGTGGCGGCACGGGGGACAAGGGGGACGCCTGTCACCGAGTGGCGGCGCCTGGGGCGAGGGAGGCCCCTGTGGCCAGAACGGCACTCATCGGGACTGTGGTCACCGGGTGGCGACACCCGGGACATAGGGGGGATGCTTGTTACCGGGGCTCTGCTCACCGGGACTGCAGTCACTAGGTGGCAGCGCCCGGGACAAGAGGGGACGCCTGTCACCAGGTGGCAGCACCGAGGGTGAGGGAGGCCCCTGTGGCTGGGGCCCCACTCACCGAGACCGTGGTCACTGGGTGGACACGCCCGGGACACAGGGCGACACCTGTTCCCAGGGCTCCACTCACCGGGACCGCGGTCACTGGGTGGCGGCACCTGGGACAAGGAGAGACGCCTGTCACCGGGTGGCGGCGCCCGGAGAGAGGGACGGCCATGTGGCCGGGGCCCAACTCACCGGGACCTTGGTCACCAGGTGGCGGCGCCCGGGACAAGGGGGACGCCTTGTGGGACCCTCATTTGAGGAATCAGGTGGCAACCGCCCAGGTGGGTTGCACTGAGAAAGGTACATCACAAGCTCACAACAACAGGATTTACTTTAAACAGTAAAGCAGGTAGATAAAACATGTACAAGGTCATGAGGACCACTATTACATTATCATAATGCCAAGAATGGCATTAATTAAAGTTGATACAAAAGTAGGGAGTTTTTCAAGATCAAGATTCAAAAGAATCGGTATCGAAGTACGGGACACAGAAAAATAAACCAAAAGCAACAACAAAGGTCTTCATTTCCTTCTGCAGCGGTTTGGCTCAGGCCTTCACCACATCGAACTCAACTTGGCTCATGACCCTCCTAGAAGCTCAAATCTTCTAGAAAGGTTCCTTCCTCTTCTTGGTGCTCAAGGCCAAAGGAATCAGGATCCTCAAATCCTTTCTTCTGAATTTGTGTGCAAAGGCAAGGGTGAGCATGTTTTTACACGATGCTCAGCAAGTCTCATTATGAGAATGCAGGTATATAGATGAGGGGTTCTCAAGGAAAGAGATCTTGGCTTTATATGTAGGAATAGAATAGATTTTCACTCCAAAGATATTAAGAAAAGCTTTTAATTTCAAAAGCAATACTTTGAAAACTTAAGTTATACTTTGAGAAATCATTATGTATGATGGTCTTCCATGAGTCATCACTTTTATAAACCCACTTTATGAAAACATTCCAAATATTACTTGTGATGAACCACATGGATAAATCCACCGCGAACATACTCCATGACCTGGGAGTACAGAGTATCTGATACTTTTCTTACACTTTGCAAAGGTGTACCTCTTTTTAAATCCACTTCTTCACTCGGCTTTCAAGTCGGATCAGCTCCATGCGACTTTTACGCATGTGACAAGGCCGAGCTCACACAACGCTTTTGCAGTCTAGTATTAACAATATCCCCGCCCGGTAAATAGACAATCCAGTCTCAATTACCGTTGTGGGTCCTCCCCACTGCCTTACTTCCTAGCCTTGGTCTGTGTCCTCGCAAGACATATGACCTCTTGATTACAGTCGCGCACGACTTAATCTAGGCGTAGGGCGACTTCCTTCTATCCACCTTTTCCTCTCATAATCTTTCTGAACTCACATCACTCATGGCCCTCTGTGGCCCACCAGTTTCCACGTGAGAAACCGGACCAACAAACCATGCAAGGAACTGTTAATACCAAGAAAGCTACTAAGTTGTGCCTGTCCCATACCAGGTAAGTGGTTGGTACGTTTTTCATGCCGCATAGAGGCACAACACAAGGTTCTTGTCCTTATGGATCTTTAGTGTGGAGTCTTTCACATTCCCAAAGCGCACACAGCACCAACCAATCAAACCATCCTCACTATCGATTCCAATCACATTTTCTTTCACAAACGGGTTTTGAACATACTTTTCACACATGTGACCATTTAGCATTTAACATATAATCTTGAGCATAAGCATAGCCTAAGCATGATATCCTAGGGTGACAAGGGTGCATGGATATTCAATCACAAAAGGGGCTTCACAATTATTTAGGTCATATCTAACCACTTTATTTGAATATAATTCTCATTTGAATGTCAGGCATGCATATACTTGAAAACAACTAACATACTTCATTTCAAAATAATAGGCGAGACATGATCAAGGGTTTTAGACTTGCCTTGCAGTGAGGGGTCTAGTTGCTCAGACGATTCTTCGAAGATCTCTTCCGCTCCTTCAACCTTTGGTTCCACGGCGGATACAAATAATACACACACACACTATATAAGCATACAAAAATAGTTGCAATAGAAAATAATAAGTAAATATATCATTCATGCAAGGGGAAAGGTTTGGAAAAAGCCACTTGGGTGCTGATTGAAGAGATGGGCTCAAAAGGACTTGAACGTCGAAAGGCCGACATTCGGTCCACGGCTAGACATAGCCTTAAGTTGGTTTTAGGTAGGTTTTCTGGAGAAGTGTCAGTAGACAAAATTGTAGAGCACAACTCCAGGAATCTAGGGGACAAAGTGGCATTTCAATTACTCAACCAGAAGATGATAAACAAGGCTAATGTCAGTGGCTGACATGCACTGACATTGGGCTGACAATGTCAAAAACTAGGGCAAAGCATTAGATTTGATTCTGGACTTCAGACACTTCACCAACTATGTCTAGGAGATAAGAGAAGATGCCAGGAACACAATGCAAGTGGTTTCAAGGCAAAAGATGGCTGGCCAGCAATGAACAACGACGATGAACTGCGGTGGCGACATGGCACAGACACAGCTCTGGACAGAAACTTGGCAAGGGCATATCTCACGATCTGGGCAGATTCAGATGTCAAGCTAGTGGAAGGAAATTCTCAGGGGATTGAGGTCAAGCTAAGAGACAAGGTGGCCTTGGCTGGATCGGCCGGGAAGTAAACTCTGGTGAACTGTGCCAGAGACGAAAACACAAAAATTGGGCGTTTTTTATTTAAAGCATCTGAGCTCAATTCCAAGCTTGTGGAGTAGCTGAGGTGTATCAGGAAGCTTCTGGAGGAGTTAAATAAGCTAGAGGATCACCAGAGAAGCTCGGCGACGAGCTCTAGTGAACAGATGAAATTCCAATTTGGGGGTTCTTCGATCTGGGCAAAACTGAAGGTTTTGATCTTACAAGCTTACTCTACTTAGCTCACTGATTACTTTGTTCTACTAGCACGAAGGCCAATTCGGTATAAATCACTCAGCATTGGAGGAACAGGGGAAAAGGGGAGATTCGGTGATCGCCGGCGCTAGGGTTCGCCGGGGTCCAATTAAGTGCTATGATACAGAGAGGAGGACGAGGGGGGCTTACTGGTGAACTTGGATTGGAGAGGGAGGTAGTGGCTTGAGCTGGCGACGAGAGTTCCTCAGGTAGCTCGTCGGGGAAGAAGATGAACGCGGTGGAGGTGGCTGAGACTTGGCCGGTTTGGGTGTGGAGGCAAGCAGTGAATCAGAGGGGTTTAAATAGGCAGTGAGTTGGGGCTCTCGAGAGTTGAAGCAAATCGAACAGGATACGCATGACTGGCGCCGGAGGCAGGATCGAGACGGCGTGCATGGTGTTGGGACGCAGCAGCGACTCTGCCAGAGGAGAGGATCGCGCCAAATCCGGCTGGAGCAGGGCGACGGGGTGGCTGGCTTCGGCATGGCCGCAACGTGGTGCTGGTTTGCTGCTACTGGAGCACGCGCACGCGGGGAAATCGCGGCACAGGCGCGGCTGAGGTGGCTCTATGGTGGCGGCACGGGTGCGCACATGTGGTGGCTACCTGGCGGTGGTGGTGGCAGCGTGGGAGCTTCGCCGGCGGCGAGTTCTGCGGCGAGGCGAAGTGGCGGGGCGCGATCGAACAGTGCCTGGTCGTGGTCGCAGTGGGCTCAGCCCTGGTCGAGGTTGAAAAAGGGGCCAGGGACTGATCTGCGAAGATTTGGACTGATCTGCAAGGATTTAGTTCGGGATCTTGGACCTATTTGCAAATCTGGAGATCTGGAGGGCTGATGTGAGATCTGATTTTGCAGATGAGTGTTACTAAATCACTTGGACTCATCTAGCAAGAAAAATGGTAAGATCCGATAAGATTTGGTGGGTTTGACAAAAATCGAAAATAGAGTAATTAGGTTAAACAGGGTAATTAGGGTTTTGAAAACTTTGGCGGGGCTGAAACTAGGGTTTCGGTTTAGATTTTGGAATTCTTCCAAAAGAGAAAAATGTTCAGAAAAGTAAAAGGGGAGATATTCACTGAATCAGATCAGAATTTGGAGGTGGTCTGAGACTGTTAGTCTTTTTGGGCTTCTGACAAATCTGAAAAGAACTGATCTGCGATACTTTTGGACTAAAAGGCGAAAATGGTCTGAAAGGTGGAGTTTAGCTGCCAACTTTTTAAATTAAGGTAGTGGCATACCTAAGATCATAATTCTGAGATAAGAGATCAAAAATAAGGTTGAGACATCCGAAAATCCAATGAAGATATGTTGACTAGCATGCTAAAGAGGTGGCAAAATTTGGGATGTTACACGCCTGTCACCGGGTGGCAGCGCCCAAGACACTGGGGGACGCTTGTTACCGAGGCGAGGCTCACCGGGACCGCGATCACTGGGTGGCGGCACTTGGGACAATGGGGGACACCTGTCACTGGGTGGCGACGCCCAGGACACTGGGGGACGCGTGTTACTGGGTCTCCGCTCACTGGGACCGCGGTCACCGGGTGGCGGCGCCCAGGACAAGGGGGACGCTTGTCACCGGGTGGCGGCGCTCGGGGCAAGGGAGGCCCCTATGGCTGGGGCCGCACTCATCGGTACTGTGGTCACCGGGTGGTGGCACCCGGTACACAGGGGGGACGCCTGTTACTGAGGCTCCGCTCACTGGGACCGCGGTCACTGGGTGGCGGCGCCCGGGACAAGGGGGGACGCCTATCACTAGGTGGCAGCGCCCAGGACACTTGGGGACGCCTGTTACCGAGGCGAGGCTCACCGGGACCGCGATCACCGGGTGGCGGCACCTGGGACAATGGGGGACGCCTATCATCGGTTGGCGGCGCCCAGGACACTGGGGGACGCCTGTTACCGGGGCTCCGCTCACCGGGACTGTGGTCATTGGGTGGCGGCGCCCGGGACAAGGGGGACGCTTGTCACCGGGTGGCAGATCCCGGGGCGAGGGAGGCCCCTGTGGCCGGGGCCGCTCTCATCGGGACTGTGGTTACCGGGTGGTGGCACCCGGGACACAGGGGGACGCCTGTTACCGGGGCTCCACTCACTGGGACCGCGGTCACCGGGTGGCGGCGCTCGGGACAAGGGGAGGCGCCTGTCACCAGGTGGCAGCGCCCAGGACACTGGGGACGCCTGTTACCGGGGCGAGGCTCACCGGGACCGCGATCACCGGGTGGTGGCGCCTGGGACAATGGGGGATGCCTGTCACCGGGTGGCGGCGCCAGGACACTGGGGGATGCCTGTTACCGGGGCACTGCTCACTGGGACCGCGGTCACTGGGTGGCGACGCCAAGGACAAGGGCGACACCTGTCACCGGGTGGCGGCGCCCAGGAAGGGAGGCCCCTGTGGCCGGGACCGCACTCATCGGTACTGTGGTCACTGGGTGGCGGCATCCGGGACACAGGGGGAATGCTTGTTACCGGGGCTCCGCTCACCGGGACCACGGTCACTGGGTGGCGGCTCCCGGGACAAGGGGGGACGCCTATCACCGGGTGGCAACGCCGGGGCGAGGGAGGGCCCTGTGGCCGGGGCCCCACTCAACGGGACCGTGGTCACTAGGTGGACACGCCCGAGACACAGGGGGACACCTGTTCCCAGGGCTCCACTCACCGGGACTACGGTCACCGGGTGGCGGTGCCCGAGACAAGGGGAGACACCTGTCACTGGGTGGCGGCGCCCAGGACAAGGGGAGACGCCTGTCACCGGGTGGCAGCGCCCGGGGCGAGGGAGGGCCATGTGGCCGGGGCCCCACTCACCGGGACCGTGGTCACTGGGTGGCGGCGCCCAAGACATAGGGGGACGCCTGCTCCCAGGGCTCCGCTCACCGGGTGGTGGCGCCCAGGGCGAGGGAGGACCCTATGGCCGGGGCCCCGCTCACCGCGACCGTTTAGGCCGAAGATGTCCCCCAGCAAGTCTAATTTGTTTTGGTTATTGAGTCTGAAAGTACTCATACGATTGGACTACAAATACCATGTAATAGGTCTAGGTTAGATCATCGAAGAGTCATAGGACTTATTTGAGTCTTAAACACTTTTGGTTCGTTGATGGACGTAGGCGAGTGTATCCTAACGTTTGATGTGTAAAGCCCTTTGAAAAAAAGAGTTGTGCAATTATTTTGAGCTGTGTTTTCGATCATCTTGGGTTTCGGTAATTCCGAGTAAGATCCCGTTATTCCGTATATTAGTATCTGGGTGAGCCTAGTACGAAAACCAAGGCTAGGTCTCAAATAGATCAAGTTGGTATCAGAGCAACTATCCCATCCTGTGGATGGTGAGGACTCACCAGGGTTACAAAACCTCCGGTGAAACTCCAGGCGAACAATCGACAAAGTCTGAAGGAACCTCTGTACAAGCTAACCTAGCAGATCAAGTGGCTAAGCTCTCCACTGACATGGAAATCGTTCTTCCTTTGATTAAGCAGTAGGCCATGATTGTACCTTCTGAAGCAGGGAAGGTTACGGGTGTGAAGACTGGTGAATACTTGCGTAGGCCAGACGACAAGGAAGAAGAAGACCACCATAAGGTCGACGACCTTGCCAATACCTCCTTAGCTGTTGGATCTTTCAAGATCAACGCTAAGATTGACATACCCATATATGATGGGGTGATCAATGCCGAGAAGCTGGACTCATGGATCGATCAGCTTGAGAGCTACTTTGACCTGAAAGGGTTCAAGAGCGCTCAAAAGGTCAAATTTGCACCTTTGAAGATGAGGAACCATGCCAAGACATGGTGGAAGGTCCTTATCGCCAGTGGTGAAGCTAACGACCTTGTGTGGGGGCAGTTCAAATGACTCCTATGACAAGAATTCTATCCAATGGATTACCTAGAGGAGAGATCAGAACGTTGGCACAGATTGTACCAACGTTGCGACCAGACTGTCCATGACTATACGACAGAGTTTTGGAGACAAGCAATAGTCATCGGCATCTCACAATCTAATCCTCAGGTATTTCAGAAATATACATCTGGACTTCAGGAATCGATCAGTACTAAGCTAAGTCTATTCGATGTCCAAGATATCACAACCGCGAGCACAACTGCTATGGCGATCGAGAAAAAGAACCGTTCCCACGACGACAAAGGCACGAAGGACAGTGCGACCTTGACAAACAAAAACCGAGTCCAAAGAAGAACGCTTCGAAGCTGGGCATGGGTGCCTTTTGCGAGCATTGTCAAGTCGCGGGACATATCAAGGAAAAATACTACAAGCTTCATCTTGAACTTCAACAAAAGAAAATGGACCAGGGAAAAGAACAACCACGGCTACTGCGACTTCACCCGACGAAGAAATTGTCTGAGTGAATTCGATTGATGAGGTGGATACGACCTTGTCTCTGATGGCAATGCCGAAGGAGAGGGGTTCGGATCCACTGAGTGACCATCACCCAATAGAGGACTTGTTCACTATCAACATCCAGGTGAAGCACGAAGTGGTCGCAGCAATATTCAATCCCGGAAGTCAGAAGAATCTGGTCTCCGCTGGACTAGTTCGGCGACTTGGGTTGAAGACAACCACAAACCCGCGACCATATCCGCTGGGTTGGTTTGCATCCGACGTGAACCAACAGATTACATGTCAGTGTGTGTTGAAGTTTGCAATCTCTGTACGATACATCGATGAGGTGCAATGCGATGTTGTTCCTATCGATATCTGTCAGGTGATCTTTGGGGGTCCGTATATGTATGATCGAGAAGCTCAGTTCCATCGGTGAGCGCAAGAGTACGAGCTCACTAAAGATGGAGTTAAGTTTGTGATCAGTAGAGACGTCTACATCAACTCTTCAAACTTGATTACCGCAAATCAAGCCAAACGAATCATCAATGCATGTCACAAGTACGTGCTTGTCATGATTCGACCCATTGGTCAAGGTGATAGTACTCGAGCAGTGTTGCCGTTGGCATGCTGAGAAGATTCTAGTCGTTTGTCAAGACTGCTGGAGGAATACAGTGATCTGTTCGAGAGTACCCATGGTCGTCCGTCGAAACATCCAATCGAGCACAAAATTCAGCTCGTGTCCGATGCGACACTTCCCAATCTGAGTATGTATCTGAACTCGGTATTAAAGAATGAAGAGATCAAGAGACAACTTGGTGAGTTGCTGAATGATGGTGTCATTCAACCAAGTAGTTCACCTTGTGGATCTCCTGTGGTGTTAGTGCCAAAGAAAGATGGGACTTGGCATATGTGCATCGACTATCGAGCATTGAACAAGATCACCATCAAGAACCGGTACCCCCTTCCTCGTATTGATGACCTGCTAGACCAATTGAAGCATGCTGTTGTCTTCTCCAAATTGGATCTTAAGTCAAGACATCATCAAGTCAGCATCCGAGAGGAGGATATGTGGAAGACCGCATTCAAAACACAACAAGGTCTGTTCGAATGGCTGGTCATGCTGTTTGGTCTCTGCAACTCCCCGGCAACTTTCATGCGTCTTATGAATGACGTATTGAGATAGTTCATCAACGACTTTGTGATCGTTTACCTCGACGACATACTGGTTTATAGTCGTTCATGGGATGAGCACCTCATTCATGTCGAAAAAGTGTTCGAACAGCTTCGGCGACATCGACTTTGCCTCAACCGTAAGAAGTGTGAGTTCGGCCAGCAAACTCTACTTTACCTGGGATTCATGGTCGGCAACAATACGTTGCAAATCAAACCGGATAAGGTAAAAGTGATTCGCGAGTGGCCACGATCGCAAACAATTGCGGAAGTGCACACTTTTGTAGGAGCATGCCAATACCTTCGGAAGTTCATCCGACACTTCTCGATTGTGGCTTCTCCGTTGCATGCATTAACTAGGTACAATCAGAAGTTCGAGTAGACAGGGAAACATGAGGACACGTTTCTCTTGCTGAAGAAGAAGATCAGCGAAGCACCTGTGTTAGCTTTACCGAATCTCCAGAAACCATTCGACCTAGAAACTGATGCCTCAAGTTATGCAATGGGCGCAGTGCTCATGCAGGAAGGTCGACCAGTGGCATATCACTCCGAGTTATTCCAGGGAGCTCAAAAGAACTATCCGACGTACGATAAGGAGTTGTGTGCACTACACCAGGCCGTAAAATATTGGTGGTGTTACCTCTTGGGTAAAGAGACTGTTGTCCACACCGACCACCAGCCTTGGCAATATTTGCAAATGCAACCGAAGCTACAGCAAGCTCGACACATGAAGTGGATGTCATATCTGAAACAATTTAATCTGGTGATTAAGTGATAGCAGCGAGGGGCACCCCGATCTTCCTGTGAGATGTGGATACGTTCGATTTGGACGGAGTGGTGACTTTGACCATCCAGCTACAAACCACGCATGGGCAGGAACCTGACAATCGCTAAACCACCAAACCTGCTCATTATCAACCACGCGAAGAACGCGATTGACCTGACCACGAAGGTCTATTCCTGCTAGCAATCAAAGAAACAAGCAAGAATAAGTAAAGGCAATCTGAAATTGCAAATAAGATGAAGCTCGCAACGGTAAAGTTGAGGTTCCATAGCTCGGATCAATTGGCCAGCCGGCACAATAGCAAACCAAGTGGTGTTTCTCACAAGGAGGAAGCACAAACAAAAAAAACCTGAGGAAGGGAGGTGAGGAGTTCAGTCATATACCAGGGTGGCTGCTGTAACAGTAGTAGGGAAACCCTAGGAGGTGAGAATACATGGGCCATGGCCCAACAATGGTGGCACAGCACCAACAGCCTGAATTAGTTTCTGTCTGCTGGATTGTTTCAATGATTTCCACCGCTCCATAGGGAATCTGGTAGTGGGACTGGATCCCTTGGAAAGCTTATCTCCTAAGCTTTCCATGAAGTGGTAGAACATTGAAATCGGAGTCAATATGCAGAAGTTATGCTCATTTGAATGTTTTTGGTGGGTGAAGCCATGTGTGTATCCGGTGTGGTGATGTCCTCATCATCGTTCCCCTCTTCAAATGGAGTCATCCTCGACTCAAGCTCATCTTCGTGGCATAGATAAGGCTTCAAATCTGCAATGTTAAATGTGGGGCTAACCCCAAAATCTGCAAGCAACTCGAGCTTATATGCATTATCATTAATTCATTCTAGCACCTTAAAGGGGCAATTAGCTCGTGGCATCAATTTAGATTTTCTCAAATCAGGGAACCTCTCTTTTTGCACAAATGTAACCAAACAAGATCATCAGGCTCAAAGGTCAATTGTTGTCTACCATGGCTTCTGGCAATCCTATACTTCTCATTCATGCGCTCAATGTTATCCTTCGTAGTGGCATGCAACTTGAGAATAAAATCATCACGTTTCTTAGCATCTAAATTCACCCTTTCCGAAGAGAGAAGAGGCAACAAATCTATGGGAGCATGAGGGTTGAAATCATACACTACCTGAAATGGGCTTACCTTTGTAGTCAAATGTAGTGCACAGTTGTAGGCAAACTCCACATGAGGAAGGCACTCCTCCCACTCTTTCAAGTTCTTTTTCAAAATAGCCCGCAACATGGTGGACAATGTGTGGTTGAGAACTTCAGTTTGACCATCGGCTTGAGGATGACAAGTGGTAGAAAACAGCAACTTTGTCCCCAACTTGTTCCATAGTGTTCTCCAAATATGGCTCAAGAATTTGGCGTCACGATCTGAAACAATAGTGGAAGCATACCATGCAAGTGAACAACCTCATTGAAAAACAAATCAACAATATGAGTGGCATCATCGCTCTAGTGGCATGGGATGAAATATGCCATTTTTGAAAACCTATCCACTACAACGAAAATACTATCCCTACCCCTCTTTGTCCTAGGTAAACCTAGAACAAAATCCATTGAAATATCTTCCCATGGTGCACTAGGAGCGGGTAGAGGCATATACAAACTGTGGGGGTTCAACCTTGACTTAGCCTTTTGGCACGTGGTGTAACGTGCCACGTAGCGCTCGAGGTCGCACCTCATCTTTGGCCAATAGAAGTGTGTGGCCATAACGTCCTCCATCTTTTTAGCGCCAAAGTGTCCCATCAATCCACCTCCATGCGCTTCCTGCAACAGCAAGAGACAAACGGACGCAACCAGAATGCATAATCGGTTAGCTCTAAACAAGAAACCATCATTGTACATAAATTTATTCCAGCCCTTTCCCTCTCTACAATGCAGCAAGGCATCCTTATAATCATCATCCAGAGCATAGAGATCCTTTATTGTTTCTAAGCCAAAAACACAACAATCAGGTTGAGGCATCATGGCATATCTCCTAGACAATGCATCAACAATCACATTATCCTTTCCCTTCTTGTGTTTGATGACATAAGGAAAGGACTCAATAAATTCAACCCATTTAGCATGTCTACGATTCAGCTTGTTTTGGCTTCTAATGTGCTTAAGAGATTCATGATCAGAATGTATGACAAATTCCTTAGGCCATAAGCAATGTTGCCACGTCTCTAAAGAACGAACAAGAGCATACAATTCTTTATCATACGTGGAATAATTAAAGACAGGCCCACTCAATTTCTCACTGAAGTAAGCAACAGGTTTACCTTCCTAAATCAATACACAACCAAGACCAATGCCACTAGCATCACACTCAAGTTCAAAGGTCTTACCAAAATCTGGAAGTTGTAGTAGTGGTGCATTGGTGAGCTTCTCTTTCAAGTGGTTGAAGGCATCTTCTTGTGCTTTCCCCCAATAGAATATTATGCCTTTCTTTGTCAATTTGTTCATTGGGGCAGCAATGGTGCTGAAATCTTTCACAAAGTGGCGATAGAATCCCGCAAGCCCAAGGAAACTCCGCACTTGGGTGACCGTGTTAGGAGTCGGCCAACTCTTGATGGCTTAGATCTTGACTTCATCTACCTCAATTCACTGCGGTGTGACAACATAGCCAAGAAACAAGACTCAATCGGTGCAAAAGGTGCACTTCTCAAGGTTACCAAACAAACGTGCATCTCGTAGAGCATTAAAAACAGCATGTAAATGATCAAGATGTTCGGAAAGTGACTTGCTGTAAATCAAGATATCATCATAGTATACCACCACAAATCTACCAATGAAAGGGCGCAAAACTTCATTCATCAATCACATGAAGGTACTAGGGGCATTGGTCAAACCGAAAGGCATAACTAACCACTCGTACAAGCCAAATTTTGTTTTAAACGCTGTCTTCCATTCATCTCCAAGTTTCATCCTTATTTGGTGGTAGCCACTACACAAGTCAACTTTAGAGAACATGGTAGAGCCACTTAATTTGTCTCGCATATCATCCAACCTAGGAATAGGGTGACGATATCTAACAGTGATATTATTGATGGCTTTACAATCCATACACATACACCAAGATCCATCTTTCTTAGGAACCAAAAGCACAGGGACAGCACATGGACTAAGGCTCTCGCGTATGTACCCTTTGTCAAGCAAGTCTTGCACTTGATGCTGAATCTTCTTAGTCTCCTCCGGATTGGTCCTATATGGCGCACGGTTTGGCAAGGTTGCTCCCAGGATCAAGTCAATTTGGTGCTCAATTCCCCTAATTGGTGGCAGCCCGGGGGTACCTCTTCCGGAAACACATCCTCATACTCCTGCAAAAGGTTTGTAACGGCAGGAGGCAAAGAATTAGGCATATTCTTCAAAGAAAACAAGGCATCTTTGCAAATCAAAGCATAGCAGCAAGCATTGTTCTCATCCAAAGCATGCAAATCAGATTTTGTAGCAAGCATAACAGCACCTTTCAATTTTATTTCAGATTTCCTAGAACTAGGTTCTTTCTTCTTAGGTGGAGTTATCTCTCTAGCAACAATCTGATTTTCACTTTGCTCACTTTCTCTTTTCTCTTGTCATCTCTCTCTAGCTCATCCTTCAAAATGGCAGCAAGGGACATCGGATCTAAAACAATTTTTCTCCCTTTGAACATAAGAGTGTATTGGTTATTTCTACCATGATGAACGGTGTCTCTATCATATTGCCATGGTCTACCTAACAATAGAGAACATGCTTGCATAGGTACAACATCGCAATCAATATGATCATGGTATGAATGAATAGAAAAGTGCACTCTCACAACCTTTGTTACCTTTAGCTTCCCACTTGAATTAAACCATTGAATGTAGTAGGGACGTGGGTGCTGATTCGTGGTCAAGCCAAGCTTCTCGACCATCTCCATGCTAGCAAGGTTGTTGCAACTCCCACCATCAATGATGACCCTAACCGAACGCTCCTTGACCACAAACTTTGTTTGGAACAAGTTATGGCGTTGGTTCTGTTCGACACGCTCCCTTTGGGCACTAAGGACACGCTTGACAATGGTGCTCATGTACCTTTCAGACATTTCAGCGCCCAAATGCTCCTCATCAAGATCACCATCACACCCTTCACCTACAGGGTTAGTTGCAACCAAAACATGTTCACCTTCCACGTCACTAGCGGAAGTATACTCACCATCTCCCTTAGCAATGAGAGCTCGCTGGTTTGGGAAATCATGCATGAAGTGCCCAAATCCCTTGCATCGATGGCATTGCACATCACGTGTGCGGCCGGTGGAAGCAACCGAGGAAGCGCTCTTGGCGGGGGCTTGCATGGTAGCTGTCTTGCTTGTCTCAAAAATGTGCATAGGGGTTGAAGTTGAGGTAGGGGCAGCAGGGCGTCCACGGTTGGAGGATGGAAGTGCACGGCCAGCGGGGGTAAATGATTGTGCCTTGTCTTGCACTTGGCTTGGCCACGAAGAAGAAGAGCCTCCAAACGATGCCCTCACTTTGGAGTGTCGACCCTATACTTCCCTTTCAGCTTTACAAGCAAGATGGAACAAGAGGGTGATAGAATTGTAATCTTTATAATCAAGGATGTCCTGGATTTCCCGATTAAGCCCTCCCAAGAACCTAGCCATCTTAGCATCCTCAACTTCCTCTAAGACACAACGTAACATACCAATTTGCAACTCTTGATAATATTTCTCTACAGTTTTATTACTGTCGGGGGAAATCTCCGCGGGACTAAGTCCAGGTAAGTTGTGTCATGGTTGCCCGGGCACTTGGCCTCCGGGGCCTCCCCGGGCGCCGCCTTTTGGCTCCCGGGACGGTTCCTCCAGTGCCCTCCTGGGCGCCGCCTTTTGCCCGGGGACTTGGCTTCCGGGGCCTCCCCGGGCGCCGCCTTTTGGCTCCCGGGACGCGGCCTCCGGTGCCGTCCCGGGCGCCACCATTTGCCCGGGGACGTGGCCTCCGGGGCCTCCCCGGGCGCCGTCTTTTGGCTCCCGGGACGGGGCCTCCGGTGCCCTCCCGGGCGCCGCCTTTTGCCCGGGGACTTGGCCTCCAGGGCCTTCCCGAGCGCCGCCTTTTGGCTCCCGGGACGCGGCCTCCGGTGCCGTCCCGGGCGCCGCCATTTGCCCGGGGACTTGGCCTCCGGGGCCTCCCCGGGCGCCGCCTTTTGGCTCCCAGGACGGGGCCTCCGGTGCCCTCCCGGGCGCCGCCTTTTGCCCGGGGACTTGGCCTCCGGGGCCTCCCCGGGCGCCGCCTTTTGGCTCCCGGGACGCGGCCTCCGGTGCCGTCCCGGGCGCCGCCATTTGCCCGGGGACTTGGCCTCCGGGGCCTCCCCGGGCGCCGCCTTTTGGCTCCCGGGACGGGGCCTCCGGTGCCCTCCCGGGCGCCGCCTTTTGCCCGGGGACTTGGCCTCCGGGGCCTCCCCGGGCGCCGCCTTTTGGCTCCCGGGACCTGGCCTCCGGGACCGTCCCGGGCCTCACCGCCCTCCTGAAGGTAAAGTCTCGAACTGTTTGTCACGTGCAGGTCACGCGAGGGGCGCCTCGGGAAGTAGCAACCACCTGTCAAGCATCCAAGGCGTTTGACCGGGAGAAGGACGGTCCTGCCCTTCAATCCGACGGTGGCTTCCGGGGTAGTTTAGATTTTTTGCTGCTTTTTGGGGCTATAAATAGCCCTTGTACCCCTCTATTGTAGGGGATCGGTTCTTTTATTGGAATAGCCAAACTCACAGACGTGCTCCGGAAGCCTCTCCCCCGGAGAGAGCCTCCCCAGCCGACTCCGGTTGGGAGCGCGTCGACAGGACTAGGGCCCCCACCGGGACCCGAACCTGTATAAACCCGTGTGTCATTTTTTGTGCTTGTCCGGCGGGGGAGGACCGGTCATCCGGTCAACCCGCGCCGCGTAATCTTCGCTAGGATCACTCTCAAAACCTGCCGGGGTATTCGCAATACCACGACAGTTGGCGCCGTCCGTGGGGACTCGTGACAAGACGCCATGGCTCCCCCAAGAACAAGGGCTCGCACCCTTCCCGGAGACCCGGGTCTCGGAGACCCGGCGCCGCCCGCCCGGGACACGGCTGTCCCGGCGGTCCCTTCCGGAAGCGACCTGGCCCAGGTACCACCTCCCTCCTTTCCTCTTAACTTAGGTGCTTCCACCTCCAGGTCGTTCCCGGTGACCGCGGGGACCTCGGCCGGGACAAGCGTCCCCCCGACGGCTCCCCCGGCTCCCCGGGACGCCCTGCTCGAAGCTCTCGTGGAAGGCCAGCTCCGCGCCCAGCGCTCTATGGACGAACTCCTTAGCGTGTTGGCGCGGCCTCCGGCCCCCACATTTGCTTCGCACCCATATCCGGGGAACATGCCCCCGTTTATGGGTTACCCGGCGGCCCCTTCGGCCTCGGGGGGGTTGTCCGCCCCATATGATCCTGTCGGGGGGTTCCCTCCCCCTGCGGGATATACGTCCGGACCCTTCCCGGCACCCGGGTCCGTCCCGGTACTGGGAGGTTACTTCATGCCGGGGCCCTTCATGGCACCAGGGGGGTACCCCGTCCCCGGCCTATTCCCGGGGCCGGGAGCCCATTTTTCACTGGGGGTTTACCCTGCGCCGGGAGCCGGTCCCGCCCCCCGCGTCGCGTTTACCGCACCGGGGGCGGTTGACAGAGCAGCCCCCGTGCCGCAGCGGACTCCCCCCCGCATGGGCTCCCCGGTTCCGGACGCCGCCACGGGGGCTCCCCCCTCGCCGGTTCCGGGTGTTACAGGGCATGCCCCCTTCCCGGTTCCAGTCGTGGCCGCTGGGGCCCCCTCCACTTCAATTCCAGGCGTCGCCGCGGGCGCCCCCTCCCCGGTTCCGGATGATACAGGGGCTTCCCCCTTTCCGCTCCCGGGGGTCGTCGCAAGGGGCCCGCCCCAACCGGCTCCGGAAGCTACAGCGCACGAGCTCCCTCTCTCGGTGGGACAGGTCCGTTTCGCCTCGGGGGAGGTCGAGCGAATGCGTTCACCAGAGCGCGGGGAAGAACTTCCCCCCGGCCGCGGGCACGGGGAGCCTCGCTCTCGCACGGGCCGGGGGAAGAACCCGCTGGAGAGCCAACCTCTCCGGCAGAGAGCCCGGACGTCCGAGAACTCAGCCCCGGTCCGGAGGAAAAGCGTCGCCACCGCCATTCTAGCGGACCTCTCGGACCGCTTCCAGACTCAGACAACGAAGGTCCCGTGAAAGGAGATAGCGACAGGGGCTCTCCCCGGGAAGTGCAGGGGGCTAACCAGCCCCTGTGCCGAAGGCTTCGCAGCATCCGGTGGCCGCGGCCCTACCGCCCGCCACACATCGAACACTATAACGGCGAGGCAGACCCTTACGAGTTTGTGCAGGTCTACTCCACTGCTATCTCCGCGGCAGGGGGGGACGAGTCAGTACAGTGCAACGTCTTCCCCCTTTACCTCTCCGGCATCGCCCTCTCCTGGTTCTACAACCTGAAGGCCGGCTCCATCAAGTCTTTCTCGCAGCTCAAGCGGGAGTTATGTGCCAACTTCCAGGGGAACTACGTGCGTCCCCTGGACTCCTCGCAGCTGTATACTGTCCGGCAGAGGACTGGGGAGACCATCAGAAGCTTCTTCAAGCGCTTTGCCCAGGTGAAGAGCAAAGTGGCCCACGTCCCCGACTCTACGGTCATCGAAGCCTGCAAAAGCGGCATCCTCCCGGGGGAGCTCCACCGAAGGCTCTCCCGGAGCTGCCCCTCTTCCGCCGACGAGCTCTTCAACGTGCTCGAAAAGTACGCTCGGGCGGAGGAAGACGATATCTGGAAAAAGACCCAGGGGGCTCTGTGGGACCCTCATTTGAGGATTCCAGTGGCAATCGCCCAGGTGGATTGCACTCAGAAAAGGCACATTGCAGCTCACAACAACAAGATGCATTATATAAAAATGCGAGTAATTAAAAACAAGTGCTGATCACAAGGACCAACATTACAATAACTTAGCGCCGAAATGACGCATTTAATTGTTAATACAAATTAAGGAGTTTTCGACACAAAGGTCGGCACAAAATAAAACAGCAACGATAAACAAAAGGACTTCTTCAGTCTTCTTTCTCTGCAGCGGCGGTATTGCATGGGCCTTCTCCACATCGAACTCCACCTTGGTACATAACCCTTTAACTAGATGGGTCCTCAGTTTCTTCTTCTTGTTCCACATTGGGTTCAAGACCATAAGATTCAGGGTCGGCAAATCCTTCCTCTAAATTTGTTTGTAAAAGCAAGAGTGAGCACATTGTCCACATGGTGCTCAACAAGTCCCAAGTAACAATGCATATATATATAGATGATGGGGAGTTTCTCAAAGAACAGCTCTTTGGCTCTGTGTATAAATATATAATAGATTTTCACATGCAGCTTTAAAGAAAGGTCTTTATTCTCGAAAGTGGGGCTTTTGAAATCCCAAGCTAGATTTTCAGAAATGTTGTGTGTGGCGGTCTTTCATGAGTCACCACTTTATTCAGATTTTGTGAAAAACTTCCAAAAGCTACTTGTGCTGCATCGACGTGAATAGAATTCACAGCGCGCAGACTCCATGACCTGGGAGCTCAGAGTATCTGATACTTTTTAAACTTTGCAAAGGTGTACCACCTTAATCCACCAATCATTCGGCTTTCAAGTCGGATCAGCTTCATGCGACTTTTACGCATGTGACAAGGCCGAGATGACACAACAATTTACAGTCCTAGTATTAACTTATTTCCCTGCCCGGTAAATAGACAGTTATGTCTCAAGTACCGTTGTGGGTCCTCCCCACTGCCTTACTTCCTAGCCTGGGCCTATGCTCTCACAAGACACATAGCCTCTCTTGATTACAGTCGCGCACGACTTAATCTGGCTTAGGGCGTCTTCCTTCTTTCCACCTTTTCCTCTCATGATTTTTCTGATCTCACATCACTCATGGCCTTCTGCGGCCCACCAGTTCTCGCAAGAAACTGGACCGACAACCATTGCAGGGAAAAGCTAACACTAAAGAAAGCTACTAAGTTGCGCCCGTCCCATAAACAGGCAGGTGGTTGGTACGTTTTTCATGCCGCATAGAAGCACAACACAAGGTTCTAGTCCTTATGAATCTTTAGTGAGGAGTCTTTCACAATCCCAGTGCGCACACAGCACCATCCAATCAAACCATCCTCACTATGGATTCCAATCACATTTTCTTTCACAAAAAGGGGTTTTGAACATGCTTTTCTCATATGTGACCATTCAACGTTTATCATATAATCATCGAGCATAGCATAGCCTAAGCATGATATTCTAGGGTAACAAGGGTGCAGGGGTATTCAATGTCAAAAGGGGCTTTTCAATCATTTAGGTCATATCTAATCATTTTATTGAAACATAGTTCTTATTTGAATCTAAGGCATGCATATACTGGAAAACAGTTAACATACTTCATTTCAAAATAGCAGGTGAGACATGATCAAGGGTTTGAGACTTGCCTTGCAGTGACGGGTCTAGCTGCTCAAATGAATCTTCAGGGATCTCCTCTGCTCCTTCAACGTCTGGTTCCACGACGGGTACAAACAACACATACATACCATATAAGCACACAAGCACTAGAAAATAATACGTAAATACATCATGCATGCAGGGGAAATGGTTTAGACAAGGTCACTTGACATTGGTTGAAGAGATGGGTTCAGAGGGCTTGAATGTCGAAGGGCTGACATTCGACTCATGGCTTGACATTGCCCTAAATCGGTTCTAGGTTTGTTTTCTGGAGGTGTGATAGTAGGGAATGTTGTAGAACATGGCTCAAAAGGCTTAGTGGACAAAGTGGCATTTCAATTGCTCAAAAGAAACAAGTCCAAATCATCCAATGCCACAGGTGGACATGCACTGACATAGTGTTAGACATGGCCAGAAACTAGGGCATTGCATAACTTTTGACTCAGAACTCCAATTGATGCACAACTTTGTCTGGGGTTTAGGCATTGACAACAGCTACAAAACTCTCAACAGGCTCAAGGGCTGAAAGTGGCCGGAGGGTGGCCAAATCCGGTGAGCAAACACGGTGGCCTTAACATGAACTGAGCCACTGGACAGCAACCTTGGCATGACCATAACTTTTGATTCAGCTCGATTTAGAGGTTGGGCTAGTAGACAAAATTGCTCAGGGGGTTGAGATCTATCTAAATGACAAGGTCTCATCGGCTGGTTTGGCCGGAAAGCGAACTCCGGCGATCGGGGCCGAAGACGAAGGCACCGATTTGGGGGTTTTCGTTCCAGGGCGTTTGAACACAATTCAACGCTCGGGAAGCATCTAGGGGCTGTCACAAGGCTATTGGTGCACTCAATTTTGCCAGAGATCGGCTGGAGAAGCACGGCGGCGTGCTCCGGTGAACTACCGAGGCTCGAACATGGAAATCCGGCGCTCGGGGCAAAATTGGCGAATCCAAGCTTGCAGGTTTGTTACTCCCAGCTCACTGACCAATATCCTCTACAGGCACGAGGATCAATTGGGCTTGAATCACTCGGCATTGCGGGAACAAGGGATTTTGGTTTTCCGGTGATTGCCGGCGTTGAGGTGCGCCGGGGACCAATTGATGGCTATGAAACGTACAGGGGGATGAAAGGAGCTTACTGGTGGTGTTGGTTTGGAGGAAGAAGCTTCGGGCGAAGCTGGCGCCGTTAGCTTCAAGAACTGCTCGCCGGAGAAGATGAACTTCGCGGCGGCGCTGAGGACTCGGTTACTCTCGGGTGCTAAGGCTATGGCAAGGAAGCTGTGGGGTGGTGTGAGGCAATGCTGGGCAAGGGAGGGGGGTTTATATAGCCGTGGATGAGGCTCTCGGGAGCAGCAGCAATCGCCGGAGGGATTTTCTTCTGGCGCTGGGGCGGTCATCGAGGTATTTCGGGACGCGGCGGGGCTCTGCCAGAGGCGGTGAATCGCGGGGAAGAAGGATTCGGTCAGGGTGGTGGCGATGATCTACGGGATGGCGGCCAAGTGGCATAAAGCTCCTGGCAGCAGCAGCAGCAGCAGCACGCGCGCGCGGGGAAGAAGGTGGCACGGTGGGGCTTGAGTGCTCCACGGTGGCGGTACAGCTGCGCACGGCTGGTGGCTACGTGGCCATGAGGTGGCAGCGCGGCAAACCTCGCCGGCGACGAGTTCAACGGCGCGGCAATTTGGCGGTTGCTGGTTGAAAACTTCACAGGGACCTGGTTGTGAACTTTGGACCTATTTGCAACGATTTGGACTGATCTGTGAAGGTTTTGGCTCGGGAGTTTGGACCTAATTGCAATTCTGAAGATCTGAAGGGCTGATTTGAAATCTGATTTTGCAGATGAGTGCTACTAAATATCTTGGACTCATCTAGCAGGAAAAATGATGAAATCCGATAACATCTGGTGGTTTTGACAAAATTCGAAAACAGGGTAATTAGGGTAATTAGGGTTTGAACTTTTGTCGAGGCTGAAACTAAGGTTTTGGTCGAGATTCTGGAATTCTTCCAGAAGGGAAAAATGTTCAGAAAAATGAAAGAAAGGTTATCACTTGATCAGATTTGGATTTTGAGGTGATCTGGGACTTTTAGCCTTTTTGGGTTTTCTGAAACTTCTGAAAAGGACTAAATTGAAACGCCTTTGGACTGAAATGTGAAAATGATCTGGGGAAAGAAGTTTAGCAGCCAACTTTTTAGGTTAAGGTAGTGGCATACCCAAGATCAAGATAGGGTTAAAATATCAGGGTTTCCAAAGAAATTATGCTGATTCGTAAGCAGAAAGGATAATCAAAAACTGGGGTGTCACAACCTACCCTCCTTAGGAATAATCTCGTCCTCGAGATTCCGAACAGTCTGAGAATAGGTAAGGAAAATTTTGACGCAGCTCTTCTTCTCTTTCCCAAGTTAATTCTTCTTCGGTGTGGTTGTTCCATTGGATTCTGCAAAATTTTATGGTCCTTGACTTCAATCTCCTTTCACTGACTTCTAGCACCTTGACTGGATATTCCTGGTATGTCAGATCCGGTTGAACCTCCATTTCTGTGGGAGACACTTGCTCCGTTGGTTTTCTCAGGCATTTCCTCAGTTGGGATACGTGAAAGACATCATGGACTCCTGCTAACTCAGGCGGTAGCTCTAGTTTGTATGCTACTTCTCCTCGTCTTTCCAAAACCTTGTATGGTCCTACATATCTTGGGCTCAATTTTCCCTTCATCTGGAATCGTCGAACTCCTTTGTAGGGTATTACTTTGAGATATACGTGATCGCCTATCTCGAAGGATAGTTCTCTCCCTCTTTTGTCGGCGTAACTCTTTTGTCGAGACTGGGCCGTTTTCAGTCTCTCTTGTATGATCCTTACATGAGCTGTGGCATCCTCCACTAATTGCGGTCCAAGGAATTGCTTCTATCCCACTTCGGTCCAATATAGCGGCGTACGGCACTTCCTTCCATAAAGTGCTTCATAAGGGGCCATTTGTAGACTCACTTGGTAGCTATTGTTGTAGGTAAATTCTGCGTATGGTAGAAATTGCTCCCAAGAATTTCCATAGTCCAAAGCACAAGCTCTCAACATATCTTCTAAAATTTGGTTCACTCTTTCTGTTTGACCTCCAGTTTGCGGGTGGTAAGCTGTACTGAACTTCAACTTCGTTCCTAGGGATTTCTGTAATTCTTCCCAAAATCTTGATACAAATTGTGCTCCTCTGTCTGAGACGATTGTTTTTGGTACTCCATGAAGCATAACAATCCTGGTAAGATACAGCTCTGCCAGCTTTTGCGTTGTGTACTGCGTCTTTACTGGTAGAAAATGAGCTACTTTCGTCAATCTATCGACTATGACCCATATAGAATCGTATCCTTGTTGGGTTCTTGGTAAACCAACTATGAAATCCATTCCAATCTCATCCCATTTCCATTCCGGGGTTGGTGGGGGTTGCAGCGGTCCTGCAGGTTTCTGATGTTCTGCTTTCACTCTTTGACAGGTATCACAAGAAGCTATAAATTCGGCAATTTCCTTTTTCATTCCTTTCCACCAAAACCGATCCTTTAGATCCTGATACATCTTTGTACTTCCTGGGTGAATAGAGTATGGGGTACAATGGGCTTCTTGTAGTATCATGTTCTTGATTTCCTTATCTCCTGGAACACAGATTCGGTCATGATACCACAAAATTCCTTCTTCGTCCTCACGAAGGTTAATCACATCCTCGTGTTTCATGTCCTCTTTCATCTTCTGAATACTCTGGTCCACTTCCTGAGCTTTTCGGATTTGGTCCTTCAGCTCGCATTTCACTGCCAATGCGGCGACGGTTCCTTGTTCAACGAACTCTAAACTCAACTTCTCGAAGTCTCCAAGCAATTGGGGTGGTATTCCTAAGATCTTTGCTTGATTGCAGTAGGATTTTCTGCTCAAGGCATCAGCTACTACATTCGCTTTTCCAGGGTGGTAGTGTATTCCAAGGTCATAATCTTTAATCAGCTCTAACCATCTTCGCTGTCTCATGTTCAAGTCCTGTTGGGTGAAGATGTATTTCAAACTCTTGTGGTCCGTGTAGATTTCACATCTATTTCCAAGTAGATAGTGTCGCCAAATCTTTAACGCATGAACGACGGCGGCTAACTCCAAGTCGTGAGTTGGATAATTCTCCTCGTGTGGTCGCAATTGTCTCGATGCATAAGCTACGACTCTTCCTTCTTGCATAAGGACACAACCTAGTCCTTGCTTTGACGCATCGCAGTAGACTTCAAAATCCTTTTTGTTATCCGGTAACGTAAGGACAGGTGCGGTTGTTAGTATCTTCTTCAACTCCTCAAAGCTCTTTTCACATCCTTCTGTCCAGTCGAATAAAACATCTTTCTTTAGTAGTCTGGTGAGTGGCTTTGTAATCTTGGAGAATCCTTTGACAAATCTCCGGTAATATCCGGCTAATCCTAGGAAACTTCTTACTTCAGTCACTGTCTCCGGTTGTTTCCATTCCATGATAGCCTGAATTTTTGACGGATCCATTGAGATTCCTTTTCCAGAGATAATGTGGCCTAAGAATGAAATTTCTTTTAACCAAAAGGCACACTTATCGAATTTGGCATACAGTCGATGTTCTACTAACTTTTCCAGCACCATCCTAAGATGTTGTGCGTGCTTTTCCTCTGACTCTGAAAAGATGAGGATGTCGTCGACAAACACAATGACAAACTTGTCCAGAAATTCCATGAGAACCTTGTTCATCAAATTCATGAACACTGCTGGCGCATTTGTTAAACCAAATGGCACTACAGTAAACTCATGCAATCCATATCTTGTTATGAATGCAGTTTTCGGGATATCTTGTTCTCGAATCTTCAGCTGGTGATATCCAGACCTCAGGTCGATCCTTGAGAATATCTTTGCTCCTCTTAGTTGATCAAAGAGATCGTCGATCCTTGGTAAAGGGTACTTGTTCTTGATCGTCATATCGTTTAGCTTCCGGTAGTCGACACAAAGTCGTAGACTGCCATCTTTCTTCTTAGCGAAAAGCACCAGGGCTCCCCAAGGTGAGGAACTTGTTCTAACAAATCCCTTTCTTTCCAATTCTTCCACTTGCTTTCTTAATTCTTCTTGTTCTTCACTTGTCATACGTGCAAGCTTTCTTGCATAAGGGGCAGATCCGGGTTTTAATTCGATTGAGAATTCAATGTCCCGATCTGGTGGCATTCCGGGAAGCTCTTCAGGAAAAACTTCTGGATATTCATTCACCATTGGAACTCCCTCAAACTCAACTCCTTCCAAGCTGTTCAAACTGTACACTCGGTTGTTCACTATTGATCTCTCTGCCTGGAGTGTGACTTGTTTTCCTTCAGCATTCGTCAGGGTTATTGCCTTCTTTTCACAGTCCATCTGACCTTTATGCTTGGCTAACCAATCCATTCCGAGAATGACGTCTAGTCCTTGAAGGTCCAAAACTAGCAGGTTTGCTAGGAATCCTAGATTGCCAATACTAAAGGCGATATTTCTACAGATAGAGTTGACAGGCATTCGAGCTCCAGGGGATTGAATTAAAATAGGGAACTCTAATGCAGAAACTGGCAACTTATTTCTGAGCACGAAGGGTCTTGACACAAATGAATGAGTAGCACCAGGGTCAAATAATGCAACTGAAAGTTCAGAGTGGATAAAGATCCTACCGATTACGACGTCTGATGCTTCTCCTGCTTCAACGGCAGATGCATAGTTAAGTCTTCCGCGACCTGCAGTAGGTACTCCTCTTCCTCGACCATTTTGAAACCTTCCTCCTCTGGAGGGTGGAGCATTCCTGGTGAAGCCTTGGGCTGGAACAGAGGGTCTTGCAGCTTGCATACGAGCGACATTAGATGGAAGGTGTTGCAGTGGACAAGTGTTCCTACGATGTCCCTTCCTTCCGCAGTGAAAGCACTCCTCGTTCTTAAGGGGGCAGTCCTTCAAGAGGTGATTTCCTCTACATCCAGTACATTGGGCTATCGCAGTAGGCACAGGCCTTTGGGGTCTCTGAGGTGGTCTGAAGGCTGGTCGGAAAGTTGGCATCGGTCTCCCTCGACTAGCACCTCCTTGGTAAGAGTTGGGCAAAGCCTTCCTCTTTCGGTCTTCTTCAATTATTCCTCTTTTCTCCTCCATCTTAAGTAGTCGGTTTATTAGGACGTGGAAGTCTGTGAACTCGTGGGATGACAGTTGGTATTGCAGGGAATTCTGTAGTCCTTCACAAAACCTATCAATCTTCCTTTCCTCTGTCGCTATATCTTCAGGTGCGTATCTTGCCAGCTGAATAAATTCATGCAGGTATTGTTTCACGGTTTTACTCCCTTGTCGCAGATTTACGAATTCTCGGCGCTTTGCCTGGACAACGCCTTTTGGGACGTGGTATCTACGGAATTCCTCCTTGAATTCATTCCAGGTGATCGAATCTCTGTTGGTGTGCACTGTTTGGTAATTCTCCCACCAAGCGGCAGCAGGTCCAGCCAATTGGTTTGATCCATACAAGAGCTTTTCTTCATCACTGCATCTGACGGTATTCAACTTTCTTTCCACATCTCGGAGCCAGTCGTCTGCCACGATGGGGTCTTCTGTGCTTGAGAAAGTCGGGGGTCGCGTCTTTTGAAAATCAGTTAACTTTGCGCCCATCACGGGTCCTTCAGTTTGTCCGGATGCAATATGTTGCATCAGCTGTCCCAAGATTTGGTTCTGCACAGCCGCTGACTCTTGCCGATTGCGCTCCATCCATAGCAGCACATCGTTGATGTCACCTCCCTGTGGCATCGTCGAAGATCCTGGTCTATCGGGGTCTGTGCGGCCTCTCGCTCCGGGTGTAGCTCTTGTATTGTTGGGGTTTTCCTCTAGCCCTCCTTCCTGGGGTCTCGCGCGTGTGTTAACCATCCTACTCAAACAGGAGGTTAAGAATAGAAACATTGATTCGGAAAGAATCATTCACAGGGATGCTAGCAAAATGCTGGCATTAACTCAAGAAGTAAGAATAAGAATATGCAAAATGACTTTTCCATAAACCAATTTTTCAAAAGATACAAAGCTTCTAGCCTCATTGGCTTACAGAGCTCCTCTAGCAACCAGCATACATCAATCATACTAAAACAACTACTACAACAAAAGGAAATCTAGCGTCTGCTGGGCTAGGCACAAAAGGTCGAAAGTCTGCAGTCACTCCTCAGCATCATCAGAAGAATCACAAGGCTCAACCTCCTCGGGATCCTCCTCCTCATCGTCATCAGCATCCATCGGGTCATCCTCCTCGTTGTCGTCGATGTTGATAGGCTCCTTCCCTTTTCCTTCGGGGGTCTTCTTCTTCTGTGCGGTGCAAGGAAGCTCGATTGCTTCACCGTTGATGACTATGCCACGCGACGCAGGCATGAAACCACTGAGATACTCCTTCGGGTTTCCTACCTTCTTGCGAGCGGTGATCCTCAACTTTGGGCGACTCTTCTTGGTTACCGACTCTGCAGCTTCAAGGTCCTTTTCTCCACTTGATTCAGCCATTTCTTGAATTTGTCTTTCTTTTTCTCGGAGGCTTGCACGAGCCCTAATAAGCATGCCCTCAAGGTAGTGGCGATCATCGCGAACACGCTCGTAGTCTCGAAATAGGCGGGTGTATGCAATCTCCGAAGCGCGAACGACGTCTCGAGTCTTCGTCAGGATAGCGTTCTCCTGGTCGCTGGACCGAAGAACAACTCGGTACTCCGATCCGGGGACCTGGTAAGGCACGAAGCGGTAAGGGGAATCAGAAAGGTAGTCGCTGTACATCTGCCAGACGGAACCTACAGAACGACGGGCAGCGTCCAAGATAGCATCCTCCTCTTCTTCTCTACGGGCTTGGCGTCTAACTGAGCCTCTCCCATGCTCGGGGATCTCGTAGACAATCACCGAGGCCCGACAACCTATGGGTCGTCCATTTATCTCATCTTGCCAGACGCAATATACCGGTCTCTGACTGTCCCGTGCTCCCAGGAATTGCAGCATCATCCACAACAACAGTGCCCATGATCCGAGCTCGTCCCCATGAAGGTATCTCCTATCGAAAGCCATCTGAAGACAGAACAAAAGGCATCTATAAGAGAAGTCCAAAATCTTTTTCCAAAGATCAAAATAACATTTTTCTTAAGGAAAATAGGTTTCGTAAACAAATTTTGACAAAGAACTAGCGAACTTTTCTTCTAGGGACGCCAAATTCTATCTAAGGGTTACGACCTACAGTCGAGTCTTCTGCTCTGATACCAAGTTCTGTGGGACCCTCATTTGAGGATTCCAGTGGCAATCGCCCAGGTGGATTGCACTCAGAAAAGGCACATTGCAGCTCACAACAACAAGATGCATTATATAAAAATGCGAGTAATTAAAAACAAGTGCTGATCACAAGGACCAACATTACAATAACTTAGCGCCGAAATGACGCATTTAATTGTTAATACAAATTAAGGAGTTTTCGACACAAAGGTCGGCACAAAATAAAACAGCAACGATAAACAAAAGGACTTCTTCAGTCTTCTTTCTCTGCAGCGGCGGTATTGCATGGGCCTTCTCCACATCGAACTCCACCTTGGTACATAATCCTTTAACTAGATGGGTCCTCAGTTTCTTCTTCTTGTTCTACATTGGGTTCAAGACCATAAGATTCAGGGTCGGCGAATCCTTCCTCTAAATTTGTTTGTAAAAGCAAGAGTGAGCACATTGTCCACATGGTGCTCAACAAGTCCCAAGTAACAATGCATATATATATAGATGATGGGGAGTTTCTCAAAGAACAGCTCTTTGGCTCTGTGTATAAATATATAATAGATTTTCACATGCAGCTTTAAAGAAAGGTCTTTATTCTCGAAAGTGGGGCTTTTGAAATCCTAAGCTAGATTTTCAGAAATGTTGTGTGTGGCGGTCTTTCATGAGTCACCACTTTATTCAGATTTTGTGAAAAACTTCCAAAAGCTACTTGTGCTGCATCGACGTGAATAGAATTCACAGCGCGCAGACTCCATGACCTGGGAGCTCAGAGTATCTGATACTTTTTAAACTTTGCAAAGGTGTACCACCTTAATCCACCAATCATTCGGCTTTCAAGTCGGATCAGCTTCATGCGACTTTTACGCATGTGACAAGGCCGAGATGACACAACAATTTACAGTCCTAGTATTAACTTATTTCCCTGCCCGGTAAATAGACAGTTAAGTCTCAAGTACCGTTGTGGGTCCTCCCCACTGCCTTACTTCCTAGCCTGGGCCTATGCTCTCACAAGACACATAGCCTCTCTTGATTACAGTCGCGCACGACTTAATCTGGCTTAGGGCGTCTTCCTTCTTTCCACCTTTTCCTCTCATGATTTTTCTGATCTCACATCACTCATGGCCTTCTGCGGCCCACCAGTTCTCGCAAGAAACTAGACCGACAACCATTGCAGGGAAAAGCTAACACTAAAGAAAGCTACTAAGTTGCGCCCGTCCCATAAACAGGCAGGTGGTTGGTACGTTTTTCATGCCGCATAGAAGCACAACACAAGGTTCTAGTCCTTATGAATCTTTAGTGAGGAGTCTTTCACAATCCCAGTGCGCACACAGCACCATCCAATCAAACCATCCTCACTATGGATTCCAATCACATTTTCTTTCACAAAAAGGGGTTTTGAACATGCTTTTCTCATATGTGACCATTCAACGTTTATCATATAATCATCGAGCATAGCATAGCCTAAGCATGATATTCTAGGGTAACAAGGGTGCAGGGGTATTCAATGTCAAAAGGGGCTTTTCAATCATTTAGGTCATATCTAATCATTTTATTGAAACATAGTTCTTATTTGAATCTAAGGCATGCATATACTGGAAAACAGTTAACATACTTCATTTCAAAATAGTAGGTGAGACATGATCAAGGGTTTGAGACTTGCCTTGCAGTGACGGGTCTAGCTGCTCAAATGAATCTTCAGGGATCTCCTCTGCTCCTTCAACGTCTGGTTCCACGACGGGTACAAACAACACATACATACCATATAAGCACACAAGCACTAGAAAATAAGACGTAAATACATCATGCATGCAGGGGAAATGGTTTAGACAAGGTCACTTGACATTGGTTGAAGAGATGGGTTCAGAGGGCTTGAATGTCGAAGGGCTGACATTCGACTCATGGCTTGACATTGCCCTAAATCAGTTCTAGGTTTGTTTTCTGGAGGTGTGATAGTAGGGAATGTTGTAGAACATGGCTCAAAAGGCTTAGTGGACAAAGTGGCATTTCAATTGCTCAAAAGAAACAAGTCCAAATCATCCAATGCCACAGGTGGACATGCACTGACATAGTGTTAGACATGGCCAGAAACTAGGGCATTGCATAACTTTTGACTCAGAACTCCAATTGATGCACAACTTTGTCTGGGGTTTAGGCATTGACAACAGCTACAAAACTCTCAACAGGCTCAAGGGCTGAAAGTGGCCGGAGGGTGGCCAAATCCGGTGAGCAAACACGGTGGCCTTAACATGAACTGAGCCACTGGACAGCAACCTTGGCATGACCATAACTTTTGATTCAGCTCGATTTAGAGGTTGGGCTAGTAGACAAAATTGCTCAGGGGGTTGAGATCTATCTAAATGACAAGGTCTCATCGGCTGGTTTGGCCGGAAAGCGAACTCCGGCGATCGGGGCCGAAGACGAAGGCACCGATTTGGGGGTTTTCGTTCCAGGGCGTTTGAACTCAATTCAACGCTCGGGAAGCATCTAGGGGCTGTCACAAGGCTATTGGTGCACTCAATTTTGCCAGAGATCGGCTGGAGAAGCACGGCGGCGTGCTCCGGTGAACTACCGAGGCTCGAACATGGAAATCCGGCGCTCGGGGCAAAATTGGCGAATCCAAGCTTGCAGGTTTGTTACTCCCAGCTCACTGACCAATATCCTCTACAGGCACGAGGATCAATTTGGCTTGAATCGCTCGGCATTGCGGGAACAGGGGATTTTGGTTTTCCGGTGATTGCCGGCGTTGAGGTGCGCCGGGGACCAATTGATGGCTATGAAACGTACAGGGGGATGAAAGGAGCTTACTGGTGGCGTTGGTTTGGAGGAAGAAGCTTCGGGCGAAGCTGGCGCCGTTAGCTTCAAGAACTGCTCGCCGGAGAAGATGAACTTCGCGGCGACGCTGAGGACTCGGTTACTCTCGGGTGCTAAGGCTATGGCAAGGAAGCTGTGGGGTGGTGTGAGGCAATGCTGGGCAAGGGAGGGGGGTTTATATAGCCGTGGATGAGGCTCTCGGGAGCAGCAGCAATCGCCGGAGGGATTTTCTTCTGGCGCTGGGGCGGTCATCGAGGTATTTCGGGACGCGGCGGGGCTCTGCCAGAGGCGGTGAATCGCGGGGAAGAAGGATTCGGTCAGGGTGGTGGCGATGATCTACGGGATGGCGGCCAAGTGGCATAAAGCTCCTGGCAGCAGCAGCAGCAGCAGCACGCGCGCGCGGGGAAGAAGGTGGCACGGTGGGGCTTGAGTGCTCCACGGTGGCGGTACAGCTGCGCACGGCTGGTGGCTACGTGGCCATGAGGTGGCAGCGCGGCGAACCTCACCGGCGACGAGTTCAACGGCGCGGCAATTTGGCGGTTGCTGGTTGAAAACTTCACAAGGACCTGGTTGTGAACTTTGGACCTATTTGCAACGATTTGGACTGATCTGTGAAGGTTTTGGCTCGGGAGTTTGGACCTAATTGCAATTCTGAAGATCTGAAGGGCTGATTTGAAATCTGATTTTGCAAATGAGTGCTACTAAATATCTTGGACTCATCTAGCAGGAAAAATGATGAAATCCGATAACATCTGGTGGTTTTGACAAAATTCGAAAACAGGGTAATTAGGGTTTGAACTTTTGTCGAGGCTGAAACTAAGGTTTTGGTCGAGATTCTGGAATTCTTCCAGAAGGGAAAAATGTTCAGAAAAATGAAAGAAAGGTTATCACTTGATCAGATTTGGATTTTGAGGTGATCTGGGACTTTTAGCCTTTTTGGGTTTTCTGAAACTTCTGAAAAGGACTAAATTGAAACGCCTTTGGACTGAAATGTGAAAATGATCTGGGGAAAGAAGTTTAGCAGCCAACTTTTTAGGTTAAGGTAGTGGCATACCCAAGATCAAGATAGGGTTAAAATATCAGGGTTTCCAAAGAAGTTATGCTGATTCGTAAGCAGAAAGGATAATCAAAAACTGGGGTGTCACGGGCTCCCGCCCCTGTCGACCGGGGGGCCAGGGATCCCCCCAAACGCTCCAAGCAAGGGGGGCGTAGCGAGCCACGGCCTCGGGACACCTTTGTCCTCGAGGGCGGAGGCGGCTCGCGCGACCCCCCGAGGACCAACCGCCCCTTCCCCAAACCGAAGGGCCATGGGGGAGGACAGTCTTCGCGCGGCCGGGAAGGCCCCGCGGGGAGAAGGCGGGAAGGACCGTGGTGCAGCCTCCACAGGTCCAATACCCACGCTACCCGAGATTGTAACCAGCTGCTGCAGCACTTTGCGGACTTCCTCGACCAGCGTGAGCAGGGTGGGGACTCCGGCCTCCTTGCTCCCTCGGCCAGTTGTTCCGGCCCTTCCCGCTCCCACAGGGGGTCAGCAGACGCAGGAGGGGGAGCCTTCAGAAGCTCTCCCCTTTCAAACTTCGCAGCGGCACATCAACGTCATCGTGGGAGGATCTGCCTCCGGGCGGGACTCTAAGCGCCAGCGTAAAGAGTACGCGCGCGAAGTCAAGGTTGTGGGGGTGCTGCGCACGTCCCCGCCACCAAAGTGGTCGGACGTCCCCCTCACCTTCACAGCAGAAGACGCGCGGGGGGTTCGCTTCCCCCACGACAACGCGCTCATTGTCTCCGCGACCATCTACAACTGCCATCTGGCCCGGATCCTGGTGGACGGCGGGAGCTCCGCCGATGTCTTATTCCTGAAGGCCTTCAAAGAAATGTAGGTGGATGAGAAGCTCCTGCAGCCCGCTGCCGGGCCCCTACAAGGCTTTGTCCCGGGGAAGGCGATCCACCCCGTGGGCAGGGTAGATCTTCCAATGACCTTCGGCACCCCGGAGAACTACAGGACCGAGCTGGTCCGCTTCGACGTGGTAGACCTCCCCTCCTCCTACAACGCGATTATGGGGAGGACGACAATCAACCGGCTGGGGGCTGCCACCCATCAAAATTATCTCTGCATGAAGATCCCCGGGCCGCATGGTGTGATCAACGCCCGGGGAGACCAAGACATGGCCCGTGCTCTATACGAGCGCGCTGCGGCCACGATCGGAAGCGTCAACCTCATAAAAACGCCCGGGGGGGAGGCTCCTCCCCCGGAACTAGATGCTGCTGCGTCACCGCCCGGGAGGCCCCTCCTCAAGCCGCGTCCGGAAGGGGGCCTGCGGAAGGTCCTGCTGTCCCCGGGCAACGAAGACAAAACCGTCCGGATCGGGGCGGAGCTCCCCCAGGAGCACGTAGCGCAACTTGCGGCTTTTCTGCGCGAAAACTCCGATGTTTTTGCGTGGAAGCCGTCAGACATGCGGGGCGTCGCCCGGGGGGTCATTGAGCACAACCTTGCAGTGGCCCCCGGCCACCCCCCGGTCAAACAGAAGCTGCGGAAACTCTCCCTCGAGCGCCAAGAGGCAATCAAGGCGGAGATTACCCGGCTTCGAGAGGCGGGGTTCATTCGGGAGGTCCTGCACCCCGAGTGGCTCGCGAACCCCGTCCTCGTCAAGAAATCATCCGGCAGGTGGCGGATGTGCGTGGACTTCACCGCCTTAACCGCGCCTGCCCAAAAGACAACTTCCCGCTCCCGCGGATTGATCAGCTCGTCGACTCCACTGCGAGGTGCGAGCTCATGAGCTTCCTAGACACCTACCCGGGCTACCATCAAGTCCGGATGGCGGAAGGGGACGAGGAAAAGACGAGTTTTATTACTCCCCTCGGAACCTTCTGCTACGTCCATATGCCCTTCGGGCTCAAGAACGCGGGGGCGACCTTCCAGCGCCTCATGACACTAGTTTTCAAAGAGCAAGTCGGCCGCAACGTTGAAGTCTACGTAGACGACGCGGTTGTCAAGAGTCCCCGCGCAGCCTCCCACATCGACGACCTGGCTGAAACCTTCCGGAACCTCCGCGCATTCGGGCTCAAGCTGAACCCGGAGAAGTGCGCCTTCGGGGTGCGCGGGGGGAAGCTCCTAGGTTTCCTCGTGTCCCAGCGGGGCATTGAGGCAAACCCCGAGAAGATCCGGGCATTCCTAGATATGCCCCCGCCGCGCTCCGTCAAGGATGTCCAACGGCTCTCCAGCCGCCTAGCCGCACTCAGCCGCTTTGTCTCCCGGTCGGGGGAGCGGGGCCTCCAGTTCTTCAAGATCCTCCGAGGGCTCGAGGGGTTCCGCTGGACCCCCGAGGCCCAGGAGGCGTTCGACGACCTCAAGAAGTACCTCACGAGCCCTCCAATGCTCGTGAGCCCGTCCCCGGAAGAGCCCTTGCTCCTCTACCTCGCCGCGACCCCTGTCGCCGTCAGCGCAGTCTTGGTGAAGGAGCAAGGGGGGCAGCAGCGTCCGGTGTACTATGTGAGTGAGGCCCTCCAAGGGGCCAAAACTCGGTACACGGAAATGGAGAAAATCTGCTACGCCCTCCTCATGGCGTCCCGGAAGCTTCGACATTACTTCCTGGGGCACCCCATCACCGTCCCGTCGTCCCTCCCCCTCGGGGAGGTACTGCGGAACAAAGAAGCCACCGGCCGGATCGGGAAGTGGGGGGCTGAGCTCGCCCCCTTCTCCCTGTCCCTTACAGGCCGCTCCGCCATCAAGTCGCAGGTCCACGCCGACTTCGTCGCAGAGTGGACTCCCGCCTCTGGGTCCGGGGACGAAGATCTCCCTGTGCCGCCCCGACGCAGTGATCATTGGACCCTTATGTTCGATGGGTCGCTGTGTCTTGCCGGGGCTGGCGTGGGAGTAGTCCTCCGGAGCCCCGAGGGGAAGGAACTCGAGTACGCCGCGCGGCTCGAGTTCCCCGCAACCAACAACGTCCCCGAATATGAGGCTTTGCTCCTCGGGATGCGCCTCGCGCGCTCCCTGGGGATCCGGCGCCTCCTAGTCAAGGGAGATTCTCAGCTCGTAGTTTGCCAAATGGACAAGTCTTACCTGTGCCATGACGCAAACTTAAGTCTTTATTTGCAGGAAGTGCGAAAGATGGAGAGGCATTTCGACGGCCTCGAAGCCCGGCATATCCCACGTAGGGACAATGACCGGGCCGACGCTTTGGCCTGGGCGGCAAGCGCCCGGGAATCGCTCCCCAAGGGGGCCTTCCTGGAGATCATCACGAAGCCCTCGGTGGCCTCCCCGGACAAGGGCAACGAGCCTCATGTCCTGGAGGTCGCCGAGATCACCCGGACTCCGTCTTGGATGGATCCCCTCATCTCCTTCATCAAGGGGGAGGGGGACCCTCCTAGTGAGACCGAGGCTAAACGCCTCCGGGCTAAAGCTCGGGCATACCTCCTGCTGGAGGGGAGGCTCTACAAGCAGGGGGCTTCCGCCCTCCTGCGCTACCTCCCCCGGCCGGAGGGACTTCAACTTCTCGAAGACATCCACGCGGGGAGCTGCGGTTCCCACCTAGCCCCGCATGCCATTGCCGCCAAGGCCCTCAGGCAGGGCTTCTACTGGCCCACGATCATGCGCGACACGCGAGACCTCGTCTCCGCATGCGAGGCATGCCAGAAGATGGCCAAGGGCTCGAACCTCCCCCCTATAGCGCTGCAGACGATCCCCATCACTTGGCCCTTTGTGCGCTGGGGGATGGACCTCTTAGGGCCCTTCCCCCCAGTGCCCGGGGGATACAAGTATGCGGTAGTCGCAGTCGACTATTTTACAAAGTGGGTTGAGGCGGAGCCTTTGGCCAGCATCACGTCCCGGGCCGTTCAGCGGTTTTTCTGGAAAAACGTCGTATGTCGTTTTGGTGTCCCCCGGGAAATCACCGTGGACAACGGGACCCAATTCGACTCGGCTTATTTTCGGGAATTCTGTGAAGGCCTGGGGCTCGTCATCCACTTCGCCTCTGTAGCCCATCCCCGGAGCAATGGGGCTGTCGAGAGGGTCAACGGCGTGATCCTACAGGGATTGCGCCGGAGACTCGAGCAAACCGCTTCTAAGCGGGGTGCATGGGCGGAGGAGCTCCCTAGCATCCTCTGCTCCATGTGCACGACCCCGTCCCGGGAGACGGGGCGTACTCCTTTCTCCCTGGTCTACGGGGCGGAGGCAGTCCTCCCCCCGGAGATTGGCTTCCGGTCACTGCGGGTGGAGCTCCTGGAGGGAGCCACTCCCTCAGCATATCAGGCCAACGAGGCCAATCAGCGCCTGGAAATCGACCTCGTGGAGGAGGAACGCGACCGAGCGCTCCTCCGCCACGCCATATACGAGCAAGAAATAGCGCGCGCGTACAATCAGCGCGTGCGCGAGAGAGCTTTCCGCCTTGGGGACCTTGTCCTCAAGCGCGTGACAGACCCCCAGGCCCAGGGTAAGCTCTCCCCCAAGTGGGAGGGCCCCTACAGGATCTCCGCAGTCCTGGGCTCGGGGGCCTACAAGCTCTCCAACTTTCAAGAGCAGGAGCTGAAGCACACGTGGAACTTGCGTTTACTTCGCAAGTTCTATGTTTAGCCTTACGGGCCTGTCCCCTCCCCCGGAGCATTCACGCCGGAGGGGGAGGAGGGACACTGTATTTTCCTCCCCTCTCGCGGCTTCGCAGGGGGGGGCCTTGTACTTCATTTTATTAGCAATACATAGGTCTTGCTTTGCAAACTGTCTCATTGCAGGTCTTTCTCATTACCGACCCTAGCGGCGATGCCCTCCCCGCGAGGAAGCCCTCCCCGCGAGGATGCCCTCCTTGTGAGGATGCCCTCCCCGCGAGGAAGTGGGCCAGCCCCAACAAGTCCCTACAACGGAGCCTGCACTCCCGTAGGGCGGCTTACGATCAGCCCTCGTGGACTGAGGGTGTAAGCGGCAACCCGGTCATAGTGGCCGTGGTAACGAGTCACTTTGGGAGACTAGTCCCCTGCCCAAACACTCAAGCCCCGTCTTCGGGCACTTCCTCCTCCGGGAGTTGATGTTATTCCAGGCTCCCCGTTTTCACGGCGACCGGAAGATCGGCCCCTTGCGGCCTGATTGGATCTATCTTCCTCCTTCGGGAGTCGACGTTATTCCCGGCTCCCCGTTCTCACGGCGACCGGACGATTGTCTCGGAGAAGTCACGGATTTCTCGGGCGTTCTCTTCCCCAAAGACCCTATTCCCGGTTCCCCGTCCTCAAGGCAACCGGACGAATGTCTCCTAGGAAGCTCGCCTCTGGAAATCTCGTCGGGTTTTCTTGGATGTTTCTTCCACATGAGGCCTTATTCCCGGCTCCCCGTTCTCACGGCGACCGGACGATTGTCTCCCGGAAGGTCTTCTCCTTGAAAACCTCGTTTTAAAGTTTTCTAACTTAGAAAATTTCCTATCCTACAGGTGACCTCTACCCCGGGGGCCTTGTTACCCCCACAGCGCGCGGAGCTATTCTCCGGCCCGCTGTGGGCGGGGGGGATAAGGAACCCCCGGGTGTCGACCGCACCGTCCACGAGGAAACTTAGCTCATCCTTGTTAAGATGAGTCGTCCAGACCATCCAAGAAGAAGAAAACAAAGAGGCAATAAAAGGAAACAACAACACAACAGCTTTATTGATTAACAAACCCGGAGGACATCTTCCCCCTCCGATGGGCTTCGGAAATGATACAACCCGGGTTCTAACCCGAGGGATTATCCAAGCCCTAAGGCTCCTACGCCTAATACTCCCAGAGGCTCTCTGCTAGCTCCCGGGTCAAGTCCCGGTACAGCGCCCGTACGCGGCGCCGAGCGTCCTGGAGCACATCTTCAGGCCAAAACTCGTATCCCGCCGGTGGAAGTATCCGGAGGGGAGGGATCATCCGGAGCCCCGGTCGCGGAGGGGACAATTCGGCGCGGTGATTATCGAAGTTGTCCAAGTGCCACTCCGGACGCCACCTCAACCGGATCGGCTCCCGGACACTATCCTCGCCGCGATTCCCGGAGAGAAGGCTTAACAAAATCAAAGCCGCTTGGGCGTCCCCCGGGGAGCCCCTCCCGGACCTTCGCCCGGGAGCAGCCTCCCGGGAACCCTGGTAACAGTAAGTTCAATTCAAAGACTTAGAAAAAATTCTAACTTCATTGCGTTAAAAATTTTTGTACAAGTGCCCGGGGCTTCTTCTCAGAAGCTACCGGAATCAAAAAGTCCTAAAACAAAAAAGGGCCCTAGCTAAGACCCGGGGGGAGGCTCATACATGTTCATTGGCGTCCTCCCCCCGGGGGGCTTCCTCCGAGGCCGGGGCCGGGGCGTCTCCCTCCGGAGGCGCCGGAGCCGGGAACCACGCCCGGATGATCCGGTCGTAGAACCCACCGGCGAGCTGCTCGACCTCCCGGCGCGAAGGCTCGAAGGAGTCCGGGAAGCTTCGGGGGATACGGCCCCCGATCGCCCGAGCGCCGTCCCCCCGGAACTCGACGAGCCCTGCAGCGGCCGCGACGACGGGGATCGCCCGACCCCGCGCCCGAACATCGGCAGCCTCTGGGATGGCGGAGACATGTGCGTTGAGGAAACGCACAGCCTCCGCGAGGGTCACCGGCGGGACCTCCCTGCTCCCGGAGCCGAGGCTTACGCCCAGGCCCTCGAGGGCCGTCCGGACGGAGCGGCCCGCGTCCGCCACCGCCCGGACGCTTCAGCTCTCGAGCTCGCGGAGCGCCTCCTCCCTCGCCTTGGCCTCCTCCCGGAGGCGTGCGTTGATGGCCTCGGAAATATGAACCTGGGCCCGGACCCGGGTCAATTCCGCGAGGGCTTCGTCACGTTCCCGGAGGGCCACCTCACGCTGCCCTACGGAGGCCGCGGCCCGGCCCTCCGCCTCCCTAAGCAGTCGGGCGACCCGCTGCTCAAGGCCCCAGGTAACAGCTACCACCTGCAAAATACATAAGAGTTAGAAAAATTTCAAAGTGCAGGGGGATGAGCGAAGGCGTTATCGACTCGGGTTACCTGGGCCCCGAGGGACTGAAGCCCCTCGAAACGCTCGTGGAGCGTCCCTCCCGCGACGAAGGCCTGCACCTTCCGGGTATGCAGGCCCTCCGAGTAGCGGGCGACCTCCCCCGCGGGGAGCAAAGGGGTCTCCCGTCCGGAGCCGCCGGCGCGGCCGGCGGGGGGTCCCCGGACCTCGAGGTCCGGTAACGCGGCCGGCGTCTTCGTCGACGAGGTAGTGCCCCCCGAAGACGTGGCCGAGGAGCTCTCGGCGGGAGCCTCCGCCCCGGGGGGGAACCATCAAGCCTTTCCCTGCCCCGGGCCGGAAGGTCCTCGGGGCCCCCTCCTCCGGAGGAACCTCGTAAACCGAGGGGCTCCCCCCTTCGTCCACCGGCCAGACCCGCGGGGGCGAGGCCCCCGCGAATCTCACCTCCAGTCTCTCCGGCTCCAAAGAGGCCAGAAGGGGCGGGAGGAGCTCCACCGCGAGCGGCGACGGGGCGTAGTTCGCCGAGTCGGACGCCGCCCCACCCGCGGTCGCCTCTTTCCCCCGCTCCTCGACGGGGCCCTTCGAGGGAGGAGGCGTTGCCTCCTTCCGGGACGGTGCCCGGGCACGCTCACCCCCGGGGGTCTCGTCCCGGGGCTTCGCCGGTGTCGCCGCCGGCGTCGTCGATGGGCCGGCGGTCTTTTGAACCCGGGCCTTCTTGGGCTCCGAGCCCCCGGTCGCCTCCTTCCCCCGTTTGTGCGACCCGGGGGTGGGGAGAGGCTTCCTCTCCGGCAGCTTTAGCCCGAAGGCCGCCGCTACCAGGTTCTTGGGGGGGCCCTCGCCCACGGCGCGCACGACGCGCTCGTGCTCATCCGCGAAGTACCTCCCCAAGAGGTTCTCCGCCTTCTCCCGCGCCGCCGGGTACGGCCGGACTGCAAGAGGTAAAGAGTTAGTCAATTTCTTAAAAATTGGTAGGAACAATGCAGCGGGTTCCCGGAGCTTACGTCGCGTCACCGGCTTCACCGGGGGCCGCTGCTCGGGGCCCAAGCCTATCCCCCTCTTCCCGCCGGTGAAGGGGGAGATCCGGAGGAGAGCCATCTCCTCAGCCGCGTCCCGCATCGAGCGGGTCTTCCTGGAGAGGATCACCTTGCCGAGGAGCTCGTACCCCTCGTCCGTCCACACCGGCGGCTTTGGTGCGGACGACCGGCTGTAGGTGGGGGCCTCCGGGGCGTACACCACCGCGTCGTCTCGGACCCAGAGGTAGAACCACCTCCGGACCCAATCCCCCCAGTGGTCCCGGGAGGCCGCCGCCGGGTAGTCGATTACCCGAGCCGGCAACATTTGGACCATCACCGAGCTGAAGGGGGACTTGGGGCCCCCCTTCACCAGGTGGGAGGTCCACGCCGCCGGTTCGTAGAAGTACCGGAAGGCGCGAAGGTCGGGCTCCCGCCCGGTCGCTGTCTCGAAGAGCCAAATGAAGAGGCCCATCCGGACAAGCGCGTTCGGGGTGAGGTGGTTGAGAGCCACCCCATACTCCTTGAGAAACTCCCGGAGCATGGGATGCACCGGGAGCCGGAGCCCCGCCTCGATGAAGGCCTCAAAGGCCACGATCTCCCCAGGCCTGGGGCGGGGGGCTCCGTCCTTCTTCACCGGGACTCGGATGTCCCCGGCCGCAACGATGCCCCTTTCGGCCAAGGACTCGGCGTCCTCGGCTGTGAACTCGGACACCCAGAGGAAATCCGAGGGGATTTCCTCCGGGGGCACCTCCGTGGTCTTCGCTCGACCCTTGGGTGCCATGAGGTTAGTTTTCTTTTTGGTGGCTAACTTTGCAGGAGGCTACTACTAGAAACTCCCGGACGCCTGCTACTGGAAAAAGCTACCGGAAAAAGCTACCGGGAGAGGGCTACCGGGAGAGCAAAAATCGTTGGGGCTGAGAATTTGAAATGAGCTTCCGGGCCCCCCAAGGCCCTATTTATAGGGGCGGGCCGTGGTCTAGATGCATGCCACGTGGCACCCGCGGATCAATCTGGACCGTAGAAGTTCAAACCGTGCGCGGGAAACGAAGGGACGGGCGCGTGAATCGAGGTGCCGGTTCGAACCGCGCGCGCATTTATGGCGAAACGGCGCGGCTTTAAGTGTGGGGCACGGAAGCCGAAGCGTCGCGGCTCCAATAACCTGGCCCGGAGATCTTCCCGGTGACCTGAACCATACCCACCGGGGACTCGAGCATCGCCCCCGGCGGGCATGGGGGGCTGCTATCGGGGGAAATCTCCGCGGGACTAAGTCCAGGTAAGTTGTGTCACGGTTGCCCGGGGACTTGGCCTCCGGGGCCTCCCCGGGCGCCGCCTTTTGGCTCCCGGGACGGTTCCTCTAGTGCCCTCCCGGGTGCCGCCTTTTGCCCGGGGACTTGGCCTCCGGGGCCTCCCCGGGAGCCGCCTTTTGGCTCCCGGGACGCGGCCTCCGGTGCCCTCCCGGGCGCCGCCATTTGCCCAGGGACGTGGCCTCCGGGGCCTCCCCGGGCGCCGTCTTTTGGCTCCCGGGACGGGGCCTCCGATGCCCTCCCGGGCGCCGCCTTTTGCCCGGCGACTTGGCCTCCAGGGCCTCCCCGGGCGCCGCCTTTTGGCTCCCGGGACACGGCCTCCGGTGCCGTCCCGGGCGCCGCCATTTGCCCGGGGACTTGGCCTCCGGGGCCTCCCTGGGCGCCGCCTTTTGGCTCCCGGGACGGGGCCTCCGGTGCCCTCTCGGGCGCCGCCTTTTGCCTGGGGACTTGGCCTCCCGGGCCTCCCCGGGCGCCGCCTTATGGCTCCCGGGACGGGGCCTCCGGTGCCCTCCCGGGCGCCGCCTTTTGCCCGGGGACTTGGCCTCCGGGGCCTCCCCGGGCGCCGCCTTTTGGCTCCCGGGACGCGGCCTCCGGTGCCGTCCCGGGCGCCGCCATTTGCCCGGGGACGTGGCCTCCGGGGCCTCCCCGGGCGCCGCCTTTTGGCTCCCGGGACGGGGCCTCCGGTGCCCTCCCGGGCGCCGCCTTTTGCCCGGGGACTTGGCCTCCGGGGCCTCCCCGGGCGCCGCCTTTTGGCTCCCGGGACCTGGCCTCCGGGACCGTCCCGGGCCTCACCGCCCTCCTGAAGGTAAAGTCTCGAACTGTTTGTCACGTGCAGGTCACGCGAGGGGCGCCTCGGGAACTAGCGACCACCTGTCAAGCATCCAAGGCGTTTGACCGGGAGAAGGACGGTCCTGCCCTTCAATCCGACGGTGGCTTCCGGGGTAGTTTAGGTTTTTTGCTGCTTTTTGGGGCTATAAATAGCCCTTGTACCCCTCTGTTGTAGGGGATCGGTTCTTTTATTGGAATAGCCAAACTCACAGACGTGCTCCGGAAGCCTCTCCCCCGGAGAGAGCCTCCCCAGCCGACTCCGGTCGAGAGCGCGTCGACAGGACTAGGGCGCCCATCGGGACCCGAACCTGTATAAACCCGTGTGTCATTTTTTGTGCTTGTCCGACGGGGGAGGACCGGTCATCCGGTCAACCCGCGCCGCGTAATCTTCGCTAGGATCACTCTCAAAACCTGCCGGGGTATTCGCAATACCACGACAATTGCCTTGGTTTAAGCGTTGCAACTTGTTAAGTAAATCACGAGTATAGTAGGAAGGGACAAATCTAACTCTCATCAGTTGTTTCAAGGCTGCCCATGTCCTAGGAAGGTTATCTTGAGTCCTACATGTCTCCCTCCACCAAATTGAGGCAAATTCAGTGAACTCACTAGTGGTAGCCCTAACCTTTCTATCCTCATGGAAGTCGTAGCAATCAAATTTTTGTTCCATAGCTAACTCCCAGTCAAGGTATGCATCAGGATCATATCTTCCATTGAAAGAAGGCATGGTAAATTTAATATTAGCAAGTGGGTCAGCACATACCTCCCTTGGGTCTTGCTGAACTCTACCCATACCTTGTCAGTTGTGGTGGAATCGGTGGTGATCTCGATCGTTGTGGGCGTTGAAGATGCCATTGGGATCTGTATCCACAATGTAGTTGTTCTCTTCATTGTCCGCCTCCTCGGCCCAAGAGCGGGCAACCGGCGAGGAACGGCGAGCACGGGCGCCATCTTCTCTCGGCTCGTCACGGACAGGGGGGCAGCAAGGGGTGTCCCATTGGCCGTATGGGCAGCAAGGTGTGCTGTCCTCTCAATGTGATCTATTCTTGTGACGAGGTTGGCTATACTCCGCTTGATTCTCTCCATTCTATGTTCATTGTCTTGAGCTAGCTTCGTGAGGTTCGCGTTGATGCCTCTCAATGCACTTTGATGATCCTCCACATACTTCATGAACTCCATTCTTGTAACACACTCGTCTCCCTCCAGAGTTCCAATCTCCGATCCTATCATTGTTAGTAGGAGACAAGAGAAAGCACAATGTATATATTTTTCCTACTAGCTATTGGGATGTGGAAATGGACAAGTCTCACTCGCTCAAGCCTTCTACCTTGTTCTTACAAGTTCTTACCACATCAGCAGGAGGCGCAATCAGTGGCAGTTCATGACAAACCAAGCTCACATGGTGGCAAAGCGATAGCAAGGTCCTGCACTTGTTTAGTTAGTAGCAGACTGGAGCTTGGTCAGGTTTCTCTATGTAGCAAAGAAAGATAATCAGCTAATTTCAGAAATTGCACATAATTGAGTAATCATTCGAATCTTGCACTTAGCCTAATTTGCTGATCAAACCAAGGATGGATGAGAGGCTTAAACAAGTATGTAGCAATGGATACAAGTGGTAGACATGACACAACTCAAAGATATGCAATTTGGAAATTGAAAGCACAAGATTGATCCCAACTAGAAGATTGCAGTTTTTCTGTCCACAAGACAGCAGCTTGGTATTTGGCCTTAACTTTTTGTCAGGTGCCTCTTTTGCTATGATTTTTTTTTCTCTGCTTCCTGACGGCTTTTTCTACAACTTTTCTTACAGGACAACCTTCTGAGAACCAACTGAAAAACTTGCACAAAAATCACAAGTGCGCATGGTTGCAGATCTCAAAGCAGCAAGTAGGCCTGATTGCAAAGTGCATAAATTTTTACTGCCTTGAGTGATGAACGTGAAATTTTACAGAAAGATGAAACATGGAGATAGGAATCTTATGGTTTTGGTTTCACTCAAAAAGTATTTGTAAAATGAAAGTTATGGTGTTTTTTGTGGCGGCTGCAGAAATGGAAAATTTCTGGCCGAGATCTGTACCTTTGTTTTGTTTTATGGAGAGATTTTGATGTGGAGAAAGGACAAGAACACGAACAGCAACTAGACAAAGCTAGAATGGACACAAAACTCAATTTAATAGATCGAAAGGCACAATGGGTTTGCACAGCGGGTAGATGCAAACAGCAAGTATTTCGTGGGGCTTTTCTGGACTCTATGTAGAAGAACAAGAACAAAGATACAAGAATCTCACCAGGCAACCAGAAGCTCTGATACCAAATCATGGCACTAAGGGGCAGCCCGATCTTCCAGTGATATGTGGATACGTTCGATTTGGACGGAGTGGTGACTTTGACGATCCGGCTACAAACCACACATGGGCAGGAACCCGACAATCGCTGAACCGCCAAACCTGCTCGTTATCAACCACGCCAAGAACGCAATTGACCTAACCACGAAGGTCTATTCCTGCTAGCAATCGAAGAAAACAAGAAAGAACAAGTAAAGGCAATCTGAAATTGCAAATAAGATGAAACTCACAACGGTAAAGTTGAGGTTCCGTATCTCAGATCAATTGGCCAACCGGCACAAGAGCAAACCGAGTGGTGTTTCTCACAAGGAGGAAGCACAAATGAACAAAACCTGAGGAAGGGAGGTGAGAAGTTCAGTCATATACCAGGGTGGCTACTGTAACAGTAATAGGGAAACCCTAGGAGGTGAGAATACATGGGCCATGGCCCAACAAAGGTGGCACAGCACCAACAGCCTGAATTAGTTTCTGTCTGCTGGATTGTTTCAATGATTCCCACTGCTCCATAGGGAAGCTGGTAGTGGGACCAGATCCATTGGAAAGCTTATCTCCTATGCTTTCCATGAAGTGGTAGAACGTCAAAATTGGAGTCCACATGCAGACATTATGCTCGTTTGAATGTAGACTGCTCCTGGGTGGGTGAACCGGTCTTTCTCTCGGGGATGGCTTATGCTCCGGCTTTCTTGGTGAAGAATTGCACTCTTGCTGGTCCAAGCCTTCATTCCTGAGCACAAGAACATTCTTAGGTAGCCATCTATCCTCCAAAACACAATTAGACAACCCGAGGAACGAGCTCACCTGTTGATTTCATTGCCGTGCACGTGCTCTTGTAATTGGCCCTTGCATAGGAGATGATGGTGGGGAAGCCATGTTTGTATCCGATGTGGTGATGTCCTCATCATTAAGTACAAGAAGTGCGTACACAACAAATTGGAGGACATATTGTCGTGACCACCAGTTACGACCCTCTGCTTATTGAGCTCTCATGTCATGATGACTATGCCACTATGTACAGTGAAGACCCTGATTTTCAAACAGCACTGACTGAGCTCAAAACAGGGAAACCTACGGAGTTCGTTCGGCGAGAAGGACTCTTATACAAAGGTAATTTACTCTGTATACCTCGTGGAGCACCTCGAATCTAGTGGTTGCGAGAAGCGCACATATCGAAGGTAGCTAGTCACTTTGGGGTTACAAAGACTTTGCAAAATCTTCACCGACATGTGTTCTGGCCGCAAATGCAGCAAGATGTGGCTATTTTTCTTCGAGGCTGTGGTCTCTGCAGCATCTCGAAACCAACAAACAGGAAATTAGGTTTGTACATTCCTTTGCCAATTCCATCGCGACCATGGGAAAGTATATCCATGGATTTCTTGGGAGAATTGCCTAAGACCCAACGTAGCAATGACTGTCTCTTTGTGGTCATTGATCGGTTCTCCAAAATGATTATTCTCATACCCTGTCGAAAGACTATCACAAAAGAAGAAGCAGCTCAGGTACTCTTTCAGCACGTTTGGACACATTTCGGACTGCTGACTTCTATTGTGTCTGATCGTGATACCCAATTCCTTAGTCACTTTTGGCGATCACTCTGGACGATGATGGACACCAAGCTAAAGAGGAGCACTGCTTTTCATCCTCAAACTGATGGTCAAACCGAGGTGGTAAATCGCACCATCGTTCATCTCTTGAGGGGCTTTAACTCTAAGTATCTGAAGTCCTGGGATGAAAGCATACCGTATCTGCAGTTTGCTTTTAATCGAGCAGTGCAATGTTCGACTGGGAAGTCGCCATTTGAGGTCTGTTTAGGATTTCTACCACAGAGTCCTTTCAACATGGAGTTTGTGATCCCTACCTCAGCACAGAATAGCAAGGAACCATCTGATCAGGATCAAGCACAAAAGTTCCTAGAAGGCATTCAACGACTCCATCGAGAGGTTGAACAAAACTTGCTGAAAGCTCAACTCAAGTACAAAGTGCGACATGATCGGCACCGAGTTGATGCTCAATTCCAAGAGGGTGATATGGTATGGCTACATCTGAGTAAGAAGGGACTTAAAGGTGAAGGTAAGAAGCTCGAACCCATCATTATAGTCCTTTTCGGATTTTGCGAAAAGTTGGAAATAATGCTTGTCAGCTCAAGTTACCTCTATACATGGATATTTACTCGGTTGTCAATGTTGAGCACCTCAAACTCTTTGAGCCTTCAATGTTGGATGATGAGCCAGATAACATAGTACCATCTGTTGAAGACTTGGTGATCCGTTTGAGACCTAGCCTTGGTTTTCGCACTAGGCTCACCCAGATTCTAATATGCGGAATAACGGGATCTTATACCCGAAACCCCAAAGTAATCGCACAACTATTTATTTCAAAGAGGGCTTACACATCGAACGTTAGACACACTTGTCTACGTTGAACGAACTATAAGTGTCTAAAACTCAAATAAGTTCTATGACTCTTCGATGATCTAAACTAGACCTATTACAAGGTATTTATAGTCCAATCGTATGAGTACGTATCAGACTCAATAACCTAAACATATTAGACTCATATAACTAATCATAAACAGATAAGCTTAGTTATACACATTTGATTCGGATTACAATTCCGAACAGGGAACGAATTCCTTTTCCTGGTCGCGGACCCATCCATGGTCGCGGACCCATCCATGTTCGCGGATCCTTTCCGAACACGGTTAAGGTCGCGAAGCCATATGCGATCAGGACTTGGTCGCGAAGCCATATGCGATCAGGACTTGGAGATCCTCCCGGATCATGACTCCCTTGTTGAGAAGGAGCCAACCCCTGTTCCGACCTCTCGATCAAACTGGAGATGTGGAAATTGGGCTTGTCCATCTTCTTTGGTGTACCACTTTGCCGCACGTGCTCCTTGATCTTTCCGACCGATTCGAAAAGTCTCCTTGGTGCCACTGCGGGTGGTAGTTACCTTCTTTTCCAGAATCACATCTTCACGTAGAGGTTTGTCTCGTTGATAGACCAAGTCTTCAACAGATGGTACTATAGTATTTGGCTCATCATCCAGCATTGAAGGCTCAAAGAGTTTGAGGTGCTCAACATTAACAACCGAGTAGATATCCATGTATGGAGGTAACTCGAGCTGACAAGCATTATTACCCTCTTTCCGCAAAATCCAAAAAGGACCATAACGAATGGGTTTGAGTTTCTTACCTCACCTTTAAGTCTCTCCTTACTCAGATGTAACCATACCATATCACCTTCTTGAAATTGCGCATCAACTCGGTGCCGATCATGTCGCGCCTTGTACTTGAGTTGAGCTTTCAGCAAGTTCTGTTCAACCTCACGATGGAGTCGTTGAATACCTTTCAGGAACTTTTGTGCTCGATCCTGATCAGATGCTTCCTTGTTGTTCTATGCTGAGGTGGGGATCACAAACTCCATGTCGAATGGACTCTGTGGTAGAAACCCTAAACAAACCTCAAACGGCAACTTTCCAGTCGAACCATGCACTGCTCGATTAAAAGCAAACTGCAGGTACGGTATGCTTTCATCCCAAGTCTTCGGGTGCTTCGAGTTATATCCTCTCAAGAGATGAACGACTGTGCGATTTACCACCTCGGTTTGACCATTAGTTTGCGGATGAAAAGCAGTACTCCTCTTCAGCTTGGTGTCCATCATCGTCCAGAGCGATCGCCAAAAATGACTAAGGAACCGAGTATGGCGATCAGACACAATAGAAGTCGGTAGTCCGAAGTGTGTCCAAACGTGTTGAAAGAATACCCGAGCTGCTTCTTCTCCCGTGATAGTCTTTCGACAAGGTATAAGAACAATCATTTTGGAGAACCAATCAACGACCACAAATAGATAGTCGTTGCCACGTCGGGTCTTAGGTAATCCTCCCAAGAAATCCATGGATATGCTCTCCCATGGTCGCGATGGAACTGGCAAAGGAGTGTACAAACCTAATTTTCGGTTTGCCGGTTTCGAGATGCTGCAGAGACCAGAGCCTCGAACAAAACTAGCCACATCTTGCTGCATACGCGGCCAGAACACATGTCGGTGAAGATTTTGCAACGTCTTTGTAACCCCAAAGTGACCAGCTACCTTCGATGTGTGCGCTTCTCGCATCCATTGAGTTCGAGGTGCTCCACGAGGTATGCAAGGTAAATTGCCCTTGTACAAGAGTCCTTCTCGACGAACGAACTCTGTAGGTTTCCCTATTTCGACCTCAGTCAGTGCTGTTTGAAAATCAGGGTCTTCACTGTACATAGTGACATAGTCATCATGACATGAGGGCTCGATCTGCATGAACACTGATAAACAGAGGGTCGTAACTGATGGTCGCGACAACATGTCCGCCAATTTGTTGTGTACGCCCTTCTTGTACTTAATAACCAGATTAAACTGCTGCAGATACGACATCCACTTCATGTGCCGAGCTTGCTGTAGCTTGGACTGAGTTTGCAAATATTGCAATGGTTGATGGTCGGTGTGGACAACCATCTCTTTCCCCAAGAGATAACACCGCTAATGTTTCACGGCCTGATGCAGTGCGCATAACTCCTTATCATAAGTCGGATAGTTCTTCTGAGCTCCCTGGAATAACTCGGAGTGATATGCCACTAGTCGACCTTCTTGCATGAGCACTGCGCCCATTGCTTAACCTGAGGCATCGGTTTCTAGCTCGAACGGTTTCTGGAGATTCGGCAAAGCTAACACAGGCGCCTCGCTGATCTTCCTTTTCAGCAAAAGAAACGTGTCCTCATGTTTCCCTGTCCACTCGAACTTCTGATCGATCCTGGTTAATGCATGCAATGGAGAAGCCACAATCGATAAGTGTCGGATGAACTTCCGAAGATATTGGCATGCTCCCACAAAACTACGCACATCCGTAACTGTTCGCGGTCGCGGCCATTCGCGAATCACTTTTACCTTGTCTGGGTCGATTTGCAATGTACCGTTGCCGACCAGGAATCCAAGGTAAAGTAGAGTTTGCTGGCCGAACTCGCACTTCTTACGGTTGAGGTGAAGTCAATGTTGCCGAAGCTGATCGAACACCTTTTCGACATGAATGAGGTGCTCATCGTACGAACGACTATAAACCAATATGTCGTCGAGGTACACGATCACAAAGTCGTCGATGAACTGTCTCAATACGTCATTCATAAGACGCATGAAGGTTGCCGGGGCGTTGCAGAGACCAAACAGCATGACCAGCCATTCGAACAGACCTTATCGTGTTTTGAACGCGGTCTTCCACGTATCCTCCTCTCGGATGCTGACTTGATGATATCCTGACTTAAGATCCAATTTGGAGAAGACAACAGCATGCTTCAATTGGTCTAGCAGGTCATCAATACGAGGAAGGGGGTACCGGTTCTTGATGGTGATCTTGTTCAGTGCTCGATAGTCGATGCACATACGCCAAGTCCCATCTTTCTTTGGTACTAACACCACAGGAGATCCACAAGGTGAACTACTTGGTTGAATGACACCATCGTTCAGCAACTCACCAAGTTGTCTCTTGATCTCTTCATTCTCCAATACTAAGTTGCGATACATACTCAGATTGGGCAGTGTCGCATCGGACACAAGCTGAATTTTGTGCTCGACTGGACGTTTTGGCGGATGACCCAGGGTAGTCTCGAACAGATCACTGTATTTCTCCAGCAGTCCCAAAAAATGACCAGAATTCTCTCGGCACGCCAGCGTCAATGCTGGTCGAGTACCCTCACCTTGACCAATGGGCCGAATCATGACAAGCACATACTTGTGGCATGCATTAACAATTCATTTGGCTTGTTTTGCGGTAATCAAGTTCGAAGTGTTGACGTGGATGTCTCTACTGATCACGAACTTAACTCCGTCTTTGGTGAGGTCGTACTCTTGCGCTCGCTGATGGAAATGAGCGTCTCGATCATACAGATACGGACACCCAAATATCACCTGACAGATATCGATAGGGACAACATCGCATTGCACCTCATCGATATATCGTGCAGAGATCGCAAACTTCAACACACACTGACTCGTAATCTGTTGATTCACGTTGGATGTAAACCAACCCAGAGGATATGGTCGCGGGTGTGTGGTTGTCTTCAAACCAAGTCGCCGAACCAGTCCAGCGAAGACCAGATTCTTCTGACTTCCTGGATCGAATATTGCTGCGACCACTTCGTGCTTCACCTGGACGTTGATGGTGAACAAGTCCTCTGTTGGGTGATGGTCGTTTGGTGGATCCGAACCCTTCTCCTTCAGCATTGCCATCAGAGACAAGGTCGTATCCGCCTCATTAACCGAGTTCACTCGGACAACTTCTTCGTCGGGTGAAGTCGCAGTAGCCGTGCTTTTGTTGCTGCGGGATTTGTTCTTCTTCTCGATCGCCATGGAAGTTTTGCTTGCGGTCGCGATGTCTTGGACACCGAACAGACTTAGCTCAGTACTGATCAATTTCTGAAGTCCAGATGTGTATTTCCGAAATACCTGAGGGTCGGATAGTGAGATGCCAATGACCATTGCTTGTCGCCGAAACTCTGTCGTATAGTCTTGGACGGTCTGGTCGCGCCGTTGGTACAATCTGTGCCAACGCTCCCATCTCTCCTCAAGGTAACCCATCGGATAGAATTCTTGTCGTAGAAGTCATTTGAATTGACCCCACGCAAGGTCGTCAGCTTCACCACTGGCGACAAGGGCCTTCCACCATTTCTTGGCGTGGTCCTTCATCTTCAAAGGTGCAAATTTGACCTTTTGAGCACTACTGAACCCTTTCAGGTCAAAGTAGGTCTCAAGTTGATCGATCCAAGAATCCAGCTTCTCGGCATCGATCACCCCATCATATATGGGTATATCAATCTTAGCGTCAACCTTAAAAGATCCGACAGCTAAGGAGGTGTTGGCGAGGTCATCGGTCTTGTGGTCGCCTTCGTCTTCATCTTCATCTGCCCTGCGCAAGTCTTCACCAGTCTTCGCACCCATACCCTTCCCTACTTCAGGAGGTACAATCATGGCCTGCTGCTTAATCCAAGAAAGCACGGTTTCCATGTCGGTGGAGAGCTTAGCCACTTGTTCGGCTAGGTTAGCTTGAACGGAGGTATCGTCAGACATTGTCGGAGACGCGGCTGTAGGAACCGTCAATTGATCGCCTGGAATTTCGCCGGAGGTTTTGTAACCCTAGCGAGTCTTCACCATCCACAGGATAGGAAAGTTGCTCTGATACCAACTTGATCCATTTGAGACCTAGCCTTGGTTTTCGCACTAGACTCGCCCAGATTCTAATATGCGGAATAACAGGATCTTATACCCGAAACCCCAAAGTAATCGCACAACTCTTTATTTCAAAGAGGGCTTACACATCGAACGTTAGACACACTTGTCTACGTCGAACGAACTATAAGTGTCTAAAACTCAAATAAGTTCTATGACTCTTCGATGATCTAAACTAGACCTATTACAAGGTATTTATAGTCCAATCGTATGAGTACGTATCAGACTCAATAACCTAAACGTATTAGACTCATATAACTAATCCTAAACAGATAAGCTTAGTTATACACATTTGGATCGGATTACAATTCCGAACAGGGAACGAATTCCTTTTCCTGGTCGCGGACCAATCCATGGTCGCGGACCCATCCATGGTCGCGGACCCATCCATGTTCGCGGATCCTTTCCGAACACGGTTAAGGTCGTGAAGCCGTATGCGATCAGGACTTGGTCGCGAAGCCGCATGCGATCAGGACTTGGAGATCCTCCCGGATCGCTTGGTCTACCAATGAGACGAATCTCTACGCGAAGATATGATCCTGGAGAAGAAGGTGACTACCACCCGCAGTGGCACAAAGGAGACTTTTAGAATCGATCAAAAAGATCAACAAGCACGTGCGACAAAGTGGTACACCAGAGAAGATGGACAAGCCCAATTTCCACATCTCCAGTTTTATCCAGAGGTCGCAACAGGGGTTGGCTCCTTATCAACAAGGGAGTATGATCCAAGAGGATCTTCAGGTCATGGTCGGAATAGGCTTCGCGACCTTAACCGAGTTAGGAAAGGTTTCGTGACCTTGAAGGATTCGAACTCTGGTCGGAATTGTAATCCGATCCGAATATGTATAACTAAGCTTATTTGTTTATGGTTAGTTAGTTATATGAGTCTAATATATTTAGGTTATTGAGTCTGATACGTACTCATACAATTGGACTATAAATACCTTGTAATAGGTCTAGTTTAGATCATCGAAAAGTCATAGAACTTATTTAAGTCTTAAACACTTATAGTTCATTGATCGACATAGGCAAGTGCGTCCTATCGTTCGATGTGTAAAGTGTCGACGATTCGGACTCGAGGTCCTTAGTCGATCTTATGCAGATTTTGTGAGTTGTGAGACCTTTCAAAGTGTTCCTCCGGAAAGGGATGATGAGCACAAAAAAATTTATACAGGTTCGATCCCTCGATGGTGGGAGTAACAACCCTACGTCCTATTATGATTTCACTATGTATGGAAAAATGCTTACAAACTTGAAGAAAAGATAATCACAGGCGAAGATCTTTTTTGTGTTGTTGTCTAAAACCGACTAGACTAACTTATGAAAGCTTGTGCTTGATCTATCGTCATCTTCGCCTTGTACATATCATCTTCGCCTTGTACATTTTCCCACCCTTTTATACCGGTCAAAAGTGACGAGGATTGACACTCGGGTCAGTTCAAATAAACGCACTGTTGGTTCAAGACAGATTCGAGCCATACACGTGCCTGGCGGTGCGAACTCAAGTTATTCTGAGAAGCATCAGCCCGAGGTCGCAGGCTTCGCGTGATCAGACCGCAGGCTTCGCTCGGTTAGGAATTCGTGTGCTTTACGTGAACAGAATGATGGAGATGTTGCGCGGTCAGAGCACTTTCGACCACGGAACTTGGGGTTTACCTATCCGGCTGTCCCTATAGCAGGAATGTTCCAAGTATCCCAAAGATTCCTCCATGTGGAAGAACAACCGTTAGGAGGTTAATACGTGCAGTTATCCATGAATAACACGTGTTTAACCTGCGTGGAGATTAAGAGCGGTTCTCTAAAAACCGCATCCAACCATCGAAGTAACTGTTTGATGCAGTTACGACTTGGCGCCCTTTCGACCAATATAAAAAGGCGGCATGGTGTATCAAACAGGGGACAGAACCAGAAAAAAGGAGAGATCAACATCTCTGATACAAGCGAGATACAACACATCTCAACCACTCAAATAGCCAAGTTTACGGCCCAAGTTAGATAGTCTTACAAGCCTTTCTGGCTTCATTCTGTACATTGACATAGGAAAAACCCTTCGCATGTGAAGGTGTTTTCCCGCCCTTTTGTAAATCTTTCGTACATATAGTGAAATCCCAACAGGACGTAGGGCTATTACTCCCACCATCGAGGGCCCGAACCTGTATAAACCTCTCTGTGCTCCTGTTCTCCATTTTTCTACATACCTTCTCGGAGGGTCATCTTGAAAGGTCTCACTATTACAAATTTTGCATAAGTTCGGCTGAGGACTCCGAGTCCGAATCGTCGACAGCTGGCGCCCACCGTGGGCCCTTTCTCAAGGCGTCCTAATTTTTATCCGGAGGTTCGCTGAAACATGGCTGGAGTATATGATTCCGAGAACGATTTTGATCTCGAGGATTATGCTCACATTCCAATGCCTTCTCCAAGCGATCTTGTTCCGATGGAGGAGGTTGAAGGCCAGAATCTTCCAGAAGTGGAATCATCTCTCCAGGTCATGTCCATCGACCAGGGGGCGACTAGCGCAAGGTCAGAACCCACAGAGGTTCTCAATGCGCTAAAGGATGAATCCGGTCCGTCATACGACCCCGCTGAGGGGAAGGATGATATCGACCTGGAAATCAGCCAGGGGAGATTCGACCCTGATAACCTTCACCGCCTCTTTGATTTCGAGTCCGACTCGGAACAAACTGAGCTGTTTTCTCCATCGGCAACTTCTCTCCCTAGACAGTTTGCTGCTTTGTCGGAGGAAACTCCTGATCAACAGGCTGCTAGGGAAGAACGGGGTCACCAACAAAAGGAGAATGAAGATCTCGAGCAACAAAACAATGAACTACGCAGAACTGCCCTAGAGGCTCTTCAAGATGCGCAGGCTCGTTATGATGCTGCTCCGAGTTCTTCTCGACGGTCACGCGGTCGCAAACGCTACCGACCCCTTCTTTGCCACCAGAGCGTTTCCCGGTGGACGAAGAAACAGTAACACCTGGTGCCCCTAGGAGAAGCACCCATGGTCGACTGCGATCTATCGCGGAAGTCATGCGTAACATTCCTCCTACGGTCACGGATGCGCAGAAACCGGCCTTTACTAGGATCTTGGCGGAAAGGCTAGATGAGGTCGCGTCTGAGGCGACCCCAACGGCCTCTTCCCGCTCGGTAACACGTTCCCGCGAACGAGAGTGTCCTCACTTTGGTTCTGGCCGGCGAAGTTACCCACCGCCCGTACCGTCCCGACAGGACAAGTACCGGCGAACGCAGGATTCTCGTAGTAGGAATCGGGTTCCTGTTCACTCTCGTTTGGGACCGCGAATAACTTCACCATTGCGTGAGGTCGCCCGTAACCCGGTCGAGAGTCACAGGGCAGTTCACGGCCCCTACGTCGGTTGTAAAGCTTTTTCGCCTGGCCTACGAGCGGTCGTTTGGCCCGATAAGTTTCGACCAGGGGCAATTGAGAGGTTTGACGGAACTCAGAACCCATCCGAGTTCCTTCAAATCTATATCACTGCCATCCAAGCAGCAGGAGGCGATGACCGGGTCATGGCCAACTACCTGCCTACAGTCCTCGAAGGGCCGTCTAGAACCTGGCTGTTTAACCAGCCCGAAGGTTCTATCTATAATTGGGAAATGTTGTGCGACGCCATCCTCAGCAATTTCCAAAACTGTTACCAAAAGTCGGGTAAAGAGGACGATCTTCATCGGCTTCGACAAACTTCAACCGAAACTCTTCGGCAATTTGTCAAGAGGTTTGTCGAGGTGAGGAATACCATCCCGAACATATCTGATGGCTCCGTTATCAGGGCATTTAAACATATCATTCGATACCGGAGATTCACCGAAGACTTGCTTATCCACCCTCCTCGATCAGTGGCCGATCTGTTCGACATGGCCGATCGATACTCTGACGCATCCGAAGCAGTCGAATGGAACCGGATGGTCGACAAGGGTGACCTACCACCTCAACCAGGTTTCAAAGACTCCAGGAAAGAAGATTCAAGTAAGAAGCCGGAATCTTCATCGGGTAGGAAATCGAAAAAGTCGAACAGGAACCGCTCTGGACAGTACCGCGAGGTCGCAGTCGCAGAGAAGCCACCTTCGACCAAAGGTAACAAGCCTTCATTTAAGAATAAAACTGCTTCTGGTGGTCATAGTGTCGACCAGCCAGAAAAGTCAACTAATCCGTAGGAAGGCAAGAAGTGGTGTCCACTCCACAACTCCGCAGGCCACGACCTCAAGAACTGCAGGAGTTGGTTGAAGCAATTGGATGATTTCTTCCAGGGAGTTGGGCCAATGCCAACCTTACCGCCTAAAGAGCAGGCGTGCGGACTTAGAGACGCCGACGGAGACGAGGAAATGTCCTACCAGGTACCTCAAAATCATATTAATGTTATTTTCAGGGGTTCTTCTTCTTTCGTTTCCAAAAGACAGTTTAAAGCCTTTTATCGAGAGGTTAACCAAACGGAGACATCTCTTGGTGAACCTCAATACCCCCGTTGGTCAGATACACCCTTGACATTTGATCGTTCTGATTGTCCCGGGGGGCTTACTCGACCATTGAGGCTCCCTCTGGTCATTACCCCGATCATCAGTAACGCAAGAGTCGAAAGGGTCCTGATCGATGGAGGGAGTTCCCTTGACATTTTGTTGGTCAAGGCGCTCGACGAGATGCAAATTCCTCGTTCGAAGATCAAGCCCATAATCCATCCGTTTTATGGGATAATCCCAGGCCCCTCCATGATGCCGTTGGGACAAGTGGTCCTCCCGGTCACACTGGGAGAACCGGATAACTTTCGAACATAATTGGTTACCTTTGACGTAATCGATTGTGATTCAGCTTATAATGCAATCTTTGGTAGGCTAACTCTCGCTAAATTCATGAAGGCAACGCACTATGCTTACCAGTGCGGAAAATTGCCTGGCCCCAAAGGTGTCATCTCGGTCTGAGGCAGTCACAACGTGGCACTCACGTGCGACCGGCTATCTTTGGAGATGGTCAATCAACTTCCCCTCCGGGACGCTCAGGTCGCCACCGTCGCCACTGACGCGATCAAGGCTACTCCTAGACCAGATGAGAAACTCAAACTGGTTCCTTTGTACCCAGATGATCCATCCAAGACAATTCGGGTCGGATCAGGTCTGGATGACAAATAGGAACTCGACCTCATTGCTTTCCTCCGGGCTAATGCAGATGTGTTTGCATGGAAACCGTCCGACATGCCCGGTGTCCCAAGGGAAGTAACCGAGCACAGGTTAGCAATTCGACCTGGACAACGACCAATAAAGCAAAAGCTCAGGCGTTTTGCTGTTGACCGATAGGAAGCCATCCGAGAGGAGTTGGACAAACTCCTAAAGGCCGGGTTCATTCGTGAAGTCGATCACCCGGAATGGCTCGCCAATCCGGTCATGGTCCACAAGTCAAATGGCAAGTGGCACATGTGCGTCGACTACACTAGCCTCAACACTGCCTGTCCGAAGGATGACTTTCCCCTTCCCCGCATCAACCAATTGGTCGACTCAACCGTGGGTTGCGAACTGATGAGTTTCCTGGACGCCTACTCAGGATATCATCAAATTAGCATGGCAGAAGAAGATGAAGAGAAAACTGCCTTCATCACCCCGTTCGGCACCTACTGCTACGTCAGAATGCCGTTCGGTCTCAAGAACGCAGGTTCCACGTACCAGCGCTTGATGCAAAAGACCTTTCTTTCCCAGATAGGGCGTAATCTCGAAGCATATGTAGACGACTTGGTTGTAAAAAGTACCAAGAGATTGTCTCATTTGGACGATCTCGCTGAAACCTTCTGTAACTTAAATCGCTTTAGAATAAAATTAAACCCGGAGAAATGTTCTTTCGGGGTTTCTTCAGGAAAACTCCTTGGTTTCCTTGTTTGTTCCAGGGGCATTGAAGTTAATCCTGAGAAAATCAGGGCCATTGAGCAAATGAGGTCGCCCTCGACCATGAAAGATGTTCAACGCTTGGCTGGTCGCATGGCAGCCTTAAGTCGCTTCATATCGCGACTAGGCGAAAGGGGATTACCTTTCTTCAAAGCCTTGCGGAAGCATCACAATTTCACATGGTCGGATGAGGCCGAAAAAGCGTTTCAGGAGGTGAAGACATATCTGTCCAGTCCGCCAGTGTTGGTGTCTCCCGAAAAAGGAGAACCATTGCTTCTTTATCTGGCGGCGACACCGCATGCGGTCAGCGCTGTCCTGATCGCGGATAGGGAAGGAATACACAGGCCCGTCTACTATGTGAGCAAAGTACTTCATGGTCCTAAGGAGCGTTACCCTGAGGTCCAGAAGATACTTTACGCGCTACTGATGGCTTCCCGTAAGCTACGACACTACTTCCAAGCTCATAAGATCACAGTACCCTCCTCTTTTCCTTTGGGGGATATTGTCCGAAATCCAGAAAAATCTGGTCGAATCGCTAAATGGGCGATCGAACTCGGTGCCTTCGATATCCATTTCACGCCCCGCACGGCGGTTAAGTCTCAGGTTTTGGCCGACTTCGTGGTCGAATGGACCAACCCTGAGCCACCCGTGCAGCTGCCAGAGGAATTGGAATGCCCCGATTACTCGATTTGCCTTATTATTCTGTATACTCTCCTCACGCTTTCGCACATATTTGTCATTTTCTTCGGCATATATACCTAGATTATTCCAGATTAATTGCCAAATCGACCGGATTACTCTTTTTCCAATTTTTATCGCAGGTCGGCAAGGATTGGATGGATTTTTGGCTAGCGGACGTGCGTCCTCGACTTAATCTGGCCATCGGACAATTCCTGATGGAAGTGCGCGTTCCCGCGGTCGCGTAGGAACTGACCGCACTGAAATCGGAGTCTCCGGGGGCTCGGAATCCCAAACCCTAGCCACGAGGCCACATTTCTAAATTTCTAAAACCTCGAGAGCTTTTCTGCAAAAGTGCCAAATTGCCCTTCTTACACTGCCGCCGGCTATCTGAGGCATTTGAGCCCAGCTTTTATTTTTTTTCTTCCCTTATTCTTCTTCCCCAAACCACTCTTCCACACCTCGCCGCCGGCGGCCGGGCCATACGCCGGCGGTGCTCCATTCCCTCGCTGCTCCACAACTTTTCTCCCTGTTTTCTTCCACGGCGGAACTCCTTTCTTTTTATTCCCTCTCCCCATTTGTTTTCCCTTTTCCTCCTGCCATCCTCCTCCTTCCATTTCATCACCACAAACTCCACCAAATCCACCACTTCAAGCCCCAAAGCCACTGGATCTACACCGGGCCGCCACACCGCCACCTTCCTCGGCCGGATCTGGCCAGATCCAAGCCCTGAGCTGCGCCCCGTTCCTCGCTCCATCGGCCCGAGCCGGCGCCGCCCAAGCCGCCGCTCTCCTCGCGCCTCCCCGCACTCCCTCTCTCCGGCGCCGCCCACACATCCCGCCAGGCGTCGGATCTGCGCCTCCAAGACTCCCGCGTCGCCACGCCTCCTCCCCGGTCTCCTCGGCGCACCACCACAAGACCATCCTGGGCCGGAGCCTCCTCTCCCTCGGTCACCGCCGCCTACTGCACAGCCGGCGCAGCCTGTTCCTCGCGCCATAGCCGCCGTCTTCACCACGCCTCCGGAGCCGCCACTGCCTTCTTCACCAACTCCGGCACCTCCTTCCTCTCGGGCCGACGGCCAAGTTCCTCTTCCACGACCTCCTTTCCAGCTACTTCGACACGGCGATTAGCTCCTCCAGCCTTTGCAAGCTTCAGCAAGACTCCAGTGCTTCTCCAGCTATTCCAGCGGCCATCATTTCTGGTTCAACTTCTTCTCACTTTCTTTATTCTTGAATTGTGATGAACTGAAATGGAATCACTGTATGAGATAATAGATGAAATTGCTTGAGTTCCAACATTTGTCTGATGAACAGATGGAGAAATGAGTGAATAGAAGTTTCTGTGATATGATTGTTCGATGGAAACTCCAAATGACTTCTCATTTTGTTGTGGATTGTTGAATGTTCAGTTTCTGTGATGCTTGTGTGAGCTGCTATGGCATTGGAATGTATTGAAATATGTCAAATCAAATTGAAACTAGCTTCTGAAATTAGTTTCTTTCATCCTGGTTGATTGCTTGAATTCGTTTGTGCTTTGTGCTCATATAAATTTAGATTATTCTTGTAATTCTTGTCTGGATTAAATTGGATATTTCAGAGGCTGAGCTTTATGTTGTGCTTCAATTTCTATATTTTTTGTTGTTTCTGTGTAAATGGACACGACTGGGGTGATTGAAGCTTTGTATTAAATTCTTATTCTGTCATGAATTGCTTTGTCTCGCTCTTGTTGTCTTGAGTTGGTGTGGTTGTTCTCCGGATTTGCCGTGTAGGTTGTAGCTGAGAGGCTGATGGAGAATGGTCCTTGTTAATCCCTTGCGTGTTAAATTCGTTGATACCGTCGATAGGTGTATGCGTTCCAGCGTTTCGCTTCTTTATTGTGATATTGCTGAACGATACCGCTTTATCGCTTGTACTCACGACTATGCGTATGGATTTAACAGTGACCAAACGTCGCAAGCCTACCACCTCTTTCTCTTTATTTCTTATGACGTCTTCTCTCTTCTCTTTCATCTATTTTAGTTTTATTTTCCATTGATTTAGTCTAGTTCTTCATGATTTGTTTTCTCTAGTCCATGTGGAAAGAACGATAGAATACTCGCCTGTATTGCACCGATCTCGTTCTATTGCGAGATGGTCTAGGCCGGTATCAATTTTTGGCGCCGTTGCCGGGGACTAGATGAAAGTGAATGTGTTTAACTAGATTAAATCATTTTATTTTTGTTTTTGGTTTTTGTTTGCATCTTTTCCCACCCCTTTTTCCCTCCCGGCTCTTTTATTTCTCGCCCTTTCTCTTGTCTTTTTCTCGTTGATTGATTTTTGCTGATTGAGGATATGGATGGTTCGCAGTCTTTTTGTGATGCATGTGACAATCTCAGTGCTAAACTAGATGATTTGCCTCGTCAGATGGATATAGCTCTTCGTAGATTATTTGCTCATGTTAGTGTTGCTCCTATATGTTGTATTTGTGGTATTCGAGGTCATTCGCCCGCCACTTGTCGGCGTGGTCGAGCATCCACTATATATCATCCTGGATGGCCTGCATACCCAAATTCGCCATATAGGAACAACCACCCTGTTATCTCATCGTCTTCTCCTAGTTATCTTTTGTAGGGTTTTAGGTATGGAGAGCAGCTTCCATGTACATCATATCAGTCCCCGTACTTGGCACATCAGCAGTACTCACAGCAGCCTCCTACATATGAGGATACACCATCTAGACTTGAGGTGCTGTTTGAGCATCATTTGAAAAAGGTGCATGAGTTTCTACATCCGTCTCCACAGCCGCCTCCCGAAAATGAGGATACATCCAAACTAGAGGCACTGATGGAGGGCTTGGTTAAGCAATCTGAGCGACTCATGACCCAGCATTCAAAGGATGTGTTGGTTGATGATCCGCAGCTTCAGGAGTCTGAATTGGAGAGCTTCACTTTTGATCCTATGGACTTCCTGGACGATTCCTTGAGCCACAGATCGAGAGGGAGACATTCTCATTTGATTTTGAGGGACTTCTTTCTGACATAGGGGAGTCCGTTCATCTTGATCTACCAGACACGACCCCCGTGGAGGTCCTTCCTACCCCAAACTTCACGCCATCCACTATTCAGGTAGACTCCAAACCCCTCTCGTATCATTATGAGTTGTCTAGTTCTGACGAGGTTATTCATATTCCTTTGAGTTGTCATTCATCCTGCATCGATATATGTCATCCTCATGATATGTATAGTCAGTCGATCTATGGGAAAGGATGTTCGTCAGCTGACCTTCTGGAGGGCTTTGTCCCTACCATACACACGTGCTTGGTCCTTTATCTTATTTGCAGGTTAGCACGTGTGGCTTTTCGACCGCGAGCAGACTTGCTCCGAGTCGACATTCCCTGGGACCCTGGTGGATTCCCATCATGCTGCTTCCGACGGGAGGGTGGACGTGGAGCTTCTACCACGTCCCATGCTTGCCTCTCCTTCACTCGCGCTTCAACACTACATCCTTTGAGGGTCGAGCTTCTGACCTAAAAGAAGCGCTTCTCGGGAGACAACCCGAGTGTTTTCTCTCTTTCTTTCTTTTCGTTATTTATTTTCCTTTATTTTGTAGGATTGTTCTTAGTTTCTTCTTTGGTTGTTCTTTCAGGGCATCATCCTCATATGGCGGCTTGGCACATTTGGAGTACTCTGAATGGCTCATCGCAACATTATTGTCTCCATCCTTCACCCAGTGAGCTATTGCGGACCTCTCATATGACCCTTGTGCATGAAATTTATTTTGTGTTCCCATCTCCATGTGTTCATCTCATGTTGTTGTATTGTGGACTATGCAACCATTTGAGCTTGGGGGGAATGCATTTCTTGCTGTGCTGTAATTCTGAAAATCTGGGTCAAATTTTTCAAAATTGTGCAAGTTTGTGCTTATGTATGAGATATGTTGTATGGACTTGCTTATCCTGCCTTTCTTATGTGTGAATGATCTTTATCCAGCCTTGTGGGCTTGTTTATGTTGTGATATGACCTGTTGTATACTTGTTTTGTTTGGATTGCAAGAAAAATCTAAAAAGGTCAATGTCAAAATTTTCTGGAAATTCTAGACTTGTGCAAATTTGTATCTATATGTGATTGTTGTGGTTATGACTAATTGTGCTTTCATTCTGCATTTCATTGTCCTCATTTGGCTTTTGGAGCCTCTTGCATGTCGTGTTGAGTTTTTTATTGCATGGTTTAGTAGCTCGACAATCTATTATAGGTTGAATTGTGATTAACGATCTTCTAATGGTATTAAAACTACTTGTACTTAGTTTCGTTGTGGATATTGTGGAAATTCGAATGCTTACTGATATCTTTATTACCGCATTCTATCTTGTATATTGAAATGTCAATTGTGAACCTAATCTCTACACACATGTTTAGACCATGAGTCTCCTAAACAATCATATAACTTGTGTAAACCAGATTTGAAAAAAAAAAATCTTGCTAATAAGGTCGCATTTACAAAGTGGATTGAGACCGAACCGGTACGAAATATTACCGCCTCAGCAGCACAGAAGTTCTGTCATAAGAACATTGTTGCCCGATTTGGTGTTCCAAACCGTCTTATCACCGACAATGGTTCTCAGTTCGCCAGTGGTCTTTTCCTAGATTACTGCGACCAGATCGGAACTAAGGTGTGCTTTGCTTCTGTGGCACATCCGCAAAGCAATGGTGCTGTAGAACGGGCCAATGGGCAGATACTACAAGGCAATAAAAAATGTGTTTTTGATCACCTTAAGACTCGCTCGGGAGCTTGGGCAGACGAGCTTTATACCGTTCTATGGGCACTACGAACTACCTTTAGTCGAGCCACCGGTGAGACGCCCTTCCATCTGGTCTATGGGGCCGAGGCTGTGTTGCCTATGGAAGTCAGTATTGGGTCTGTTCGGACAGAACAATTCGAACAGGTTAATCAGTCCGAACAGCGGTCACAAGATCTCATCCCCTTAGAAGAAAGGCGTGATCGCGCTTTGATCAAGTCCGCCGCATACTTGCAAGCCTTGCGCAAGTATCACAGCAAAAGGGTGCGACCACGTAGTCTTCACGTGGGCGACCTGGTTTTACAAAAAATCCAAGACCAGTCTAATCGCAACAAATTCTCCCCGAAATGGGAAGGCCTTTATACTGTTGTCTCGGTGCCGCGACCAGGATCCGCGCGGTTAGCCATGGAGGATGGTCGAATTTTGTCAAATACTTGGAACATCGATCAACTTCGCAAGTTCTACGTGTAAGTACTCAATCATTTTTCCTGTTCAATTAGCATTTTTTCATAAAACAAAAAATGTTTTGGTTTCATATGATGAATATTTTCCTCCATGCCCATGTGCTGTGAATTCGACTCGGGGGCTAGTCGCCCACGGTTAGATCATTATAACGTCCTAGTCGGATTCGCTGGCCGATCTCATGACCGCTTCCAGACAAGTCACTCCTAAATAAGCCGTTTCTCAACGCACACGGGGCTTTCTGGCAAGTCCTCGGTTATCTGAGTGGCTGCTGGTTTGCAAACAAGGCTATGCGTTATTTTGATCATAATTGTTGGTTCGATCACACATCCCTGGTCGTTATATTCACTTCTCTCCTGCGTTTGTAATACTAAGTCTTCAGTATTTACAATCACAGGCGGGGGCTAGGGGATATATTTACAATATGAAACGAACACAAAACAAGAATATATATGCAAATCAGAATATATATTCATTTTCAAAAATGAATTTCCACATACATTGCATCGTATACAACTGTTTTTGTACAGGTGTAGGGATCACTCAATCCCAAGCTCAGTCAGGAGCTTATCTACAAGAGGCCTGATCTCCTCCATGACGGCCTCTAGTTGTTCCTCACTCTCGTCCTCAACCGGTCCCACCAATGGATTCAGATCTGCATCTGGTCCCTGGTGAAGTCGAACCCGGCTGAGAATGGCGGAAGCGGCTGACCGAACTCTGGTTCTGATCGCCTCTTCTCGTCGCCGTGTATCCTCAGGAAGATACTCGAGAAGTGACTCCGCCTGGGCCATGACTAGTGTAGACCACTCATTTAGGCTGAGATGATCTCTTGTGGTCTCGACCACATCAGCCTTCAGAAGAAGAGCCACTACCTTCAGTTTTTTGAAGATTGAACGGCTCAGCTCTTTGATCGCCCTTTCGGAGGTTAGAATAGAGCTCTGGAGGAGTCCATTGTCTTGACTGAGTTGTTTTATTTGACCCGCTTGCGCTGCAGCAAAAGAAAAGATTACTCGCGCGTTATGAAGTTAAGTCTTCCTAATCAGGAATTGACTTACCAGCAAGTTGTAACCGCAGCTTGTTGTTTTCGATCTCTTGGTTTCTAGTCACTGAGATCGAATGGAGCTTGACTGTGGCCACTTCTTTCTTCAGCAATGCCACCTCTCTGTAGTAGAACAGAAGGAGTGGTCATAATCAATTTGTATCTGTACAAGTTGAAGAGTAATGATCCTTACCTACACAAGTTGTCTCGTTCTTTTTGTACGGCCTCAACGCTCGCCATCATAGCGTGCTACTTGGCCGACATCCGGGATAACTCCTATGATGCAAAAAAGGAGTTAAAGGTGTCCTACGTACAATTCAGGCACCGAAAGTGAAGTTCATTATACCTTCATGAATTCCCGTAAGGAAATGTCTTCCGGAGTAATCGGAATACCCGTTGAAGGCCCCGATGCGGCCACAACAAGGGCAGTCGGTGGAAGTGCCTGCTGGGCACTACCCCCAGTCGCTGTTGGTTGCGACTGGGTCTCCGCGCTTGCCTCTCCCCTTATGTCCCGGACGACTTCCTGGACCAAGGGGGTGGAGCGCTCCTCACTGGAGGCTCCTGCACCAGCAGCGACTTCAACCCTCCCCGAAGCGGTTGAAGGGCTGGCTGCTGTTTCTTTTCGCCTGACAAAGGAAAGAGGAACCAAGAAGTCATGATTTGTGATCATCACAATTTATCTTAATACAACCAAGATAAAGGTTCTTACCTTATTTGAAATCCCATCAGTTTTTGAGATTTCTGGGAAGGCTCTCCGCGAGAAAGAGGACAACTGTCGTCTGTCCTGATCTTCCTCTTGGTGAATAAGGCATTCCCTCCCTAGATGTGTTCCTTTGTAAGCACATTTCTAAGGGAAGGTGAAGACAAACGATAAGAGTCTTTACCTGGGCAACTGGACCGGTTGGCAGGGCTGCATCCGAGGCCCTGGATGGCTCCTGGACTTCTGGGACCGGCACCTCGTTTGCAACCACCATAGGATCTTGTCCGACCACCTCCACTCCTGTCTGCGGGGATGGAGGATTTTCCTCCCTGGGACTTGTAGGAATCGCAGGGGGAAGCTCTTCTCCCTGCATAAGCATTAACTTATCGAATGCACAGGGGGAATTGAAGAAAATAAGACTGTGAGAGAATCTTACCACGGTCGTCCCTCCGACCAGGGAAGTAGAGGCAACTGGTCCTGAAGACTCGGGGGCTTCAGGGGCTGGGATGTTGTCTACGGCCACGGGGCTTTCGGTGGCCGCGGGGTCTGCTACAGCCGCCTCTGCGGTAGCAGTTGTTTCTGCGGAATGGGTTGGAGCGTCACCGGATGGAGAACCCGCAATCCTCCTCCTCCGGCGAATCAGGGGGACATTATCATCTTCCTCCTCCTCGCTCCCCTCTCCCTGTACGACGAAGAAGTAATTCCAGTTCGCACCTGGAAAGATTGGAGGGATGTGATATCTTACCGCAGTTTTTCTGGCGGTAGGAGGAACGCTTCGTGAAGACCCTTCCCCAAGATTTAGCCTGGCTTTCTTGGGGGCGGGATTCCTCGTCCTGGGTCTCGAGGAAACCTTCTTCACGTGTTTTGTCATCGGCTTTCCCAGGGAACCGACGTTCTCGCTGGGAAACGTCGCCTCGGCGAACCTCCCTAGGAGCTGTTCTCATTCCAATGGAATTGGTTAGTGCTGGACATACATGAGACCTGCAAAACAGAGGCCAAGTGGAAAATATACCTTTCGGCACTCCTGTTTAAGGTCGTTGCCGGCGTGAATCAAGCTTTGGGGGCGAGGCGATCCCTTGGGGCCCTCTACCTCGGCGTTGTACTCCCTGAGGAGGTAGTTAGTCCGCCTCTCAATCTCGGCTGAGGGCAGGACTGTTCCCAGATACAAGTTAAATTGATGCATTTCAGAAATGACATAAAAGGACTTCAGTGCCAGAAATGAATACCTTCATTATAGTCCAGGGTACTGTCCGCCATGGACTTGATCTCCCAAGCCGGATGAGCCCTTTCACGCAGGGTGCTCACCCAGTTCTTCACAAAGTCTCGGATGACGTCGCGTGCTGTCAACCCTTGTCCGACTAAGTGAAGGATCACCTCGGCGTACTTCATGAACTCCGCGTTCATCGCCGGGAGAGTATCCAACTCGCTCGGCTTCTCCGGCCGCGAGTTTTCAAACCACAGCCCGCTCTCGCTTGGCGGGGTGCAGTAAAACCATTTCTGGTGCCACCCGTGCACCGAGTCTCACAGGGGTGGGAAGGGATACTCCTTCTTATCCCTTAGCCGGAAGTAAATGCATCCGGCGGCGTTGGCACTCTTCGACCACGCCGAAAAATAAAATCACCGGAAGAGATCCACACTGGGATATACTCCGACGAACGCCTCGCACAAGTGTTGAAACACTGCCAGTATCAACACTGCGTTTGGGTGGAGGTTGATTAGCTCCAACCCGTAGTGCTCGAGGACGTCCTTCAAGAACCGACTCTCAGGGAATCGGAACCCGCAGCGCAAATATTCTTCAAAAACCAGCAACTCGCCCTCTCGAACGTTAGGGGTTTCTTGGTCCTTCTCCGCAGGCTGCCAGTTGATTAGCAGCCGCGGAAGAAGGATCTCCTCCTTCTCCAATGCCACTAAACTCTCCTCAGAATGGTGGATTGATCAGCTCCAGGACGCCATTTTTTGGTGGAGAGTCGAAGAAAAGTTGGCGACTTTTGGGGAAGACGAAGGCTGAGAAGAACGAGGGTTTTGTGCGGCGGAAATGTTGAGGGTTTTTGGCCGTGTGGCTTTCTCAAGAAGACACCTGCTCCTTTTATAGACCCGAGGAGACGCATTGATGAGACTAACGTTCCATTTAAACGTTCCACTGAGTATTTTATTCATTTCCCATAATGGATACTATCTCTGGCGGACCTGTTAAAGTGTTCAGGCATCGGGTCTGAAACAAAAAGACTTCTTTGTTTCAGAAACTGAAAGTGCAAAAGGCCTGAAAAGTTTTCAGTGCTTTTCAGAGGACGTTTTTTCTTTATATGCCTTGGACATTTTCATGAAAAAATCCTACGACTCAATTTTTGGACGTATGGATATATTTTGACCGGGTTGTGGTATGATCGAGACCATGCTTTTGATTAAGCTCCGATTCTAATCGAAGTGACGGTCTGACCGAGCCTCAATTCTGGTCGCAGTATGCTTCAGTTCTAACCGCGGCTTCAAGTCTGATCGCGGTATCAGAGCTGGTCGCGGTACTTTTATAAAAGCGTGATTCTGATCGCAGAACTGAAATTTCCCTGTGTATGAGTGGTCGCGAACATAATATTTACGGCCATATTTTCGCACAGAGGATGTGAAGAATATTCATAAGAAAGTTTTATTTCTTGCATTCTTTACATACAAAAGGAATACCGGCGACCAGAGCGTCGACCTGATCTGAAAAAAGTTTGCAAAGTTCTCCTAGGGACATGTTGTTGTCAGTAGGATCTACACTGACAACCCCCAGAGAACTAGCAACTAATCTAAGCCTATCTACATCATCCCTAACAAGAGATACACTACTGTTCCTAATTAAATCAGAGAGTTCTCGCTGTTGCTGAGCGTGGTCCCTCTCTCGACGGAACTGGTGCGCCTCTTCACGGGATCGTTCAAAACATTCTGCCAAATGCAGAATCGCCGAAGACATCTCTTCGGTCTTCTTCTCCAGGGCATTCATCTTCTCTAAAAGAATCTGTCCGGGAGGAAGAGACGGAGTAGCAGAAGGCTGATCACTGGGGCCTCCAATCTCTTACATTTGCAAAAGTTAGTTGTGCTAACTATAACTATCAGCAAAAGGAGAAGAGGATTATTACCTGTCCCTGCTCGTGACACGTTGATATAGCCATCCTGGGAAGTAGACCACCCGATAAAATCGGATGATCACCAGATGGTGGAAGTGCAACCTTCACACCAGAAGATTGCTTCCCCAACACAAGTTGAGGATCTTCTGGTCGTATAGTCACCGCTTGCCGACCAGAAAATCGATCACCCAAACAAAAGCAGGGGGTGTTGGAGTAGAAAGCTGAAGGAAGAAAAGATGATGGCTCATTTTCTACCTTTGCTCTGTTGGAAGATCCTTCGTCAACCTTGGGTTTCTTCCTTGAGGGAGATGGATCTTCAGGCATTTGAGGCTTTTGCTTGAGAACTTCCTCTTCATCAGTTTCAATCTCGATGGTGTTGAGATCTGCCATCAGGAGGTGTATGAAGAGAAGAATGAAGGTAACTTTAGAAAGGACTTAGCCGTGAGAAGAAATTGTGGAGCTTTGCAAAACGAAAGAGCCAGTATTTATAGCCGCCAAGGTGACGGTTCACATTCTAAGCACCTCGGGTTTTTAAAAGCATTTACAATTTCATCTCGGGTTAAAAAACATTTCAACAGCGCCATCATTACCCGTCACGTAATGCCCAGAACCCGTCTCGGGAAACCAACCGTCCCACTTAGTGCGCCACTAAGCGGGGGATTTGAAGAGTCGGGGTTAAAAATCCGATGCATGACTTTAAATTCGAAATAAACACGTCCCTTCGTTTCCTTCGAATTTGGGGGCTAGCTGACGAGGATTGACACCCGAGTCAGTTCAAATAAACGCACTGTTGGTTCAAGACAGATTCGAGCCAGACACGTGCCTGGCGGTGCGAACTCAAGTTATTCTGAGAAGCATCTACTTAAGCCCCCGAGCATGTCTTAAGGCGATCAAAAATGCGCTTTTTGATGCCCTACAATACTTTCCCGTTGGCACGTTCAACGGCACCATTGCTCTGTGGATGAGCTACAAAGGCAAAGCACACCTTGGTTCCAATATTGTCGCAATAGTCCAAAAAGAGACCGCTAGCGAATTGGGAACCATTATCAGTGATGAGACGATTTGGAACACCGAATTGAGTCACAATGTTCTTATGAAAGAACTTTTGTGCAGCGGCAGCAGTGACATTGCGTACTAGCTCGGCCTCAATCCACATTGTAAATGTGTCAATGGCTATGAACAAGAACTTGTATCCATTGACCGCTTGTGGCATAGGACCAATAATATCCATCCCCCAAACTGCGAAGGGCCACGATAGAGGGATAGTTTGTAGAGCATAGGCGGCTGGTAGACCTGTCTCGCATGAAATTGACACTGAGGACATGTCTTGACCAGATTTTTGGCATCATCAAGTGCCGAAGGCCAGTAAAATCCCTGTCAGAAAACCTTCCCGACCAGTGTACGGAATGACGCGTGTGCACCACATACACCGTCATGAATCTCTTTCAAGAGGGATTTACCTTCCTCTTGGGACACACAGCGCATGAATACTCCTTGAGTACCTTTTCTATACAAAACTCCTTCTATAAGTTTCTACAGGCGCGCTTTTTGAACTAACCGATCGCTCTCAGTTTCATCCTTGGGCAAGGTCCCGTGTTCGAGATAGACCCTCAATGGATGGGTCCAATCTCGTTCATGTCCAAGGTTGGTAACGCAGACTGTTACCGGATCATCTTCGGTCGTAGTCATGATCGAAGGATGTTCCAAGTGTTCGACAAACACTCCTGCCGGGGCGGATGTACATGAGGACCCAATTTTGGATAATTGATCTGCGAGAATGTTGTCCTTTCGCGGGATGTATTGGACTTCGAAATGACTGAAGTGTTTTTCCAATCTCCTCACTTCCCCCAGGTAATGAGCCATTGTCTCATCAGAGGTGCTGTACTCCTTGTTTACCTGGTTTACGACCAGCTGTGAGTCTCCCCTCACCACTAATCGATGAACTCCGAGGAATTTTGCTACCAAGTGCCCTGCAATAAGACCTTCATACTCCGCTGCGTTGTTGGTCGCAACAAAGTGTAGTTCAATGACATACTTCAGTTGGTCACCATGAGGCGTGATTAAGACCACTCCAGCCCCCGAGTGTTGAGAACTGCAAGAGCCATCAAAATACATCGCCCAGTGATTGGGGCATGCCAAATGTTCAAACTCCTGCACGGGTGGTTCAGGATTAGTCCATTCGACCACAAAGTCAGCCAGGATCTAAGACTTGACCGTGGTGTGAGGCGTGAAATGGATGTCGAATGCTCCGAGTTCCACAGTCCATTTCGCGATCCGACCAGATTTTTCCAGATTCCGGACAATGTCCCCCAAAGGAAAAGATGAGGGCACTGTAATTTTATGTGCTTGGAAGTAATGTCGTAGCTTACGGGAAGCCATCAACAGTGCGTAAAGTACTTTCTGGACCTCAGGGTATCGCTTCTTAGGACCATGAAGTACTTCACTTACATAATAGACAGGTTTGTGCACACCTTCTCTTTCTGCGATCAATACAGCGCTAACCGCGTAAGGTGTGGCCGCCAAGTAAAGGAGTAATGGTTCCTCTTTATCCGGAGAAATCAAGACCGGCGGACTGGACAATATGCTTTGACCTCCTGAAATGCTTTCTCGGCCTCATCGGACCAAGTAAAATTATTATGTTTGCGCAGAGCTTTGAAGAAAGGTAGTCCCTTTTCATCCAGTCGCGATATGAATCGACTTAATACCGCCATGCGACCTGCTAGACGCTGAACATCTTTGATGGTTGAGGGAGACCTCATTTGTTTGATAGCCCTGATTTTTTCGGGATTAACCTCGATTCCTCTGGAACAAATGAGAAAACATAGAAGTTTTCCAGACAAAACCCCGAAAGAACATTTCTCCGGGTTTAATTTTATTCCAAATCGATTCAAATTACATAAGATTTCAGCAAGATCGTCTAAATGAGACGAACTTTTTAAGCTTTCTACAACCAAGTCATCTACATAAGCTTCAAGATTACGCCCCATCTAGGAAAGAAAGGTCTTTTGCATCAAGCGCTGGTACGTGGAACCAGCGTTCTTGAGACCAAATGGCATTCTGACGTAGCAGTAGGTGCCAAATGGCGTGATGAAGGCAGTCTTCTCTTCATCTTCTTCTGCCATGCTAATTTAATGATATCCTGAGTAAGCATCCAGGAAACTCATCAATTCGCAACCCGCAGTAGAATCGACCAGCTGGTCGATGCGGGGAAGGGGAAAATCATCCTTCGGACAGGCACTATTTAGGCTGGTGTAGTCGACGCACATGCGTCACTTGCCATTTGACTTACGGACCATGATCGGATTTGCAAGCCATTCCGGATGATCGACTTCGCGAATAAATTCGGCCTTTTGGAGCTTATCTAACTCCACTCGGATGGCTTCCTGCCGATCAATAGCAAAACGCCTGAGCTTCTGCTTTATTGGTCGCTGTCCAGGTCGAACTGCTAACCTGTGCTCAATTACCTCCCTTGGGGCACCGGGCATGTCGGATGGTTTCCACGCAAACACATCTGCATTAGCTCGGAGAAAAGTAATGAGCTCGAGTTCATATTTGTCATCCAGGCTTGATCCAATCCGAATTGTCCTGGATGGATCATCTGGGTACAACGGAACCAATTTTAATGTTTCATCTGGTCGAGGAGCAGCTTTGATCATATCGGTAGACATGGTGGCAATCTGGGCTTCTCGGAGGGGAAGCTGATCTACCATCTCCAAGGATAACCAATCACATGTCAATGCCACATTGCGACTGCCTCGGACCAAAATAACGCCCTTGGGGCCAGGCAACTTGCCGCACTGGTAAGGGTAGTACGTAGCCATCATGAATTTAGCGAGAGTTGGCCTACCAAAGATTGCGTTATAAGCCAAATCACAATCAATTACATCGAAGGTAACCAATTCTGTTCGGAAGTTATCTGGTTCGCCCAGCGTGACCAGGAGCACCACCTGTCCCAATGGCATCATAGAGGGACTAGGGATTATCCCATAAAACGGATGAATTATGGGTTTGATTTTCGAACGAGGAATTTGCATCTCGTCCAGTGCCTTGACCAGTAAAATGTCCAAGGAACTACCTCCGTCGATCAGGACCCTTTCGACTCTCACATTACTAATAATTGGGGTAATGACCAAAGGTAGCCTCAATGGTCGAGTGAGCCCCACAGGGCAATTAGAGCGATCAAACGTCAAAGGAGTGTCCGACCAATGGGGGTACTGAAGTTCACCAAGGGGAGTCTCCGCTTGGTTCACCTCTCGGTAAAAAGCTTTAAATTGTCATTTAGAAACAAAAGAGGAGGAACCTCCAAAAATGACATTGACATAATTACGAGGTACCTGATAGGACATCTCTTCGTCCCCGCTGGCGTCTCTTAGCCCGCAAGTCTGTTCTTTTGGTGGCAAGGTCGTCATTGGTTCGATCCCCTGGTAGAAGTCATCTAACTGCTTCAACCAACTCCGGCAATTCTTGAGGTCGTGGCCTGCAGAGTTGTGGAGTGGACACCACTTCTTGCCTTCCTGCGGGTTAGTCAACTTCTCTGGTTGGTCGACACTGCGACTACCAGAAGCAGTTTTATTTTTAGACAAAAATTTGTTACCTTTGGTCGACTGAGGTTTCTCTGCGACCGTGACCTCTCGGTATTGTCCAGTTCGACTCTTTTTTGATTTCTTTGATTTCCCGCCTGATGAAGATTCCGACTTCTTGTTCAAATCCTCTTTCTTTACGTCCTTGACACCTGGTTGAGACGGTAAATTTCCTTTGTCCACCATCCGATTCCACTCAACGGCCTCGGCCGCGTCAGAATATGGATCAGCCATATCAAAAAGATCGGCTACTGATCGAGGCAGGTGGATGAGTAAATCCTCAGTAAACCTCCAATATCGAACGACGTGTTTAAACGCCCTGATAACGGAATTGTCAGATATGTTCGGGATGGTATTTCTCACCCCGACGAACCTTTTGACAAACTAACGAAGAGTTTTCATCGATGTTTGTCCCAGTCGATGGAGGTCATCCTCTTTTCCCGGCTTCTGATAACAATTCTGAAAATTGTTGAGGATGGCATCGCACAACATTTCCCAGTTATATATCGAACCCTCGGGCTGATTGAACAGCCAGGTTCTCGCCGGTCCCTCGAGGACTGTAGGTAAATAGTTGGCCATGACTCGGTCATCACCACCTGCTGCCTGAATAGCAGTGATGTAAATTTGAACGAACTCCGATGGATTCTGAGTTCCGTCAAATCTTTCAATAGCCCCCTGTTTAAACTTATCCGGCCAAACGACCGCACGAAGGCTGGGCGAGAAAGCTTTACAACCAACATAAGGACCATGGAGGGATCTGCGACTCTCGACCTGATCTCGGGCAACCTCACGTGAAGGAGACACCACGCGTGGCCCCAGGCGAGAGTGGACAGGAATTCATTCCTGATCACGAGAATTTCCCGCCCGTCTGGCTTTGTCATGCTGAGACGGCACTGTTGCATCTAGGCCTTTATGGCTAACCCTAATTTTGATGATTAATGAAAACAAAGTGTTTAAGACTAATTGTGCTTCAGAGATTTTTGATACAGAGCTTGTTTGGGAAGAAATGCGAGATAATCAAGATGAACCCGACATAAAGTAAAATAGAAGCACAAGGTGCAGAAGAGCAAAGACAAGACGCAAACATGCAGATGCAAAGGACCCAAGGTAATCTGTAATTTTCTCCCGATCTCGGCTTTTGGAGATAGATCGGTTGAGGACTTTGTTGCTTAGATTTTAACCGTACTATAAAGAGGGGTTGCAAAATTCCTCTCTATATCTCCAACATAAACCGAGAAACTTAGGTCATTGCAGTGCATCTTTTTGGTTGGATTTGAGTTGAATTTGATTTGAAATATTTGGATTTTCAATTGAGTTTTTGACAACAGAAGATTTTTTCAAATTTTTAGAAAGATCTACGCAGATCTGGTTTTTTCTTCTGTTGACAAAAATGTAGCCCTTAAAATTATCTTTCAAACGAGCTATTAAACACCTCTTTTGGATTTCTATATTTAAAGTTATAACTATTTTTGTTCAGACTGACTGTCAGTTTGAATGTCAGTTTAGTTAAACAGACAATTGTCCAGAGAGTGTGTATTTTGGGCTGAAAACTTTTGAATTAAACTGATTGTCAGTTTGGTATAACTAATTGTCAGTTTGATTTTCGACCTCAGTTGATTTTATTTGAGCTCCTATTTGATCTGGTCTCTTTGTGGTCGAACTGACTGTCAGTTTGTGAGACTGACTGTCAGTTGGGGGTTTCAAGTTTCCATATACGACCACAAACGGCTAGCTATTTTTTATCCAAAAATTTTGTCAACCGTTGGTTTTGGAACTGACTGTCATTTCCTCATACTAACTGTTAGTTTGTACTGATTTGTTTCCTTTTTCGACCGCAAACGGCTAGCACTGTTTTCTCCGGATTTTTCTTCTCTCCGGTCGTGACCTAAAATGACTGTCAGTTTGGTAAACTGACTGTCAGTTTGAGCTGCTGATTTTCAGCTCTAGCTCCAACGTCTCTTTTGAGACTTGAGGCTATAAATAGAGGGTTTAAGCATGAGTTTTATACAACAAGCAGCCTTCTAGTCATATTCACTCTTGAGCTTTAGTGTTTTATACAAAATCTTGATCTTTTGATCAAGTCGAGTGTTTTCTGATCCACCGAGCATTCCAGTTCATTGCATTTGCATACTCGTAGTTTCTCAGTACGTGTTTGGAGGTCTAGAGAAGACCTTTCTGCCTATTACTCTTGGTGAGCGCCCTCACCTAGACGGTTCGGAGGCGTGGCCGTTGACCTCTCCAGTTTAGAGATTGTTGGAGAGGCTCGGCAAAGGTGTACAAGGCATCGATGCTCGTCTTTCCAGAGTGGACAAGGAGCAACCACTAGTTGATAATATCCTTCGTGGGTATTGAGGCAAAACTCAAGTGACTTGAGTGCTTCAACGAGGATTAGTGGAGACTGGGCGAGTCTCCGATACCTCAGTAAAAATTGTCTGTGTTTGTCTTCTTCTCTTTGTTGTTCAATTGTTATTTGATTTTGTTTTTATTTTAAAGTTTTTAAAAGCCTCCTATTCACCCCCCCTCTAGTCGGCATCCTTGATCCTACAAGCACTAGTGGTGGCCGATTTCGTCTACACTACTACATAAATGCTTTTCACTATCGGTTAAAAATCCACTCTACTATCGGTTCTCTTACCGATAGTGGTCGGCACGATAGTAGAGGGCAGCACACTTCTATCGGTTCAAAAACCGTTAGTAAAACATCTACAATCCCAACGTTCACTAATTGCTATCGACTATTTCTTCTATCGGCTCGGTTTTAAACCGATAGTATTGTATAAGTTTTTTCTATCGGGTCGTATATAAACCGATAGTATTGTTTAGGCCTTTTGTATCGGCTAGGATCTAAACCGATAGTAATCTAAACGTTTTTTTCTATCGGCTCTTATATAAACCGATAGTATTTTGTGGATACATTTAGTACTGGAAACTTTATTCTATCGGTTGTTATATATAAACCGATAGTATTGTGTGGACACAGTTAGTACAGGAAACTTTATTCTATCGGTTTCTGAATATGAACCGATAGTATTGTTAGTTTTTCCTATCAGTTATGTAGTGGCACGGTTAGTACTAAATATTTACAAATATACATACAGCAATACAGAGATACATACAGCAATATACATACAGCAATACAGAGATACATTGGATCATTCACAAATACACCAATATTTACAAATATTCACCAATATTCACATATTGAATTTGTTCACAAATACACTAATACAGTAATATACACATGCATTGGACAGACTGAATTTATGGACATATTGATCGAGTTTATTCACAAATACATCAATGAATCTATTCACATATATTCACAAATCAATGAATCAACACATTCAATATATATTCACAAATACAACAATCAACACAAGTCAGTTACTATCGATCGTTGATAGCCACTTCTTCCATGACATATTGAGCCCAAATTGTTCGCAGCTCCTTCAATTGAGGCAACTCATATTGCTCTTTCAACATGGTGCTCTGCATATATGCGTGTATGAAGTTAGGATCGTACGTCACATCCAATTAAAGTTCGACTTTGAGTCAGGAAAAATAGTTACCTTAGGGAATTGGGCAAAGTTTCTCCTGATCAGGTCATACATGAATCTCATGACATAGAAGCCACATTCCCAAGATTGTGGCTGCTGATGGCACTGGAAAAATTGCATATGCAAAGACATAAACCCACATTAACTCGAAAGAACTAATTAAGCTTAAATTAAAAGACTCATCATGAATACTTCCATCCGTATTAATTACCTCATATTCTTTCCAAGAAATTGTTGTGCCCTTCGACGCGTCATGCCTCCCTCCAGCACTAGCATAATTTTTGAAAGCCCTGTATTTAATTTAGCATTGCCGATTAATATCTTATCATTAATTAGCTAGTCAGAGAAAAATTTAAGACAACTATGTTACTTACGCGTCTATGTGCCATGTGAGGGTGAAAACATGCGCCACCTTGTCGCTCATCGAATCGAGGTAATAGACCTCATTCATCCATGGGCAAATGACGGCGAGGACCCAGTGGCCCCTACATTGCATATATAAGCGAACCGTTTCATACATATGTTAGGCGTAACATACAAGAATGAGTTAAATTAGTAGGAAATACACTAACCTTTGGTGGTACGGCGCAAGGATGAACTCTCGGTCCTGCTGCGCTAGTAGTGCCCTTGATATGTATTCCTCCGCATGTGCTTGGTCGTGCTCTAGCATCGTGAGGCTTATTTTCTCTGGGTCGAGGAAACCCACCTTGTCACATGCCCTCATCGACGCCAGCCTATACATGCACCTGGATGCAAAGTAGACATTAGTAAGTAGTGCATACAAAAAGTGATTAGATTTATGAAACGAACTGTGATAACTTCAGACAACAGCACACTCACAGGACTCCAGTCCGTATGATGGACATATCAAGCTCCCGCCAGTTGAGGAGGTCGAACAAATCCTCGTGGGCCACCGATATGCTCCCGGGCTCACGGTGAAAATGGGCTAGGCTGAAGTGAACCAAGAAGTTGATGTGGCGCCTAGACCGGGTTAGGTACCACTCGTGGAGACTTCTGGTTATTTGATCCATATTGCGCAGAAGGTACTCCGACACGAGTAGGGACCCGTTCTTGAACGTACCCGGCTGGCTTTGTTTGGCCTTGCCTTTGGCCTTGCCCTTGCCTTTGGGCGGGGAGCGAATGTATACCTTCGAAGGTTGGGGTGTGGTGCCGTCGGCCTCATTTGATGGCGAAGGGTTTGAGGCCGTCGGAGGAGGCATGGGGGCCGAAGGAGTTCGCTCATGCGTTGTGGCGAGGGTGGTGTCCTCAGGAAGTGTGCTGGTATCCATCGTCCACTTTAAGTACAAACGCTTAAATTAGATTTTGCAAATTAAGTATATTAACTGAGTTGTAAGCTAGAATGGCTAGGGTTTACCTCCTGTAGTCTAACACCCTTCTTGGGCCACTGTATGTACGAGCCCAATGCCTCGCCAATTGTCCGCATTTCGTCCGTTGGGACGGGCAACGGAAAAGAGCTGTAGCCCGGGAGGGCCATGTCCACCTGTACCTTTGCGAATCCAGGCTCCAGAGGTACGCAGTGGATCCGGACATCCTCCCAAGACTGGTATACCACGTGTTGGATCAGGATGTCGACTAGAGGGGGAGGGGGTGAATAGGAGACTTTTAAAATTTGTTTTTGCAAATGAAAAATTCAGATAAAGCAAGTAATAGTAAAAGATAAGAGATTGAAACCGATATATCCCGAGGTATCGGAGACACGCCCAGTCTCCACTAGTCCTCGTTGAAGCACTCAGTCCTTGAGTATAGCTTCAGTATCCACACAGGACACTATCTACTAAGGTTGCTCCTTGTCCCCTCCAGAAAGGCGAGCACCAAGCCTTTTACAAGTAATCGCGTCTCTCCGACAATCTCCGATTTGGAGAGATCAGCGATTTCCGCCTCCGAACCGTCTAGGTGAGGGCGCTCACCAAGAGTAATAAGAAGCAAGGTCTACTCTAGACCTCCAATGCACACCGAGAAAATATCTAGAAATGGGAATGCAAGAACAATATGCTCGATGTGGCTAATACTCTCACGACTCGATCAAAAGATCAAGTTTTAAGTAAAACGAAGAAGCACTAGTGAGAAAGTATGAAAGGCTGTGTTGCTGTGTTTTCTTGTGGTAAAACAGCAGCCCAACACCTCTATTTATAGCCTTCGTGGTCAAAAGAGCCGTTTGTGCTCGAGCTGAAAAATAGTAACTAAGACTGACAGTCAGTCTCACAAACTGACAGTCAGTCTAGTGTATCACCAGAAAGAGTAAAAATAGGATCACAACAGCTCGAACGTTGTGGACTAAAACGGTAAAAAGAAACAGTCCAAACTGACAGTCAGTTACAAAGACTGACAGTCAGTGTCCACAAAATCAACAGTGAAAAGCAACGGCTAAAAACTTTATAACCGTTGAAGCAGATAACAACAAAAATTTACTGCCCAAACTGACAGTCAGTGTTTCAAACTGACAGTCAGTTTCAGTTTCAGTAACACAGAGAAAAACTGAATAAAAAACCAACTCAAAAACTCTCTGTGGTCGAAGCCCACACTGACAGTCAGTATACTCATACTGACAGTCAGTTTAGTACAAAAAATCTGAGACAGAAAAACATGCTCTCTGGAGATTTGTCAGTTTGCACTAACTGACATTCATACTGACAGTCAGTTATAAACACTGACAGTCAGTCTAGTACAACAAAAAATCAGCTCAATAAAAGCATACTCTCTGGAGATTAGTCAGTTTATCAAACTGACATTCATACTGACAGTCAGTTACAAAGACTGACAGTCAGTATGGATAAAAACAGAGAAAGCTCAAAATCCAGAGATCTGATTCAAATGATTTCAGTTTTGTTTTGAAGATATTTTCGAGAAGAACATTTTTGACAACAGCAACAAAAATTAGATCTTTTCAGATCTTTCTCAAGAAGTAAAAACCTCAACTGTTGACAAAATTCAATATATCAAAACAAATTGTCGAAAAACCACAGATAATGATATGCGTGCATTGACCTAGATTTTTCTCGGTATAATTGGAGATGTAGAGAGAACTTGCGTCCCCTCTTTATAGTACGGTTTAAACTAAGAATAAAATCCTTAAACCGATCGATCTTCATGCACCCTGAGATCGGTAAACCTAGAACTACAACATACCTCGATGCATCAGTTTAGTGCAATTTCTTTTTGCGTCTTCCTATGCTTTTGAATGACTTAAATTGAACTTCAACAGCCTCGTCTTCACCCTTCTTCCACTGCTCCTCCTTCCCCGCATAGCCGCGAGAGCCGAGCCGGTGTGGGTGGTCGTTCCTCCTCTGGATTGCCCTGTTCTTCTCGCTGAGGGCCTTCGTACAAGAAACAAGAAAATTAATGCACCACTGCTTACTGCATACAATGGTGTAACCAAGCAAAGGAACCATTCATACCTTGAATTCAGGAGTCCCCTTCTGTTGGGCGAATTGCTCCCATACCTCCTCCGTTATGAAGGGGTACTTCTCGCATGGAGATTCGCCTTTAGCGAGGAAGGTACTGACGAGGACGCTCTTGAAGGTTTTCCACGTGTTGTTCATGTCCTTCAAGCAAGCTATCTTGGGACCATCGTCCGGGATGTTCCACTTGGCCTGTTTCAAATGGTGCATATAAGTAGGACTTACCTAATCTCTAGGATAAACCAAGGGAATGTGATTACTCAAGAGTTCAGTGATTTTGATTAATTTTACCTTCACTTCCGCCCACAGCCTATCCCTCTCGTCGGCCTTGACGTCCTTCCAGCTCTGGACGGTGATCTTCACCCTTTCCTTCGCCAACAAGCCAACATAGGCAGCATAGTGCCCGGCGTTCTTCCCGATCGGTCTCCCGAACTGGTTGAACTCACAGGAAAGATCCGCGCGTTTGGCCAAATGACCCAACATCGTCGCGCCTCGCGCCTTCCTCTTGCGCTGGGACGAGGCAGCGCCATCTACGTTCGCCCTCGCCGAATCACTAGTATCAGCCGAGGAAGATGCCGACATGGCTTTACCTAAAATACCATGAACAAACCATCTAATTGATATGAAGAAAGGTACATGACAAAGTAATTCACAGAATATTCAGATGAGCAGTGCAAACTAACAAATACTATATTTTCTATCGGTTTTGAAAGGAAAACCGATAGTACTAAGGTCTATATTCAGGAAAATTTAAAAGATTAGCAGTGCAAACTATGCTAATCTCTCTGCTGGAAAATAAGGTATGTTAAAAAATAAATGAACCTAAATTTGACATGAAAATTAGAAAATGGGAAGTAATTCACAGAAAATTCAAATTAGCTGTGCAAACTATGATGGCACTACTATTTACTATCGGTTTTCCAAGTCAAACCGATAGTAATCAAGTCTGAATTAGGAAACATTTCCAAAATTGCTCAGCAGGAACATAAAGTAATTGCTCAGCAGGAACATAAGGTATGTTAAAAAATAAATGAACCTAAATTTGACATGAAAATTAGAAAATGGGAAGTAATTCACAGAAAATTCAAATTAGCTGTGCAAACTATGATGGCACTACTATTTACTATCGGTTTTCCAAGTCAAACCGATAGTAATCAAGTCTGAATTAGGAAAATTTTCCAAAATTGCTCAGCAGGAACATAAAGTAATTGCTCAGCAGGAACATAAGGTATGTTAAAATATAAATGAACCAAAATTTCAGGTGAAAATTAGAAATGGGATATAATTAACAGAAAATTCAGTTTTAGTGTATTTACTATCGGTTCTGAATAAGAAACCGATAGTGAACTACACTGTATGACAAATTGCTATGATTTTCATCAATTCTGTCATTCTCATAGCTATCAAGTTTGTAGTTCATGAATTTTACTCTAGGTTTCTATTTGTAATCCATGGAACGGGATATGAACCATTGCATACAAAATTAAGCAATACACACAAGCGATTTGGTCAAGAACACTTACAGTGGATCGTGGAGTGGCCGGAGGCGGTGGCGCAATGCAATGCCGGAGGCGGTGGAGAACCAGTGGCGCAGAGGAGCGAAGAAGCGAACGTCGGCGATTCTAGGGTTTTCCGCGCGAGTATTTTTCGATTTGGAATGTGATCAGTTGCACTAGAGGGAAAATCGTGCAGGTTATAACCTAATAAATGAATCTTTACTATCGGTTCATAACCACAAAACCAATAGTAAAAACATGTAAGTTAGGGTTTTCGAAACACAGTGTAAATCACTATCGGTTGTGAATACTAAACCGATAGTAAACTAAGAACAGGGGATCATAACACGTGTAAATCACTATCGGTTGTGAACACTAAACCGATAGTAAACTAAGAACAGGGGATCATAACACGTGTAAATCACTATCGGTTGTGAACACTAAACCGATAGTAAACTAAGAACAGGGGATCATAACACAGTGTAAATCACTATCGGTTGCGAACACTAAACCGATAGTAAACTAAGAACAGGGATCATAACACAGTGTAAATCACTATCGGTTGTGAACGATAAACCGATAGTATAGTTTAATTTCATATCGGTTTCACAGTTATAACCGATAGTAAAATACAATGCTATTGACCCTAAAGGATTTCCCTTAGAAGAATTACAGAGGATCTCAGTACATCATTTTGTATTGTATTTACTATCGGTTATGACAATAAACCGATAGTATATGTTAATTTCATATCGGTTTGGAGGTTGAAACCGATAGTATAATACTGTTAAATTGATCTAAAGGTATTTCTTGAGAACAAATACAGATGGGTCTCAGTACATCATTTTGCACTTGTAAAGACACCTGAAACCCCATGCAAATGGCTTGCAATAATTTTGAAATAAAATAACAGTAAAGACCAATCATGGAATGAAAATTTGCAGTTTTCATATATATTTGTGAAAAGAATCAATTATTGCTCAAATCAAGTATATACTCCAATTGAAATGAAAATTTGCAGAAATGATTCTCAATGCATCACGTATGTTTTCCCAAAGAATTTTTTAAAAATGATTTGAACATTCTTCGATCCAAGTAATATACGTCACTTACATATTGCAAATTAGTCAAGAATGGTTGTCCACCCATAATCCTTCTTCGTGGTCGTCTCGCAGGTAACTTGTTTCGTCAATATCTTCGGTAGGGACAGATTGAAGGATTCCATCTAAAAATGGAGGTAGTTCGTCGAACTGATCGTACTCTTCTTCATCCACAACGTCTTCGACCCCAACAATACGTCTCTTACTGTGAAGGACAACGTGCAACTTTGGGTTGGCCGGGTCAACGATGTAGAATACCTGTGTGGCTTGCTCAGCAAGTATAAATGGATCATCTTTGTGTGCGACTCTACTGAGATCGACTAGAGTAAACCCATAATTGTCGACTTTAACACCTCGAGGGATTTCGACCCATTGGCATCGAAACAGAGGAATCTTAAGTAATACATAATCGAGCTCCCATATTTCCTCAATAACACCGTAATATGAGTCGAGTGCTCTTACTGCCCTGGCATCCTCCGAAATAGCAAGTAGTATCACTCCACTACATTGCATAGCACTCTTCTCGTCCTGAGTTTTTGTGTAAAATGAATAGCCGTTGATGTCATACCCCTGCCAAGTCCCTACAGTAAATCTAGGCCCTCTGGCCAACCATGTAACATCTTCATCTACATCGCCCTCAGAAGCTTGCAGGACTCTATTTTCGATCCACCCAGCAAACTTCCTATTATGTTCTCTGGTGACCCAAATCTCTGGCTTCGAGGGATTCTGTTTCCGTAACATTTCCTTGTGCTCGTGTATGTATGGCTCCACCCCCGTCATGTGCTGTAAGACCCAAAAATAGCCTTTTGCATATAGATCACTAGAGGGGACGACTGCTTTAAATCCAATCGTTCCAATGCCCTGAAGCCTGCCCTCATGCTGAGACGTAGGAACGCCAATTGGGTCAACCCCGGCCATATAGTTGGTGCAAAATTCGATCACCTCCTCGGCGGCATAACCTTCAATGATACTGCCCTCAGGCCGATGTCGATTCCTTACATATCCCTTCAAGATACCCATAAATCTCTCAAATGGATACATGTAGCGTAGGAACACGGGTCCACAAAACTTAATTTCTCTGACAAGGTGAACAATTAGATGGACCATAACATCAAAAAAGAATGGAGGGAAATACATCTCCAGCTGACAAAGAGTGGTAGTCACATTGCGTTGCAAATCGTCCAGTCCATCCATATCAATTACCTGCAAGGACACAGTTGCAGCAAATATTCAGATCCAAAAAATCTGACAAGTTCCACGAATGGAGCTAATTAACTTGCTAGGAGTACACGCTTACGTACCTTGCCAGATATTGTGTTGAAGAAATAACATAGCTTTGTAATTGTCTCTCTGACTTTGACTGGGAGAATGCCTCTGATAGCAATGGGAAGCATTTGTGACATCAGTACATGACAATCATGGGACTTCATACCAACCAGTTTCAAGTCTTTCATGGACACAAGTTTTTTCAAGTTCGCAGAATACCCGCATGGAACTTTGACACCATGTAGGCACTGACAGAGTTCTGTTTTTTCTCTTTTTGACAAAGTATAGCAGGCCGGGGGGAGGTATGTCCGCTTTCCCTTCTCCAATGGTGCAAGCTCAGTCCTTGTGCCCATGTCGAGCATGTCACGGCGAACGTTGATGCCATCTTTCGTCTTTCCTGGAATGTTCAACAACAAACCAATCAAACTGTCACAAACATTTTTCTCTACGTGCATGATATCAATGCAATGTCGAACTTGTAAGTGCTCCCAATATGGCAGATCCCAAAGAATCGATCTCTTCTTCCAAACATTTTTTCCTGGAGGTTTAGAACATTTACCGAACTCAACTTTGATGTCCTTCACGCGCAAGTAAAGCTCCTTACCAGTCACAAACACTGGGGCTGATCCTTTCTCAGGCTTCCCATTGAATGACTTCCTCTTCTTACGGTAGGCGTGATGCATCGGAAGGAATCTGCGGTGACCCATGTACACTGTTTTTCTGCAGTTCGATAACCACATGCTTTCAGTTTCATCCAGGCAAATCGGACAAGCCTTGACTCCTTTCGTACTATACCCCAACAAATTTCCATAGGCCGGGAAATCATTTATGGTACAAAATATCATGGCCCGCAACATGAAATTCTCTCGCTTATGTGCATCCCACACCCGCACCCCTTTGCTCCACAATTTTTGTAAGTCCTCGACTAACGGTGATAGAAACACGTCAATATCATTCCCGGGTTGTCTGGGTCCTGAAATTAGTAACGACATCATGATGTACTTCCGCTTCATACATAACCAAGGAGGAAGATTATAGATGCATAAAAGAACCTGCCAAGTGCTATGTCGACTGCTCATATTTTCGTGTGGATTCATACCATCCGTACTCAGCCCAAACCTTATATTCCTCACTTCGCCGCCAAACTCACCGAATGTTCTGTTAATGTTTCTCCATTGAATGGAATCAACCCAAACCTTATATTTCTCCATTGATGTCTTAGTTTTCCGTCTTGTTTCCGACCTTCAACATGCCAACGCAAGTACTTCGCATCTTTCGGATTTGCAAACAGCCGTTTCAATCTGGGAATCACAGGCAAATACCACATAGTTTTGGCCGGAGGCCCTTTCTTTACCTCATCACATCCATTGTGATAAATTCTGTCCCCATGCTTATACCGCGATGCACCGCATCTTGGACAAACATGCAAATCCTCGTACTCGTTACGGTACAGAACACAATCATTTGGGCATGCATGTATTCTTTCGATTTCCATTCCCAACGGACACAATAGTTTTTTGGCCTGGTAAACCGATCTTGGCAACTCATTTCCCTCTGGAAGCATGTCCGCTAACAGATCCAATAGCGTCGTGAAACTCTTATCGCTCCAACCGTTGCTTGCCTTCAAGTTATATAATCTCAACACAGAAAACAACTTTGTAAATGTTTCACATCCGGGGAACAAAGGCTTCTCAGAATCAACAATTAATTTCTGAAATTTAGCTAAATCGTTTTCGCTGTAGTCCTCTTCTACATCACGTAACATTTCATCTAAATTGTCGTCATCTACATGGACTTCCGAATGAACATTATCAATGTTTTGATCATGATCATCATTACTGCAATCCACTTCCGGGTGCTGCTGAGTGGTAGCGGTAGTGCTTGTTTCCTCAAGATCTTCACCATGCCATATCCAACGGGTATAGCGTGCGTTAAAACCACGACGAATCAAATGACTCCTAATCTGATCAGAGTTGCCGAACCTTTTTAAGTTCATACAATCTATACAAGGACAATGCATATCTTTCTCTCCCTTCTTCGCCTTCTCTTGCTCAGCAAATTTAATAAATCCATTCACACCCTCCAAATACTCAACAGTAGTACGTTTTATTCCATACATCCAATATTCTCGGTCCATCTACAATTATTTCACAAAATTGACAAATTCAAATAAATAATTAATGACTCAGGGCATGCATATATGCATGAAACATAATTAGCTAGGCCATTTGTGTGTACATGAGCTGCTTAATTACATTAAATGGATTTGTATAAATGAAACCCTAATTAACTTGATGCATGCATTAATTGGAAGAGCCAGCTAGCTAGCTGCTTAAATTCAGCAAGCTATAGCTAGCTAGCCAACCCAGCCTTCTAGCTAGCTTGGAGATACATGTATCTAGTTTAATGAATTGCAAGTAGAGAGAGAGAGGGAGAGTGTGAAAGAGTGATCGAGAGAGAGAGAGAGGTGATGAGAAGATGACAATACCGAGGGGGATGGAAATATGATCAACCTCTCAGGTAGCTTCTCCAGATCACTCTAGCTTGGAGTTGTGCGCGACTGAAATGATTCCAACATGTAGAGCGCAGAGCAGGGGTCGACCTAATTAAGTTGTCCAATTTTACTATCGGTTCAACAACACTAACCGATAGTAAAATAAGGTCCCCACTGTCATAACCATTAGTGTATATGAAGTCATTTTACTATCGGTTTGTGTTGTTGAACCGATAGTACTATTTCATATATTGTATCGGTTATTACAGTAATAACCGATAGTAAAAAGTCAGTAATTTCACTATCAGTTACCCGAGAAAAACCGATAGTACTATTCAATATATTATATCGGTTAATACAGTACGAACCGATAGTATAAAGTGAGTAATTTTACTATCTGTTACGAACGAAAAACCGATAGTACTATTGTAATATATTATATTGGTTTGTACAGTAATAACCGATAGTAAAAAGTCAGTTATTTCACTATCAGTTAAAAATAGAAAACCGATAGTACTATTGAATATATTATATCGGTTTGTACAGTAATAACCGATAGTATAAAGTTCGCAATTTTACTATCAGTTACAAAAGGAAAACCGATAGTACTATTTAATATATTATATCGGTTTGTACAGTAATGACCGATAGTAAAAAGTATTTGCATTTCACTAACGTTGGATTAGTGTGTAACCGATAGTAAAATGATGGTTTTCGGCCGCTGTCGTCCTATTCTATCGGATTTTTCCTAGATTGCTTACAACCGTTAGAAAATAAGGGTTAGTGGAATGCACTTCTGTAGTAGTGCTACCAAAACTAGAGTTAGAATATTCTCTTTCATGGGAACGTATCGCCGACCGAGAAGAGGCTGTAGGGGTCGCCTCGGATGCGACCTCGTCTAACCTCTCCGCCAAGATTCTGGCGAAAGCTGGTTCCTGTGCATCTATAACAGTAGGAGGAAAATTATGCAGGACCTCTGAGATGGATCGAAGCCGGCCATGTGTGCTCCTCCTGGGTGCGCCAGGTGTCACCGTCTCCTCGTCAGTCAGTAAATGTCCCGGGCATAAAGATGGTGTCTGGTCGCGTCTGAGACCATGCGGACGACGGGAGGAACTAGGAGCGGCGTCGTAACGAGCTTGCGCATTTTGTAGAGCATCTAGGGCTGTTTTGTGGAGCTCATTATCTTGCTGCTCGTGATCTTGATCCTCCTTTTGTCTGCGCTCTTGCTCTTCTTTCTGCTTGCGCTCCTGTTCTTCCCTAGCGGTCCGCTGATCGGGGCTTTCTTCCGATAAGGCAGCAAATTGCCTAGGGAACGAGGTCACCGATGGAGAGAACATCTCTGTTTGTTCTGAGTCGGACTCGAAATCAAAAAGACGGTGGAGGTTATTAGGATCGAACCTCCCCAGACTAAATTCCTGGTCAACATCGCCTTTGCCCTCAGTAGGGCCGTGCGATGGACCGGATTCAACCCTTAACGCAGTAGAAACAACATTGGGTTCCGGTTCTGCGTCTGTTGTCTCCTAGTCGATAGACATGACCTGAGTAGTCAAATCGACCTCTGGGACGTCTTCGCCTCCGGTTTCCTCCATTGGAACAGGATCACTAGATGAAGGCATCTGTATATGGGCATAATCCTCGAGATCGAAGTCGTTCTCGGAATCATATGCCCCATACATGGCTCACCGAACCTCCGGATAGAAAAAAGAACGCCATGAGAAAGGCCCCACGGTTGCCAGCTGTCGACGATTCGGACTCGGGGTCCTTAGTCGATCTTATGCAGATTTTGTGAGTTGTGAGACCTTTCAAAGTGTTCCTCCGGAAAGGGATGATGAGAAATGTCTGTTGGGGCACAAAGAAATTTATACAGGTGCGGGCCTCGATGGTGGGAGTAACAACCCTACGTCCTGTTGTGATTTCACTATGTATGAAAAAATGCTTACAAAGTTGAAGAAAAGATCATCACAGGCGAAGATCTTTTCTGTGTTGTTGTCTAAAACCGACTAGACTAACTTATGAAAGCTTGTGCTTGATCTGTCGTAGTCTTCGCCTTGTATATTTGCCCACCCTTTTATACCAGTCAAAAAGGCGCCAATGCACAACGGTTTTGAACAGTTGTAGAAGCACAATTTTGGTAACCGCACTTAACTCCCACATAGGCCTAACACGCGCAATTAAGGGATAACTGCACATGTTAACCTCCTGGCAGTTGTCTTCATACATGGAAGAATCATTACAATACTGAGGATATGCTTGTTAGAGGGCTAAGCAATCCTGAGTTACTCTAGTCGAGGGTAATCAACGACCTCATCGTCTGCGGTCTCGCGTAACATCCGCGACCTCATGATCGCGCAAAGCCTGCGACCATAAATTACTCCTGTGTCCGCGCTTCTCAGGTCATCTCAGACCATAACAGTGGACCTTCAGACACCTGTCTGGTTCGTATTCCTCTTGAACCAGATGTGTATTATTTCGAACTAGCTCGGATAATAATCCTCGTCATAAAGCCCTCTTTGAAATAAAGAGTTGTGCAATTACTTTGAGCTGTGTTTTCAATCATCTTGGGTTTCAGTAATTCCGAGTAAGATCTCATTATTCCGTATGTTAGTATCTGGGCGAGCCTAGTACGAAAACCAAGACTAGGTCTCAAACGGATCAAATTGCTATCAGAGCAACTATCCTGTCCTGTGGATGGTGAAGACTCACCAGGGTTACAAAAACCTCCGGCGAAACTCCAAGCAAACAATCAACGGTACTTGCAGTCGCATCTCCGAGTCTGAAGGAACCTCCGTACAAGTGTGTCAGTTGGTGAAGGCATGAGCTGTAGGCTGTGGTGAAGTGTCCCTTGGATATACCGAAGCACACGCTTGATCAGCAGAAGATCTTTTCTCGCGGGTCATGCATATGTAGACATATTTGTTGCACGGCGCAAGCTATGTCTGGCCTGGTGAAGGTAAGGTACTACAGTGCTCCAGCAAGGCTACGGTATGCCGTTGGGTTTTCAACTTGAGGGCCGGCGTCGGCTTGGGCAACGGATCCACCAGTGTAGGTGACAATTTGCAATTTTCCATACCAACCCGCTCGATGATTTCCGCGGCATACTTGGACTGTGAGAGCAGCAGCCCGGTGGAAGTACGTGTGACGGCGATGCTGAGGAAGTAGTGGAGGTTCCCCATTGTTGGGGGAAATCTCCGCGGAACTAACTCCAGGTAAGTTGCGCCACATTTGCCCTGGGACGTGGCCTCCGATGCCTCCCCGGGCGCCGCCTTTTGGCCCCCGGGACCTGGCTTCCGGCGCCGTCCCGGGTGCCGCCATTTGGCCCTCGGGACCTGGCCTCCGACGCCGTCCCGGGCGCCGCCGTTTGCCCGGGGACCTGGCCTCTGGTGCCTCCCCGGGCGCCGCCTTTTAGCACCCGGGACCTGGCCTCCGGTACCTCCCCGGGCGCCGCCTTTTGGCCCCCGGGACCTGGCCTCTGGCGCCGTCCCGACCGCCGCCATTTGCCCGGGAACCTGGCCTCCGGGCGCCGCCTTTTGGCCCCCGGGACCTGGCCTCCGGTGTTTCCCAGGCGCCGCCTTTTGGCCCCCGGGACCTGGCCTCCGGCGCCGTCCCGGGCGCCGCCATTTGCCCGGGGACCTGGCCTCCGATGCCTCCCCAGGCGCCGCCTTTTGGCCCCCGGGACCTAGCCTCCGGCGCCGTCCCGGGCGCCACCATTTGCTCGGGGACCTGGCCTCTAGTGCCTCCCCGGGTGCCGCCTTTTGGCCCCCGGGACCTGGCCTCCGGCACCAGTCCAGGGCGCCGCCATTTGCCCGGGGACCTGGCCTCCGGTGCCTCCCCGGGCGCCGCCTTTTGGCCCCCGGGACCTGGCCTCCAGTGCCGTCCCGGGGGCCGCCATTTGCCCAAGGACCTGGCCTCCGGTGCCTCCCCGGGCGCCGCCTTTTGGCCCCAGGGACTTGGCTTTCGGCGCATGTCCCGGGCCTCGTCGCCCTCCTCAAGGTAAAGTCTCGAGTTGTTTGTCACGTGCAGGTCACGCGAGGAGCGCCTCGGGAATCAGCGACCACCTGTCAAGCATCCAAGACGTTTGACCGAGAGAAGGACGTTCCTACCCCTCAATCCGACGATGGCTTCCGGGGTAGTTTAGGCTTTTTGCTTCTTTTTGGGGCTATAAATAGCCCTTGTACCCCTCAGTTGTAAGCAAGTGATTCATTTGTTGGAATAGCTAAAAACTAACAGGTGTGCTCCGGAAGCCTCTCCCCCGGAGAGAGCCTCCCCAGCCGACTCCGGTCGGGAGCGCACCGACAGGACTAGGGCCCCCACCGGGACCCGAACCTGTATAAATCCGTGTGTCATTTCTTGTGCTTGTCCGGCGGGGGAGGACCGGTCATCCGGTCAACCCACGCCGCGTAATCTTCACTAGGATCGTTCTCAAAACTTGCCGGGGTATTCGCAATACCACGACACCCATGTCCGTCACAGAAAACTCAGAGTTGAGAGCGATGATGATCCTTTCAAGAAGCTGTGATGACGAGGCCGTCAAGACAATGTCATCGATGTAAAGAAGTATGAAGGTCGTACCCAAAGTGCTATGGAGAACAAAGAGAGAAGTGTCAGATTTCGAGCAGGTGAACCCAACAGTCTTAATGTATGTACCAAAGCATTGGTACCAGGTGCGGAGAGCCTGTTTGAGACCGTAGAGAGATCGATTCAAGCGGCAAACATGGTTTGGCCGTGAGGGGTCAATGAAGCCTGTAGGCTGGCGACAGAACACTACCACAGAAAGAGTGCCATGCAAGAACGCATTTTGACATCGAGTAGATGGATGGGCCAGGTATGAGAAGAGCGATGGAGAGGAAGATGTGAATGGTAGCCAGTTTGACAACCGGGCTAAAGGTTTCACCGAAATCTACCTCTTGCTCTTGAGAGAAGCCCCATAGAACCCATCTCGCTTTGTAGTGCTCAAGTGTGCCATCCAGTCACAATTTATGTCAAAAAATCCACTTCCTGGAAACAATGTTTGCATTGGAAGGGGAGGCATGAGATCCCATGTATGATTGCTCAAGAGGGCTTCATACTCGGCAGTCATGGCTGCATGCCAATTCGGATCTTTTAGTGCACTGTGCACTGTTTTAGGTATTGGTGAGTACATGCCAGGAGCAATAGTGTTGAGGTTGAGTTGTGTAGGAAGGGGAATTATAAGGCCTGTGCGACGGCGCATTAGCATTGGGTGGGTGCAGATGGTGGAGGGCTGGTGCCCGCGGCGGGCACAAGTGGTGGAGCTGGTGTGGGCGTAGCTGGGATAGGAACCGGCGGTAGAGGTGGGAGGGCCAGAGAGGTGAGGTTCTGCAAAAAGTCATAAGAATCCATAGGAGGAGGATCGTTGTGAGCAAAAGGGAATGTAGATTCATCAAAGATCACATGACGTGAGATGATGATGTGGTGAGAGGAGAGGTCCATACAGCGATATCCCTTGTGTCTTGAGGAATAACCAAGGAATACGCATGTGACGGAGCAAGGAGCAAGTTTGTGTGGCATCATTGCAGCTGTATTGGGATAGCACAAGCAACCAAAAACACACAAGTGATTATAAGATGGTTGGTTGCGGTAGAGATCAAAGAAAGGAGATGGTTCCGAAAGTGTTTTGGTGGGAAGTCTGTTGAGCATATATGTGGCGGCATGTAAGGCTTCCACCCAAAACCTAGGTGGCATGCTAGCCTGGAAGAGAAGAGTACGAACTATGTCATTGACTGTGCGTATGACACGTTTAGCTTTGCCGTTCTGTTGAGAGGTGTAAGGACACGAGAATCGAATGTGTATACCATGCGCAGTGGCAAGAGTGTGAATCATGTTGTTGTCGAACTCACAACCATTATCACATTGTATAGTTTGCAAAGTGGTGGTGAATTGAGTGTCAACTAGCGTGCGGAAGGAAGATAGCATGTTAAACACATCAGATTTTAGTCGTAGAGGAAACGTCCATAGAAAATGTGTGAAATCATCGAGAATCACTAGGAAATATTTATAATTGGAAATACTCTCAATGGGAGGAGTCCAAAGATCACAATGAACAAGTTCAAATGGACGAGTGGCATGACTAGAAGGAGAGAATGGCAGTCGAACATGGCGCCCTAATTGGCAAGCATGGCACACATTGTTGTCTTTTATTGCTTTATTGCATGGGACGGTGGAGGAGTGCGTGAGGCGACGGAGAACATCATGACCAGGGTGTCCAAGTTGACGATGCCAAAGAATGGAGGTGTCGGTGGAGGTGGCAAGAGCATGAGGCAGTGTTGAAGTGTTGGAGAATGGGTAGAGGTCGCCCGTGCTACTACACCTGAGAATCTCGCTCTTGGTTGGAAGGTCCCTCACGGAAAAGCCATGACGGTCAAATTCGACAAAACAATTATTATTAGAAGTGAATTGACGAACAAAAACTAGGTTTTTGATTATGCGAGGGGTGACTAAAACATGACGTAGGTATAGAGGTCGATTAGAAAAAAGAGATGGAAGAATGGCATGGCCAGAATTAGTGACGGGGAGAGAGGAACCGTCACCAACGATGACGTGTCTAAAAGGAGGATGAGAGGAGAGGGACTGGAGATTACCAGCATTGGCAGACATATGCGCCTTGGCGCCCGTGTCCATGTACCAGTCTATGGTCGGCGGCTGGAGAGTAATGGTGTTGAAGTGGTTAACAAGTGCCGATGCATCCCAGGAGGGGGCGCTAGGCATCCCAGATTGTGGTGCAGTAGGAAAGCTGCCCTGTGGCGCAACCAATTGATAGAAGCCCTGCGGCATGCCCAGCTGCATGGCATAGCCTACGGACTGGTACAGTCTTGGGGGTGGTTGTGGCATGGTCATGAACCATGTGCAGGACGGCGAGACGTCGATGCGCTCGGGCGCAGGCCAATTAATCTGACTGGACTGCCGGAGCTAGTCGTGGACCACATGTGAATTGCGCCCATCCAGGGATTGTACATTGAGGGCCATTGGTTTCCCCCACCACCGTTGCCCTTCTTGCCCTTCCTGCCTCTGCCTTTGCCACCGCTGTTTCCACTGTTGCCGTAGCTAGCATTGATGTGGCCACCGCCACTACTGTGTTGGCCGCCGTTAAGGCGAGTGCCATCAAGTGGACCGCCACCAACGCGCCAGCTGGTGTTGTTGCTATCGTTGCCACCGCCCTTGTTAGTGTAGAAGGTGGTGGCCGAGGAGGAAGAGTCGTTGCAGGTGGTTTTCAACTCCTGAAGAAGGAGTAGATTCCGAGTCTAGATAAAGCTCGGGAAGGGGGTCAACAGTGGCACGAGGGTTGCTACATTGTCAAACTTCGAATTCAGTCCGTTGATGGTGTTGAGGACGAGGGTTTTGTCATTGACTGGTGCAGTGACGTCTGTGATAGCATCGGCAAGGGTCCTTTTCTTGTGATAGTAATCCGAGATGGATCTATCACCTTGCACCAAGTTGTGAAATTCCGTGCCGAGGTAGAGAGCTCGGGCCTTCTGGTTATCCCGGAAGAGGGCCTCGACGCGGGTCCAAACGGCATATGCCATGGTGGTTTCCTCCATCACCATGTCGAGGATGTCATGCGAGATGGAGCTGTATAGCCAATGGAGCATGGTGGAGTCAAGATGTTTCCACTTGTCGTCGTCGGATGGGGTCACCGTCTTGACGTGGTCGGAGAGTGTGAACTTATCGAGAGCCACCATGAAGAGGGTGTGCCATTTGGTGTAATTGGATTCCTTGAGATTAAGGGTTACCGGCACCAGAGTTTTGATGTTCTAGACGGCGATCGCTTGAGCCCAAAGATGGACGAGAGAGTTATTGTCGCCCATGGTGCTCGGTGACGGGAGGGAGAGGGAGGGGTGGGGTGGGGAGGGCGATGCGGCTGGGAAAGATGGCCGAGATGCAAGAGGGTACAGAAGCGATTTGGTCAGGAACAAACGCACTCTGATACCATGAAAGATTTGGATGAATAGGCCACACTTTGTGCCTTGGCTTTCTCAATGTGGCCGTTTAAACCATGAGCCCATTGCTAGAGACCGCTCTGGCCGCCTCCAGTGTCGCACGTGCGTGCTTAGGCCGTGCCCAGCTGACCCAGCTATGCTAGCCGGATGGCATTAAGCTGTTCAGTGCGCATGCACGTGTAGACAAGTAGTTTCGCTACATGTACACGCATGTGTGCGAGTCATCCAGTGAGTATCCATGTCCGAAATCCTGATGCTTGTCTGTCGACTATGCTCTCAACATGCTCTGGACGCGTCTAGTACCAACCATTCATCAACTAAGTCAGCTGCAACAATGAGCATATATGAGGATTTGATTGCATGTGACTGAATTTGTCACCTTGCCATTCATCGGTCATTCGTTGCAGCCCATCAAAAGCTGCCCAACATCGCTCTGGACACACCCAGATAGTCTAGCTAACAAATGGACAATCTGGTTGTACCAGCCAATTGACTTGAATCAATTAGCGTGCATGCATGTGCAAGTCAGTGAAATTGTCGCATGTGCGTGCACAGTTGCAAGTTAGTCACATGAACGTGTGTTCGATATTCCATGAGGGGAACGGACTCTCCCTCATCTCATAACTTCCCAAGGTCAGTTACAAGGCAAAGTTCATATCACAGTAAAACCAAACATAGATAGAAATTCATACAAGGGTGTCTAGTTACAACAGTGGGCATTCATGCCATAAATACATACAGGCCAATTGGCCGAATTCGTTTGCAGATTTTTAACAAAACATTACAGCTAACACCCACAAGATCGTCAACTCAACCGTGGTCTGCGACCTCAAATGATCAGGTAAAAGCAAACCATTTGAATATTTTGACTCAGTAAAATAACACCAGAAGATGTCTCTGTTAGTGAAAATACCATTTTCTGTCAACGTCATTTGCTTTTATATTTTTTAATTTAAAACTTTCAAAATACCAAGTTTGCCCTTTTGTTCCCTCGCTTGAACCTAGCTGGGCTAAAACATTAGACCCACAGGTCTCCGATTTCGTCGTGGTTGGCAAAGTTTTCTAGTGCCGTCCAATGCCATGACGACCAGGGGGGAGGGTCGGGAGGGAGGAGTCACTCAAATGAGCTCATGGTGAAGAGCAACCCACTGCAATTGATAGGGCACCTACAGTGCAGATCTAGCAATAGTGGGATCGAGAGCCGCGGGGAAAGCACGGCGAGCTCGCCGATGACCAATGTGCTCCCCACTAGCAACATTTGTCTGTCTGGCAAAGGCGGAAAGAGGGCGTCCTTCATCTAGGAGGCGAAGATAGAATCTTTGCAAACTGCAATTGGGCAATCAAAAAATCCACCCATAACAGTAAGAAATTGACGAAAAGGTTGAATGTTTAACCCAGGAGGGCGATGGATCTAAGGCAGCGACATGTGCAATGATGGTGGTTTGCAATGCATGTGCATGTGATTGTGAAGTGCGCCGTATGCAACAACGGATTCGAACAGAGGTTATAGGGTTAGATGGGGCAAAATCGTCTAAAGTGGCTTCCGTAATCAAATAGTGATATTTTCACTAACAGAGACATCTTCGAATGATATTATACTGAGTCAAAATGTACTAGTGATATTTTACTAAAATACACATATTTGAATGCTATTGAGTTAGCTAGTCCTATTTTCTTATTACAATAAAGAGTGGCACTTTCGAACATAACTTTATTTTGGAGTGATATATTTGTAAGCCTACAATTTATAGTGATATTTTTTTTAAACATTGTAGTGGCATATATGAAATTTCCCCAAAATTTTATATAAACAGTACGTTCTAGAATTACTGTCCAAGAATGGTACATTGGTGGCATTTTGGCTCCCATATTAGGTGGTATACCAATCATAGGGGCTGGTATTTAGTACAGTGATTTCCAGTACTTAGTATTCAGTAGTTTTTCAAATTTTTTTCACAGTACCTGAGTTAATTTGGGTCGATCTCAAGCTTTATACGAGCCTAAGACTATCAAATTTGCCCAGTTCGAGCCTAGCTTAAGTTTAGATCAATCCTAATTACATAATTTTCATAGTGTTGACTTGTTGCACTTATTCGAGTGGATATCATGATTTCTCAAGCTTCCTTCAAGGCAGGCTGCAGCTAAGTTATGAGCTCAAAACCTAGTTCCAATCAAGCTTGAGACAAGCTGCTGAGCTCTACGAGACCAGCTCATTAACAGCCGTAATGGTAACTGACTAAATAACAATATTGAACTATTAATACAAGCTAGTGCTCAGCAAACTCCTGAAATGTTGTGAATAAACATAGCAACGCAAACAAAAAGAAATCTCAGGATCAAATCCACAGAAAAGCTTGTGACCTTTTTCTCAACATTCTCCAGACTCTAATGCTAGAGATTTGTCATCAGAAAATCTGAGGTTGCAAAAATTCTAAATAGTTTTGCCGAAGAGCATGTATCTATTTCTTTGTGCAATATGGCAAGCAACTTTTCCACAATTTTAGATCAAGACCCTCCCACCCTTATAGCTCACCCGTGCCCCTCAACTTCCCTGACAACGACTGGCCAGTGGTGCACAACAGTTGGCAATGGCCACGGGTTGTAGTGATGGGGCAGCAGCGGGATGGTAGGGGGAAAGAGATGAAAGGTGGAAAAAGGCTAGCTTTTCATTTTTGGCATAAACAGATTTTTGCACCCTAAACACCTCCAAATCTAAACCACTATTAAATCGTTGGAGGAATATAAACAAGAAAACTCACAATTCAGCACAGCAGCAATAAAAAAAACTACATGGTTTTCAATTCAAATTGAACTGCTTCCCTCGATCCATGCATGAGCACCACTGCAGAGTTGGACTCATCAGACATGTAAAGCGGGAGGCACGCCAACATCACAATTAAATTAGCCTGAAGGAATGTCGTCTTGAACTGGACATTGGCAAAAGGAAAAGATTTAACATTTATCACATTGCTGAAAATGCCTGAAAAAAAAATAGAGCAATTGCAAGAGAGAGATGCGCACTGCTGAGAATAAACCCTTGAAGGAGGCTCTGAGCTTTGTCGGCCTGTTCAGGACTACCAGATATTCGAACAACTTTCTCTCTGAGTTCAGGTCTATCTTCAACGAGCGTGACAGTTGCCCCGGACATCTGTTACCAGCAAAGAGCTTAGAAGGTAATCAAGGAAGCAGAACTCTCAGCATTTTGTTAACTACCGCAATTTGCAAGAGATACATCACCTCACTTATCTGCGCAAGCTTGCTTCCAGCCCTCACAGTGAGGCTTGCGACCGCACTCTTTGGTATGATAACTTCTAACGTGCTTCTAGTCACTAAAGGAACAGCAAATCTGGTGGAGAAAAAAGAAGTGAAGTGGTCATCCAACAAAGAAACAGAAGAAATGATGGCAAAGAAAATACAAACTTACCGTTTGATAGTACTTTGCCTTGCATCGTCATTAATGTTGCTCCCCTGTTCAAATGATCCACTTGCACTGCCTCCACTGTCCTGAAACTCAAAATGGCATAGTTCTACAATCAAAGTACAATCACCAAATAGCACAAAAAGCTAGAAGGATATACATTTATTACAGCCAACAAGGTGTATACAGTACAAAATATTCAACATTATATAATCGAATATTTTCCCAGGTTTAGTAATTATCACGTAACCATCACCTTCCCTACAATGCTTGGAGCTATTCATGACATGTTGAACCGCTTGACCATTTGGAGCTTCAGATATCAAGCATTTTCATAGTACAGGATCTTAGTACATGTATAAAAAGGAAGAGGATTGAATTTGTGATCCTCTTCAGCATGCTTCACCACATTGGCATCTAGAGCTATGGTAATTTAACAAACACAGAAAATAATACAAAATAACAAGATTATGATGCACATAAATTATAATTCATCATACAAGCACTCTTTCCCAAGCAAAACAAGGTCAGTGAATGTATCAGATCAGAGATACCTTCGAGTGCCACGAAGTTGTTGCTGGTTGTATCTGTTGATAGGCAGCCATTGGAATATCATTTCCCTGATACGGTCCTCGAGGTGAGCCTTTTGCTGGAGAAATGGATTCATGTAAATTAATGTTGCCAACTTGGCTCGGACCAGACATCTCTCGATATAGGTAACTCCGTAATTTTTCAGTTACTTGCAAAAGAGCATTTCGAGCAGCTCTAATCTCTCCTACAATCTGCAAGAACATAATATGTTCAACTACCATTTCTTATTAAAAAAGTAGACTAATAGAGTAACATTTCAAACAACGTAAAATTGTAAATTTGTGTGTGAAACTAAGACATCAACAAGAAACTGTGCCAATGCATGTACCAAATACTCATGGTTCAAGCTACTCCAGCCAAGGCTCAGCTCCGAAATTAATTGGACTCACGCTTGGTTCCAAAAGTAAGAGCTGAGATCAAGCTGAATTTCAACTCGAATCTATCAATGAGCCAAGGTAGACCTTAGCATACTCTAGCTCATTCACAAAGAAATCCCTATCTACATCCCTTCCAGAAGATTAACTCTTACTTCACTAGATGTCTGGTCTTATGGAATTCTCCAATTTATTCTTCAAGAAAGGGTTATCATCGGATGTTAGGTATTCAAGAGATCCCCATTTCTTTTAAGATTTCTTTCGGATTCTTTTTGCACAGCAAATTAAACACTAAAGTCCTTATTAAGACGCAAAAGCTTTCTGATCCCAGATGTCTTGTGTCCTCCATTCTTTGTTGGTGGAGGAAGACATTATAAACCTTTTCTTCCAATGCCCTTTCAGTTCTTGTTGGCATAAACTAGGGTTATATTGGGCTAATATTTCTAGCTTACATGACCTTTTCGATGTCCAAGAGAATTTCCCATATTGGCCTTTTCTTATGGAAATCATTATCCTGGGCTTTTGGACAATCTGAAAGCAGCGTAATGGAGTTATCTTTCAGAATGCAGGTTCTAATTTGGCGAGTTGATTTTCTAGCTTCCAGAAAGAGCTTGAACTAGTTGCTTCTCGAGCAAATTCAGATACATAAACCCAAATGCTATCTTGGTTTCATTGGAATTTTAACTCTTAGTTTTGTTCTTTTTTCTTTTTCTATTAGTTATTTCCTTTCTTTTGTGCATTTTCTCTTGTGTTAAATGAAATTACAGTAGGACTCTCTCCTACTGTTTCCTTCAAAAAAAATTAACTCCTACTACCAATAAGAAAAAAATAAAGAAAGAAAACACTTTGTTCTCATTCCTTAATCCTGCTATATGATTAGCTTCCTTGGCAACTTCCTTATCAGCCCTTTTTACTTCTTCACACAATATCCCATAAATCCACTATTCCTTTCTCCTTTCCACCCTGGTAGCCATTCATTGGTAACCATCCTACTGCTGCACCTCACCTCCCACCAAAAAAACAATCTCCTTCCACCATGGCAAGGGAAAGTTGAAATCACCAAACCTATGTTTCCCCTTTTTCTGTCCACTCTGCTCTATGCTGGTAGTAGAAAGAATTAAATAAGATAATATAAACTATTGAATAACCAATGTCATGACCTTGAGGATTAGAAAATAAACTGCAATAAATAATTTATAACATAATTGTTAACTACAAATTGAGATAATATAAACAGATAAATTCCTAAGAACCAATCTCACAACCATCTCATGAGCATACTCAAGCCTGGAAACAAGTGAAGCAAAGCCTACTTATCTGGCTTCCTATCCAAAACAAGCCAAGCAAACTCAACTCGAATGAGCAGAGCTTGACCTAGTCAAATAGCAGGTACACTGCAACCTTATGGAATTGAAGCACATGAACAGGAATAAAATAAAATTAATTAGACACAACTCATAATCTAAGATCAGGAATTGAAAAAAAGGTTGTATTTTTATTATTATGAAAGGTTTGTCTCTCTACAAATCCTTAGTGCTATATATATAATTATATATATATATAGAAAGAAAGCAAAAAAGTCCTAAAGTACAAAGAAACAAATTTCTGTTTCACATATGCTAAAACAAAGGACAAGTAAAATTAAAGGTACTATAAATAATATGAATTCCACTTTGAAGATAACCAGTCTGCATCAGCCACCTTGCTTGGGCACAGCGTGTATCCACCCCTATTTGTGCCTTAACAGTAATTTTCACCATATCCCTACATTTGCAGTGGTTTGCACTTTAGGTCCCTATTTTTGCCAACCCGGCGCCCACATTTGTAAAAAGGATTGGTTCTTCTGTTCAATCAATTAATTACTGGCTATACAACTTCAGTGCTTGTGCAGAAAAAATAACATGTGTCATGCGTTCCATACCATGAGCAGATTTAGGTAGAGATCTTGTTTTACTACTTGAAATTGTTGTTAAAACTCTATTAGCTTGAAATCATTTTGAAGAGAAAGAAATACTTGTGGTGAACCATTATTCAAATTTAGTACTTTGTATTGATCTAGTTTATGACAAAAAGATATGAACCAGGATGACCTAGAACAACAGCAAGCACAAGAGAATGATGCAACCAGACAAGAACCAAACTAATTTGAGTTGCTGCCTAAATCATCCAAGTCATACACATGTTGACCAAGTCAAATCTGAGTACTATAACATGGGTACTGTTCACATGCAGTAATCCGAGATTTATTTATTTGTTTCCTTCTTTAGGAATCCTAGTTTACCTCTAAGTCTAGTCTAAATTTTGAAAGGTAGCTCTGTAAAAATGTACAAGTCCATATATCTAGGGAAATCCTTTTGATTAATGAGATATCTACCTTGTGGTGTCTCTCCTCTCATAGAATGAATCACCTTTGGCTTATCACCATGGCTCTGGATAGCATAGGCTAATACATATTTTTCTACCCACATCATGTTCGTGGTTGGTTGATCATTTCAACATAGCAAGTCACATACCGAATCTCTTTGGTTAGTTACCTTTTGACAGGTCATGATCCACCTATCTCGCACAAGCTATGACATGAAGATCGCACCACGTACAGACCTCGATTCGTATTATTTGGAATCAAAACCTCGATTGACATGGTAGGCTGTGTTTGCATCTTCACAAACTTGTATCCGTACATTAGGTTTTCAATTCCCATGTTGATGTAAGGTTTTACCACAATGTTGATGGGGTCGGGTGAAATTTTTAAACAATAGGTCACACTCTTTAGTGTTTGTTGGTTGTTTCCTCTCATCAAGTTTGGTCAATTGGCTGGTATGGTTCTCATTAGATAGGGTTGTATCCTAGTGTGCAATCAAGTCTGTAGTTGTTAGTCACCATCAAGTCTTCATTTTTTAGTTTCTTTGTAACGAGAAAAATAAGAAAAAAAAAGTGAAGGTTTATGTGTTTTTTTTATCGTGCCTATCATCACCCTGCAACTAAAATGATGTGTTCAAGTTGAGGACAATAACACAAATCAAGGTCCGCAGGTGGCCCAATCGTCATTTCGTAGGCTGCGTGAGATAGGTGGATCGACCTATCGAAAAGAAGGCAGCCAATAGATGTCCTTAAAACGATCGACCAACCACAAATACAATGTGGGTAGAAAGATAGGCGCCACAATATGTTACCCACAACCATGGTAATAAGCCAAAGATAATTCACTCTATGAGAAGAAACACCATGAGGTGGATTTTTCAATAATCAGAAGGATCTCCCCAAATACATGGATTGATACATATTTTACGAGCTAACTTTCATGATTCAAACAAGACTTAGAGATAAACTAACACTCCTAAAAAAAAGAAAACAAATAAATCTCAGATTACTATTCACATGACTAATACCCATGCTGCAGAACTCCGATTTGACCTGATCAACATGTGCGTGACTTGATGATTTAGGCAGCAACTCAAATTAGTTTGGTTCTTGTTTGGCTGCAACATTCTCTTGTGCTTAGCAGCTAGCTCATTCAAAAGTGAATTTTAACAATAGAACTTGATAATAGGGACTTGATTGCAACTCACTTACAAGTAAGGGGACCCAATTGGCTAAAATAAAAAAGAGACCTGCAGTGAGAATCATTAAAAATATGAGAACCTGCGGTGAAAATTACTCCTGTGCCTTACAATCAGTTTTGCAATTCCAATTATTTGAATGAGGAACAAAATCCCAAAAAGCATTTAAGCCAAACAGAAAGAAAAATAAAAACAAGAAAATAAAAGTCTTATCAAACGAAAGATAGAAGTGAAACATAACCCACTGCACACATTTGCCTGTTTAGTTTTAGTTTGCTAAACACTTGTGCTTCAAGCAAAAACAGACATTTTCTTCCACTTATTGTTCCTAGGCTTGGTAATAAGCAAGTAACCTGGGCTGAAATGGGGGGGAGACATAAATTGGCAGTATTTGGCGACATTGAATAGGTTAGAGCAAATAAGTCAAATTTGGTATCATCTCATTGATCCTATATATCAATAACACAAATTAAAAAAAAAACCTGGAATCTTCATGAGCAAAAAAATTTTTTTGAGCTAGCCTTATTGTGCTAGAATGAGGCATGGAGCTAATTTTCCCTAGAATAAATTAATTTGGTTATTCTAACTGCAAACAAAATGAAGCCTAAGAATGACTTCTATACATATCATAAATTCTAAATAAGCAGCACAACCTTGTAAGTATGCACAATCATTCCTGCTCAAATGATTGGAGAAATGGAATTACTGCCTTACATGTACAAAATTAGAAAGGTTAAATAAGATAGATGCATTAGTTTGAAAAAAGAAATCAATCTCCCAGTACAACAACATTCCAACCTTCTCATTCAAATGATTTAGAAGTTCCAAGCCAGCAATTTTTCATCTCATTGTTTACAATTTTGTTTTGATATTTTACTCTGTAGGTTTTGTGGTAGTTCATCTCCAATAGTTTTCCACCATTGACAGAACACCTTGTGCAAATATGGCAGATTATACGATTGCTGATGGATCTCCACGGCATTTCAGGTGTTCTCGACTTAGCAAAATAAAGTTCTTCTGTGATCAAGACTAACCTGTATGAGCTCATCAGACTCTGAAGCACAAGGTGGAAGATCTTCCTTTGGTAAGATCTGTACATTGGCACTAGTCTGTCTCTGAATGTCAGATAATGACCCATCCCTCCCCTCAAAACAAGCAATTTCACTTGATGGGACTAGTAGCCTTGTTGTAATAATGTTATCCTTGTCAGGACCAAGGTCTACAATGTGAGTTTGGATGTGCAGTAAAGCTTCCTGAGCTGGGAAAAGCTCATGGTCTGGGCCCTAAACCAAAATTAAAGACACGTTAAGCATATAGAAATGGGAGCTGTGCATGGAGATTACGATCCCAAGATTCAGTTAAAGACAACAATTAATACAAACGGGCAAACATTCCCAAATAAAAAAGGAACAGGGTATCTCAACCAAATACAAACTTCGAATTTGAAATGAACGGAAACCATAGGATACATCAGTCAAAAGAAGAGGCCAATTCGCATGCAAGAAGCAGCCACTCCTATAAAGGTTCCTTTTCTCAACTTGGGGTTGCTCAACAGATTTAAGTGAAAGTTGGCTTTGTTAAAAATAAAATTGGACAACATACTTATCAATATCTAGCAGTTTGATCTAAATAAAGTTGGAGAACCTCCTTAACTAGTATAAAATTTGCCAACTAATTGCCAAACTGTCGTTACGCAATGCTAATCTAAAATTGCTTGAGAAGTGGAAATCCTAGCTGACAATCCTTAATATTACTTCAGATTAGCGAAAAATCAGTATTCATGATAAGATGGAGTAGCGATCTAACAAACAACCTAGTATCATGGTGGCTATCTTATTTCGTAATCGAGATAGCTAGTACCAGAAATTACATCAAATTGAACAGGTAATATGTTTCTTTAAGCTATAGTGAATTTCTGCAAGAATACAAAGCAACAGCCCAAAACTAGTTTTGAATTTAGGTAAACTTGCCAGCCATGAAGTCCATGCACTAGCATGACAAGTTCTTCATGTAGCGGCTGCCTAAAGCACTAGAAATAACACACAGGCCTTACTGGATCCTTCAAATTTGAAAATTGAGTTGATCAGATATATTTTGACCCAAGCTCTGTTGAGTCAAACTTAACACATGTGGCACAAAATAGGCCTCCTATCCACATTACTGAGCTTATTAATGTGCTCCGCAGTTAATCATAAGCAAACATATACTCCCTCCTTTCTTTTTTTTATTTCGCATTTTAGAATCTATGCAATCAAGTTTTTTTAACTTTGACCGCTAACATATAAGAAAGTATCATCAAAATTACTTTCATATTATTATTATTATTATTATTATTTCATGAAGACCATGAAAAGTCAAAAACAACAAGTAAAAAATAATGAAGGGGGTATAGAGATTGCAACATGCTGTGATGCAACCTAATACAATGAATAAATTACACAAAAAAATATCTCCATTAAATACTCGACCTAATAAGTATAGATCAATATGTGAAGGATAGGTAATGATGGTTACCTCCCTGGATGTGATGATTATGATCCTTTCATCAGAGCCAGTAACAAGATCAGTAACCCTTACATCAACACCAACATCAGCTTGGAGCATTTCTATTGTTCCATCACGTGTTCCAACTAAATTGTCAGCCCTATTGTTTGGGCAAAGAATTCGAAATACAATGTCATCATATGGAATCTCTGGATGTTCAATGGTCTTGCTACCATTTGAATCCAACTCGTATCCTGGTGGCTCCATGCTAGTGTTATTTCTAATTTGATCGGGTCGACCATAAGGTTCTCCATATGCAGACAACTGCTGGGCATCACCCATGAACTCATAATCTTGAGAAATCCGATGCTCTGGTGAATTCATCCGTCCACGGTCCCTGGGACCGCGATCACGGTGCAAACTTTCCTTTAGGCGATCAGATATTATTGCCACAGCCCTCTTAACAGAATTCCCTTCTCCTACAACCTGTAATACCACATCATGAAAATAGCATGCATTAAGAGTGAGAAGAGAGTGAAAGTGGAAGGAAAATCCAAAAAAATAAAGTATGTGATTTCTCCTTGTATCTGCCATAATCACAAAGATGCAATGTACCAAAATCTGTCATTCTTTCCAGCACAGATAGTAGAAGTCTTCTCTTGAGGTCAATAACATCTTGCAGATGTTTAACTGGGTCTATTGTTATTTTGCAGACAGCTTTGTGGCAAAAATTCAAAGTTGTTTCTGTTATTTAGTTGGGCAGTTTTACTTCCTCAGAATAAGACTGTTCGCAAAGTTGTTAACGTAGGTTTTCTTAGCAAGGATGCTTATTTAAAGCTAGTAGAGCATATAAAGAAGACAAGCAGAATTTCCCACATGACTAAGAGATTTCAGATTTCTAAAGGACAAAGAGGATGTCGCTCCCTCTCTAAAGAGCTGCCTTATCTCCTGTCCCTAGAGTTTATGCCTTTTATCAAAACTTGTCCAACATAACAAAAGGTAACTTCTCGTTAGTGCACTTTTCCTCAAAAAATATATGCACCAAATACAAACTATCATGAGCACACCGTTGGTCAAGGCAACAAACACATCTTGCTTCTTGCACCACTTGGGACCACCCACTAATATGGCAAACCGCTGACAGAAGTGGCCTTGTTTCACCCACTGAGATGGCAAACATCTCATCCTTCCAGCTCAAGGATGAGCTGTTCCTAGCTTCTACAGGAGGGGAGTAATGGTACAGCCTCTACATCCAAACACGGGGCAACAGAGCTTCAACAATACAGCAACAACAAACTTGATTGAATTTGTTTTTGTTTTGGCTAAGGGGATAAGTTTATTTAGTTTTGGACAAGAGAGTAAGTTAGCAACAAAAAGCCAATTGTGGCCATCCCACATGGCTATAAATATTCCTTTGTTATGCTAAATTGGTACACAAGGAATGAAGTCTTCTCTATTACTTCCTCTCTCCCCCTCCCCACAACCACCCCCACCACCACCCCCAAAAAAAAACAAAAAAAAATACCTTCGATCATCTATTCAGACCTTATCAGTTCTAGATACTAAGTTTTGTATTGATTTTTACATTTGAAGTGTTCTGTATTCAAAATTAGAGGGGAAACTCCTTTAAACAAACCAAACGAGGCCTTTTACTCAGTTAACTATTTTAACAATAAAAAGGATCTAGTAGACTAGGACCAACCCTTTTAATCATTAAAATTGATTTAAACTATTCTAAATTTAATGCATGGCTGGCCATGGTTCTTGAGAGATTACATCTTGGAATAGCTATTCCGGGCAATTGATTTACACATTTCCGGGAGATAGCAGGAAAAAGTTGTCTCAAGAGCCCAATTTTATAGGCAGATGATAATGCATTGATTGGCCTAAACAAGTAGTGGAAGTTGGAGTATTCCAATATCTTGTTGCAAATCTTTGTATGTGCATTTACGGTTTGCTTTCTTATCCTTACGTTTGCTGATATTTCAATTTGCCTCAGTTCTTATGCTTTCACAGTTTTGCTTTTAGGTTTATTTAGAATACCTATTCACTCCTCTCCCTAAGTCAAGCCATCTGAGATCCTCCTATGGCAGCAGTGCTACCCTATAACAAGCTCATAACACATCCAGCTTGTTCAACCTTAAATGTATTCATCTAAAGAAGCACTCCAATTTCTCTGAGCACAACAATAACATCAAAGAGCATCAGATGAACTATTCTTTTACCTCTTGCAATATAACGAAATGCCTACCAAACCACTGCAATTCCTTCAATCATCACTACAACTTCAAAGAAAACCATATCAACCGATTTCATTTGAGCATTCCTCCTCCACCAACCCAGCACTCTATCTAAAGGATTTTCAATTCTAAGCTCCTAAGTATCAACAGCATGTCCAAGTCTTCTACACCATGCACCATAAAAATCTTTTCCTGTTTGTTCAAATAATCCTTTACTACTACCTAACTTCCAATGTTAGTATGTTTTCCAATGTTAATATGTTATTGTTCTCTACGACGAAACTGAAATATTTACCATTTTCCAGTGAGCTGCTGCAGTACCTGCACAACCTCCTCCGAAAGCGAGACGCAGCGTGGGGTGTGCTGGTCACGGGGGAGGATCCTGATGTGCGTCTTGGTCTCGATCCTCATCTGCTCGATGATCTTGCCGCCTTTGCCCAGCAAGCACCCGACGTGCAGCCGCGGCACCACGAGCCGCGTGGTCACCTTCCCCCGGTCCCGCGCGTCCTTGCCCCTCGCCCCGTACTCGCCGTCCTCGTCCCCGTCGTCCGGCCCCGTCTCCAGTATCCGCCGGTGCACCATGATGAGCGCGTCCTGCGCCGGCGAGAACAGAGGCGGGCGACCGTCAGGCTCGCGCCGCGCGCCGTCGGCTGTCTCAATGATGCGCACCGGGTCACCGGCCACCGGCGGATGCACGGTGACCAGCGCACCGGTCTCATCCCGGATGGAGGCAACCACGCTGTGGGGGAAGGCGTAGGCCTTGGACTCCGGGCACAGGATGCGGAAGGTGGTTGTCAAGGCCGGCCCCCCCGCAGACGTAGAGGGAGGCGGCGGCGGCGGGGGCGGGGGCGGCGTGTCGTCGGGGAGGAACCGGCGGTCGGAGCCAGCTGCCGGGCGGCGGTGGTATCCGAGGCTAGCGTTGGGGCCGCCCCGGCGGTCGAAGCGAGGCTTGGAGCGGGAGGGCGGCGAGTCCCCGTCATAGTGGTACCCGCGCTTCGAGCGAGATCGATCCATTGGTAATAACCCTTTTTTACTTGGATTTAACTGGGGAAGGGTTACGTTCGATTGATGCGGTTTGGTGTTACCGTGTTAGGGTTTAGAGGGGGAGCTGTGGGGAAGGGAGAGCGAGATGGCGGGGCGCCATGAGAGGTGTTTGAGGAGCAGGAGGTGGGAGGGGGGTTGGGTCGGGTCGCCTCGAGCTGGCGGCTCGTCTTGCATATGCCTCGCCGTTTCCATGTGTTAGCATCATTTTTGCTAGAAATTTTTTTATTAATAACCCAAAGCAAAATGATTATTTAAAAAATAACCCAAACTTTGCGAAAGTATACCGCCACTTCATCTAATCGCGCCTCACGACCGTGATAGGAAGGCGCCGACAACATCTCGCGCTTGACGACCGCGACGTGTACCAGAAGGCACCTCTCGCGGACCACGACCGCGACAATGGCTTATTCCTCAACCCGTGCGCGACAAAAGTTGTCCGGGGTCTTTTCCATCTCCCATCTGCGACCGAAAGCTGGGTTCTTTTGTCGCATCTCCCACGCGTGACAGTAGCTGCTATCCGTTTTCTCGCGAGACTTTTTGTGTTTTTGGCCAGCATTTAAGCCCCTGTCCGGTCACTCTCTCTCATTCATTTTATACTCTCCCACACTTGCTCTACTTCAAAATTTCTATGTTTGAACCAAATTTTTTTCAAATCTGGTCGTTGTTTGAAGTCAGTGCAGTTGAGAAAATTGTAGCTTGAAGAAAGATCTTCCAAACGTGGTAACTTTCGTTGAAATGCGATTATTTTGCTAATTTATGTGCTAACTATGTGATTAGTAACTAAGTTGATGTTAAAAGTTAATATTAGCTGTTATATTTACGTTAGATGTTAATTAAGTAGATGTTAACTAAATAGATGTTAAAAGCTTATGTTTAAAACACCTCTTCTATGTTTATGTGAGTATTTACAGTAGTTTAATCATAGTTTTCTTCTGCTTTATAAATCTTTCTTATGTTAAAGTTTTAGCATGAGGTGGAAAGTTGGTGAAACTTGATCAGTAGGTGAATGTGGGTATTTGGTCATTATACTGTAGCATTAGTAATTTTCTCAGGTGTAAAACGGTCATTATACTGTAACATTATATTGTAGCATTATTCTATCATTTTATGTGACTCAAAATTCTTTTGACCTAATTCTAAATACAAGGGTTTACTTGAAATTTTCTCGAGGATTTCATTCAGAATTTGTACCTTTCCTATATATCCCCAGAAAATAGAAAGCTTTGTAAAGTGAAAAGGAATCAAAGTGAATTCTTTCTGGTCAAATTACTGTTCATTCAGTGTCTTTTTAAAGGTATTTTAGTAATATTGTAGCATACAAACATTAAATACTAAAACTTTAATTATTTTTGAAGGCTTCCATGAAAAGGGGTCTTTTATAAATAATCTCTTCATATACATGGTCATTTTTGCAATAAAAATTACAAAGTTTTTGCCACATGGGCCTCCTTGTAATTTGATTCTCTTTTTTATTCAATAAGGCTTTTCTTTTCAGGATGCAATTAATTAAGGGGCTAAATTGTGATTATTCCTTTTGCAATTAAATTCTAAATTGGTGAAACATTAGTAATTATGTTTATTTCAATTTTTCATAATTTTTAGAAGTCTCTCTTGTGCATAGCTTAGCTTTAGGTTTAAGGCTTGTTCTATTATTTTATGTGATTCAAATTCTTTTGACCTAATTCTAAATACAAGGGTTTACTTGAAATTTTGTCGGAATTTCATTCAAAATTTGTACCTTTCCTATATATCCCCATAAAATAGAAAGCTTTGTAAAGTGAAAAGGAATCAAAGTGAATTCTTTCTGGTCAAATTACTGTTCATTGAGTGTCTTTTTAAAGGTATTTTAGTAATATTGTAGCATACAATCATTAAATACTAAAACTTTAATTATTTTTGAGGGCTTCCATGAAAAGGGGTCTTTTATAAATAATCTCTTCATATACATGGTCATTTTTGTAATAAAAATTACAAAGTTTTTGCCACATGGGCCTCCTTGTAATTTGATTCTCTTTTTTATTCAATAAGACTTTTCTTTTCAGGATACAATTAATTAAGGGGCTAAATTGTGATTATTCCTTTTGCAATTAAATCCTAAATTAGTGAAACATTAGTAATTAGGTTTATTTCAATTTTTCATATTTCTTAGAAGTATCTGTTGTGCATAGCTTAGCTTTAGGTTTAGGGCTTATTCTATCATTTTATGTGACGCAATTCTTTTAACCTAATTTTAAATCAATGCAGGGTTTGTTTGAATTTATCCAGATTGCTCTACTTCCTCACATTATAGCACTAGTACAGAAATGCAGTCTACTAACCCCTATTTTCTATCGGTTATTAGCGATTTAGTTGAAAACCGATAGAAAATGTGCCTCGAGATCATAAAAGGCCATCGGGTGTATTTTTCCTATCGGTTTGTAAGAAACTTCCCGATAGAAGAAGCAGTATGATTTACTCTAGCGGTGATGAACAAATTTGCCGTTAGAAGAGATGCATAAGTACTGACGGGAGAATGTTGTGCGCCGATAGGACTGGTCGACTTCTACAACTAGACTTATTCTATCGGTACTGTATGAATATACCGACAGAGTATATTAAAAATTCCTATCGGCAATATGTAGTGCGTTGATAGAACCGTTGGCCTTCTACAAATATTTTTATTCTATCGGTAATGGATTCTTGTACCATTAGAATATATAGAAAATTTCTTAGAACTGTTCGTCTCAAATAGTTTTATTCTATCGGTAATGAATATTTATACCGTTAGAATATAGCAAAAATATCTTAGAACTATTGGCCTTCTACAACTTGTAATATTCTATCGGTAATGAATGTTTATACCGTTAGAATATAGAAAAAATATCTTACAACTGTTGGCCTTCTACAACTTGTAATATTCTATCGGGAATGTACGTACACACCGATAGAGTATGTACAAAAATTCCTATCGGTAATATGTATTGTGCCGATAGAACCATTCGCCTTCTACAGATGTTTTTATTACTAACGGTATGCTGTTTTTGTACCGATAGAAAATATATAGTTGTATAAATACACGGGTGTCTCTTTCATTCTCACAGTTCATCTGGGGCTCGTAGTCCTAACCCGTAAGCTCCATGGACGGCCGGCGCACCTCTACAGGGGACCGCTGCACCTCCGCACCTCCATCGACGCCCTCTAGACTTCGGCATCCCAAGGAAGGTACGTAAAATTTCTGCAATATTGTTAGATTATTCTAATCCGATAATGGCAATAATTCTGCTTTTTTGTATCCTTCATTTTGATGTGTCTTCTTTTCAATATGATTATGATCTGTTTAGGTCCTTGGATGATGCTCATGAGGGGCAACGTATTTCACGGTTCTTCATCGCAGTACGCTGCCTACGTTGGCTTGTTGGCGAAAGAAACGGTGAAGATCACCGTCGAGAGCTGGAAGGACGTGAAGGGCGAGATCTTGGTTGGCTCGGTCGAGAAGATCCTTAAGCTCGGCGTGTTTCTCAAATCAGGACCTATAGAAAGCATCTTACATTTTTTTGCATGCACCAGCTTGTGGCCAAATGCTTACCTACTTGGAGAAGAAGAATTGTTGTTATTTGCACAGCCATTCTACACCATCACTACACAGAACAACATCTTGGAAGGTAGGTTCTTTTTGTTAATGGAGTTGAGTTGAGTTGAGTTGAGTTGATCGAGTTTGAGTCCGAGGAAATCACCAATACGTACAAATGTATGTCGACGGCAGTTCCAGCTCCTCGGGCATCTTCGAACTGAACTCCTATGGTTAAGCCCAATGTGGTTCAGACATTTGCTGTTTTGGATGAATGGATTTGTGATGTATCAGGTCTAACTTGTAGTCGGTAGTTGCATTGTGGCAACCTGCAAAGGTTCTCTTTTATGTAAAATGTATGGGCCACTGGGTCCTCGTCGTGATCTCTTGTTAATTTCAGACGTGGCTTTTGTAATATACATCGAATGTGTGAATTGTTGTATTTGTATATTTGTGTATCATGTATTGCTAATTGGGACATGAACTTGAATGTGCAGGGAGTGTTTGTGTATTTAATTGTATTGGTAGGTAGGTATGTATTTGTACTGCTGTTTCAGACATGCACTTGAATTTGTGAACAGGCATGTGTATGTTTGTACCTGAATTTGTATTGGTGAACTGGCATGTGTATGTTTGTACCTGAATTTGTGAACTGGCATGTGTAATTTCTTTGGCAAGATGAAGTCCCAAGTACCTAAGAAAAGTATTTTTGTGTCTCCTAGTTAATCCACAAATTAGCATTTCTTGAAATATATTGCTTTATCTTCTAATTAAGATCCATTTGATGTAAGATCTGTTTGATGTAAGATTTGTTTGATGTTACATTGATATGATTCCTTGAATGTGAGAAATAGCATGTGCATGTTTGTCCCAGTTTGGTACCAGTACCTCCTCTAACGGTAAGTACACATATTTACCGATAGGAAAACACATATATTTGCTCAGTCATGCATATTCTAACGGTAAATACACATATTTACCGATAGAAAAACTCTTGCTCGTGTGTCATGCATCATCTAACGGTTCGTACACATATCTACCGATAGAAAAACTCATGTACGTGCTGTGTCATGCATGATCTAACGGTCAATACACATATTTACCGAAAGAAGAAGTCCTGTACTTGCTCAGTAATGTACATTCTCTAACGGTATGTGTGTGTTTTTACCGATAGAATATGTGAGCGGCAAATTACCTAAGTTAGTCTAACTGTTATTTCATGTATTTACCGTTAGAAAAATGTCCATTATAAGGAAAACCCCACTCGACCATTGCTGAGCTGCTCTTTAATTTGTTCTGTTGCACTCTGTGTCCTTCTGTTTGTGACGAAAGTTCCACGCCCGCAACTACACTGCTAGAGTGATCAGCGCAGACTGGAGGGAAGTTGATTGCGCCCCTCTCTTTAAGGTACGCTTAATTGTCGACACTTATCTCTCTCTCCCTCTAGATCTCCCTTTCTCTCTACTTGCAAGCTAGCTGTATTGTGTAGTTCCAAGTTTGTAGCTCTAAGCTTGGGAGCTTGGTAGTTGGAAATGCGTCATGTTTTAGGAGCTAACTAGCTTGTATTGTGTAGTTAGCTAGGTTAATTAGTGTTAATTTCATCAGGCTAGGGTTCAACACATGTATCTGTTGTAAGAGGCTGTACATGTACATATACATAACTTAATCGGGCAGGTTTCATGCATGGCTTACTCGTTAAATTTTGTTAATTGTAGATGGACAGGAAATATTGGATGTATGGAATAAAACGTACTACTCTTGAATATTTGGATGGTGTGAATGAGTTTATTAAATTTGCTGAGCAACAACAGGAGAGGAAGGGAGAGAAAATTATGCTCTGTCCTTGTACAGATTGTATGAACTTGAAGAGGTTTAGCAACTCTGATCAAATTAAGAGTCATTTGATTCGTCGTGGTTTTAACGCGCGATACACCCGTTGGATATGGCATGGTGAAGATCTTGAGGAAACAAGCACCACTACTACCAATCAGCACGACTCAGATGTGGATTGCAATAATATCGATGATCATCCGAATTTTGGTAATGTTCATTCCGATGTGCACGTAGATGATGATGATGACAATCTAGATGAGATGTTACGTGATGTAGAGGAAGATTACAACGAAAATGACTTCTGTGAATTTCAGAAACTGATTGCTGACTCTGAGAAGCCTCTGTTCCCTGGATGTGCAACATTTACAAAACTGTCTTCTGTGCTGAGATTATAAAACTTGAAGGCAGGAAATGGTTGGAGTGATAAGAGTTTCACGGCACTATTAGATCTTCTAGCGGACATGCTTCCAGAGGGAAATGAGTTGCCAAGATCTACTTACCAAGCCAAAAAACTGTTGTGTCCGTTGGGAATGGAAATCGAAAGAATACACGCATGCCCAAATGATTGTGTGTTGTACCGTAACGAGTACTCCAGTTTGCATGTTTGTCTAAGATGCGGCGCATCGAGGTATACGCGTAGGGACCAGATTGACAGTGAACGTCACGAGGTAAAGAAAGGACCCCCGGAAAAAACTGTGTGGTACTTGCCTGTGATACCTAGATTGAAGCGGCTGTTTGCAAATCCGAAAGTCGCGAAGCACTTGCGTTGGCATGCTGAAGCCCGGAAACAAGACGGAAAACTGAGACACCCAGTTGATTCTATTCAATGGAGAAACATCAACAGAACATTTGCTGAGTTCGACGGCGAACTTAGGAATGTAAGGTTCGGGCTGAGTACAGATGGTATGAACCCACATGCTAATATGAGCAGCCGGCACAGCACTTGGCCGGTTCTTTTATGCATCTACAATCTTCCTCCTTGGTTATGCATGAAGCGCAAGTACATCATGATGGCGTTACTAATCTCAGGACCCAGACAACCCGGAAATGATATTGACGTGTTTCTAGCGCCTTTAATCGAGGACTTACAGAAATTGTGGAACGAGGGTGTGCAGGTGTGGGATGCATAGAAGAAAGAGAATTTCATCTTGCGGGCCCTGATATTTTGCACCATAAATGATTTTCCGGCCTACGGCAATTTGTCGGGGTATAGTACGAAAGGAGCCAAGGCTTGCCCTATTTGCCTAGATGAAACTGAAAGCATGTGGCTGCGAAACTGCCGGAAAACAGTGTACATGGGTCACCGCAGGTTTCTTCCGGTGCATCACATGTACCGTAAGAAGAGGAAATCATTTAAAGGGAAGCCTGAGAAGGGATCAGCTCCAGTGTTTCTGACCGGTAAAGAGATTTACTCACGTGTGAACGACATCAAAGTTGAGTTCGGTAAGCATTCTAAACCTCGAGGAAAAAATGTTTGGAAGAAGAGATCGATTCTCTGGGATCTACCGTACTGGGAGCACTTACAAGTTCGACATTGCATTGACGTCATGCATGTAGAGAAAAATGTCTGTGACAGTTTGATTGGTTTGTTGTTGAACATTCCGGGAAAGACAAAGGATGGTGTGAAAGCTCGTCGTGACATGGTGGAAATGGGGATAAGGACTGAGCTTGCACCTTTAGAGAATGGAAAGCGTACATACCTCCCTCCGGCCTGCTATACGTTGTCCAAGAGCGAAAAAACAGATCTCTCTCGGTGCCTGCACGGTGTTAAAGTTCCATGTGGGTACTCCGCGAACTTGAAAAAACTTGTGTCCATGAAGGACCTAAGACTGGTTGGCACGAAGTCGCACGACTGTCATGTCCTGATGTCACAAATGCTTCCCATTGCTATCAGAGGCATTCTCCCAGTTAAAGTCAGAGAGACAATCACAAACCTATGTTATTTCTTCAACGCAATATCTTGCAAGGTAAGTACGTGCACTCGTACTATAAGTTCATTACCTCCATCTGTGGAGCTTAATTAGAAGATTTTTCTGATATGAATATTTGGCGCAACTGTGTCCTCGTAGGTAATTGATCCAGATGGATTGGACGCTTTGCAACGCGACGTGGTTACAACTCTTTGTCAGCTCGAGATGTATTTCCCTCCATCCTTTTTTGATGTTATGGTCCATCTGATTGTTCACCTTATCAGAGAAATTAAGTTTTGTGGACCCGTGTGCCTGTGCTACATGTATCCATTTGAGAGATTGATGGGTGTATTGAAGGGATACGTAAGGACTCGTCGTCGACTCGAGGGGAGTATCATGGAAGGTTATGCCGCCGAGGAGGTGATTGAATTTTGCACAGATTATATGGCCGGGGTTGACCCAATTGGCGTTCCTAGGTCCCGACACGAGGGTAGGCTTCAGGGAATCGGAACGATTGGATTCAAAGCTATCGTCCCCGCTCGTGATGTGTACGCAAAATCACATTTTTGGGTCTTACAACACATGACGGAGGTCGAGCCATACATACACGAGCACAAGGTAATGTTACGGTCACAGAATCCTTCGAAGTCAGACGTTTGGGTCAGCAGAGAACATAACAGGAAATTTGCTGAGTGGATCCAAGAAAGAGTCACGCGAGCTGCCGAGGGCTCCGTAAGTGAAACTGTGACATGGTTGGCTAGAGGCCCAAGATTCACTGTAGGGACTTGGCAGGGGTACGGCATCAATGGGTATTCATTTTACACAAGAGCTCAAGACGCCAAGAGTAGCACGCAATGTAGCGGAGTGACTGTTTGCTATTTCCGAGGATGCCAGGTCAGTAAGGGCGCTGAACTCATATTACGGTGCTATTGACGAAATATGGGAGCTCGATTACGGATTACTTAAGATTCCCCTGTTTCGATGCCAATGGGTCGAAATCCCTCGAGGTGTTCAAGTTGATAGTTACGGGTTTACTCTCGTCGATCTTGGTAGAGTCGGACACCAAGACGATCCATTCATACTTGCAAAGCAAGCCACACAGGTATTCTACATCGTTGACCCTGCCAATCCAAACTTGCATGTTGTCCTCCACAGCAAGAGACGTATTGTTGGGGTCGAAGATGTTGTCGACGAAGAGGAGTATAACCAATTCGATGAAATACCTCCATTTTTAGAGGACATTCAATCTATCCGTACTGAAGATATCGACGAAACAACGTATCTGCGAGATGACCACGAAGAAGGATTATGGGTTGAGAACCATTGATGATTAATTTCTATTTCAGGGATAAATGCCAAGCAAACAGCCCACAAGTTCTGTAGCAAGGTGAGGAACTTATCATTAATACATCAGGCAGTACATTTTTGTTGGGGGAAATCTCCGCGAGACTAAGTCCATGTAAGTCCACACTTGCCCGGGGATTGTGGCCTCCGGTGCCTGCCCCGGGCGCTGCCATTTGGCCCCCGGGACCATGCCTCCGGGTACGTCCCGGGCGCCGCCATTTGGCCTCCGGGACCTTGCCTCCGGGGACGTCTCGGGCGCCGCCATTTGGCCCCCGGGGCCTTGCCGCCGGGGTGCGTCCCGGGCGCCGCCACTTGGCCCCCGGGACGTCGCCTCCGTGACAGGTCCCGGGCGCCGCCTCTTGCCCGGGGATTGTGGCCTCCGGTGCCCGTCCCGGGCGCCGCCATTTGGCCCCCGGGGCCTTGCCGCCGGGGTGCGTCCCGGGCCCCGCCATTCGCCCGGGGATTGTGGCCTCCGGTGTCTGCCCCGAGCGCCGCCACTTGGCCCCCGGGACCTTGCCTCCGGGACAGGTCCCGGGCGTCGCCATTTGGCCCCCGGGGCCTTGCCGCCGGGGTGCGTCCCGGGCGCCGCCATTCTCTCGAGGATTGTGGCCTCCAGTGTCTGCCCCGAGCGCCGCCACTTGGCCCCCGGGACCTTGCCTCCGGGACAGGTCCCGGGCGCCGCCTTTTGGCCCCCGGGACCTTGCCTCCGGGGCATGTCCCGCACATCATTGCCCTCCTGAAAGGTAAAGTCCCTGTTTATTCATCACGTGCAGGTCACGCGAGGGGCGCCTCGAGAATCAGCGACCACCTGTCAAGCATCCAAGGCGCTTGACCGGAAGAAAGACGCTGCTACCCCTCAATTCGACGATAGCGTCCGGGGTAGTTTACACCTTTTTGCTTCTTTTTGGGGCTATAAATAGCCCTTGTACCCCTCTGTTGTAAAAGATCGAATCACTTTTATTGGAATAGCTAAACTCACAGGCGTGCTCCGGAAGCCTCTCCCCCGGAGAGAGCCTCCCCAGCCGACTCCGGTCGGGAGCGTGTCGACAGGACTAGAGCCCCCACCAGGACCCGAACTTGTATAAATCCGTGTGTCATTTCTTGTGCTTGTCCGGCGGGGGAGGACCGGTCATCCGGTCAACCCGCGCCGCGTAACCTTCGCTAGGATCGTTCTCAAAACCTGCCGGGGTATTCACAATACCACGACAGTTGGCGCCAACCGTGGGGACTAGTGACAAGACGCCATGGCCCCCACAAGAACAAGGGCTCGCACCCTTCCCGGTGACGCCGGTCTCGGAGACTCGGCGCCGCCCGTCCGGGACACTGCTGTCCCGGTGCTTCCGCCCGGAGGCGGCCTGGCCCAGGTACCGCCTCCCTCTTTTCCTCTTAACTTAGGTGCTTCCACCTCCAGGTCGTTCCCGGCGACCGCGGGGACCTCGGCCGGGACCAGTCTCCCCCCGACGGCTCCCCTGGTTCCCCGGGACGCCCTGCTTGAGGCTCTGGTGGAGGGCCAGCTCCGTGCCCAGTGCTCAATGGACAAGCTGCTCAGCGTGTTGGCGCGGCCCCCGGCCCCCACATTTGCGTCACACCCATACTCGGGGACTATGCCCCGTTTATGGGTTACCCGGCGGCCCCTCCGGCCTCCGGGGGTCTGTCCGCCCCGTATGATCTTGCCGGGGGGTTCCCTCCCCCCGTGGGATATACGCCCGGACCCTTCCCGGCACCCGGGCCCGAGGGGGCTAACCAGCCTCTGTGTCGAAGACTCCGCAGCATCCGTTGGCCGCGGCCCTATCGCCCCCCGCACATCGAGCACTATAATGGTGAGGCAGACCCTTACGAATTCGTGCAAGTCTACTCTACAGCCATCTCCGCAGCGGGGGGGGGGGACGAGACCGTTCAATGCAACGTCTTCCCCCTCTACCTCACCGGCATTGCCCGCTCCTTGTTCTACAACCTGAAGGCGGGCTCCATCAAGTCTTTCTCACAGCTCAAGCGGGAGTTCTGTGCCAACTTCCAGGGGAACTACGTGCGTCCCCTGGACTCCTCGCAGCTGTACACTATCTGTCAGAGGACCGGGGAAACCATCAGAAGCTTCTTCAGGCGCTTCGCCCAAGTGAAAAGCAAAGTGGCCCACGTCCCGGACTCTATAGTCATCGAAGCCTGCAAAAGCGGGATCCTCCCGGGGGAACTCCACCGAAGACTCTCCCGTAGTTGCTCTTCTTCCGCCGATGAGCTCTTCAACGTACTCGAAAAGTACGCTCGGACAGAGGAAGACGATATCTGGAAGAAGACCCAAGGGGCTCCCGCCCCCGCCGACCGGGGGGCCAGGGATCCCCCCAAACGCCCCAGACAGGGGGGGCGTAGCGAGCCACAGCCTCGGGACACTTTTGTCCTCGAGGGCTGAGGCGGCTCGCGCGACCCCCCGAGGGCCAGCCGCCCCTTTCCCTGGCCGAAAGGCCATGGGGGAGGATAGTCTTCGCGAGGCCGGGAAGGCCCCGCGGGGAGGAGCCGGGAAGGACCATGATGCAGCTTCCACGGGTCCAGTACCCATGCTACCCGAGATTGGCACCAGCTGCTGCAACACTTCGCGGCGTTCCTCGACCAGCGCGGGCAGGGGGGGGACCCTGGCCTCCTTGCCCCCTCGGCCAGCTGTTCCGGCCCTTCCCGCTCCCGCGGGGGGCAGCAGACGCAGGAGGGGGAGCCTTCAGAAGCTCTCCCCTTCCAGACTTCTCAGCGCCGCATCAACGTCATCATGGGAGGGTCCGCCTCCGGGCGGGACTCCAAGCGCCAGCGTAAGGAGTACACGTGTGAAGTTAAGGTTGTGGGGGTGCTACACACGTCCCCGCCACCCAAGTGGTCGGACGTCCCCCTCACCTTTACGGCGGAAGACGCGCGAGGGATTCGCTTCCCCCACGACGACGCGCTCATTGTCTCCACGACTATCTACAATTGCCACCTGGCCCGCATTCTCGTGGATGGTGGAAGCTCCGCCGATGTCCTATCCTTAAAGCCTTCAAAGAAATGCAGGTGGATGAGAAACTCCTGCAGCCCGCGGCAGGGCCCCTGCAAGGGTTTGTCCCGGGGAAGGCAATTCGCCCCGTGGGCAAGGTAGACCTTCCAATGACCTTCGGCACCCCAGAGAACTACCGGACCGAGCTGGTCCGCTTCAACGTAGTGGACCTCCCCTCCTCCTACAACGTGATTATGGGGAGGACCACAATCAACCGGCTGGGGGCTGCCACCCATCAAAACTACCTTTGCATGAAGATCCCCGGGCCGCACGGCGTGATCAACGTCCGGGGAGATCAAGACATGGCTCGTGCTCTATACGAGCGCGCCGCTGCCACAATCAGAAGCGTCAACATGATCAAGACGCCCGGGGGGGAGGCTCCCCCCCCGGATTCAGACGTCGCTGCGCCGTCCCCCGGGAGGCCCCTCCTCAAGCCGCGTCCGGAAGGGGGCCTCCGGAAGGTCCCGCTGTCTCCGGGCGGCGGGGACAAAACCGTCCAAATCGGGGCAGAGGTCCCCCAGGACCATGCAGCACAACTCGCAGCTTTTCTGCGCGAAAACTCCGATGTTTTTGTGTGGAAACCTTTGGACATGCGGGGCGTCGCTCGGGAGGTTGTTGAGCACAAGCTTGCGGTAACCCCCGGCCACCCCCCGGTCAAGCAAAAGCTAAGGAAGCTTTCCCTCGAACGTCAAGAGGCCATCAAGATAGAGATCGCTCGGCTCCGAGAGGCGGGGTTCATTCGGGAGGTCCTGCACCCCGAGTGGCTCGCGAACCCCATCCTCGTCAAGAAGTCAACCGGCAGGTGGCGGATGTGCATGGACTTCACCGACCTTAACCGCGCCTGCCCAAAAGACAACTTCCCGCTCCCGCGGATTGATCAGCTCGTCGGCTCCACTGCGGGGTGCAAGCTCATGAGCTTCCTAGACGCCTACTCGGGCTACCATCAAGTCCAGATGGCGGAAGGGGACGAGGAAAAGACGAGTTTTATAACTCCCCTCGGAACCTTCTGCTACGTCCATATGCCGTTCGGGCTCAAAAACGCGGGGGCGACCTTCCAGCACCTGATGACGCTGGTCTTCAAAGATCAAGTCGGCCGCAACGTCGAAGTCTACGTAGACGATGCGGATGTCAAGAGTCCCCGCGCAGCCTCCCACATCGACGACCTGGCTGAAACCTTCCGCAACCTCCGCGCATTCGGACTCAAACTCAACCCGGAGAAGTGCGCCTTCGGGGTGCGCGGGGGGAAGCTCCTAGGTTTCCTCGTGTCCCAGCGGGGCATTGAGGCAAACCCCGAGAAGATCCGGGCATTCCTAGAGATGCCCCCGCCGCGCTCCATCAAGGATGTCCAGCGGCTCTCCGGCCGCCTAGCCACGCTAAGCCGATTCATCTCCCGGTCGGGGGAGCGAGGCCTCCAGTTCTTCAAGATCCTCCGGGGCTCGAGGGGTTCCGCTGGACCCCCGAGGCCCAGGAGGCGTTCGATGACCTCAAGAAGTACCTCACGAGCCTTCCAATGCTCATGAGTCCGTCTCCAGAAGAGCCCTTGCTCCTCTACCTCGTCGCGACCCCCGTCGCCGTCAGCGCGGTCTTGGTGAAGGAGCAAGGGGGGCAGCAGCATCCCGTGTACTACGTGAGTGAGGCCCTCCAAGGGGCCAAAACTCGGTACACGGAAATGGAGAAGATCTGCTACGCCCTCCTGATGGCGTCCCGGAAGCTTCGCCATTACTTCCTGGGGCACCCCATCACCGTCCCGTCGTCCCTCCCCCTGGGGGAGGTACTGTGGAACAAAGAAGCCACCGGCCGGATTGGGAAGTGGGGGGCCGAGCTCGCCCCCTTCTCCCTGTCCCTTACCGGCCGCTCCGCCATCAAGTCGCAGGTCCTCGCCGACTTCGTCGCAGAGTGGACTCCTGCCTCTGGGTCCGGGGACGAAGACCTCCCTGTGCCGCCCCGACGCAGTGATCATTGGACTCTCATGTTCGATGGGTCGCTATGTCTCACCGGGGTTGGTGCGCGAGTAGTCCTCCGGAGCCCCGAGGGGAAGGAACTCGAGTACGCCGCGCGGCTCAAGTTCCCCGCAACCAACAACGTCGCTGAATACAAGGCTTTGCTCCTCGGGATGTGCCTTGAGCGCTCCCTGGGGATCCGGCGCCTCCTAGTCAAGGGAGATTCTCAGCTCGTAGTTTGCCAAATGGACAAGTCTTACCTGTGCCATGACGCAAACTTAAGTATTTATTTGCAGGAATTGCGAAAGATGGAGAGGCATTTCGACGGCCTCGAGGCCTGGCATATCCCGCGAAGGGACAATGACCGGGCCGACGCCTTGGCCCGGGCGGCAAGTGCCTGGGAATCGCTCCCCAAGGGGGCTTTTCTGGAAATCATCACGAAGCCCTCGGTGGCCTCCCCGGACACAGGCGACGAGCCTCATGTCCCAGAGGTCGCCGAGATCACCCGGACTCCGTCCTGGATGGACCACCTCATCTCCTTCATTAAGGGGGAGGGGGACCCTCTCAGTGAGACCGAGGCTACACGCCTCCGGGCTAAAGTCCGGGCATATCTCCTGCTGGAGGGAAGGCTCTACAAGCGGGGGGCTTCCGTCCTCCTGCGCTGCCTCCCCCAGCCGGAGGGACTTCAACTTCTCGAAGACATTCACGCGGGGAGCTGTGGTTCTCACCTAGCCCCGCGTGCCATCGCGGCCAAGGCCCTCCGGCAGGGTTTCTACTGGCCCACGGTCATGCGCGACGCGCGAGACCTTGTCTCCGCGTGCGAAGCATGCCAGAAGATGGCCAAGGGCTCGAACCTCCCCCCTATAGCGCTTCAGACAATCCCCATCACTTGGTCCTTCGTGCGCTGGGGGATGGACCTCTTAGGACCCTTTCCCCCAGTGCCCGGAGGATACAAGTATGCGGTAGTTGCAGTCGACTATTTTACAAAGTGGGTTGAGGCGGAGCCTTTGGCCAGCATCACGTCCCGGGTTGTCCAGCGGTTTTTCTGGAAAAACGTCGTATGTCGTTTTGGTGTCCCCCGGGAAATTACCGTGGACAACGAGACCCAATTCGACTCGGCTTATTTCCGGGAATTCTGCGAAGGCCTGGGGCTCGTAATCCACTTTGCCTCAGTGGCCCATCCCCGGAGAAATGGGGCTATCGAGAGGGTCAACGGCATGATCCTACAGGGGTTACGCCGGAGGCTCGAGCAAACCACTTCTAAGCGGGGAGCATGGGCAGAGGAACTCCCTAGCATCCTCTGCTCCATGCGCACGACCCCGTCCCGGGCAACGGGGCGTACTCCCTTCTCCCTGGTCTACGGGGCGGAGGCAGTCCTCCCCCCGGAGATCGGCTTCCGGTCACTGCGGGTCGAGCTCCTAGAGGGAGCCACGCCCGCAGCGTACCAGGCCAACGAGGCCAACCAGCGTCTGGAAATCGACCTCGTGGAGGAGGAACGCGACCGAGCGCTCCTCTGCCACGCCATCTACGAGCAAGAGATGGTGCGCGCATACAACCAGCGTGTGCGCGAGAGAGCTTTCCGCCTTGGGGACCTTGTCCTCAAGCGCGTCACAGACCCCCAAGCCCAGGGGAAGCTCTCCCTCAAGTGGGAGGGCCCCTACAGGATTTCCGTGGCCCTAGGCTCGGGGGCTTATAAGCTCTCCAACCTTCAAGAGCAGGAGCTGAAACACACGTGGAACTTGCGTTTACTTCGCAAGTTCTATGTTTAGCCTCACGGGCCTGTCCCCTCCCCCGGAGGGGTCACGCCGGAGGGGGAGGAGGGACATTGTACTCACCTTTTCCTCCCCTTTCGCGACTTCGCAGGGGGGGCACTGTACTTCATTTTGTTAGCAATACATAGGTTTTGCTCTCCAATTGTCTCGTTGCAGGTTCTTCTCATTACCGCCCCTAGCGGCGACGCCTTCCCCACGAGGATGCCCTCCCCGTGAGGATGCCCTCCCCGTGAGGAAGCCCTCCCCGCGAGGATGCCCTCCCCGTGAGGAAGTGGACCCAGACCCAGCAAGTCCCTCCTGTAGGGCGGCTTACGATCTGCCCTCGTGGACTGAGGGTGTAAGCGGCAACCCGGTCCCTAGTGGCCGCGGTAACGAGTCACTTTGGGAGACTAGTCCCCTGCCCAAACACTTAAGACCCATCTTCAGGCACTTCCTCCTCCGGGAGTAGACGCTCTCCCCAGTGGGACGTCTAATGGCTTTCTTGGATCTATCTTCCTCCTACGGGAGTCGACGTTCCACGCTCTCCCCAGTGGGACGTCTAATGGCATTCTTGGATATTTGGTCCCCGGCGATCTTATTCCCAGCTCCCCGTTCTCACGGCGACCGGACGATTGGTCCCCGGCAACCTTATTCCCGGCTCCCCGTCCTCACGGCGACCGGATGAATGCCTCCCGGAGACCCTATTCCCGGCTCCCCGTTTTCATGGCGACCGGACGACTGTCTCCCGGAGAAGTTACGGATTTCTCGGACATTTCTTCCCCGGAGACCCTATTCCCGGGTCCCCGTTCTCACGGCGACCGGATGATTGTCTCCTAGGAAGCTCACCTCCGGAAATCTCATCGGGTTTTCTTCGATGTTTCTTCCACATGAGGCCTTATTCCCGGCTCCCCGTTCTCAAGGCGACCGGACGATTGTCTCCCGGAAGGTCTTCTCCTTGGAAACCTCGTTTTAAAATTTTCTAACTTAGAAAAATTCCTATGCTACAGGTGACTTCCATCCCGGGGGCCTTGTTACCCCCACAGCGCGCGGAGCTATCCTCCGGCCCGCTGTGGGCGGGGGGATAAGGAACCCCCGGGTGTCGACCGTACCGCCCACGAGCAAACTTAGCTCATTCTTGTGAAAAGGAGTTGTCCGGACCATCCAAGAAGAAAACAAAAAGACAACAAGAGAAGAAGCAAATAAACAGCTTTATTGATTGTCAAACCCGGAGGACATCTTCCCCCTCCGGTGGGCTTCAGAAACGATACAATCCGGGTTCTAACCCGGGGGATCCTCTACGTCCTAAGGCTCCTACGCCTAATACTCTCGGAGGCTCTCCGCTAGCTCCCGGGTCAAGTCCCGGTACAATGCTCGCACGCGGCGCCGAGCGTCCCGGAGCACATCTTCGGGCCAAAACTCATATCCCGCCGGTGGAAGAATGCGAAGTGGAGGTACCATCCGGAACCCCGGTCGCGGAGGGGACAATTCGGCGCGATGATTGTCAAAATTGTGCAAGTGCCACTCCGGATGCCACCACAACCGGATCGGCTCCCGGATGCTGTCCCCGCCGCGCTTCCCGGAGAAGAGGCTTAGCAAGATCAAAGCCGCTTGGGCGTCCCCCGGGGAGCCCCTCCCAGACCTTCGCCCCGGGAGTAACCTCCCGGGAACCTTGGTAACATTGCATTCAATTCAAGGACTTAGAAAAATTTCTGATTCTATTGCAATCAAAATGTCTTTTTTACAAGTGTCCGGGGCTTCTTCTAAGAAGCTACTGGGATCAAAAGTCCTAAGAAAGTAAAGGGTCCTATCTAAAGACCCGGGGGAGGCTCATACTCTTTCGCTGGTGTCGTCCCCCCGGGGGGCTTCCTCCAAGGCTGGGGCTGGGGCGTCCCCCGCCGGAGGCGCCGGGGCCGGGAATCTCGCCCGGATGATGCGGTCGTAGAATCCTCCGGCAAGCTGCTCGACCTCCTGGCGCGAGGGCTCGAAGGAGTCCGGGAAGCTTCGGGGGATGCGGCCCCCGATCGCCCGAGACTGACCCCCCGGAACTCAATGAGCCCCGCAGCGGCCACGACGATGGGGATCGCTTTTGGGACCCTCCTTTGAGGAATCCCGTGGCAACCGCCCAGGTGGATTGCGCACAGGTAGGATCATCACAAGCTCACAACAACAGGATTCACTTTAAACAATAAAGCAAGTAGATAAAACAAGTACAAGGCCACGGGGACCACTATTACAATATCATAATACCAAGGATGGCATTAATTAAAGTTGATACAAAAGTAGAGAGTTTTTCAAAATCAAGAATCGGTATCGAAGTACCGAACACAGAAAAACAACACAAAAAGCAACCTCAAAGGTCTTCACTTCCTTCTGCAGCGGCTCTGGAAGGGCTTCCTCCACATCGGACTCAACTTGGCTCATGACCCTCCTGGAAACTCAAATCGTCTGGAAAGGCTCTTTCCTCTTCTTGGTGCTCAAGGCCAGGGGAATCGGAATCCTCGAATCTTTTCTTCTGAATTTGTTTGTAAAGGCAAGGGTGAGCATGTTTTTACACAATGCTCAGCAAGTCTCGTTACAAGAATGCAGGTATATAGATGAGGAGTGATCAAGAGAAGGGTTTAAGTCTTATAATTATAAATAGTATAGATTTCAATTCTTTGATCTCTCAAATAAGGGTTTTATTTTCAACAGCGGGGTTTTGTAAATCTTATAATAGACTTTAAGAAATTGTTATGTGATGGTCTCCCATGAGTCATCACTTTTATCAACCCATATTATCAAAACATTCCAAATAGTTACTTGTGCTGAACCACATGGATAAATCCACCTCGAACATACTCCATGACCTGGGAGTACAGAGTATCTGATACTTTTCTTACGCTTTGCAAAGGTGTACCTCTTTTTAAATCCACTTCTTCACTCGGCTTTCAAGTCGGATCAGCTCCATGCGACTTATACGCATGTGACAAGGCCGAGATCACACAACGCTTTTGCAGTCTAGTATTAACAATATCCCCGCCCGGTAAATAGACAATTAAGTCTCAAGTACCGTTGTGGGTCCTCCCCACTGCCTTACTTCCTAGCCTTTGGCCTATGCTCCCGCAGGACACATAGCCTTGGTCTGTGCCCACGCAAGACATATGACCATTCAAGATTACAATCGCGCACGGCTTAATCTGAGGCGTAGGGCGTCTTCCTTCTTTCCACCTTTACCTCTCATGCTTTTTCTGAACTCACATCACTCACGGACGAACTGCGCCCAACCAGTTTCCACGCGAGAAACCAGACCGACAAACCATGCAGGGAACTGTTAATACCAAAAAGCTACTAAGTCGTGCCTGTCCCATACCAGGCAAGTGGTTGGTACGTTTTTCATGCCGCATAGGGGCACAACACAAGGTTCTAGTCCTTATGAATTAATAGTGAGGAGCCATCCACATTCCCTGGTGCGCACTGCACCCTCTCCATATATACAAACCAATCCTCACTATCACTACTAATTTGTATTTTCTTTCACAAAAGGGGTTTTCAAACATGTTTTTCTTATAAGCGACCATTTGATATTTAGCATAAGTTTTCAAGCATAAGCATAATTCTAAGCATATATCCTAGGGTGACAAGGATGCATGGGTATTCAATTACAAGAGGGGTTTCACAATCATTTAGGTTATATCTAACCACATTATTTGAACATACTCTCATTTGAATATAAGGCATGCATATACTTTGAAGACAACTAATATACTTCATTTGAAAATATTAGGCGAGACATGATCAAGAGGTTGAGACTTGCCTTGCACTGCTGGGTCTAATTACTTGAACGAAACCTCGAAGACTTCTTCCGCTCCTTCAACTTCTGGCATTGCGGCGGACACAAGCAATACAACACATACACTACATAAGCATACATAAAATAGTTGCAATAGAAAATAATAAGTAAATATATCATGCATGCAAGGGAAAAGATTTGGACAAAGTCACTTGGGTGCTGGTCGAAGAGATGGGCTCAAAAGAAGTTGAATGTCAAAGGCCGACATTCAGTCCACGGCTAGACATAGCCATAAGTTGGTCTTAGGTAGGTTTTCTGGAGAAGTGGCAGAAGGGAAAGATGTAGAACACAACTCCAGGAATCTAGGGGACAAAGTGAAATTTCAATTGCTCAACCAGAAGGGGTCAAACAAGGCTAATGCCAGTGGCTGACATGCACTGACATAGTGCAGACATTGCCAAAAACTAGGGCAAAGCACAACTTTTGATACAGGGCTCCAATTGATGCACAACTTTGTCTGGGAGGTAGACATTGATAACAGGAACAAATCATTCAACAGGATCAAGGGTTGAAAGTGGCCAGAGGGCGGCCAAATCCGGTGATGAACTACGGTGGCGACACGGCACAGACACAGTTCTGGGCAGAATTTTGGCAAGGCCATATCTCCAAATCTGGGCCGATTCAAAGGTCGAGCTAGAAGGCAAAGTTGCTCAGGAGATTGGGAACTATCAAAAGGGCAAGGTGGACGGGGCCAGATCGGCCGGAATTAAAATCTGGCAAACTGCACAGGGAAGAAGACACAAATTTGGGGTTTTCCAGATTTGAGCAAATTCTTCAACTTTGATTGCTTAGATGTGTTAAGCTAGGTTTACTGATCCTATTTGATCACTGGCTCGAGAGCTAAAAGGGCTTGGTTAGAGTTTAATTGCTCACTGGAGGTTTTTGGGGAAACCGGCGATCACCGGCGACAGAAGGCAAGAGAACTCGATTCCAAGCTTAGATACACTCAAGAGGGGATGGGAAACTTACTGGGAGGCTTGGATTGCTGAGGGGAGCAACGGGTGAGGCTGGCACCGAGAGCTCCGGAAATGGCTCGCCGGGGAAGAAGATTTCACGGCGGAGCTGCGAGCTTAGGTGGTTTCTGGCGCTGGGTGAAGATGCAACGGCTACAGAAGGCTTTATATAGGCACGGGCGAGGCAAAAGGGCCGACAGTTTGGAGTGTTGCTGCTGCGAGGTGACTTTGAAGCGACGGGACGGGGTGGTGATGGCGAGGCGACTGACGGCGCGGCGTTGCAGCTTTGCAGCTGGACGGTGCAGGTGCAGGCGGCGAAGGCAACGGCGAGGAGACACCTAGCTCGAGCATGGCTGCGACGTGTCGAGCGTTCTCTGCGGTGCTGCGCTGCTGCAGCTAGCGCGCGAGCTGTGCGCGGGGAAAACTTGCAGCAATTGCGCAGTTGAGGTGGCTTCCACGGTGGCGAACGGCGAGGGCACACATGGCGGCAAGGGCACAGGCGACTGCCACGGCGGAGTGAGCACGGCAGCTGGTCGAGGTCGCGCACAGGCGGTTCTCTGGTCGTGCGCAAACTGGTCGAACAGGGACTGGAAAAGAAGGCTCGGGCTGATTTGCAATTTTGAAACTTGCTCCAGGGACTGATCTGCGAGGAAAAGTTTGAATAGGAAAAGGATCTGATAGCAAATCTGGAGATCTGGAGGGCTGATCTGAAATCTAATTTCAGGAATGAGTTGCATAAGATTAATGGAACTCATCTAGCCAAAGTTTGACAAGATTGGGCAAGATCTGAAGGGTTTCGACAAAAGTGGGGAAAACGACTTTAGGGTAAAACAGGGTAATTAGGGTTTCAAAAACGGCGAGGGTCGAAACTCAGGTTTAGGGCAGGATTTGGAAATTCTTCCAGAAGGGAAAAATGCTCAGAATAGTGAATGGGAGATATTCACTGAATCAGATCAAAGTTTGGAGGTGGTCTGAGACTTTTAGTCTTTTTGGGCTTCTGACAAATCTGAAAAGGGCTGATTTGTGAAAAAGATCTGAACGAAAGGGTTTGATTGTCAACTTTTTGGGGTAAGCTGCTGGCACAACTGGGATCTCATTCTGAAATAGAGAGGGACGAGGCAGGGTAGGATTTGGGAAAAATCGGGGTGTTACATCGCTCGGCCACGGGCCCGAGCATCGGCAGCTTCCGGAATGGCGGAGACCTGTGCGTTGAGAAAACGCACAGCCTCCGGGAGGGTCGCCGGCGGCGCCTCTGAGTTGCTCCCGGAGCCTAAGCTTACGCCAAGGCTCTCGAGGGCCGAACGGACGGAGCGGCCCGCGTCCGCCACCGCCCGGACGCTCGAGCCCTCGAGCTCCCGGAGCGCCTCCTCCCTCGCCTTGGCCTCCTCCCGGAGGCAGCCGTTGACGGCCTCAGAAATATGAACCTGGGCCCAAACCCGGGACAGTTCCGCGAGGCTTCATCGCGTTCCCGGAGGGCCTCCTCACGCTGCCCTACGGAGGTCGCGGCCCGGTCCCCCGCTTCCTTAAGCAGCCGGGCGACCCGCTGCTCAAGGCCCCAGGTAACAGTTGCCACCTACAAAATATAGAGTTAGAAAAAAAACTCAAATGCAAGGAACAAATGAAGACATCACCAACTCGGGTTACCTGGGCCCCGAGGGATTGAAGCCCCTGGAAATGCTCATGGAGCGTTCCCTCTGCGACGAAGGCCTGCACCTTCCGGGTGTGCAGGCCCTCCGCATAGCGGGCGACTTCCCCCGCGGGAAGCAGAGGGGACTCTCGCTTGGCGCCGGCGTCGCGGCCGGTGGGGGGTCCCCGGACCTGAAAGTCCGGTAATGAGGCCGGTGTCACCGGCGTCTTCGTTGCCTAGGAGGTGTCCTCCGAAGACGTGGCCGAGGAGCTTTGGGCGGGGGTTCCTGCCCGGGGGGGGGATCATCGGACCTTTCCCCGCCCCGGGCCGGAAGCTCCTCGGGACCTCCTCTTCCGGGGGGACCTCGTAGACCGAGGGGCTCCCCCCCTCGTCCACCGTCCAAACCCGCGGAGGCGAGGCCTCCGCGAATCTCACCTCTAGCCTCTCCTGCTCCAAAGATGCAGGGAGGGCCGGGAGGAATGCCACCGAGAGTGGCGACGGGGCGTAGGCCGTCGAATCGGACGCCGCCCCGCCAATGGCCTGCTCCTTCCCCCGGGCCTCGATGGGGCTCTTCGGGGGAGGAGGTGTCGCACCTTCCCGGGCCGGCGCCCGGGGGTCATCTCCCAGGCCTTCACCGGCGTCGAAGCCGGTGTTGTCGACGGGCCGGGGGTCTTCTGGACCCTGGCCTTCTTAGGCTCCGAGCCCCCGGCCGCGTCCTTCCCCCGTTTGTGCGACCCAGGGGTGGGGAGAGGCTTCCTCTCCGACAGCTTCAGCCCGTAGGCCGCAGCGACCAAGTTCCGGGGAGGGCCCTCCCCCACTAGGCGCACGACGCGCTCGTGCTCGTCGGCGAAATACCTCCCCAGGAGGTTCTCCGCCTTCTCCCGCGCCGCCGGGTACGGCAGGACTACAAGAGGTAAAGAGTTAGTCAAATTTTCTAAAAACTATAAATATGAAGAAGCAGGTAACGGGCTTACGCCGGGTCACCGGCTTGACCGGGGGCCGCTGCTCCGGGCCCATGCCGATCCCCCTTCTCCCGCGTGAGAAGGTGGAGATCCTCAGGAGTATCATCTCCTCGGCGGCGTCCCGCATCGAGCGGGTCTTCTTGGAGATGACCACCTTGCCGAGGAGTTCGAACTCCTCGTCCGTCCACACCGGGGGCTTCGGCGCGGACGACCGGCTGTAGGACGGGGGCTCTGGGGCGTACACCACCGCCTCGTCCCGGACCCGGAGGTAAAACCACCTTCGGACCCAGTCCCCCCAGTGGTCCCGGGAGGCCGCCGCCGGGTAGTCGGCCACCCGGGACGGCAGCATTTGCACCATCACCGAACCGAAGGGGGACTTGGGTCCCCCCTTCACCAGGTGGGACCTCCGCGCTGCCGGTTCGTAGAAATACCGGAAGGCGCGAAGGGTGGGCTCCCGTCCGGTCGCCGTCTCGTAGAGCCAGATGAAGAGGCCCATCCAGACGAGCGCGTTTGGGGTGAGATGGTTGAGCGCCACCCCATACTCCTTTAGAAACTCCCGGAGCATGGGATGCACCGGGAGCCGGAGCCCCGCCTCTAGGAAGGCCACGACCTCTCCGGGCCTGGGGCGGGGGGCTCCGTCTTTCTTCACGGGGACTCGGATGTCCCCGTCCTCGACGACCCCTTGTTCGACCAGGGACTCCGCGTCCGCGGCCGAGAACTCCGACGCCCAGAGGAAATCTGGAGGGATTTCCTCCGGGGGCACCTCCGTGGTCTTCGCTCGACCCTTGGGTGCCATCAGGTTTGGCTTTCTTTTCCGGTGGCTAACGTTTCAGGAGGCTACGACTAAAAGTTCCGGACGCCTACTACCGGGAGCTAACTGCCGGAAAGAGCTACCGGGAGAGGGCTGAGGTTTGGAATGAGCTTCCGGGGCCCCCTAAGGCCCTATTTATAAGGGCGAGCTGTGATCTAGATCCGCGCCACGTGGTACCCCGCGGAGCAATCTGGGCCATTGAAGTTCAAACCGTGCGCGGGAAACGAAGGGACTGGCGCATAAACCGAGGCGCCGGTTCGAATCGCGCGCGCATTTATGACGAAGCGGCGCGGTCATAGGCGCCCAGCACGGAAACCGAAGCATCGCGGCAGCCCCGGTGACTTGGTCCGGAGATTTTCCCGGTAATGTGAACCATACCCCACCGGGGACTCGAGCATCGTCCCCGGGGGGCATGAGGGGCTGCTGTTGGGAGAAATCTCCGCGAGACTAAGTCCAGGTAAGTTTACACTTGCCCGGGGATTGTGGCCTCCGGTGCCTGCCCCAGGCGCCGCCATTTGGCCCTCGGGACCATGCCTCCGGGTACGTCCCGGGCGCCGCCATTTGGCCCCCGGGACCTTGCCTCCGGGGACGTCCCGGGCGCCGCCATTTGGCCCCCGGGGCCTTGCTGCCGGGGTGCGTCCCGGGTGCCGCCACTTGGCCCCCGGGACCTCGCCTCCGGGACAGGTCCCGGGCGCAGCCTCTTGCCCGGGGATTGTGGCCTCCGGTGCCCGTCCCGGGCGCCGCCATTTGGCCCCCGGGGCCTTGCCGCCGGGGTGCGTCCCGGGCGCCGCCATTCGCCCGGGGATTGTGGCCGCCGGTGTCTGCCCCGAGCGCCACCACTTGGCCCCGGGACCTTGCCTCCAGGACAGGTCCCGGGCGCCGCCTTTTGGCCCCCGGGACCTTGCCTCCGGGGCATGTCCCGCACATCATCGCCCTCCTGAAAGGTAAAGTCCCTGTTTATTCATCACGTGCAGGTCACGCGAGGGGCGCCTCAAGAATCAGCGACCACCTGTCAAGCATCCAAGGCGCTTGACCGGAAGAAAGACGCTGCTACCCCTCAATCCGACGGTAGCGTCCGGGGTATTTTAGACCTTTTTGCTTCTTTTTGGGGCTATAAATAGCCCTTGTACCCCTCTGTTGTAAAAGATCGAATCACTTTTATTAGAATAGCTAAACTCACAGGCGTGCTCCGGAAGCCTCTCCCCCGGAGAGAGCCTCCCCAGCCGACTCCGGTCGGGAGCGCGTCGACAGGACTAGGGCCCCCATCGGGACCCGAACCTGTATAAATCCGTGTGTCATTTCTTGTGCTTATCCGGCGGGGGAGGACCGGTCATCCGGTCAACCCGCGCCGCGTAACCTTCGCTAGGATCGTTCTCAAAACCTGCCGGGGTATTCGCAATACCACGACAATTTTTCTTTAGAACTTAATGATAAGCTAGTTCACAGCATTAATATATCTCAATTTTACTCCACAGCATGAGTTCTAACATGTACAGTACCTTTATCCTGTAAATACTTAATTCTTCCCTTCAAATAGCACTTGCAAAAATCTCATCGCAGCCTCTTGCTTCTTCAAATTAAGCTTTGCAAAAATCCCTTTTTTTCTGACGGTATTTTGTTATTTCTACCGATAGAAAAGGACATCCGCTACTTTCATGTGTCTCAGGCACTTCAAAAGTTTTTGAAAAGTTTACTTTTTCTATCGGTATTATTCTATTTTACCGTTAGAATAAATTCGTTAGTCTCACGGTAGTTGTTGTCTGACGGTTTTTTCCTGTTTTTACCGATAGAAGAATACTCTGGCGCTTTGAATTCTCAACCGTGTCGCCATGCGTCGCCTTGGAAACTCTATAAGTACCTCGCCATGCGTCGCGGTATTTTGTTGTTTTTCTAATTCTAGAACGGTTCGACTCCTCATCTTCTCTTTCACTATGGCAACCTCCATGGGATCGTCAACCACGCCCTCCCCAGTAAGAACTCTAAATCTCCTCGGTTTACCCCTGTATTGTTAATCCATGTTCAGTTCATTCTTGACCTGTTGATTTGCACAGGGAATGGGAGCCGTGGAAGACACTGCCAAAGTGAAGGCCGACCTGAGGGCCCTCCAGGAGGAGCACAAGCTCCTTACAGACAAGCACACTCAGCTACGGCTTGACCTTGACGATCTCTTCCAGCGCATTAAGCGCATGAAGACGGATGGTGACAATGCTAGGGCGAGGACGAGGCGTCTTTGCGAGGAGAAGAAAGCCGCGGATATGACCATCGCTGGCTGCGGTTTGACTATGAAGGATACCATAGCGAAGCTGAGGGAGGTCGCAGGCCTTCTCGACGCGGTAGTAGTTGATCCTAGGGACAACTTGTCGCTAGAGGAGTCCTGCGTCCTGGCTGCAAGTCTAACTGACTCTATTCTACATGCAGCCAGGGCTAAGACCACCCCTTGACCTAGCATTTTGGGTTTTATTTTTTTTTGTAAGTGATAAAACAACAATGAATGAACAATTTCTTTTTATGTCAATTTTCCAATTTTTCGGCTATCTTCCCTCTTTCTTTATCATTCTGCAGCTTTCAACCACGGTCTGTTTGATGTTAAATTGTGTGTACCTTTTCATTACTCTGACGGTATTTTGTTGTTTTTACCGATAGAAAAAGGGCACCCAATACTATAATCTCAAGCATTTAATTAAAAAAATTTTCTGGGGAAAATTGGTCTCACGGGATTTTATTGTTTATACTGATAGAAAAAGGCATCCACTACATCAAATATTTTTCCGGGAAATTTACTTGTTCTATCGGTACTATTTTGTTGTACCGATAGAAAAGTACATAATTCTATCGGTATCATATTTTTGTACCGATAGAAAAGTTCCTCCACTACTTTATTACTCGTACACGGCCCTTGAGTTTCCCTCCACTCGAAGAGTTCCACCTTAGAGCACTGCATCTCTTCGAGAGCGAAGAAAACCACAACCTCCGCCGTGACCACTCACTTCCTCTCTCCCACACGACGATCACCGGCTGGACACTGGTTCGCCACTGCCACCGGTTCTTATTTTCGTCCTTCGCCGGCCACCGCTGCGTTCTACACCACCTCTCCATCACCAGAACTGATCGCCGCCGTAAATACCGTAATTCGTCGTTCTATTTCCAGCATCTTCCTTATTTGATCCTAGTGTTTTGCACGTACTAATTCTTCGAGTTTTGCAATTACACTAGGGTTCCCTATTGTGTTGGATTATGTACATTCTGCAGGCAATGTTGATTTAAATTAGGGTTTACATAATATGTTCCAGTGCTGTAATGAACCTATTTTGAGATTTTAACTTATCTATACTGCTGTATGTGTGATCAATTGTATCCAACTGCCATGTAATGCACATTATATGTTGGAGGTGTTCTTACACATATTCTATCGGCAGCTCATGTGTTTACTGATAGAAAATATTTCTGCACAAGTAGTAAAACTTAATTTGGATCTGGAAGAACATGAGCCATGCAATGTACTAGTTTGGTTGGGAATTTTTACTCACTTGGTATGAATATATGGCAATGTGGATGGGTCTTCGATGTATATGTTTCAAATGCCTGTACATGACTTTTCCCAACCTAATCGTTGTGAAGTCCTGATGACTCACATACAGGCTAAAGATTATGTACAGTGGCACTTAGATGCTTGTGTGCATATTTACGTGTGAAATAATAATGCTGGCCCATGAATATTAGTATAGCAAATCATCGAGAATGTTATGTGATGACAGTGAATGGTGGCTTGTCAACAAAATTCTATATGTAGAGAACATTGTTATGTTCTATCGGTATCTCACGGGTTTGCCGATAGAAAAATTGTCTTCTGTGGAGGTAATTGTTATGGTCTATCGGCAGCTCATGTGTTTACCGATAGAAAATATTTCTAAATAGTTCAGGAAGTAATTTATGCATGTCTTTCTTTTTGTATTATTTTCCCTTTTGCCGCCCTAGTTAGTCTCCAGTCCTGGGTTGAGTTATGGAACTCCAAAGCGAATTAATTGCCATATGGTTTGTTGATGGTTTTGTAGGGGAAGACATGTCGTCGTCTTCATCGGATGGTACTAGTGGTTCGACTAGGGCCAACCCCATCGTAACTACTGAAGATGCAGCTGTTACATCCCAGCGCAAGAGGGTGGGGTGAGGCGTGACAACGTTGGGGCGTTTGGCCAAACGCACGGATCTTTCTTGTGAGTTCAACCAATTTGGGAGGCCGATTGGAAAGAATGCTGGGAGGTACGCGGCCTACGTTGGGCTGTTGGCGAAAGAAAGGGTGAAGATCACCGTCCAGAGCTGGAAGGACGTGACGGCGGACGAGAGGGATAGGTTGTGGGCGGAAGTGAAGGTTAAATTAACTGAAATCGCTGCACTCTTTCGTAATCACGTTCTCTTGGCTTATACTAAAGTTTAACTAACTCGTGATTAATTGTATGCATTTTTCGGAAACAGGCTAAGTGGAACATCCCCGACGATACACCTAGGACTGCCTGCTTGAAGGACATGAACGGAACATGGAAAACCATTAAGAGCTGGCTCGTCAGTAACTTCCTCACTGCGGGGAAATCTCCTTGCGAGAAGTACCCCTTCATATCGAGGAGGTATGGGAGGAATTCACCAAGCAGAAGGGGACTGAGGAGTTCAAGGCCCTTAGCGAGAAGAATAGGGCGATCCAGAAGAGGAACGACCACCCGCATCGGCTCGGGTCCCGGGGCTATGCGGGGAAGGAGGAGCAGTGGAAGAAGGAAGACGAGAAAAATCCTGTCATCGACACCCCTGAGTTGCCGCTCTCCGAGATCCGGGATGAGAGGTGCAAGCGATGGTGGAGGGGGAGGGGGTCCGTGTCGTCCCCTGGGGATGCCGACGTTGTGAGGCGAATGGTAAGTTGGGTAACCTCGTAAACTGTGTGCGCACAAGTGTATATAAGGCAATTTGTCTCACAAGGTACCTTTAAATGAACAGATCTCTTTTGAGAAGGAGGCAGCGGAGGGATTGTTTACCCCGCAGAGGGAGAACGACATCCTCACCCGGGCTCTAGGAAATAAGGAGCATCCCGGGCGGACACGGGCCGTGGGAGCCATTGTGTCGTGGAAGGCCGGTTTCGTAGATCCGGCTCCACCGAGGAAGAAGGCCCGCTCCTGGAAGGAAAAGGAAGCTGACCTCTCCGATAAGATACGGGCTGAGGTACGGGCGGAGATACGGGCAGAGATGTGGGCTGAGATACGGGCTGAGGTGCAGTCTGAGGTGCAGTCCGAGGTCGCACAACTGAGGGAAGAGTTTGCACGGTTGAGAGAAGCATTGCTGGCCAAGAGTGCAGATGCGGATCCCCAGGACGACGGTACCCCACGGGGTCGGATATGTAGTTGCGCTTTGAAGGTACTCGCAGATCCAGTGGATCTACTTGAGGTACTGCAAGCCTTCATCTGTGCACTTAAGTTGATGCCACTCCCATTCTGTTAGAGTTGTTTCGCTAACCTGTTTTAATTGTTACAAATTTGCAGAAGCCGGAGGGCTGCATCCTACAGAATCACGTAGGCGCCGGGCAGGAAGTGGTTGGACACGGCTTCGTATATCCGTCTGGGCCGGATGTCCGGGTCCACTGTGTACCTCTGCGGTTGGGGTTCGCAAAGGTACAGGTGGACATGGCCATGCCAGGCTACAACGATTCTCCGTTGCCAGTCCCAACAGAGGAACTGCAGACACTTGCTGAGGCAGTAGGCTCCTACGTACAGTGGCCCAAGAAGTGTCTTCTAATACAACCGGTAAATCCTACACATTTTAGATTACATCCTACTCAGTACACTCAACTTGCATAATCTAACATACGTGCTCATTAATTGAAGTGGCCTGCCGCTGGGCTACCAGGGGACTGCGCCCCCAGCTCGGGGCATGAGGCCCGATCTCGTGCGACCCTGGACACATCAAAGAAGGCCTCGACCCCACCCAGCACATCCACGCCTTCACCTCGGAAGGAAGCCGCCATCACCTTGCCCTTGCCTTCGAAGGTATGAGCTCACTCCCCGGCAAAAGGCAAGGGCAAAGGCAAGGGAAAAGGGCGACAGGGACAGCCGGAGAGGATCAGGAACGGGTTCCCACTCATGTCAGAGGCAGCTTTGCGCAAATTGGATCGATCAACCAGAGACCTCCACGAGTGGTACCTACACCGAGCTCGGCGCAATCTGAACTTCTTAGTTCCCTACAGGCCTGGGCAGTTCCACCGTGAGCCCGGGAGTATATCCGTGGCACACGAGAATCTGTTCGACCTCTACAACTGGCGGGAGCTCGATATGTCCATCATACGGACTGGAGTCCTGTGAGTTTGCTGATGCTATGTATTGCTGTTTTCTAACTCTGTTTGCTAACTCTGCATTGTTGTAGTTCATTTAAAATGTAGTAACTTTCTGTGCAATACTAATGTCGTCCTTTGCATGCAGGTGCATGTACAGGCTAGCATCGGAGGCTGCGTGTGACAAGGTGGGTTTCCTCGACCCAGAGAAAATAAGCCTCACGATGCTAGAGTACGACGCCGCGCACGCTGAGCAGTACATATCCAAGGCGCTGATGGCGCAGCAGGACAGGGAGTTCATTCTGGTGCCGTACCACCAAAGGTTAGTGCATTTCGTACTAATTTAACTCGATCTTGTATGTTACACCTGAGATATACTTTGAGCTAGCGATCCTCTTTTACGTACAATGCAGGGGCCACTGGATCCTCATCGTGATCTGTCCGCCGAGGTACGAGGTGTACTACCTCGATTCGATGCGTGACAGATTATCGATTGAATATGTGGTCAAGGGGAATATGGAGGCGTAAGTAACTTATATGTTTGATTTAAATTTTCACCTCACTAGCTAATGATAATACATTAACCGGCAATACTAACTGAAATGCAGGACTTTTGATAAATATGTGTCCGCTAGAGGGAGGCATGCCGCACGCACCGCAGGGCTCCCTACTAGCTTGGAAAGAATATGAGGTACTCACGAGACTTTTTGTTTATGCTTAATTAGTTTATGGAAACAATAGCTAACATGTCTTCGCATATACAATTATCTCAGTGCCATCAGCAGCCGCAATCATGGGAATGCGGATTTTATGTGTTGCGCTACATGTACGACCTAGTGCAGACAAACTTTGCCCAATTCCTCCAGGTAAGCATCGATAGCTAACTCAAATTTGAAAATTGGGTGTCACGTTCTAAATTAGGAAGTTAGTTACTAAGTATTCACACATGCTTGCAGATCGCCATGTCGAAAGACTCAAACGAAAATCCAAAGATTAGAGATCTTCGACAAATCTGGGCTCAATATGTCATGGAGGAAGTTGCGCCCAACCATCCGCCATGATAATTTTCTCTTTTTCGTGTACTCTGTGCATAGACTGTTTATATACATGTGAATAAATATATATGTCAATAAATGTCCACATTGGATTGCAATTTGTATTTGTCCATATATATGTGAATAAATGTGAATAACTGTCTAATGTGTCAATCTATTCTGTGAATTTACCCTTCTTTACATCTGTACTGTATTGTGTATCCAATCTATAATGTATTGCATCTGTACTGTATATGTGAATGTACTGTATTGTGAATGTAAATAACGTACTGTATATGTGAATGTTCTATCGGTAAATTCATTCACAACCGACAGACTACTACAAATTTTCTATCGGTAAACTCATCCACAACCGAGAGACTACTACCCATTTTTCTATCGGTAAACTTGAAATTAACCGTCAGAATAGTGTGACTTTTCTTGCCGGTGAACTCATCCACAACCGAGAGACTACTGTAGTTTTTTCTATCGGTAAACTTATAATTAACCGTTAGAAGAGTGTGATTTTTCCTGCCGGTGAACTCATACACAACCGAGAGAATACTAAGATTTTTTCTATCGGTAATCTCCTTTCCAACCGAGAGAGTGCTAAACTTTTTTCTGTCGGTAAATTTGTAATTAACCGTTAAAATATCGGTATTTTTCCCAACGCTAAACATCAGACGACGACGGGTTTTCTATCGGTACAATCATAAGGTGCCGATAGAATAGTAATATTTTCCTGTCGGTAATCATGTAATTAACCGTTAGAATAGTGGTACTTTTCCCACCGTTAATCGTCAGACTACGACGGGTTTGCTATCGGTACACTCCTAATATGCCGATAGAATTGTTAATTTCTTCTGTCGGTTATTTACCAATAGAAAATGTTCTGTCTTGTTCTATCGTGTCTATCTCTATCGGTACGAAAAACCGATAGTAGAAGGGTTTTTTTACCGATAGAAGAAAGCTTTTCTGTACGAGTGTAGGTTTCTGTATGATCAAGCAATGAAATGCAAAAGAATTTAAAATTTAAAAGCTTTTCAAAACATTAAGAGATTTGGGGCATGACAAGGGACCAGTTTGAGTCACACTCGGCCAAAACCAACCAAAACCGGATGAATCTAGACCAATTCGACCAGTTCCAAATCCAACTCGCTCAAACAGGCCAAATCCAAGTATAATTCGACCACATCTGACCACTAACGACCAGTGTTGCGCCACCTAAACTTACTCGAGCTGGAGCATGACACGTGGCACCATGTGAACCGTCCAAAAAATCCATCAAATGGCCGAAAACTTGGTCGTGCCCAAATCGGGCTACTTTTCGATCGCGGGCGAGTTTTCTGTTCGAATGAAGGCCTTTTCAACCGCGGGCAAGTTTTTTGTTCGAAGGAAGTCCTTTTCGACCGCAGGCGCTTGTTTTGCCGCAAAAAATGTCACGACCAGCATTGAGCTCGTGTAGTAGTCGACCAGTTGTGTTTTTCTTCTCCCTTTGGCTTTCTTGGTCGTTGGACTGTCAAAAGTGGTCGAATTGAGCCCAAATTTTGCAGGATTGTTCCCTGGAACATTGTGAATACAACAGTGGAAGCAACTTGTGAAAATAATGAAATTTTACACATAAAATGACACATCAAGGGAGTTTTCAGCATGAAATTTAAATTTGCATGTTTTGAGAGTAAATTTAATGGTCTAAGCATATAATCATGTCTTTATTCTTTAATTCCAAAATTTTAATTATTTTGTAGGACTTCTGTGTAAAGGGTATTTTTATAAATATTTCCTTTAGTTCATGGGTCATTTTGGTTTTTCAGTGCACGAGCCTCCTTGCAATGTAATTCTTTCATTTTTATTTCATCGAGGCTTTTCTTTTATATTAATAATTGGCTAAGAGACTCAATTATGAATATTATTTTCACAATTATATTCTTAAATTGGTAATTGGATTTTCTTTCAATTTTCCATGATTTTTAGATATTTTTCTTGTACATTGTTTAAAGTTAGGTTTTGAGCTTTATTTTATCATTTTATGTGACTCAAATTCATTTGATCTCATTCTAAATAAATACTAGGGTACGTTTACTTGAAATTTATTTAAGATTTCATTCAAAATTTCTATGTTTCCTATATATCCTCAGAACATAGAAAGCTTTTGTAAAGCAAAAAAGAATCAAAGGGTATCCAAAGAAGCATACGTTTTTTCAACAATATCGTCATGCCTGTTTTGATTTTTGAAAACCGGCATTATCCATAAAACAAATGCTAAAAGTTACAGATGAAGGAGAATGGAGCAACCCAGAAATTACCTATAAATATATTGATTATGTTAACTATGTGATTTAAAAATCATAATATGTTTACTTATAATTGTTGTGTAAATATGTTCCGTAGGGAATGGAGCAACCCGAAAATTTCTGCATATTTTATGGCGATAGTTTGATCCGTGATGGGCCAAACGGTGTAGATATGAGTCATTGCAAATATGTTATGGCTGATTTGAACATACATAACACATCTTTCACAGATCTTAAGTTATGGATACTTAGTTTGTTCGGCAAGAGTGTAGAACATGAGACAATTCAAGTAGAGGGGCTCATTGTGAAGGAGACAGCCAACGGCCCATACTGGGTGTTGTGCGAACTGAAAGGGAACAACTCGTGGGGGTCGTTTGTGAGGAGAGTGAAGGACCCTTATGGCGGTTTGGGAGGTCGGTTTTTTGTTTATGTCCATTTCGGTAACCTAGAACAGCCGGAGGGTGACGTTGGAGCCGGCCCTAGTAGCGACGCACGGGCGGGAGAAATGAATGCACTGATTCCGCCACCATTCAGGGCTAGTGACTGGTCAGAAGCTTTTTGCCACACACGTGTTGATGTGTATGAGTTCTTGGAAGGTCTTGGAACTGTGTCTGACGAAGATGATGAAGATGACTTGACAGATTCCGAAGCATCTGAAGACTCTGACGAAGATGATTTTAGGACCCCCCAACAATGGATTGATGAATCTGGATTTAGTTCGGCAGTGCTGCTGACGGACCAAAACTCAAGATGGTTTTTTGAGCAAAGTAGCATCCAACTCGAGCAAGAGTTTCGAACGAAAGAAGATGTGCAAAATGCCGTGGCTAGATGGTCTCTTGCACTCAACCGACAGTACAAAGTGGTGAAGTCTACCCCCAGGTTATACGATGTCGCATGTCTTACACCAGGCTGCGCATGGAGGGTTCGTGCCATGCAACCAAAGGATGACATTGGTTTTGTTGTCACGAGAGTTAACGCCCACACATGTGAGCTTACTGAGGCATTGGACAGCCATAGAAACATGACTACGGCATATGTAAGGAACATCATCCAGCCCGCAGTGCGGGAGAACGTATCGATAATGCCAAGAGAGATCATCAAGCAAGTGGCAGATCGATGTGGTTATCGTATCAGCTACAACAAGGCATGGAGAGCAAAGCAGAAAGCAATTGAGGACATGTATGGCACATACGAGGATGCATACAACACAGTGGTGCGGTTGCTTCGAAACATTGCACTAACGAACTCAGGCACATTTGTGGATATGCTCGATCAGACAGCTGTTGCCCCGGATGGCAATACCATAGAGAACACAAGAGTTCTGCACTGTTTGTTCTGGGCATACCCGCAGTGCATAGAGGCATTCGCATGGTGCCGGCCGGTGTTATGTGTGGATGGCACATTTTTTGACTGGGAGGTACAAAGGGACACTACTGATTGCGGTTGCTGCAGATGCTAACAATCAATTGCTTCCATTAGCATATGTAGTTGTAGAAGCCGAGAGCACGGAAAGTTGGTTGTGGTTCTTGGTGAACGTGAAGCGAGCGGTTGTAAAGGATCATGAGAAGATCTGCATTATTTCTGATCGACACAAAGGCTTGCTCAGAGCCATTGAGATCATGCAGGACGCTCCCGATCCACCTTACAAGTGGTAGGATGTGGTGAGCCGTTGGTGCATGCGACACCTTGCAGCCAACCTCTTCACCAAATTACGGAGCAAACAAATCATGGACCTATTTAAGAGGCTATGCTCGCAGAACCAAGTGAGCAAGTACGACACTATCTTCGAGAAGCTCGAGGAGTTGACACTGAAGTACACAGCTAATAAAGGGTCCGGGGCCGGCGATGGGGATGCTATAAGCAAATTTTCACAGTGGATCAGCGACAAAGAGAAAGAGAAGTGGTTGTTGCTGCATGACGAGGGTGGGGCAAGGTATGGCATCATGACAACAAATCTATCTGAAGTTTGTAACTATGTTTTGAAGGGGGTGCGATGCTTGCCATTGACCGCGATTGTGGAGATGACATGGTATCGCACTGCGCAATATTTCAACAACAGAAGCCTTGCAGCCAAGATGCTGGTCGACGATCCATTTAGAACCTTACCGGACGTGGTGCAGCAATACATGAATTTCTGGATAAATAAGGCCCAGACGCACGAGGTGGAGATCATCAACCGATTGCACAACATAATTTCAGTCCGACTGCGCCAGAAGTGGGTTAACAGCCATCTCAGAGCCGGTAGGGTACACGAAGTCATTCTGGGGGATGTTGCGGAGTGCACATGCAACAAGGCCATGTTATTACACAAGCCATGTTCGCATGTCATTGCTGCATGTGCGGCACTCGGTATAAGCCCATCTCCATACCTTTCTGAGTTCTTCAGCCTTCATAACCTTCAGCAGACTTGGAGTGGTATTTGGAGGGTCTTCATGAAGGTTGGTGATTACAAAGTAATTCCATCCGGTGAGACCAGGTGGATCCCACCTTTCAACCTCAGGAGAAAGGGACCTGGTCGTCGGAAGAGGCATCGCTTGCACAATAACATGGACGAATCACAGAAAGTGAGCACTCGAGGTAGAAAATGCTCGATTTGCAAACAAGCCGGGCATACCAGAAAGAATTGTCTACATGCACCCGGCCCATCCACCTAGTATTCACACATGTAATAGTGACGTGTAACGAGTCATGTGATCGTTCATGAGTTCTTTATTCTGTCGTTATTTAATATTTTCCTATATTTTGGTAGTCCTTTCACATTCGTAACAGTGGATGTTCTATGGATACTCTAATTGAGCCAGAAACTTCTCTATTTATAGTACACAGGTAAACATGCCCCAAAAAAACTCCTTGACAAACTCTTGGTATTGCAATGAAACATTGCACATGAAATGTCGTACAAAAGGTGTTTTAAGCGTAATTTTTGCATGTTTTCATAACTAAACTTGGTAGGCTTGATCCCCGCAACACAGAGAACACAATTGGGAAAGAATCTTGTAGAAATAATGAAACTTTGCACATAGAATGTCGTATGGAAGGAGTTTTAAGCGTGATTTTTGCACGTTTTTAAAACTAAACCTACGGTAAAATTCTACCAGATTAAGACTTATGAGGTGTCAAACCCAAACTCATTTCTTCCTTATATTTCGAATTGTTATGCTAACGGTAATTAATTTATGCAGAGATGGCCCACGAGGATGTACGGCTTCCAGAGCTACTCAGTGGCAGGTGGGACAATGCTCATCGTGGGCGTGTATTGTCGCGAGGTGGACATCTTGAGCCACTTGTAGTGAGGGCTCCCATGGAGTACTGGCCTCTTGATGCGAGATACATCTCTATTCTCGCAGAGGCGGGTTTACTACCGTTTGCTCGTATGCTGCAAACTGGTCATGGCCTCACATTGGATCGGTCGTTGGTCACCGCATTGGTGGATCGATGGCGCCCCGAGACACACACGTTCCACTTCCGATGGGGGAGATGACGATCACGTTGGAGGATGTGGGTATGCTCCTAGGCCTACCTGCTGCAGGAGCACCCATCGTTCCATCACCGCCGCCTGCAGACTGGCGCACTCAGGTAAACCTTAGGTTCAACATTGTTCAACAGGCAGATCAGATCCCATCAACTAGGCGTGGTGTGCTGCATAGGTTTTTGTTGCGCTACCTTGACTGCCCGCCTGATGCGCTGGAGCATGTTGTGCGCCAGCATTTGTTCGCATACCTGTTGGTAATGTTCCAGTATATCCTGTTCCAATCTACACACGGGGATACAGTTCACCCATGGTTCATTCCATTGGTGGAGAGCATTGTCGATGCCCAACCAGGGCATGTTCCCCAGTACAACTGGGCCATGTCCGTGCTTTGTGGAACATACAGGGGGTTGCATGTGTCCGGACTGCCCCAGAGTCCGTATTGTCGGGATGCTCCCTCCTGCTGCAGCTATGGTCTTGGGAGCATTTTCCAATTGGCCGGCCACGCTTGGATCGACCGGTGCATCCGTACCCCAAGCCTGATGATGTCCATGATTGGGTGGATCGCCCAACCATGGGCACAAGATGGATGCATGGTCGACCGAGATGGTCTACGAACCAGGTTCGCCGGTGCTACGTCTTGTACCAGGGGATTTCGATCTACTCCACGAGTCGCGAGTCGTATGGTGTCCGTGGACACCAGATTTCATTGAGAGCATTGCACCGCATGGCATATAGATCATGTGTACAGCGGGCAACGATTGTAGGATGACACGACGTCATCTTGTGTTCTTTCATATGGTGGAGCCGTACTACCCGGAGTGGGTGATGCGTCAGTTTGGATTATATCAGCACACCCCACCTCCGGAGAGAGAACGTGACAGGGATCTCCCCAAGGAGGTGCACGGGTACACCCATGCGTGCATAAGATTTGAATTCTGTTTTTCTGTTTCGATACCTACCATTACCTCCATTTTATTTTGTAGGCAGAGTAGGCAAGGAAGGCAGACCGACAATTGGGCGCACAAGAATGGCAGATGGGTGCAGGAGTGGAACGAGCTTGCACAGACCGATGTAATTGCAGAGGTTCGAGTGTACGATCACAGTACGTACCAAGCGTATCTTGATTGGTACATGCCTCGTACCCGCACACGTCTTTCTCGTGTGCCTGAGGATACACCAACACATATACCGCATTCGGAACGTGTGCAATTAGGGTTTGATTCTGATTGGCCGGGCCGGATACATCGCTCAGTACGTTTTTACGATATTTCCCCTTTTGCATCCATCATTTACTCATTTTACTAACTAATACACTATTTGTCTTTCTCAGTTCGACGATGCAGCTGCCATCGAGCAGCAGACTAGATCGATTTTGTCTAGCATAGCACGCGGAGGTTGCTGGTGCCGTACTGAGTTTACTGGAGCCATCCGTGCAGTGAACACTGCTGCCTGACGACTCATGAGCAACCTAAGTTGCGGACGTACTACTGACACATTCATGCCAAGACAGCCTATGGCGCGCCCACCAAGCCCAAGGTCTACTCGACCCTCCTTTGCACGCCCCAGTATCTCAGGCACACGTCCTACTCGACACAGCGCATCATCGAGGTGGGGTACTGACACAGTGGGCCCATCTAGCACCCCATCAATTCTTCCACGCTCATCGTCAATGTTTTCTCGTCACGATGGATCACTACATATAGGAGAGCCATCGACACATATAGCCCAGGAGGCAATGATTCCGACGACTCCGATGACCTGGAGGACATCAGAAGAGCTCAAGAGGCTGCTGATAGGACTTTCACAGAGAAACTAGCCGCAGACGATCATCGTTGGGATCAGCAGGATTTGGACCGGGTGAACCAGCTTTACTCTGCTCCTTGGATGCCTCCGCAGCGAGCACAACCTGCTGAGGGGGCATCTTGGGCATCTTGGGGTCAGCTGTCAGAGCAGACAATACATGCGCCACAGGGGGCTGAGGCTGAGTGGGTGGCACAACAGAGGGAGCATGATGATTGGGTGTCCAACATGCTGGGGATGGATAATCCCTATGCACATCAGCACCGCACGCATGACGAGCTTCAACCGAGTCAGCTCCATGATGCTCCGCCACCCACATATCCTTCACAACCATTAGGGCCGTTAGACTGCTACGGACCTTCTACTGCAGCTGGTCGGAGACCACATAACCCGCCTGATACTTATTCACCCTCGCCTTTTCAGAGAAATAGCCATCACAAAAGAGGGAGGCGATTTAATAATTAGATATGTTAATGGGTCAGCACACCATGGGATGTACTTCTAAATAATATGTACTGATGGTTTGTTTCGGCTTTTCAGTGTGGCGTTCCATCTTTTCAAATAATTAATAATTTCCAAATATCGGACTTCAAATTTAAAATTGGCCATGCCAATGCCCATGCTGGGCTCTGTTGCTTAGGGTTTGGGCCCTTCAGAGCCCCGGTTCGTCCAATTTTCATCGTCTTCTTCGTTCTTTATCCAAATAAACTCGAAATTCTTCCAAATTTTGTATAAATTATCTCTGAAACATAACAAACACAATCATGAAGGCGGATTGTAAAAATGATACAAAAATTCACATAAAATATCATGTCGAAAGAGTTGTTAGCATGAATTTAGATGGAAACTTAGGGCAAAAGCTATACCAATTAAGCACTAATCAGAGATTTTCTCATCTTTGAAGGTTAATTATTTGAAATGGAAACGACCAGGGGAGAAGTATAAACGACTAGATGAGAAATGGACAAGGAAAGTATAAAAAAAAGTTATTATTTTATGTGACATTACGTTGGAAACGACCAAAGGAGAAATTGAGAAAATCTCTTTTCTATCGCGGCTCCAGAATGGAAAAGGCTATTATCGCGTGGAAAAGGCTATTGTCGCGGTTCCAGAATGGAAAACATGAGGTCGAAAATAGGATCAAGTGATTCTCCTTCTGTCGCGGCTCTAGAACGTAAAAGATTCATCTCGCTGGTCGAAAAAGGAAAAGGTGGAATTGCTTACTGTCGCGTCTCAAACCCGCGATAAGTGTCTTCTCGCGACCGACCAGGTTAGTCTTGCAATTTCGTTAAACTGTGTGTCATTTCTCAAATTAGTTTTTTGCTTTGGGTTATTTATAAATTTTTTTCTTTTTGCTACATGTGAAAAAGAAAAAAGAGGTGGGTATTTTTTATTATAAAATTTTAATCATATAGGCGTTATATTAAAAATCATCAACAATCTCCACTATTTATCTTTTCTCTCATTTACCTTCTCTCTCTCCCTCCTACTATCACCGCCACCCATTCTCCCCATCACCTCTCTCCTCACATTCTCCCCCACCCACCACAACTGTTGATAGCCAACAGCATCACCGCCTCCTCGCCATCCTACCTCCGCCTACTGTCAAGTCATTGGAAATGTTAAGGAAGGAGTTAGGTGAATTCTACAAAGTTAGATATAAATACAGAGTTTGATCAAGAGTAGAAAAAAGATGTATGTAAGATAAAAAAAAACAAATACCTACTACCATTACCAATTCTCTTCTTTTATTACTAAATCAATTTTAAAGAAAAAATTAAAAAAATACCCTAAACTACTTTTAATTCCATGAAATGGACCGAAGAGGCCTTATGAGGCTAATACCCCCAGACAAAGGTGTTAGAGCCATCCATGCTATCACACACATGACATACGCATCAGACAGGGACTAACACCATAGGCATCACACTAGTTATACTAGGTATAACACCACATATGATGGTGTTAATATTTATACTTAGAGATTTTAAGCAAAATACATATATAGAGGCTAACACCACTAGTTATGGCGATAGGAGCTTGGTGCATAAGACCATTGTTCATGGTGTAAACTGTCCTACAATGCAATTTCATATTTCTTATTCATAATTACTTGTATTTTAGTATTATTTTGTAATTTTCATAAAATGTAGGGTAATTAAATCACATTACCTATATTGCTAGAAAAGATATATATGTGTGTTAAAGAAAATAGTGCAATCACTCACACACACACACACACACACACACACACACACACACACACACATATATATATATATATATATATATATATATATATATATATATATATATATATATATATATATATATATATAAAAGAAATTTTATGTATACTATGCATGAAAGAATGTTATAGTTTCTAAAACATAACATTTCTTTACACTCAAGACAAATATAACTTAATTCGACCTGAATTCATCCTACTTCTAAAGCATTAAGACACTAACTATCACTTCTGAATTTGTAAATCACAAATCAACATAACAAGACATAAATTTAGAGTTTGTTTTGTTATTATTGAATACTAATTATGGATGAGATAAGCAACATTCATATCACTCGAGAATATTATGAACAATATTTAGAGTTTATGTGATATTTGTAAGAGCTAAATTTAATTAAATATAACATATATGAATATAGAAAAAAAATACAAAGGAAAGTGATCATGTTCCAAAAAATTCAAAAACAACTAACTCAAGTAGTATAGCGGGAAGTTATATGGCTATCGCGGCTACACAAATAACAAATTTCATGATCCATATAGTGGTTGTAGCTATATTCATGGAATTTTATTCAATCACATTGTGTTTTATGTCTGAAAACGCCATCGCGAAGCCATAGTGAGTTATTTAAAACATTGGCCATTTATACTTTAACAACTGCCAAAACAAAATCGTGTGCTCTTGCCAAATGCCATGGGCAGTGGCGTTACACGCTAAACACCTAACGCCTTCACTAGAGGCATTAGTCTCCATATTTTGCCTAAAACACTAAGACCCTTTTTGGATCCTAAGAATTGGGATGGAATTCAAGAATTAGTATTCCATTGTAGAATTTTGGTGTTTCATTGTACACTAGGAATTGAATCAACAATTCCACACCCAATTCCATGGAATTCAATTATAGCTACAAATGGACTAGACAAATTCCTACCTTCCCCTCATGTAAACCCCATGTGATTGCCTAATCTTGAGTGATGTGTGATTTCACAATGTTTTGAATTGTTTTGAATACATCTTCTTGTGTTTGTTTATATTGTCATTATGTGTGAACAACACTATATGATGGGTTTACTTGGTTTTGGTGTATGTTGTAGGTATACTGGAGTTATAATATGCTTGCGGCAAGGATGAGCCATCAGAGTAGTGCTCAGGGAAGAGTCAGACACTCGACTGGATTGGGAGATATCGAAGATGCTAAAGACTTGCGAGAACACTAAACATGGACATTCCAATACCTCAGATGTGGCATTACACCAAGATTTTTGAAGTAGCTTGAGCTGGTCGAAGTGTGGAGGTTGTCGGTTGAGGTCCAAAACATGAGAGACTTCCTGGCACACAACAAGCTATTCGACATCAAGGGTGGACACATGGTAGCATTATGGTGAGTACATATGGTACTCGTGATGCCCAAGGAATCATCGAGATGGTCTATAAACTCTGTGTGGAATCTTATGCAAAAGGTTTTCTTGCAAGTTAATTATGCATTGATTTAGAGTAGATCTTAAAGAAGTTTCAACATCATAGTTAATTGTAGAGCTCGAAGTTATCTTTCCAACAAATCCAAGATGTCAAAATCCGAGTTCGGATGATGAAGTTATGACTATTTTAGTGTCTGTTGTTTAGAAAATGATGTAATTCCAAAAATTGAAAGTTTGAAAATTGTAAAGTGAAGTGATTAAGAGTTGGGCCAAATTGGGCTTCGCGTCTAAACCTCCACGAGCTGTTGGTTTAGTTCCACATGGGTTGTAGAGGTTATTTTAGGTGTAGACTAGCTCTATATAAAATAGAGTGCAAGGGAGAAAACTCAATCCTTTGGAGAGAGCCTTTGGCTATTATACTTAGCTTTTTTAAGAGTTTTGTTGAAAGTTGTATTCAATAGATTTTTACTTGTTCTTGAATATTTTGGAAGAAATAAAATCTTTTAAATTCACTCGTTGAAAGAGATAAAGTTTCTATATTTATTTGATTTGCATTTTTCATGGTTGTTTAAATTTCTGCTAATGTTTGTTTAAATACTCACTATTCATTATTTAAATAGTCTCTATTGATTGTTTAAATACTCATATTTTTTTTGCAAACTAACCCTCTAATCCTTCTATGCTTTGTTCTCTCTTTACTTTTTGTTATGTGGAGATTTTTGGATACTAAGAAAGATGATGTTATTTTTGGGGATAGATATACTTGAAATATCCAAGCACCTCTATCATCTCCATTCTATCTCTTGGTTCCTTTGCTTTTTTTCTTGGGGGCTTAAAATTGCAAAACCAATTAACCCTCTTTCGGTTTGCTATCCTGGTCTTTCAATTGGTATTTGAGCCCGATGTCGCTCTTTTGAGTAGACTTTACCGTCTCTTGAGCCATGGAAACCGAAAAATGCGCTAGCAAGCCTCCGATTTTCAATGGAGATGATTTTTCATATTGCAAGAAGTGGATGGAGATACACATTAAGCCTCAAAGCTTTAACCTTTGGAAAATTGTTCAAGATGAGCATGTTGAGCCAGTTAACATCGATGATTCAAACAGGGCTCAAGCACTTCTCAACTAGAGGGTGATGAACTATCTTTTGGAGCCCTAGGACAAATTGAGTACAATCGAATCTCTCAGTTTTCCACCACTCATGACATTTGGGTGGCCCTCGAGTCTTTTCATGAGGGTACTACTCAAGTTAAGAATATGAAGCATGAACTTTTAACAAATGAGTATGAGTAGTTTATCATGTAGTCTATTAAGGATGATCATTGCTGCCATACACATGGCAAAGATCCAGTGTACAAAATTATTGGAGAAATATTGTTGTACACGTGGCAAGGGTCAAGCGCACACAACTGCCAAAGTAAGGAGCCCTCACCACTGTACACGTGGCAAGGATCTAGCCAAAAAGTAGTCATTAAGTCCATGACATTGCAGACCCACTTGTCAACGAGGATAACATGTTTCAAAACCCACGATCTCTCTGCAGATAAGGCTCAAAACCACCAACCTCAGATTTGGTGCCCGAATTGTAATTGCCATGGGGTTACTCAACGAAATCCTGAGATCTCAAGGGAATTAAATCTGCGGTTGTGAGCTTTAAGTAGAGGGGACGAGGACGATGAAGAGGAGACGGACGAAACAGAAGAAAAAGAGGAAGTTTAGGCTAGACAAAGATAGTAGTTCTAGCGCTTGAGAGCAGGACTTGTCTGTTCCAGAACCTGTGTAACTCATTTCCAGTGCTTGGCAATGGACTGGCTTCCTTGCTCTGCACTTGACTATTACTGTAATCCCTTTACGGTGTAGTCACGGTGCTCCTGGACTTTTTAGCTCTACCACCAAGCCCCAGGATAGTGCCCCAGTATGTAGGTTCAGATCCGCTCTACCCAAACCTGTGAAAATCTCCCTGTGTCTTCATACTCATTTCATTTGGATCAAGTACGCACGTGTCCTACCACTTGACAGACAAATTCACTTGCCAAGGCAATCCCTCGACAAGTCGAGTAAGTCTATTGATGGCCTTTTTACTCATATTGATGCTCTCATTGATGTTCGTGAGGGACAAATTACTTTTTGCATAGAAGAGGAGAAAATTTTGTTTAAAATATCTAACCTTGTTAACTACCCTATCTATGAGGAAAAACTTTAATGATCTAGAAGAAGTCCTAGAAGAGGAGTCACTAATAAGTGCTAAATTGGAAGTATTTTTACTGTAAGTTTGCTATTGAAAATGTGCAAAAACATGCTAAAAACACTTTTGATGCAATATTTTATGCATATTTTTATATTATTTTTACAATCTACTTTCACGGCTATATTTGCCATGCTTCAAGGATCAAACTTGCAAAAATTGAGGATATTTAAACTTCGTTTGGGCCAATTTCGACAAAGGATACTTACACTGGACAAAAAGGAACCTTGATTGACCATTCCACGGTCGAAATTGTCTGGTTGAACACAACTGAACGAAAAGGAGCTATGATCGAATACGAACACACTTGGTTAAATAAAGCCCCCATCGAACACGAAGACATCTGATCGACACGAGTCCTGATCGAACACATACACGTCTAGTCGAAAAGGGTCCCGATTGAACACGACTGTCTCCTGGTCGTTATTTGACCGAGCCTAGCACGATCGTGGGCTCGACCAGGACATTGGTCAAGCACGACTCGGTTTCCAGAGATATTTTGGTCGAATTTGGTTGGTTTTGACTCAGATTTGTTTGTTCTCGCGCTGTTTGAAGTTGGATTTTGTCTCCTAAACGTCAAAGAGTTATATTTGGGCACGTTAATCTATTGTATCATAAAGAGAGAAGCTTTTGGCTCAATTGTATATATTTTCTTAGATGCTTTCGTAGGTTTTTCTTAGATGCCTTTAGGGCTTAGTTTTAATTAGTAGAGCCCCCTTCTCTATTTTTCCTACGTTTGTGAGCAGGCAAGACGGCAAACTTAATTTTCAAACAATCAAGTAAGTTTTCATTTAATTCTTATTATTCCAGTATTTTTATGGTTTTTTTCCAGTTGTTCACTTATAGGATTAGGGATGACCTAATCCGGAAGGCGTGATTCTTCTTCGGTCTCGATCTCAAGTTTTGAAGTTATTTCCTGATAGAGGTGGATCTCTAGTGTAGTTGTAAAGTCACTAGGTGGCAAGCTAGAGGTCTTGAGTTCAACTCCCCACCTCTACTATTTATTCTTGTAGTTTAAACCCTGGATTGATAACTTTAGTAGTAAATTTAGTTGTAGAAAAAAAACCCCAAATCGTTTAGACTTAGTCAATGATCCATTAACCTAAAAAGATGAATATGCTTGTTCCTCATAGAATTCAACCCTAAAGTGCTTAAGGTTCAACTATTCGCTTGCAGTTATTACATCCCATCGCGTGCGACCATTATCCACCATGCGATCAAGTTTTTGGCACCCTTGCCAAGGAACAATGGTAATTCAGCTTTTAGATTAATTTTTGCTGATAGAAGTCAATCTCACTTCTCAATCTTGCTTCTATTTTTCTTTTTCTTCTTTTTGTGCAGAACTAATCCCTGCAGGTTGGAAGTGCATCCGATACTATCAGAACAAGCCACATTAGACAAGATATCCGAATCACTAAAGATAGGTGAATAAAAGAAATTAAAGGATTATGGAATCCCGCTTAGCATGGGATTTCAGTCAGGTATTGTTAGACCAACAATCGAAACAAATAATTTTGAAATTAACCCTGCACTATTGAATCTGATACAAGAAAATCAATTCAATGGTTTTGCCACTGAAGATCCTTCGCTGCATCTCCATATTTTTCTTGAGCACTGTGATACAAGGCAAGAGAATGGTTTACACTCTACTGCCTACTTCAATAGCAACGTGGGATGAACTCTCACGTATTTTTCTCAATAAATTTTTTCCTCCATCTAAAACTGCACATATTCGAAACCAGATTGTTTGTTTTACTCAATAGAGTGGAAAATCACTCTACGAAGCTTGGGAGCGGTACAAGGAACTTTTGAGTTTGTGCCCACACCATGGCTTGGAAAAGTGGCTTGTAGTTCAAACGTTTTATAACTCTTTGAATTACTCGGCACGGATGACAGTTGATGCTACAGCTGGCGGTGCACTTGTGAACAAAAGTGTTAACGAAGCGTACAATCTAATTGAAGGTATGACACAAAACTACACGCAATGGCAGAATGACATGCTGCATCAAGACTGATTCAACCGCAATACCAACTCCCTCAACAACGACAGTCGTACCAAGCACCATGGCCATCGTTTCAGCAACAACAACAACAATAGCAACCGTGCAGGCCACCACATCAACAACAAAATCAACCTGAACAATCCAACATCGAGCACATGCTAGAAGCTTTTTTTTAGCAAATCAAGGGAAGGAAAGGTTGCACTGAACCAGAAGATCAACTCCATCTCTACACACGTTCGCATGTTCGAGACTCAATTCGTACGAATGGCCAATCCCGCACCAATGATTTCTAAACCTCTTCCTTCTCAACCTATCAACCCTTGTGATTCTGAACATATTAATATTATATCTTGCATTGATACTGTTGATTTGAATAGTGCAGGAACTTTCCAAAGAGAGAAGGTGTAACTGAAACCAACGAAGAGGCCTACCAAGGATTTGACGCCGATAACCGAACTTAAGCACTATGATCCACCTGCGCCGGCAGACGATCTTGGTAAGGATGAATAATCAAAAGAAACAGAATCAGGTAATAATAAGGCAACACATGTTTCTAGACCAATTCCATCTTTTCCAAGTCGTTACCTCCAGTCCAATTTTAATGACAAATCCCTTGATATCTGAAAAAACTGAATGTGACTATGCCTTTCGCTGATCTTATCACTCAAATTCCTTCATCTGGAAAATTCTTAAAAGATGTTCTTAAAATAAAAAGGATTTGGATGATTTAGACACAGGTCAAATTGATGTATGTGAGGGTACAATTGCTTTTCACATGGGGAATGAGAAAATATTGTTTAAACATCCTAAAATTGCTAACTGCCCTATGTATGAGGACACCACATGCAGGATAGACCCTCTTGAGACAGTATTGTAGGGTAAACAAATTGGAGAGATGCTCTTGATGAAAACAGAGAGACGAGCAATAAAAAGGATGATCATGCCACTACAAACACAATATCATTGCCCAATCGAGTCTTAATAGTAAGAAATCATGACAATCCCTGCACGAACAAGGTACCAACTCTCACACCTCTTCCTTCCTCAGTGAAATATATGCTTCTTAATAGAGATAAACATAATCCTATACTTGTAAATGCCAATATAACTGATAAACCATCAAGCACATTGATCAATACATTAACACTGCATCGCAAGGCATTAGAATATTCTATGGATGATCTAATTGGTATTGAGCTCCAACCTCGATTAAACCCATCTGTGATGAAAACTGAAAAATCTGAACTGCTAGACAATAGGCTTAGTTTTCTCACTGCACCAAACATTCAAAATCACTATTGGAAACCTCCATAAAGATCATTCTAGGGTCTATGTTGAGCGGGACGTTAAACCAATGCTTGTCGGAAGGCAACCCGATGCTTTTTCTTTCTTTTGTTTTTCTTTTCTTTCTATTTCTATTTCTTTGATTTCTTTTTTATTTCTCTTTTTCAGGACCAACCAAGTTTAGACTATGACATTCGGCTCCACATCACATCATCTTCCTCGGAATTTTTTTTTTGAAATCGCGATGGACTGGGCCTTATGCGATAGAAAAAGTCTTCCCCTATGGTGCCATAGAGCTTCAGGCGCACGATGGTACTACTTTCAACATAAACATACATCACATCAAGTTGTACAATGCGGGAGACCAGGTAAGTGCACTGAACTTGGTCAATTCTTTCAATTCCGTCTATTTCTAAACGGCCGAGAACATTTTGTCGAGTGGAATGTTAAATCAATGCTAGCCGAGAGGCAACCCAGTATACTCACACGTAGTTTTCTCTTTTATGAACACAACGACACAAGAATCACTCAATTCCAACGTAGTTTGACCACCCAAAACCTATTTTTCACAAACTAGGGCTAAAACTTCTGAAAAAACCAAAAAAATAAAAATTTTGCAAAACCAACCGAACCGAGCACGAGCAGTGCTGGCCTCAGTTTTCTCGATTTCAAAAAAATAGAAAAACTTTTTTAAAATAGAGCTGAGCACGACCAGCGACACGACTCGTGCCCTGGTTGAGCAAGACCCGTGCTTGTGGTTGTGCTGGGCTCGGTTTGATCGGTTTGCTCGATTTTTAAAATAATTTTTTTTAAAAAACAGAGCCAAGCACGACCAGTGGCACGACCCGTGCCCTGGTCGAGGATGGCCCATGCTCGTGGTCATGTGGGGCTCGGTTTGCTCTGTTTGTTTGTTTTAAAAAGAAAAATGATGAGGATTGTTAGCTATTTTTAGGCCTCCATGGTCGCGATAGCACCACATGGTCACACATGACTATGGCTGTGGCCCTCCCTATGGTTGCCAAAGGCTAGAAGGAAGAACGTTGGGTAATCCAAGGGCATTCTGGATAAAACTCAAAATCATATTCATTTCACACAAAATCAAGACATTCATTATCTTAATACTTATGTTTTATGCTGTATCCAAGGACAGTGTGGTCGCGGAGATAGTCCCTACGACCATCCTCTCTTGCGAATACAAGAATCAATCTTAGCGCCATGGTCGCAGTACTACGTGATCACCTTTGCATATTACCCCATCGTGATCCTTATGGTCATTCCTGAGATAATCATAAGTCACTGACAAGGTAACCGTCGAAGGAGGCTAAGACGGTAAGGTGGTTCCATGACGACTGAGTCAAGACTGCCAAACAACCATGTACGTACCATGATCTACGGCAACTACCACACCCACGACCTCACAACTACTACTCCAGGGTGGTTAGGAGAGATCGTGGGGCATGCCTCCAAGAGAACAACCAACGACCTCTTCGGCAAGTATAAGAAGGCCTTCAAGGGAAGGATCAAGGGACGAATTGACGACAGAAAGAAGACTATGCTTTGCAAAGATAGGATTAGCTAGCTACATATTGTAACCACCTCTCTGTAACTCTTTTTTCTACATAGTCAATTACAAAGGACATAGGGCTATCACCTAGCTTAAAGGGGGCCCGAACCTGGATAATCCTGGCTCCCCGTGTCTTTAGATTCATTAATACCTTGAACGTCTTGAGAATCTGTTTGATTGGCCTCATACCTTCTAACTCCCTTGCTTGCATAAGATCGATAGAGAGACCCAGAGTTCCAATCGTCAACAACTGGCACCCACCGTGGGGCCCTGAAGACATTTCCATCAGGATTCATTGTATTCATGGATCATTTCCCTTGCTTACACGATTCTGAGAACGAATTCGATCTTGAGAATCACGTAGATGTAATGGACGAAGATGCCGTCCCCATTAATGGCGACGACACTACCCTCACAGTTTGTCTAGGGAAGCATCATCCTCGATCCCAACCGCGTCTGCTAAACAGGAATTAGATCAGGCAGTTCACTTGCCTTCAATAGAGGATGAGTATGTGCCGCAACTGGTTGCCTTAGACAACTTGGAAGAGGGCCACTCGACATTCGCTTGGAAAATTCCCCCCAGACAACCTAAATCTCTCTTTGATTTCGAGTTGGACTCAGACAAAGATGAGATGCTTTCTCCGTCTGCGAACTCAATCCCTAGAGAAATTGCTACACTTTCGGAGGAAACTCCAGAGCAACGTGATGCTAGGCAGGAACGGGAACACAAACAAAAAGAAGACCAAGAGCGCGAACAGCGAGAAGCTGAGGTTTGCAAGGTCACGAAAGACCTTCTATAACTAGCAACAACTCGCCGAGGTCCTGGAACGTCTCGACAACCCTCTCTGGGAGGTCTCGGGCGTAATTACACGCCCATTCTCTCTCCAAACTATTCGCCACCGGCAGAGGTGACCTCACCTGGAACTCCATCGGCACTTGGGCGAAATCCGAAAGATCGTCTCTGGAGAATTACTTATGCACTCCGTAATCCGCCCTCCAGTTTCGCGAATGATGATAGGATTATATTCGCAAGAGTACTTGCAGATAATCTTGATGAGGTAGCCCTTAGGTTTACACCGGAGGCATCCTCACGTTCGACGACCAGGGGACAGGCTGGTTCACTCGAAGGTCACAAGAGACGCAACCCTACTGATAATTGTCATATCTGTGCATATTTTCTATATGTTTAACCCCCGATCATGCACATTTAGTCATATAAGGCCGCATTTGCATTAATCATATACATCTTTATCATTAAATCGATTGTATTATTTGTTTTATGATTTTATTGCAAGTCGATGCAATTTGGGTGGATTTCGGCTGATGGATTGCGTTTCATCAACCAAACCTGACCCTCGATTGATTCCAGATAGAAGCACGTGTTTCTACGGACGCGTAGGAACCGACTGTGCCGAAATCGAAGTCTCCGGGGGGCCGGAATCTCAAATCCTAGTAGCCAAGGAATTTCTTGTAAATTCCTGAAACCTCGAACACCCGTCTGCAAAATAGCCAAGACTCAAAATCTCAAACCTTAACTCGAGAAGTACCTTTCTGTAATTTTTTAAAATCACGAGGGCCTTTTTGCAAATTTACCTTCTTCCCTAAACCTTAGCCGCCGGCCACTGCGTTTCCTCAAGCCTGATTTTTTTTATCTTACCTTCTCCTTCTGCCTCCCCTAAAGATTCCACACCTCCTACCATCTCACCAGCGATCGTCAGGCCGTAGACCGTTGGTGCCCTCATCAGTGCAGCCTCTTCTCCTTCCTCATTTTTCTTTCCCTCTCCTTTCCTCTCCTCTCTATTTTTCATCCCCTTTCTAGCAGCCACCACTTCTACACTTCTTCTTCTCCGACGCCGATCGCCGCCGTAGTGACAGCGGCGTGTGGCGACTCGCGTCTTCCCTCTACACTCTTCATCCAAGCTTCTTTTCGGACTCCCTCCAAAGTGATTCACACCTCCGTCCATCTTAAAGCCTTCAAGACCCACCATTAAACCTTCCTCATCTTTCGTTCAATAGCGAGAGCACTTTTCTTTCCTCCTCCCTGTTTTAGATCTGCTCCTCCGCTCCTCATCCGAGCCCCACAACCACGAGCCGCAGCGTCGCCGGGGCACCACCACAAATCCATCGCCGGATCCGCCATCTTCCACGTCGCCGATACGCCGCCGCCCACAAACCCTCCAGATCCACTCCGCGCCGCCCTCTCCCACTCGTGCGCCGCCGCAGATCCGCCATCGCGCCTCCACAGCTCCCACGCCCGATCTCCTCTCTTCCTCCAGCGCCGCCGCACGAAGCTCCAACGCCGCCGCCGCGCCTCCCGTCATCACGCCGCCACCTCCAAAGAGCCGCCGCACGAAGCTCCAACGCCGGAGCCGCCTCGCTCGCCGCACATCCTGCCGCCTCCGCTCCCGATCGCAACACCTCCTGTCGCCGATCCAGCGCCACGCCATCGGACCAGCAGCTCCCGCCGCCGATCTGCCGCCACGCCGGCGGTTCGCCCAATTCCACAGCCGCGCTGCGCCTCCCGCACTCGCGCCGCCGCCGGATTTGGCCAAATCCGGGCCGGAGCCGCCTCTCCCTCGCGCCGCGCCGCCGTTCCAGCACGGCGCCGCCATCGCCCGCGCGCGCCGCCGACTAACCTGCGCCGCCGCTTCCACCATCTCCGACACCGTGCCACATTCACACCACACCTCCCTCATCCTCGTCATCGGCCACCACCCATGGGCCTGAGGCCGAGTCCAGGACAGCGGCCACCCCCTTCCTCACCGGTGAACCTTTGCCCCGGGCTTCGTCGTCAACCACGGCACTGACGACCTCAACCTCGGCTTCACCGGCAACAACGAGCTCTACTTCCCCGACTTCTTCACCGACTCCAGAAGCCCTCCAGCAGCTGCAGTGGCCCAGCAACCTATCCAACAGCATGAATTGGTGATTATTCTTTCCCTCTCCTCTGTTACGTGATTGCTATGAGTTGATGAATATGAACAATGCATGTATGAGATGATGAATGCATGTAAAGAATTGAAATGTTTTTGACCATGTGTGTTTGAGAGGAACTGCTCTTCCAACTTGATGAACTGAATTGCCTTCTGAGTCAACAGCTGGTTTTAAATTGAATAGAAATGCATTTCGTTTTCATCTATCTGTGATGCAATCTTCTATCTGTTGAGATGAATTGTTCCATTTGTGGATGAAGTTGCATGTCTGATTCAGTTGTGCTGTTTTCCTGATGGCTCAATTCTGTGGTAAACCTGCATGATTCAACATGCTATATTTTGTGAACTTTGCTTGTGCTGTTTCAAAGGAGCCGAATGCATATATGTAATTGTTGCATTGAAACATATTTCGGAGTCAGTGTCTGTTATTTAGATGAGTTCAAATTCTCAATGATAAATTGTTAATGTGTTTGTTAAATGTTATGTTCGACACATCTGTCATGTTCAAATTTGTACCAGCCTGATGCTAAAAGTGGCCATTTTGCATTGAATTAATGTGTTGAGAAATGAATCGTTAAATGCTTCTTCTGAAGGTTAAATGCTTCCTCTGAAGATTTATGTTATGAAGAATTCAAATGCTGAATGTCAATTCTAAACTTGAATAAACATATGTTCAAATTGAGAAATGCTGAGTTGTTGCTTGTGCTGGTCGATGGCTATAGGGGGAGTGATTTGTGTTAATGCTTTACGCACTCATTCGTTGATACTGTTGATGGATGTATTCGTCTTAGTCGTTTTTGCCTCCCCCTCGCGAGACCACTAAATTTGATCAAAAGTTTCCAGATTTTATCAGATATTCTCTCAAACCATTTGTTGAATAGAGTTTATCAAATTTGTGAAGCTAAATTCAACCCTAATAAGCTATTTCTCAGAAATTGCAAATCAGTCCAAACCAATTTTCAGAAATTGCATTTCAGTCAAAAATTCAGATTTCATCGGGCGGCATGCTGTTTGATCCGAGCCTCATCGTGTTTCTTCGCCGCAGGCCAAGCTCCGCCTTCACCTGTGCTTGTGTTTGATTGTGCTAGCATGCGCACACGTGTCCGCGCCAGAGCCATCGCCGTGGCAGCACCAGCAACCAGTAGCAACCGCGCGCGCACCAGCCCAGCCTTGTCAGAAGCTTCGCACCACGTCGCCATGCCGGGCCAGCTTGGTCGCCTCCGCCACTGCATCGACCAGGAACAAGTTCCAACGAGGTCGATCGCTCCTGACAAAATTAGGTAGCCGTTTGCTCACCGTCCCGTCGTTGCCGTTGTTCACTTCGTCCAGTCGCTTTGTCGGGACAGCTTCCACCGTTGCAGCATCACCAACTCCGTCCTGTGCCTATAAATAGCTACCCACAACCAGCTTTATCTTCACCATTTCTCTCCAGAGCTTCCTTAGCCATTAAATCTATCTTCTTCTCGTTTCTTCTCTGGTGAGCCGCTAAGGAGGAGAATGTCGCCAGGATCCACCTCAGCTCCAATTCTCCATCCAACTTCACTGGTATGCTCCTAGTGCCCATCTTCTCATACCATCTCAGCTAATTCGTCTCCGGTGAACTGTATCACCGGCGATCGCCGGAAATTCAAATTACCCTATTCTGGCTATTGCACCCCCTTGCAGCCAAAATTAGCCTCCCCTCCTGTAGAACTAAATGATCATCAGAGTATTCTAAGCAAGCCTATTCAATTAAAATTTGAATTCATCCAGTAATTGAAGCTTTCCTGATTCTTTGCGTGTTGCCGTGAACACCTCACGTCGCCAGCCCGCTCCACCATATCTTCGACCAAATTGGCTACATCTTCTCGTTCCTTGTATCTCGTAGATGGTGTAGCCGAGCCCAATTGACCAACATTTCTCTAGATCATCGGCGCCTCTTTCCACCGTCGTCTTCGAGTCCGACGTTAACGCCGGCGAGCCCCAAACCAGCTTTGTCGTCCGATTCCTCGCTCCAGCACCATCAACATTAACCTAGGAGCAAAAGCCCTCGATTAATTTCTAGTTTCAGCAACCCAAGTTCTCTTTCATTGTAGCTCATCTCGAGTCCTCAAAGCCGACGACTTCGACCTCGCCGTTCGCCATCGTTCGGCCACCATCTCCTAATTAACTTCGCCAACAACGTCCTTGTAACCTCACCTACTTATTGACAAAGTTGGCGAAGCAATGCACGCGGGTTTGTCCAGACGAGCTAAACCTAGAAAGCAGCAGTGCACTAGCATTCAATTTCTCTGTGCCAGGGGTTTAACTGCAAATTCTTTGATTCTCTGGACTTTTCTGTAAAAACTAGTTTGTCAATTAGTTGTCTTACTTCAATTTGCACCCAATGCCTTAAGCTAAACTTATTTTGTCAACTGGAAATCCTCTAAACCATGCCTATGCCATTCTTTGACTTTGTCAGGCTGCGAACCGAATGTCAATCGGTTGACATTCGCTGTTTTTGAACAAACCAACTGCGAACCGAATGTCAAATCTTATGTATTGAAACCCTAATAACCTCCAGCATCCAACCTCAGCCCAGAATCTACAAAACTCTAGAGTTTCGACCCAGTTCAGCCTGCAGTCTCAGTCAACTTCAGCATCACTGAGTTCATTTCTTTTAGAACATATCTGCATGTAGATCATAAAACATTTTAATATAGTTAGTAATCATTGTGTGTTTGATTTGTTGCTGAGTAGATTCAGAGGCAGAGTTCGAGGATTTCACTGCCGACCCGACACCAGCAGCTGATTTTTATGATGCAAAAGACAAGTCATATTCTTGAACATCTTGAACTTATATTTTATGAGTTGCTATGATATGACCTTGAATATAAGTAGAATTGCATGTGAAAGAATGGTTGAGATATGATTTGGCAGTACTAGACTGGATGCCAGTGAAATGTGAAATGATTTAGTAGTGAGCCACAAACTAATATATATATATATATATATATATATATATATATATATTCTATGTATGTATGTATGTATGTATGTATATTCATGAAATAAAGCCCTAGGCGTGACCAGAGTTTGGTATGGAATGGTGGTGGCACTGGATGTGCAGGGTTGTGTTTTGAACTGGTCACTGGCATATAAGGACTAGAACCTTGTCACTTTGCTCTTGATCGTCAAGAAGCCATTAGTGCGGAGTTGACTAAACTCCAAGAAGCTGGTTTCATCCGCGAGGTTAACCATCCCGAATGGCTCGCAAACCTGATCATGGTCCTTAAGTCCAATGGTAAGTGGCTCATGTGCGTCGATTACAGCAGTCTCAACAATGCCTGCTCGAAGGATGACTTTCCCCTTTACTGTATTGATCAGTTGGTCGATTCCATAGTGGGTTGCGAACTGATGAGTTTTCTAGATGCTTACTTAGGCTACCATCAAATTAGCATGGCAGAAGTAGATGAAGAGAAAACTGTTTTCATCACACCCTTTGGCACCTACTGCTACGTCAGAATTCCATTCGGGCTCAAGAACGCTGGTTCCACGTACCAGCGCTTGATGCAGAAGACCTTTCTATCTCAGTTAGGGCGTAATTTAGAAGCTTATGTAGATTATCTGGTTGTAAAAAGCTTACAAAGCTCTGATCATGTAAATGATCTTACTAAGACTTTCTGTAATTTAAATAAACATGGCATCAAATTGAATCTCGAAAAGTGCTCTTTTGGAGTTTCTTTTGGCAAACTTTTGGGTTTTCTTGTTTGTTCACGAGGCATTGAAGTTAATCTCGACAAAATACGGGCCATTGAGAAAATACGATCTCCTTCCTCAACAAAGGACGTCCAAAGCCTAACTGGTCGAATGGCGGCCCAAAGTCGTTTCATATCGCGGTTAGGCGAACGTGGTTTACCTTTCTTTAAGGTCCTACGTAAGCACAATGGTTTCCAATGGCCGGATGAAGCTGAAAAAGCCTTCTAGGAAGTCAAGAAGTACTTATCTAGTGCTCCAATGTTGATCTCCCCAACCGAGGGAGAATCATTACTCATTTACTTAGCCGCAACCCCATGCGTGGTCAGTGCAGTACTGGTCGCAGAACAGGATGGCATGCAACGAACAGTCTATTATGTCAGTGAAGTGCTCAATGGACCAAAGGAGCATTACCCCAAGATCCAAAAACTACTGTAAGTTGCGACATTACTTTCAAGCACACAAGATCTCCGTACCATCGTCTTTTCCCTTAGGAGACATACTCTGTAATCCAGAAGCAACTGGTCGAGTCGCGAAATGGGCAGTTGAATTGGGAGCGTTGACCTCCACTTCACTGCTCGCATGGCAATCAAATCTCAAATTCTTGTTGATCTTGTGGTCGAATGGACTAATCCCGACGCACTTCCACAGGAACCGACAGATTTGTCCACAAACAACCTTTGGATGATGTACTTCGATGGTTCTCGCAGTTGTTCGAACTCAGGGGCTGGAGTGGTCTTAATCACGCCTTAGGGCGACCAACTCCAGTGCGTCATACAACTCCACTTTGTTGCGACTAACAACGTAGCAGAGTATGAAGGTCTTCTCACTGGGCTCCGAGCAGCCAAATCCCTTGGAGTCAATCAGCTAGTGGTGAGGGGAGACTCATAGCTAGTTGCAAAACTAGGTAAACAAGGAGTACAACACCTCCGATGACACAATGGCTCGTTACCTGGGCGAGGTGCAAAAATTGGAAAAATACTTCAGAAATTTCGAAGTCCAATTCGTGCCGAGAAGAGACAATACTCTCGTCGACTAGTTATTGAAACATGGGTCCTCACGCGCATCTGCTCCAGCAGAGTGTTCATTGAACACTTAAAATATCCCTTGATCACCGAGATGTCCAAGGCGATGACTAACATCGCTGCCCTCGAGCAAGAAGCAGATTGGATTCATCCATTGAGGATCTATCTTGCTCATGGGACCTTGCCTGAGGACAAAACTAACGCTGATCGGTTAGTTAGAAAAGCATGCATGTACAAACTGGCCAATGGCACCATGTACAAAAAGAGTACACAAGGCGTACTCATGCGTTGCATACCTCAGCAGGAAGGTAAAACCCTTCTGAGAGAAATCCACGAGGGCATGTGCGATGCATATACCTCCTATTGTACACTGATCGAAAAAGCTTTTCGACAAGGGTATAACTGGCCTACGACACTGAACGATGCCAGGCACCTACCTGGTCAAGACATGCCCCCAGTGTCAATTTCATGCTTGGCAAACTCATCAACTGGCACACGCATTACAAACTATCTAGTTAACATGGCCATTTGCCATATAGGGGATAGACATTCTGGGAGCAATGCCCCAAGCTGTCAATGGATACAAGTTCTTGTTCATAGCCATTGACACGTTCACCAAATGGATTGAGGCTGAACCTATCCGAACCATTACCACTGCTGCGGCACAAAAGTTCTTTCACAAGAACATCGTAACACGATTTGGTGTCCCAAATCGCCTCATTACAGACAATGGTTCCTAGTTCGTTAGCGGTCTTTTCCTCGACTTTTGTGATGACATTGGTACCAAAGTTTGCTTTGCCTCCGTTGCCCATCCACAAAGCAATGGGGCAGTTGAAAGTGCCAATGGGAAAAATCATTCAAGGGGTTAAGAAACGCGTGTTCGACCGCCTTAAAATATTTTCGAGGGCTTGGGTAGACGAACTCTACTCCGTTCTATGGGCACTTCATACCACACCCAGTAGAGCCACGGGCGACACGCCTTTCCAACTAGTTTTTGGTGTCAAAGCAATGCTGCCAAGTGAAAGACAACTTGGCTCCCCTCGTGTGACACACATTGATATTACAAATTCAACTACCGCACGCGACGATGAATTCTCCCTTCTAGAAGAAAAGCGTAATCGAGCATTGTTTAGGTCCGCAGCATATTTACAAGCCTTGCATAAATATCACAGCAAAAGAGTGCGACCACGTAGTCTTCATGTGGGCGACTTAGTTTTGGAAAAGATTCAAAATCAGTCTAATCGCAACAAATTCTTCCCAATATGGGAAGGTCCTTATATTGTGGTTTTAATGCCGCGACCTGGATCGGCAAGATTAGCTATGGAGGACGGCAGAGTTCTGTCCAATACCTGAAACATCGACCAATTACTCTAGTTCTATGTGTAAGTACTCTTTCCCTTTCCCTTTTCTATTGTCAATACCTTTTTCCATCACAGTTTTGTATTACGGTTAACATCCATTCTACCTCCATCGGACCATGCCCAGGGGCTGATCGCACTGCGCACTACATTATGATGATTGAGCGGATTCACTGGCCTATCTCATGGTCACATCTAGATAAGACATTTCTTTGTAAGTTGTTTCTTAATGCTTCAGAAATTTACTAGAATGTCTTGATCATTCGAGTGGCTGTCAGTTAGCAATATCCTTATGACTTCGCAATAATGTGCTCTCCAGTGTAGCTTCTAGGCCCCTATAGAATGTTTTAATAATTAATGACAACTTCAAATGCTATACTAACGTTACCTGCCTAGTTATGTCAAGAAGATACTTAAAAGACAGGTTAATGAAAGGCGAAGAAAGAGCCTCATGATGAAGAAAGAGCATTGATCAAAAGGGCAAATGTATGAAATAGGGTCTTTTCCATTTTTACCGGTCTAAGGTGATTAGAGAAGAATTTTGACCGAATTTTAGGATAGTTGCCGTACTATTAAGAGGAGCATGTGGTGTATCACAAAATATTTCATCTATGTGCCACAAATCATAAAATCATCTTGCATTGCATACTAGAAGGTCACATCCTTTGAAAATGCTTGTTTCAGCTCATTTCTGCTCAGCAATGTCTCAGTCGGTCTGACCGTATGTTGGACCGGTCTGACCGAATTCACGGACTGACCGATTAGAATTCTCGGACTGACCGACGTTATGTCTTAGTATAGTATATACCTTTATAAGGTCGGTCTGTCCGTAGTTTGGTCTGTCCGTAGTTTAAACCTAAGTCAGTCTCCTGGAACTTCATGAACTATCTTTCTGTTGTTTTGAGCTATTACGGTCTGACCGTTTTATTAGACCGGTCTGACCGTGAAATCGGTCTGACCGTGTTTTTGTACTACGGTCTGACCGTATGGCCGGTCTGTCCGTTTTTATCGGCCTGACCGTATAAGTTGTCCAGAAACTAGGTCGTCTCTGGACAGCTTCACGGTCTGACCGAAATAGGCTCCGGTCTGACCGTGTGTGTGCCTGACAAGGGCAGTTGAGCATTTATTGCGCCTGTTTAATGTCGTTGCAATTGCGGCGGTCTGACCGAGCTTATACCTGCGGTCTGACCGCCGAGTGAGCTTTTTCACCCAACGGCCTGTAACGGCTATATTTATTGTGAGGGGTATATATACTCCAATGCACGTCCCTGTTCACAACTTTTGGCATAATTTGAGCATTGTCATCATCCTTGAGAGTCTAAGCTAGTTTCATACACTTTAGGTTTCAAATTCTCGAATTTGTGAGAGTGTGCATTTGAGATCTTCTAGTGCATTGCATTTAAATCTTTAAATCAATCTTGTGGCACTAGAAGAAGGCTAAGTGATCATCACCGGCTTGTTACTCTTGGAGTTTGCTGGCTCCTAGACGGCTAGGAGAAGGGTTTTGGAGAGCTCTTCAAGGAAGATTGTGAAGAAGCCTCAAAACGTCTTGTGAAAGGGTTGAGCACACCTTGCCGGAGCGGTAAAGTGCATCCTTAGTGAAATCGAGGTTTGGATAACTCATCACACTAATCCGGCTCAAGATCTAGGTCACTTCTCGAGAGAAGATTGACTAGATAGAGGAGCGGTTAGAGATTTGAGTTTGCCTCAACGTGGATTAGGGGTGATCGGCAAATCACCGAGACCACGGGATATATCCTTGTGTTGAAATTGCTCTTTGTTCATCTTGTGTTATTTAAATTGCTCTCATTTACTACTAATTGTTTGATTTATTGTAATTTGCTAAAATCGCCTATTCACCCCCCCTCTAGTCGATATCCTAGATCCTTTTCAATTGGTATCAGAGCAAGGACTCCATTTTAGAGGATTTAATCATTCCGGAGTAGGATAAAGATGGCTAGTGAGGGTCGGATCAATATTGGTAAACCACCACTCTTTGATGGATCTAACTATACTTATTGGAAAACTAGAATGATGGTCTATCTTAAAGCCATGGGTGGAAAGATTTGGAAAGTGGTGGATGAGGGGTTTGCAATTCTTGATGATGATGACATGACCAACTTAGATAGAGATAATGCCTTAGCAAATGCTCAAGCCATGAATGTTCTTTATAGTGCTCTAAATCTAGGTGAATTTAATAGAATTTGTAAACTTGAAACGGCCCATGATATTTGGAGAAATCTTATGGATATTCATGAAAGAACCTCGATGGTCAATGATGCTAAACTATTTATCCATAAGGGCCAATTTGAAAAGTTTGCCATGTTGCCCAATGAAGATATATCGGAGATGTTTAACCGATTAAATAACATCGTAAATGAGTTAAAAGGGCTTGGTATGGATGTCACAAACGTGGAGTTTTGTCATAAGTTTCTTAGAGCTTTACCTTCTAAATATGATACAATTGTAACCTTACTTGTGCGTTCGAACTTGAAGAGTGTAACTCCGTTGGAAGTCTTGAGTGAGATTCTCACTCATGATATATTCAAGAAATCTCAAGAAGAAGTGAAAGATGAGGCTTCCGACTCCAAGAAGAAGAACATTGCACTCAAAGCTCAAGTCTCCAAAAGGGAAGACATTGAAGAGGTAAGTGATGAGAGAGACACCGATGAGGAAATGGCTCTCTTCGTGAGAAAGTTCAAGCGGTTCATGAAGAAAAGATATCAAGGGAAGTCTTTCAAGAAAGGACAAACATCCAAGAGGAACCCATTTGAAGAGAGAAGATGTTTTGATTGCGGTGAAAAGGGTCACATCTCCACACAATGCAAAAACAAGGAAGAAGAAAAATCAATGAAGAAGAAGAAGTACGAAAAGGAAGGAGAAAGCAAGAAGAAGGTTTTCAAGAAATATTATAAGAAGAAGAAGGATGGACATGCTTGCTTCATTGAGTGGGATTCGGATGCTTCAAGTTCCGATTCCGATGATGAAGATGAAGCATCACCCAAAGGACTCGCCGGGGTAGCTATCAAGGAAGCTCCATCTCTATTCTCCACTCCTCATTGCCTCATGGCTAAAGGAGAATCAAAGGTATCTTGTGATGAAGATGAATATACTTATGATGACCTAGTTGAGATGATCACTGGTTTTGATGACTATATGAGTAAGGAAAAAGAAAAATTCAAGGAATTAAAGAAGAGATACAAAGCTCTTCAAAATTTCTATGAGGAGCTAAACACATATCATGAGAGTCTCAAAGAAACTCATGAGATGCTCAAGGAAGCTCATGACTCTCTAATTACTCATAAAGCCAACAAATCGAGTAATGACATAGGCATCACTTGCAATATTTTGAATGATTTGCCCATGATGTCTACTTCTAGCATATCTACTTCTTGTGAAGACTTAATTGAATTCCCATCTAGACCTAAAATTGATGATAATGTGCTTAGTCTTGAAAACAATGAACTTAAGGACAAAATTGAAAAACTAACCAATGACTTAGCTAAATGCTATGTAGGAGAATCAAAATTAAGACATCTTCTAGATAGTCAAAGGTTTTCCTTAAGAAAAGAAGGACTAGGCTACATTCCCAAAAAGGGTAAACATGCTTTTGTTCCATCTAAAACCGTTTTTGTAAAAGAAAAGGGATATTGTAACAAATGTAAAAGTTTAGGTTACATTGAAAAGAATTGCCAAGCTAGCAAAAGTAATTCATCTCTTATATTCAATTCTTGCTATGTTTTAAAGAAAATGAACAATGGCGATATTAAAGCCAAATTTGTTGGAACCCCGATCATTGGTGCAAAAAAGAAAGCCATTTGGGTCCCAAAATCCTTGGTAACTAACCTCCAAGGACCCAAAAAGATTTGGGTACCTAAAAGGACCTAACCTTGTTTTGTAGGTAAATTACAAGGCGGGAGGACAACATTGGGTGCTCGATAGTGGATGCAATCAACATATGACCGGTAATCATAACATGTTCTCCCCACTAAATAACAAATGTGCGGAATATGACAAGATCACGTTTGGAGACAATAGCAAAGGAAAGGTAAAAGGTTTAGGTAAAATTGCTATCTCAAACGACCTCTCTATATCAAATGTATTGTTTGTTGAATCTCTAAACTTCAACCTCTTATCCGTAGCTCAACTTTGTGATCTTGGATTCATATGTGCATTTTATCCAAAAGAAGTGATTATCTCTAGCATTGGTGATAATAAGTTGATTTTCAAAGGTTTTAGACATGGCAACCTCTATTTAGTTGATTTCAATTCAAATGATACTAATCTTGGTACATGCTTGTTTACAAAATCTTCTAAAGGTTGGCTATGGCATAGAAGGCTTGGGCATGTTGGAATGAAACAACTAAATAGACTAGTTAAACATGATTTAGTTGTTGGATTAAAAGATGTAAAGTTTGAAAAAGATAAATTATGTAGTGCTTGCCAAGCCGGAAAACAAGTTGCAAACTCACATCCAACTAAAAGCACAATGTCAACTTCTAGTCCACTTGAATTATTGCATATGGATTTATTTGGACCAACTACTTTTGTGAGCATTGGTGGCAATAGTTATTGCCTTGTCGTTGTAGATGATTTTTCTAGATATACATGGATATTCTTTTTACATGATAAGTCAATTGTGTTTAATACTTTCAAAAGCTTTGCTCAAAGGGCCGAAAATGAATTTAGCTTGAAGATCAAGAAAGTGAGAAGTGACAATGGCTCCGAATTCAAGAATACCAAGGTTGAAAATTGGTGTGATGATAAGGGCATCAAACACGAGTTTTCGGCCAAGTATACACCGGAGCAAAATGGAGTAGTCGAACGAAAGAACCGGACATTGATAGATATGGAAAGGTCTATGCTTTCGGAGTACAATGTTTCGGACACCTTTTGGGCCGAAGCAATCAACACCGCGTGCCATGCATCAAATCGTCTTTATTGTCATCGACTACTAAAGAAAACTCCTTATGAGCTTCTCATTGGAAGGAAGCCAAACATTTCCTACTTCCGAGTGTTTGGGTGTAAGTGCTATATCTTGCGGAAAGGTACACGCTGATCTAAATTTCAAAGTAAATGTGATGTAGGAGTTTTGTTAGGATACTCATCAAATAGCAAAGCATATCGTGTCTACAACCAAAACTCCGGTTTGGTTGAGGAGACACATGATGTTGAATTTGATGAGACTAACGGCTCTCAAGAGAAGCAAGACAATTTGGATGATGTAGGTAATGAAGGGTTGAGAGTGGCAATGAAAAACATGACCATTGGGGATATCAAGCCGAAAGAAGATAGTGATCAAGATGAAGATCCATCCACTCAAGCTATCCCCTCTTCATCAACTCCTCAACACGAAGATCAAATAGTTGAAGTGGTCAATGTGGAAGACTCCTCTCAACAACAACCGGAAGTACCTTCTACCTCTACTTCACAAATCCCGGTTGACCATCCAAGAATTCATCACTCAATTTCCAAGGATCACCCCGTCGATCAAATTGTTGGTGACTTGCGTGAGGGTGTCCAAACTCGTTCTCGTCTTGCTTCATTTTGTGAAAATTACTCTTTTGTCTCCTCTTTTGAGCCCACACTTGTAGATGAAGCATTAAAAGATCCGGATTGGGTGAATGCTATGCACGAAGAATTAAACAACTTCACACGCAACAATGTTTGGGAATTAGTAGAAGAACCAAATCCGGATGAGCATAATGTCATTGGAACCAAATGGATTTTCAAGAATAAACAAGATGCAAACGGAGTGGTAGTAAGAAACAAGGCAAGATTGGTGGCTCAAGGATACACTCAAGTTGAAGGTTTGGACTTTGGTGAAACCTTTGCTCCCGTAGCTAGACTTGAGGCTATTAGAATCTTGCTTGCTTTTGCTTCATCTCATAATATTAGACTATATCAAATGGATGTCAAAGTGCATGTTTAAATGGAAAAATTAATGAGTTAGTATTTGTTAAACAACCTCCCGGATTTGAAGATCCTACAAAGCCAAATCATGTGTATAAACTCTCCAAGGCTCTTTATGGTCTTAAACAAGCACCTCGTGCTTGGTATGAAAGACTTAGATACTTTTTAATTTCAAAAGGCTTTAAAATTGGGAAAGTTGATACTACATTGTTTACTAAGAAAATTGGAAATGATTTCTTTGTATGTCAAATTTATGTTGATGACATCATATTTGGATCTATTAACCAAGATTTTTGCGAGGAATTTGGTGATATGATGTCCAGGGAATTTGAGATGTCTTTGATAGGTGAATTAAGTTTCTTTCTCGGACTACAAGTCATACAACTCAAGGAAGGAACCTTCATCAGTCAAAGCAAGTATGTGAAGGACCTACTCAAGAAGTTCGGATTTGAAGAAGCAAAGCCAATCAAGACACCAATGGCTACAAACGGTCACCTTGTCTCTGACGAAGGAGGTAAACCGGTAGACTCAAAGCTTTATAGATCTATGATTGGTAGTCTATTGTATCTTACTGCTTCTAGGCCCGATATTATGTTTAGTGTTTGTATGTGTGCAAGATTTCAAGCCTCTCCTAAAGAAAGTCATTTAATGGCCGTTAAGCGCATTTTGAGGTATCTAAAATATTCATCTAGTATAGGGTTGTGGTATCCTAAAGGTGCAAAATTCGAATTAATTGGATATTCTGATTCCGATTATGCGGGATGTAAAGTGGATAGAAAAAGCACCTCTGGCAGTTGTCAACTGTTAGGAAGATCTTTAGTATCTTGGTCCTCTAAGAAACAAAACTCTGTAGTTTTATCAACCGCCGAAGTGGAATATGTTTCCGCTGGTAGTTGTTGTGCACAATTGCTTTGGATGAGGCAAACATTGTTTGATTATGGAATAAAATTCGAAAAAGTGCCTCTTTTGTGTGATAATGAGAGTGCGGTGAAAATAGCCACAAATCCAGTTCAACACTCTCGGGCCAAGCATATAGATATTCGACACCACTTCCTTAGAGATCATGTTAGCAAAGGTGATGTGGTGGTGGATAATGTGAGAACCGAAGATCAATTAGCGGATATATTCACTAAGCCCTTAGATGAAAGTCGTTTTTGCAAACTTCGAAATGAGCTTAACGTCATTGATATCTCAAATGTGGCTTGAAATGTTGAACTCATATGGAATGTGCTTATAGTATCACTTGGTTGCTTGAACTTCCTCTTTTAGAGCTTTTTAGGCTCCTTTTTCGGCAATTGAGTGAAATGAACCAAAAATATGTTAAGTTGTAAGATAAATACTTCCCCTTTGGTGATATTGCCCATATCTTACTTATAATCATCTTATAGTTATATATCTCTCTATCCAAATCTCTTGAGCTTCAAATCAATCAAAATCCTCCAAGAATTTTAGTCCTTCCAGCGGTCTGACCGAACCAATTGCGGTCTGACCTAATGCATCTCCAGAGAGCATCTTAGATTTCTGCTTCCAGCGGTCTGACCGATATCTTTTCTACGGTCTGACCGAAAATCCATGACCAGAGACCTTTTTATCCCGAATCTCCTGTCCTTTTTCACTTTCTTCCCTCTCCTGTCTCTTTCACGTGCGCCTCAAATCTTTTGATTCTTTCTCTCCGGTCAAACCCTCGTCAAGCTCGGACAAACCGTGGTTCAAGATCATCACCAAATCATGTCTTCTAGGTATATTGCTCAGATTCCTCTTCGTTTTCTTTTTCGGCTTCTGTTCATCTTGAGGGTTAGGGCAAATGTGGTGAATCTTGTTTAAATTCTGTCAATATCCTGAAATTGATTCATTCCCCTAATGCAATGAGTATTCTCTCTCATATGTTTGTCCACATTTCATCTTAATTTCTCCTAAGTCCCAGAAATCATGCCAAACCCTAACTCTACGGCTGCGCCGGTCTGACCGCCCATTTTCGGTCTGACCGACTGCAACAGCAGAGCCAGAGTTTGCTAATCTGTTATCTTATCAATTCAATCTCTCTTCATCTGTGTATCTAATCTGCTTTATCTCTTACGCATCTTCTAGTGGTCGAGGTATTCAAGGCACTGCCTCCATCCGGACAAACAAGAAGAAATTGGCTAAGCGGCCAAAAAGGGCTCTACCCTCGAGTAGCAGTGACAGTCACGATGACGATTGGGTGCCCTCGGCCGGTGATTCAGAGACAGAACAGTCGTCTCATCGTGGTGGATCTTCTCATGTGGGCATGGACATCGAGAGTGAGGACGATGAAATAAACGTCCACGCTTATCAAGGCCCGAAGAAAAATTGGACAAGCGACTACACGAAGGCAAGGACCACCTACGCCTACAATCATGCAAATGACGCCACGACTCCTCACTTCCACACGATGACACAGCAGGATGCCTTCTATGGTCATTTGGTCCATAAAAATATCTTCGAACACAAATGGATCGAATGGGCGTATGTTGTGAATCAGCCCATCATGGCTCCCTTGGTGCAGATCTTCAAAGATATAGGGCTGTATGACTTTGTGGAGCACAAGTGCCCATGGAACGCCACTGCCATCAGACAGTTCTATGCTACAGTTGAGATCAGATGGGCGGACCAGCAGATCATATGGATGACAGGTTCCAGGCGTTTTGAGGCCACTTTTGAGGAGTTTGCTGCGGCAAACAAGCTAAACTATGAGGAGATGAAAGAGGGGATCGATATGGAGGATGAGGATTACCTCCATGAGGACGACTGGCTCCAGTTTTATGAGCAGCCGAGAGGTGGACAGTGGATTGTATCTGGCACTGTTACAGGTCTCGAAGTCCTCCCTGTTGTCGTCAACAAGATCGTACGAGCCACGATCCATCCAAAAAGTGGAAACCGAGAGGCGGTCTGGGATTACTACTGGAACTTCATCGACCACATCCTCAAGAGTCATCGGATCAACATTGTCTCTTTTATTTTGAAGACAATTGAGGATGTCTCGGTGACCACTCTGCCGAATCTCTACTATGCTCCTTTTATCATGTCCTTGCTGCTCCAAAAGACGAAGTTCCCTTGCGGTTCTTGTGATATCAGACATCTCGGCTATAAGCCGTTTAGTGTCAACCCGCGCGTTTTGGCTCGAGGCCACGGAGCACAGCATCAGCAGCAGCAGCAGCAGGCTCAGCCTATGCCTCCTCCTCCTCCACCTCAGGCTCAGCAGGCAGCTCAGTCTAGCCAAGCCCCCGCCTGGTTCACACAGTTCCAGCAGCAGTTCCATCAGCCGATGATGGATCAGTTTGCTACTCTTCTCCAGGGGCTTGAGCTCGCTCGCTCGGACTTGGCGGCATTGCATGATCAGTTCCAGACTTTCCCGTCGCGCCAGGATCAGTTCGAGCAGCGCTTCGACGCCTTCTCCGCTCACTTCTACACCCGTTTCCCTCAGACTCCTCCTCACCATCCTCCCGATGATGATGCTCCAGCTGATCCTTAGCTTTTATGGCAATTGATGCCAAAGGGGGAGAGAGAAGAGAGTAGAAGAGTAGGAGAGATATGAAACTTAAATGAAAATTCTTGATGAAAACTTTTGGTGTAAAGTGTTATTTAACTTGTTTAGTTGAATATCTCTTTTATGATCTATGTGGATGTCATTTTGACTCTTGTATGAGATTGTTACTTCATGATATATGAGATACGCTTATGTTATTTTCATATGACCTTGTGTTGATAATATCATGTTGTAGAATTGATTGTTGAATATCTTATTTGTGATACTTCATGCTCATATAATGGATGATTTGAGATAGCATCGGATACACATGCTTGAACTCCTCTAAAATTCTCTTATTCATACATTTAGGGGGAGTGTCTTATTCTTCGATGTTTATTGTAAAATTCCCTTTATGCTTAAAAACTCCTTCATCTACTCTTTATGTTGTCATCAATTACCAAAAAGGGGGAGATTGTAGCTTCTAGGCCCCTATAGAATGTTTTAATAATTAATGACAACTTCAAATGCTATACTAACGTTACCTGCCTAGTTGTGTCAAGAAGATACTTAAAAGACAGGTTAATGAAAGGCGAAGAAAGAGCCTCATGATGAAGAAAGAGCATTGATCAAAAGGGCAAAGGTATGAAATAGGGTCTTTTCCATTTTTACCGGTCTAAGGTGATTAGAGAAGAATTTTGACTGAATTTTGGGATAGTTGCCGTACTATTAAGAGGAGCATGTGGTGTATCACAAAATACTTCATCTATGTGCCACAAATCATAAAATCATCTTGCATTGCATACTAGAAGGTCACATCCTTTGAAAATGCTTGTTTCAGCTCATTTCTGCTCAGCAATGTCTCAGTCGGTCTGACCGTATGTTGGACCGGTCTGACCGAATTCACGGACTGACCGATTAGAATTCTCGGACTGACCGACGTTATGTCTTAGTATAGTATATACCTTTATAAGGTCGGTCTGTCCGTAGTTTAAACCTAAGTCAGTCTCCTGGAACTTCATGAACTATCTTTCTGTTGTTTTGAGCTATTACGGTCTGACCGTTTTATTAGACCGGTCTGACCGTGAAATCGGTCTGACCGTGTTTTTGTACTACGGTCTGACCGTATGGCCGGTCTGTCCGTTTTTATCGGCCTGACCGTATAAGGTGTCCAGAAACTAGGTCGTCTCTGGACAGCTTCACGGTCTGACCGAAATAGGCTCCGGTCTGACCGTGTGTGTGCCTGACAAGGGCAGTTGAGCATTTATTGCGCCTGTTTAATGCCGTTGCAATTGCGGCGGTCTGACCGAGCTTATACCTGCGGTCTGACCGCCAAGTGAGCTTTTTCACCCAACGGCCTGTAACGGCTATATTTATTGTGAGGGGTATATATACTCCCATGCATGGCCCTGTTCACAACTTTTGGCATAATTTGAGCATTGTCATCATCCTTGAGAGTCTAAGCTAGTTTCATACACTCTAGGTTTCAAATTCTCGAATTTGTGAGAGTGTGCATTTGAGATCTTCTAGTGCATTGCATTTAAATCTTTAAATCAATCTTGTGGCACTAGAAGAAGGCTAAGTGATCATCACCGGCTTGTTACTCTTGGAGTTTGCCGGCTCCTAGACGGCTAGGAGAAGGATTTTGGAGAGCTCTTCAAGGAAGATTGTGAAGAAACCTCAAAACGTCTTGTGAAAGGGTTGAGCACACCTTGTCGGAGCGGTAAAGTGCATCCTTAGTGAAATCGAGGTTTGGATAACTCATCACACTAATCCGGCTCAAGATCTAGGTCACTTCTCGAGAGAAGATTGACTAGATAGAGGAGCGGTTAGAGATTTGAGTTTGCCTCAACGTGGATTAGGGGTGATCGGCAAATCACCGAGACCACGGGATATATCCTTGTGTTGAAATTGCTCTTTGTTCATCTTGTGTTATTTAAATTGCTCTCATTTACTACTGATTGTTTGATTTATTGTAATTTGCTAAAATCGCCTATTCACCCCCCCTCTAGTCGATATCCTAGATCCTTTTCATCCAGTCAATCAGTTCGTCACTCATCTCTGGGTTTGTCCATACTCCAATCCTGCAACCAACATACTATGTCTCCAGTATAATCGATCATAGGAGGGGGCTAGGGGAATATTAAATGTAACATTTAGTTTTAAGGTCAAGCGTCTTCCTTAGTTTTTTGTTACTCCTACTAATCATGTGTATTTGCAAGGTAAAATAACTAAAGAAAAGTTATCTCATTATAAAAAAGTACAATAAAAGACAATACATCAAGGAAGGCCCAGGTCATGCAACAGCTTGTCCACAAGAACATTGACCTCGGCCTTGACTGCGTCTAGCTGATCCTCACTGTCGAAAGCTATGCTTTCCACCGCTGGCCTCAAGTCCAAATCCGGGCCATGGTGATGTCTGAGTTTGCAAAGTAAGGCAGAGGCCACATCACCGACGTCAGTCTTTAGTGTCTCCCTGCGCTTCTTCACAAACTATGGGATATTCGCGACAAGCAAGTCGGACTAGGCGGCAACCAGGTTGCAAGACTCGGCCAGTGATAAGTAATCCCCCGTTGAATTGACAACTTCTGTGTCAAACGAGTCTGCAACTTCCTTCAGCCTGGCCAAAGTATTTTTCTTAGTAAGGCGGCAGTTTTCGATGATTGTTTCCAAATTCTCCTTCTCACTGAGAACTTTCTCTGTTTTCTCTTTGGCCTTGTCGCTGGCCTACCGAAGTTGGTTAATGATGTTGTGAAGCTTCTCCAGGTCATGTCCACACCTGATAAACCTCTCTTCCAATTCATCCTTCTCCCTAGTCAGCTTGCGACTTCTTTCCCTTTGACCTGACGAAGGAAAGAAACATATTTGAGATCAAGTATCCGTAAAATCGACACAAGTTTGAGTTTACTGCACGCCGATGTGAGGCTATCTTTTTCCCCTTGGAGAGTATCATATAATCGTGTCTTTTCCTCCAAGGACGCCAGGGTGCCTAAGAGTTTTTTGTCCTTCTCCCTCAGAGCCTCAGCTACCGCAACCCCTTCATTGTTGCATACCGTGGCAATCTCCTCCAATAAAGTAGAGTTTTCCTTACGACATACTAAAGATGAACATTCTGGTCCATACGAGGACTAAAGGTAAAGCAAGAAAAAACTTACTACTTTACGAGGTCACGCTCTACTTGGAAAACCTTGAAACGCTCTATCAGTAGACCGACCATGGTCACGCTGCGAGTAGAGTTCTGCAGACAAGCATTCGATAGACCTTCAGAAAAACTCAAACGTGTGTTGAATAACCTGGAGTAAGAACTTCCCTTACCTCCAATAGATCCCCTAAAAATTCCTCCGATCCAACTCCTTGGCTCGGAGAAGGTGCATCACTGCACACTGGCCTGAAGATTTGAGCTTCGGTGGTTATTTCTAGCACAGGGCACTATGTGGCCTCATCGACCAACGGCATGGCAGATGCCTCCATATCCGCGGTCACGGTGGCTGTTGCAACCTCAGCTCCTTCGTCATCAACGGGTCCGATACATAGCGTATCCGCAACTACCTCGTCAACAATGTCGGGCAAGGGTACAACATCAGTAGTTGCAGGGGACTCCATTGTGGCCGCTAGTTCTACTGCGGTACCACTCATGGAAAGCACACCTACCATGGTAGGTTCTTCCCCGTCGATCATGGTGGTCTCCAATTCACTCGCCAGGGTAGTTGCGGCCACAATCGAGGGAGTCCTATTCATTTCATGCATAATTGATCAAACTATTACTAGCTACGCACTGCGACTTAGCTAGAGAGTACCATTTACCTGATGCCAAGCCCCAGAAGATTTCGGGAGCTTGACCCCCCACTTTGGGGAGACAACAGTGAGGACAGCGCTTTAAGCGCGGGTTTCCTCAGTAGTTCCACTAACCTTCTCCTTCGAAGGATTAGGGGACTCTCGTCGTCCTCCTCCTCGCTTCCTTCCCCCTATACAGGAAAAATATAATTCCCTATCCGTCTTGTTGGGGTGTAAGAGGAAGAAATGTTTACCGTGGCCGTCTTTGCACCGATCGCAGTCGCCTTAGACGAAAGCCACAACATAAGAAGTCCTGGAACATCACCAGTTCGCCCTCCTGCACTATAGGACTCTCTTCGTTCTCCCCAGTAGGCCGCCATGGTATCAGCGACCTGGAGGGAAGATAACTATCAACCTCCAACACTAGCAAGCTCTCCTCCGATCGATGACTGGATCTTGTCCAACATGCCATCAGGATGGGTTTTTGGTGGAAAAACATCAATGGTTGCGACCTACGGCTCAAACAGGAACTTTGCAAAAGCTTGCATATTTCGATGAAACTTCTGTAAGAAGCTAGGGCTTGCGACGAAGGGTATAAAAACCTGCTTCCCTCGTTTCCTTCACCACAGATCATGCCGCGCAGCAAAAGGTGTTTTTCGTATTAAATGCACATCAAAACAAACCTGACACAAGCACTCACAGTCCCGCATGCGTTCAACGGGAAGTCGAACCGACAAGTCACCTTGTAGAAGCTGAAACGCCTTTTTCAAAGGGAAAATACCTTTTCTAGTAAAAAGAAAGTCTTTTCGCTTCGACTTCGGGGGCCAGCAGATAAAAGATTGCCGCTCTCATGATCACGCGTGACCATGCTGCGACAATCATCTCATGATCGCGAGTCATTCCGTGATCGCATGCGGCACATATACCTTTTCATGATCGCGATAGTCATTCTGTGATCGCACGCGACGTGCATACCTTTCTATGGTAGCCAAAAGCTAAGAAAAGAGATAATACAATAGTATAAGAAGATACTAGGCGTCATTTATAAACAAAAAGTGAAAAATTAACATGAGAAAAATTAATTCTTCATTAATTTTTTTCCGTTATTTACAAAAAAAAAAAATACAAAGGGCCATACTAAGGATCAGCCTTAGTCCTAACTACATCTAAGATGAAGTCAGTTTGCCTTGCAGCCAGAACGTAGGACTCCTCCAACGACAAGTTGTCCTTCTTAGGGTCAACCACGTACGCTTCATGGAGCCCCGCGATCTCCCTCAATCTTGCGAGGGTATCCTTCATGGTGAGACCATAGCTAGCGATGGTCACATCCGCAGCGTGCTTCTCCTCGCGCACAAGCTGCTCTTTTGTCGAGCAAGCCTTGCGGTCTCCCTGGCCCGGTCAAAACTTGCCTTCAAAGGCTCAACGCACTTGAAGTAGTCATCCAAGTAGAGGCCCCGCCGGGCGTACTTCTCCCCAAGGAGTTTATGCTCCTTTTGGAGGGCCCGCAGCTTGGCCTTGACCTTGTCCAGCTCTTCCCGAGATTCACGACTCTGCACAAGACCATCAACTTACTCCGAGGTAAGAACCAACTAACTAGGATGAGCCCAAGAGTAAAGATTCCTTACCAAGGAGGACAAGGGCGAAGCAGCTACAGCAGGGCCAAAGGATTCCTCATCCTCCATCGAGAAGGAAGGATGAGTCGAAGCTTGTTTGGCCATGGGCTGCACGGGAGCCACCTTTCCAGGGGATGCTCGGGATGAAGCCTGGTATGCAGCGATCTCATTAAGCTGCATTGGCCTCTTCGATGAAGATCCCCCAAATGAACCAAGATCATTGCCACCGTGTTTCCTAGAGACAGTCGAGCTGTCGAGCAGCTACATGAAGCAAAAAGCCTTAGAGGAAACCACATCTCAAGAAAAAGCTTGCACCAATCTACCAAGAGAGGATGACCTCTTGAGATGAAGGCACAATGCCGGTTCCTCGCGCTCCCAAAGCTTCAACATTCTCCTCCCCAACTTCCTCCCCAATCTAGTTTGGGGATGCCATTGGCTCAAAAGGTTTGAAGATGAGAGATTTTGAGACTTAGAAAAATTTGTGGAGAAGTTGAAGATTACATAGTAGGAGAATGGCTATTTATAGACTCACTTAGGCGACGCTTCAACTTCCCGGCCTTGGGCATGATGCGGAAACCTCGAGATCCTCCCTAGTGCCTGCAGCTCATTCCCTGAGACGTATCGAAGCTATCACCGGTGTAACGCAACATGGGAATTTGAAGCAATGAAACACTGTTAAGAATTCAAAGCGACACACCATTAAAAATGGGCCTTTGTCACATCAAATTTGAGGGCTAGCTGATGAGGATTGTTAGTTATTTTTAGGCCTCCATGGTCGCCATAGCACCACATGGTCACACATGATTATGGCCGCGGCCCTCCCTATGGTCGCCAAAGGCCAAAAGGAAGAATGTTGGGTAATCCAAGGGCATTCTAGATATTACTCAAAATCATATTCATTTCACGCAAAATCAAGACATTCATTATCTTAAAAATTATGTTTTATGTTGTATCCAAGGACAGTGTGGTCGCGGAGATAGTCCCTACGACCATCCTCTCTCGCGGGTACAAGAACCAATCTTAGCGCCGTGGTCGCAGTACTACGTGATCGCCTTTGCATATTACCTGATCGTGATCCTTATGGTTATTCCTTAGATAATCATAAGTCCCTGACAAGGTAACAATTATGGTTGAAGGAGGCTAAGATGGTAAGGTGGTTCCACGATGATTGAGTCAAGACTGCCAAACTGCCACGTACCCATGATCTATGGCAACTACCACAACCACGAGCTCACAGCTACTACTCCGGGGCGGTTAGGAGAGATTGTGGGCCGTGCCTCCAGGAGAACAACCAACGACCTCTTCGGCAAGTATAAGAAGGCCTTGAAGGGGGGGATCAAGGGACGAATCGATGATAGAGAGAATACTAGGCTTAGCAAAGATAGGATTAGCTAGCTACATATTGTAACCACTTCTCTATAACTCTTTTTTCCACATAATCAATTACACAAGACATAGGGCTATTATCCAGCTTAAAGGGGCCCGAACCTGGATAATCCTGGCTCCCCATGTCTTTAGATTCATTAATACCTTGAAAGTCTTGAGAATCTGTCTGATTGGCCTCATACCTTCTAACTCCCTTTCTTGTATAAGATCGACAGAGGGACCTAGAGTTCCAATCGTCGACAAAAACCTTGGTTGAAAAAAACACAGAGCCGAGCACAACCCGTGCTTGTGGTCATGCTAAGCTCGGGTGGCTAACCTGTTTTGGCTGTTTTGTGCTGATTTTTTATTTTCTTTCCTATTTCCTTCTCCCATACACCCATAACTCCTACCTACTACCTTATATAAAGTTACCCATCTTCTCCAACTCTCCCAAACAGCACAAACTCCATTATTGAGCTCAAAACCTCCTCAAAACCACCACAAACCACCCCTAGATCTTTTCATCTGACCATCAAAACTTCGATCCGACTGCAGATTCCGACTCCTCACACCTCAACACCTTCAGATCTGAAGTTCCTATGCCAATGACGACACCCCGACGCAACATCAAGAAAACCACAAAGTGCCAAAGTGAGACTGTTATGGACAACTAAATTTTTAGATGTTCATACCATTAGGTCTCTAGGAATAGAGGATGATGTGCTTGATTGTCGATGATTTGGACTTGGGGTCCTTAGTAGACCTTATGCAAATTTGTGAGTCGCGAGGCCTTTCAGGGCGCTCCTCTGGGAAGGTAGGATGAGTAATGTCAGTATGGGCACAAGAGAACTTATACAGGTTCGGGCCCTCGATGGTGGGAGTAATAGCCCTACGTCCTGTTATGATTTCACTATATGAGAAAAAGTGTTTACAAGAGAGAGGAAGAGATGATCACAGGCGAAGATCTCTCCTATATCGATGTCTATCTAACTATGTCTAATTCTTCAGGCTATTCTGACTCCTGGTAATGGTTGTATGCTTAACCGTCCTTTAGATCGTGCATTGACCACCTTTTTATACTGAACAAAAGTGTGGCAACGCGAAACGGCCTTGGACGGTTGCTAGGATGCAGTTTTGTTAACCGTACTTAACTTCTACGCAGGCTTAACACGTGCAATCAAGGGATAACCGCACATGTTAACCTCCTGGCAGTTGTCTTCATACGTGGAGAAATCCTCATGATCCTCGGGATATGCCTGTTCAAAGGGTTAAACATTCTCGAGTTATTCTGGTTGCAGATAGTCAACGACCCTCTGATTGTGCACTGTCTGCAGTTTCCTGACCGCACACTGTCTGCGGCCTCATGATCGCGCAAGGGCTGTGATCATAAATCATCTTTGTATCCGCGCCCCTCAGGTCGTCTGAGACCATAGCGACGGACTTATATGCACATGTCTAATCTGATTCTATCTTTAAACCAAATGTATATTAGTTTGAACTAGCTTGGGTGATAATCCTCGTCAGCTAGCCCCCAAATTTGAAGAAAATGAAGAGACATATTTGCTTCAAATTTTCATCCTGCATCGAATTATGAACCCGATGCTCCAACTTCAACTGAAACTGTTCCGCCGTATGACGGTTTGTTTCCCGAGAAAAACCCTGAGTTTTTCTTGGCAAGTAATAATGACATTAGTGACCCTTGAAGCTAGTAGTGCATTTAAAAACTCGAGACGTGTGTGGAAATGAACCGATGCCTTCTGGCTCTATAAATAGAAGAGCTTTTTGGTTTTTTGAACTCACAAGCTTTACATCTCAACTAAGTCTTTTAGAGCCACTTCTCCTCTCTGGTTACACCCTCTCATCTTCTGTTCTTATCCTGATGGCGGATCAAGATCTAGAAAACATTATTGAAATTGAGAGTGATGAAGAAGAAAAAGAAGTGATACCCGAACTCGACCACGACTTCCATAAGGTAAGACTTTCCTGAAACTCTGGTTGAAGTCGTTGTTTTATATCCTGATCGTTTCCAAGACACTGCATTTTGGGAACTTACAGGCGACTGAGGAACTGATTCCTCCAAAGAAGAAGTCGAAGGTTGACGAAGGATCCTCCAGTGGAGCTTCGTTCACGGGTGCCAAGGTTGGGGACACATCATTGTGCTCTCTTTCCTTATCCCATATAGTTCTCCCTGTCCATGCAACTCGGTAGGTTGAACCCTCATCTCCACCTTTGGAGATCCATAATAATCCATCAAAGCTTATATCTGCTTCTGGGGAAAGTCTCACCCCATCAACGCCTTCTCATCAGCTTTTGTTGGGTGATCAACTTTCTGGTAGGAAGATTACACTTCCGCGACCAGATGGTCCTAGAATTTTTCGAGTGATCTACTTCCCAGGGGAAGTACCACATCCTCCCATCCAACTTTATTCCGAGGATTGGTAATCATCTTCATTCTCTCTGCTGGTCGTTTTATCTTTAAAACTAACACATGCATGTGCAGGAGATGAAAATCTCTGGAGCCCCAAGCAACCAGCCTACTAAAATCCAGGCACTTTTTGGTGAGAGTGTATCCCTCGAGCAAACTCTCCAAAAAGAAAAAGAGGCTCTGGAAAAGAAGACCGATGAAATGTCCTCGGCCATTCTACATCTGGCAGAATGTTATGACAATTCCCGTGAAGAGGCGCACCAATTCCGCTTGGAGAGGGACTATGCTCGGCAGCAGCGAGAACTCTCCGATATGATAAAGAACAATAGCACTTCTTTGCTTTGGGATGGTGTAGATAGGCTTAGAGCCATAGCTAGTTCCCTTGGGGCGGTCAATGTTGATCCCACTGATGTTAACATGTCCCTGGGAGAACTTTGTAAACGGCTATCGGACCAGGTCGATGCTTTGGTCGCATGTGTCCCTTTTGTATGTAAAGATTGCCAGAAATAAATAATTTCTTTTCCTTACATACTTGATACCTTAAAAGGATTATGTAAAACTTATAATCCGAATTAAGGTTCTTTATATTCTTTGCAAAGAAATGGTTACACAAGAATACCTCTGCGACCAAAAATACACAGGTAGGTTTCTATCCGAAACCAGCTCAGGACAGTTCTTCGGTCTCATAATAGCATTGAGATCGTAGACTGTGATCAGAACTAGAGTAACGATCATAGAACAGTATCTTGACCATGCGGCGACCACAACTGTTGTGATCAAATACATTGCAGTGATCACAGAATTGCATTGCGATCAGTATACAGGACATAAGTTTACTCAAAGTCATAAGGGATTATTTCCTTAATAAAATATTAAGAATTTCTCATATTTTTATCTGTACCATAGCCCCGAATGTGAAATAAAATGATAAAGATACATTTCATTTCGGATTCATTACTGGGTATGGATAACGGGTTCCAAGAGGTGAGGCACCCATTATGGGAAATTAATAAAATATCTGGCGAAGGGTTGTCTTGGGCATATAAAAGGAAAAGGTAGCTTACTGGAGAAGCCTCATAACCAAAAACCCTTCGTTGCCTTAGACATTCTCGCCGCACAAAACCCTCTTTTGCACACCTCGTCTTCATCATCTCCAAAGCCATCACCTTTTTCCACAATCCTCTACAGTAATGGCTCCTGGAGCCAATCTGTCCACCACACAAAGGAGAGTCTGGTGGCACTAGAGAAAGAAGAGATTCTCCCCCCACTACTGTTGATCAACTGGCGGCCAGCGGGGAAAAAGAAGAAACCCCCGACGTTCACGAGGGTGAACTGGTGATCTTCGAGGAGTACTTGTGCTGCGGGTTTCGATTCCCAGAGAGCAAGTTCCTGCGGGGAATCTTGGACCACTACGGGTTGGAGTTGGTGAATCTCCACCCAAATGCGGTTCTCATCTTGGCGATTTTTCAGCATCTGTGTGAAGCTTTTGTCGGAGTGCTTCCAAGCGTGGAGCTTTTCCGATGCTTCTACTTTTCGGCATGGTCAAAGAGTGTCAATGCTGCTGGGTGCATCTACTTCCGCATAAGGGAGAAGAAAGAGTACCCATTCCCACCTCTACGGGATTCTGTGCATGGGTGGCACCACAAATGGTTCTACTGCACCCCTCTGTCGGAGAGCGGACTATGGTTCACGAACACCCGACCGGAGAAGGACAGTGATTTAGACTCCATTCCTTCTCTGAGCGCAGAACTGAAGAAGCAAGCTCAAGCTATTCTTCACTTAGTCAAGCAGGGCTTGACTGCGCGTGACATCATCCGCGACTTTGTGAAGAACAGGATGAGCCCCCCTACGTGAGAGGGCACATCCGGCTTGGGAGGTGGAGTCTATGGCAGACAACACTTTAGATTATAACACTGGTATGTCCTCTGGTCAACGAAACACGCATTTTAACTGATGAAAGATGCCGTATCAAGTAATATGCTTGTTTGTGACGCAGTGCTGTCTTTGGCCGAAATTGAAAAAAGGACAAATTACCACCTACGGGCGTATAATGCCACGGCGAAGGGAGCTAAAGGGTCACCTCGCCCCCAGAGCTTAATTAATGCCGGGGATGATCTTAAACAAGAGCGCCGAAAGGTATGATCTTTTTCAACAAGCTCTGTTATAAATCACCAAGAGTTACCAAAAGCATTTTAAATAATACAGCTTCTGAAAAAATTTGTTGGGGTGAAGCATCCAAGCGAGGACGCTGGTCCTTCGGGGGGATTAGCAGTGAAAAAGGCGAAGAGGACCCCCTCGAAGCGCAAAATGAAGGAGCCTGCTCCCAAAAAACCTAAGAAGATCCTGGGAGGGGCTTCTTCACGAAAGAAAACTAAAACCGCAAAAAAGACTGCAGTAAGATTTTTTGTACCCCCTGTAATCCCAGGTACGAGTGAAAATTACTTCTTCGTCGTACAGGGTGAAGGGAGCGAGGATGAGGAAGATGAAGTTCCTCTTATCCGTCACAAGAGGAAGACGACTGACCTATTGGAAACAAGCATCCCAGAGAGGTCACCCTCCCTTCAAACCGACGAAGTCTTGTCCCTAACTGCAGGGACGGGGATGGCTACAATGGGCCCCGCGACCACTGACAATCCTGTGGTTAAGGGCGAAACCCCTGCGCCTGAGGCTTGTGAAGCCCCAGGACTGATAACTCCTCCCTTACTGATCGAGGGAGCGACCGTGGTAAGAATCCTCACAGTCTTGTATTTTGTCATTCCCTTGCATATACCCATAGAATTGTGTACATACAGGGAGAAGAGGACACTGTCCTATTTAAGAAAAGGAAAACAAGGACAGAGGACGATACTTTCCCAGGAGCACCCAGCGGGCTTGTTTCTCCTGGGAGCTCATCATCGAAACCCAAACCATGGGTAGGGTTTCGAATAAAGTAAGAATTTCCCCTATTGCCATCTCGAGATGATCGACAGGAGGCATTCTACCTCACAATATGTTTGTTTGTTTCTGCTGCGCTCAGCACTCCTGTGACCTCGACAAGACTCGACACAACACCTATAGTAGAAGTCGTGGGAGAGCCAAGTTCAACTCCCATGGTTGAAGAAGTTCTTCAGGCCATCGTGGAGGGAATGGTAGCGGAGATCCAATCCCAAAGGATGGAAACCGCAGTCCCGGCCACAGAGGGGGATCAGCAGGAAAGATCATCTACTTCCCCTGCCGTGGACACAGCAAGTCTTGAGGCTCGACCTCACACTGATGTTTAGAGTAGCTCATTCAGCGATTACATAGAGGTACGCAAAAACTCTTTTTATTACTTTCAAGCTCGCAGAAACTTAGGAATATCCAAGTTTTAAGAGCAATTCCTTATCGTGTTTAAGGACTTGACCTGGGTGGCGACCAGATCAATAGCTATAGCAAAGCATATCGAGGTCGCGCAATGGGAGATCAGCCGGTTGCAACAGTAAGTGTGGTGCTTTTTATTCGTGCTAACTTGAATCCGTATTTAAGCGTAGCTGACCGTCTTTCTTGTTACAGAGAAAATGCCTTTCTGAACAAGAGCATGGCTGATCGGGAGAATCAAGAAGAAGCTGCAGCCACGAGATGTTCTTCTCTAGAGAGGGAGCTTCGCGAGGCGCAATCAAAGCTTTCTTGTAAGTTTACTTCCGATCAGAAAACATTATTTCGTTACATGAACTATTGTAAAAATTGACTGCCGTGTTCATGCAGCACAAGAGGATCAAATAAGCCTTCTTTCAAGAGAAAAGAATGACATTTAGGTGACCATCGAGCTCCAAAGCTCGAAGATTGGTATGGTCTGCACGGAGAATGAGAATTTGAGAACAACGATTGAATCCGGAGGCAATGTTCAATCTTCCGTCTTCGAAAAGCTGAAGACAGTGGCAGCTCTGCTCAAAGCTGATGTGGTCGAATCTCAAAAGATCAATCCTAGCTTTGGCGAGTTAGCCACTTGGTTGCGACTCAGGCTGAATCACTTCTCAAATATCTTCCTGAAGATACAAGGCGACAGGAAGAGGCGATGAGGACAAAAGTGCAATCTATAGCCTCCACCATCCTCTGCAGACTCCGTTTTCACCACGACCCTGATCTTGATTTGAAACCAGTGGTCAGAGATGTAGAAATCGAGAGTGAAGATCAGCTTGAGGCCATAATGGAGGAGATCAGGCCCCTGGTCGAAAATCTCTTGAAAGAACTTGACTTATCTTAATTGTTGATGTAACAATTTTTGTACCTGCAAACATGTGATTATACAATGCAAACGCATGCCTTAAATTTTGAAAAAGAAAGTACTTCTCTTCATTCATGTTATGACCATATTCCCTTAGGCCCCTCCTAAGATCATAAGTACTGAAGACTTGGTATTATAATCTCAGGAAGAAATATAGGTGTTCTAAGAAATGTTTCAACTTAGATACAATCATCCGATCATACCAATACTGACCTTAATACAACACCCGGCCTTATTACGAACTGGCAGCCACTCGAATAATCAGGAACATGCCAGTAAGTCCCGTGTGAGTTGTGAAGCGACTTATTGAGGGATGTCTTATCTGGATGCGACCATGAGATTGGCCAGCGAATCCGGTCAGGATATTGTAGCAAGATGATCATCGGCGATCAGCCCCTGAGCAAGGCTCGTTATAGGTATGGCAAAGAAATGAACGTAACATGAGCCGAATGAAAGTACTCACGATTTTTGTTAAACCATGCTAATTGAACATGAAAAAATATTGGAGAACTTACACATAAAACTTGCGTAGTTGATCGATGTTCCAAGTATTGGACAGGATTCTGCCATCCTTCATTGCTAACCGAGCCGATCCTGGTCGCGGTACTGAAACAACAATGTAAGGGCCTTCCTACTGAGGAGAGAACTTATTGCAGTTAGACTGGTTTGTATTTTTTGTAAAACTATATCACCCACGTGAAGACTACGAGGCCGCACCCTTTTGCTGTGATATTTTCGCAGAGCTTGCAAATATACTGCTGACCTTATCAGCGCTCGATCAAGTTTTTCTTCGAGGAGGGTTAAATCCTGAGTTTGTTGGCCGACTTGATCAATTTGATCGAATCGATATGTTCGGATAGAACCAATACAAATTTCCATAGGTAGTACAGCCTCGGCGCCATATACCAATTGGAAAAGTGTCTCGCCGGTGGCTCGACTACAAGTAGTATGTAATGCCCACAGAACGGAGTAGAGCTCATCTACCCAAGCCCCGAGCGCATTTTAAGGCGATCAAAAATCCGCTTCTTGATGCCTTGTAATATCTGCCCATTGGCATGTTCGACGGCACCATTGCTCTGTGGATGAGCTACAGAAGCAAAGCACACATTGGTTCTAATATTATCGCAATAGTCCAGGAAGAGACCACTAGCGAATTGGGAACTGTTATCGGTAATGAGACGACTTGGAACACCAAATGGAGTGACGATGTTCTTATCACTACTACAGAAATGCCTTTCACTATCGGTTAAAAATCCACTCTACTATCGGTTCTCTTACCGATAGTGATCGGCACAATAGTACAAACGTAGCACACTTCTATTGGTTGAAAATCGTTAGTAAAACATCTACATTCCCAACGTTCACTAATCGCTAACGACTATTTCTTCTATCGGCTCGGATATAAACCAATAGTATTGTGTAGGTTTTTTCTATCGGCTCGGATCTAAACCGATAGTATTGTGTAGGTTTTTTCTATCGGTTAGGTACTCGACACAGTTAGTACTGGAAACTTTATTCTATCGGTTGTAGTATGTGAACCAATAGTACTGGAATATTTATTCTATTGGTTGTAGCATATAACCGATAGTACTATGTAGTTTTTCCTATCGGTTATGTACTCGACACGGTTAGTACTGGAATCTTTCACATATACATACAGCAATACAGAGATACATTGGATCATTCACAAATACACCAATATTTACAGATACACCAATATTTACAGATACACCAATATTCACATATTGAATTTGTTCACAAATACACTAATATAGTCATATACACATGCATTGGACAGATTGAATTTATTCACATATTGATCGAGTTTATTTACAAATACATCAATGAATCTATTCACATATTGAGTTTATTCACAAATACAGCAATCAACACATTCAATATATATTATACAAGTCAGTTACAATCGATCGTTGATAGCCACTTCTTCCATGACATATTGAGCCCAAATTGTTCGCAGCTCCTTCAATTGAGGCAACTCATATTGCTCTTTCAACATGGCGCTCTGCATATATGCGTGTATGAAGTTAGGAACGTACGTCACATCCAATTAATGTTCGACTTTGAGTCAGGAAAAATGGTTACCTTAGGGAATTCGGCAAAGTTTCTCCTGATCAGGTCATACATGAATCTCATGACTTAGAAGCCACATTCCCACGATTGTGGCTGCTGATGGCACTGGGATAATTGCATATGCAAAGACATAAACCCACATTAACTCGAAAGAACTAATTAAGCTTAAATTAAAAGACTCATCATGAGTACTTCCATCCGTATTAATTACCTCATATTCTTTCCAAGAAATTGTTGTGCCCTTCGACGCGTCATGCCTCTCTCCAGAACTAACATAATTTTTGAAAGCCCTGTATTTAATTTAGCATTGCCGGTTAATATGTTATCATTAATTAGCTAGTCAGAGAAAAATTTAAAATAACTATGTTACTTACGCGTCTATGTGCCATGTGAGGGTGAAAACATGCGCCACCTTGTCGCTCATCGAATCGAGGTAATAGACCTCATTCATTCATGGGCAAATGACGGCGAGGACCTAGTGGCCCCTACATTGCATATATAAGCGAACCGTTTCATACATATGTTAGGCGTAACATACAAGAATGAGTTAAATTAGTAGGAAATGCACTAACCTTTGGTGGTACGGCGCAAGGATGAACTCTCGGTCCTGCTGCGCTAGTAGTGCCCTTGATATGTATTCCTCCGCATGTGCTTGGTCGTGCTCTAGCATCATGAGGCTTATTTTCTCTGGGTCGAGGAAACCCACCTTGTCACATGCCCTCATCGATGCCAGCCTATACATGCGCCTGGATGCAAAGTAGACATTAGTAAGTAGTGTATACAAAGTGATTAGATTTATGAAATGAACTGTGATAACTTCAGACAACAGCAAACTCACAGGACTCCAGTCCGTATGATGGACATATCAAGCTCCTGCCAGTTGAGGAGGTCGAACAAATCCTCGTGGGCCACCGATATGCTCCCAGCCTCACGGTGAAAATGACCTGGCCTGAAGTGAACCAAGAAGTTGATGTGGCGCCTAGACCGGGTCAGGTACCACTCGTGGAGACTTCTGGTTATTTGATCCATATTGCGCAGAAGGTACTCCGACACGAGTGGGGACCCGTTCTTGAACGTACCCGGCTGGCTTTGTTTGGCCTTGCCTTTGGCCTTGCCCTTGCCTTTGGGCGGGGAGCGAGTGTATACCTTCGAAGGTTGGGATGCGGTGCCGCCTGCCTCATTTGATGGCGAAGGGTTTGAGGCCGTCGGAGGAGGCATGGGGGCCGAAGGAGCTCGGCCATGCGTTGTGGCGGGGGTGGTGTCCTCAGGAAGTGAGCTGGTATCCATCGTCCACTTTAAGTACGAATGCATAAGTTAGATTTTTCAAATTGAGTATATTAACTAAGTTGTAAGCTAGAATGGCTAGGGTTTACCTCCTGTAGTCTAACACCCTTCTTGGGCCACTGTATGTACGAGCCCAATGCCTAGCCAATTGTCCGCATTTCGTCCGTTGGGACGGGCAATGGAAAAGAGCTGTAGCCCGGGAGGGCCATGTCCACCTGTACCTTTGCGAATCCAGGCTCCAGAGGTACACAGTGGATCTGGACATCCTCCCAAGACTGATATACGACCCCGTTTGCAACACTACAGGTTTGTCGCCTATGTTGATCAATAGGCTACAACTCTCCGGCTTCTGCAATTTGTAACGAATATAACAGGTTAGTGAAACAGTTCTAACGTAGCGGGAGTGGCATCAACCGAACTGCATATATAGCTCAAGAGTTACAATACCTCAATCAGGTCCACCGGATCCACGTGAACCTTCGAGCCGCAACTACTCGGCCTGGCAGCGTCGACCTCGGTAGCTGGATCTAAACCCTTGGACTGCACAACTCGGCTGAGGCGTTCATACTTCTCGTTCATTTGAGCGAACATGTCTGCGAATTGTGCAGTCACATCTGCCCATATCTTCTGAGATAGCTCCACTTCCCTTTCCTTCCAGCTGCGAGCCTTCTTCGCCTTTTGCTGTGGCTCCGAGAAGCCTTCCTTCCATGGCACCACACCCCCCATGGTTCGCATCCGCCCTGGATGCTCCTTGTTCCCTAGAGCCCGGGTAAGGATGTCGTTCTCCCTATGGGGAGTGAACAATCTCTCGGTTGCCTCCTTCGAGCAAGAGATCTGTTACATTCAAAGCTCTCCATTGTGAGGAAAAAATATATACAAACTTGTGCGCACACTAGTGATCATAGTTTTTTGTACCACACTCTATGATTCCAACCAGGAAGTTAGCCAACTTACGAGTCGCTGCACGATCTCGATGTCCCTGGGGTTTGGGAACTCCACAGTCCCCGTGGTCGACACGGTCCCTCTGGCCAGCCACCAGCGCTTGCATCGCGGATCGCGGATCTCGGAGAGTGGTAGGTCAGGGGAGTCGACGAAATTCGACGCCTCGTCTTCAGCCTTCTTCCACTGCTCCTCCTTCCCCGCATAGCCGTGAGAGCCGAGTCGGTGTGGGTGGTCGTTCCTCCTCTGGATTGCCTTGTTCTTCTCGCTGAGGGCCTTCGTACCAGAAACAAGAAAATTAATGCACCGCTGGTTACTGCATACAATGGTGTAACCAAGAAAAGGAACCATACATACCTTGAACTCGGAGTCCCCTTCTATTGGGTGAATTGCTCCCATACCTCCTCCGTTATGAAGGGGTACTTCTCGCATGGAGATTTACCTTTAGCGAGGAAGGTACTGACGAGGACGCTCTTGAAGGTTTTCCACGTGTTGTTCATGTCCTTCAAGCAAGCTATCTTGGGACCATCGTCGGGGATGTTCCACTTGGCCTGTTTCAAATGGTGCATATAAGCAGGACTTACCTAATCTCTGGGATAAACCAAGGGAATGTGATTACTCAAGAGTTCAGTGATTTTGATTAATTTTACCTTCACTTCCGCCCACAGCCTATCCCTCTCATCGACCTTAACGTCCTTCCAGCTCTGGATGGTGATCTTCACCCTTTCCTTCGCCAACAAACCAACATAGGCAGCATAGTGGCCGGTGTTCTTCCCGATCGGTCTCCCGAACTGGTTGAACTCACATGAAAGATCCGCGCGTTTGGCCAAACGGCCCAACATCGTCGCGCCTCGCGCCTTCCTCTTTGGCTGGGACGAGGCAGCGTCATCTACGTTCGCCCTCGCCGAATCACTACTATCAGCCAAGGAAGATGCCGACATGGCTTTACCTAAAATTCCATGAACAGACCATCAATTGATATGAAGAAAGGTACATGACAAAGTTCATAACTAAAATGGAATGGCAATGATGAACCACCTCTTTTTGTTCAAATGTCAAATTTTCATTCAAAAGGCCAAAAATCATAAATTCCTATCAACATGGTCTTCAAAATAGATTTAAAGTGGATTTGTAAACTCAATTTGCAAAGGGTTGTCGAACTGATACCTTCTTGCTTAACATAAAGGTCATTCGATAACTCTTGATTGTAAAATTAATCCTATTTGGAAAATTTCATCAGAAAAATATATTTCATGCAATGAAAATCATTTCTTTAAATTTTCATTTCAAATATATTTGATTTGAGCAATAGTTGATTCTTTTCACAAATGAAATATGAACTTTGCAAAATTCAGACTTTTCAATGTACTATCGGTTGACAATAACAAACCGATATGACATACTCTATTTCCTATCGGTTTGACAATTGAAACCGATAGTAATTAACTATGTTAGTCTTAATTCAGATAATGGTATTTACTATCGGTTCTAAATAAGAAACCGATAGTGGACTACACTGTACGACAAATTGCTAGTGATTATCATCAAGTCTGTAATTCTCATTGCTATCAAGTTTGTAGTTCATGAATTTTCATCTAGTTTGATATTTCTAATCGATTGAACCACGTATGAACTATTGCATATAAATTTAAGCAATTGACGCGAGCGGTTTGGTGAAGAACACTTACAGTCGTTCGTGGAGTGGCCGAGGGTGGTGGCGCGATGCAGTGGCCGGAGGCGGTGGAGAACCCAACTGCGATCGGCAATGGTGGCGCAGAGGAGCGAAAAAGCGAACATCGGGGAGGCTAGGGTTTTCCGCGTGCGAGTATTTGGATGTGATCAGTTGCACTGGAGGGAAAATGGTGTGAGGTTATAACCTAATATATGAATATTTACTATCGGTTCATAACCACCAAACCGATAGTAAATATAATGTAAGTTAGGGTTTAGAGTGTTGGCATTGTTCACTATCGGTTTTATTATTACTAACCGATAGTAAACTAAGAACAGGGGCTCATAAGACTGTATAAATCACTATCGGTTATGAACAATAAATCGATAGTAGAGTTTAATTTCATATCGGTTTGGAAATTGAAACCGATAGTAGAATACAATGTTATTGACCCTAAAGGATTTTCCTTAGAACAATTACAGATGATCTCAGTACATCATTTTGTATTGTATTTCACTATCGATTTAATGATTATTAACCGATAGTAAATTAATCCAATTTACAAACCAAAATGTAGAACAGGGTCTCATAACACAAAATGAAATACTATCGGTTATGAACAATAAACCGATAGTAGAGATTAATTTCATATCGGTTTGGAAATTGAAACCGATAGTAGAATACAGTGTTATTGACTTCCTGAGAACAATTACAGATAGGTCTCAGTACATCATTTTGCACTTGTAAAGACACCTGAAACCCCATGCAAATGACTTCCAATAATTTTGAAATAAATTAACAGTAAAGACCAATAATGGAATGAAAATTTGCAGTTTTCATATTGATTTGTGAAAAGAATCAATTATTGCTCAAATCAAGTATATACTCCAATTGAAATGAAAATTTGCATAAATGATTCTCAATGCATCACGTATGTTTTCCCAAAGAATTTTTGAAAAATGATTTGAAGAATTCTTCGATTAAAGATCCAAGTAATATACGTCACTTACATATTGCAAATTAGTCAAGAATGGTTGTCCACCCATAATCCTTCTTCGTAGTCGTCTCGCAGGTAACTTGTTTCGTCAATATCTTCGGTAGGGACGATTGAAGAATTCCACCTAAAAATGGAGGTAGTTCGTTGAACTGATCATACTCTTCTTCATCCACAATGTCTTCGACCCCAACAATACGTCTCTTACTGTGAAGGACAACGTGCAATTTTGGGTTGGCCGGGTCAACGATGTAGAACACCTGTGTGGCTTGCTCAGCAAGTATAAATGGATCATCTTGGTGTGCGACTCTACTGAGATCGACGAGAGTAAACCCATAATTGTCGACTTTAACACCTCAAGGGATTTCGACCCATTGGCATCGAAACAAAGGAATCTTAAGTAATACATAATCGAGCTCCCATATTTCCTCAATAACAACGTAATATGAGTCGAGTGCCCTTACTGCCCTGGCATCCTCCGAAATAGCAAGTAGTGTCACTCCACTACATTGCATAGTACTCTTCTCATCCTGAGTTCTTGTGTAAAATGAATAGCCGTTGATGTCATACCCCTGCCAAGTCCCTATAGTAAATCTAGGCCCTCTGGCCAACCATGTAACAACTTCATCTACGTCGCCCTCAGAAGCTTGCAGGACTCTATTTTCGATCCACCCAGCAAACTTCCTGTTATGTTCTCTGGTGACCCAAATCTCTGGCTTCGAAGGATTCTGTTTCCATAACATTTCCTTATGCTCGTGTATGTATGGCTCCACCCCCGTCATGTACTATAAGACCTAAAAATGGGCTTTTGCATACAGATCACTAGAGGGGACGACTGCTTTAAATCCAATCGTTCCAATGCCCTGAAGTCTACCCTCATGCCGGGATATAGGAACGCCAATCGGGTCAATTCCTTACATATCCCTTCAAGATACCCATAAATCTCTCAAATGGATACATGTAGTGTAGGAACACGGGTCCACAAAACTTAATTTCTCTGACAAGGTGAACAATTAGATGGACCATAACATCAAAAAAAGATGGAGGGAAATACATCTCCAGCTGACAAAGAGTTGTAGTCACATTGCGTTGCAAATCGTCCAGTCCATCCAGATCAATTACCTGCAAGGACACAGTTGCAGCAAATATTCAGATCCAAAAAATCTGACAAGTTCCACGAATGGAGCTAATTAACTTGCTAGGAGTACACGCTTACGTACCTTGTCAGATATTGTGTTGAAGAAATAACATAGCTTTGTAATTGTCTCTCTGACTTTGACTGGGAGAATGCCTCTGATAGCAATGGGAAGCATTTGTGACATCAGTACATGACAATCATGGGACTTCATACCAACCAGTTTCAAGTCTTTCATGGACACAAGTTTTTTCAAGTTCGCAGAATACCCACATGGAACTTTGATACCATGTAGGCACTGACAGAGTTCTGTTTTTTTCTCTTTTTGACAAAGTATAGCAGGCCGGGGGGAGGTATGTCCGCTTTCCCTTCTCCAACGGTGCAAGCTCAGTCCTTATGCCCATGTCAAGCATGTCACGGCGAACGTTGATGCCATCTTTCATCTTTCCTGGAATGTTCAACAACAAACCAATCAAACTGTCACAAACATTTTTCTCTACGTGCATGACATCAATGCAATGTCGAACTTGTAAGTGCTCCCAATATGGCAGATCCCAAAGAATTGATCTCTTCTCCCAAACATTTTTTCTGGAGGTTTAGAACATTTACTGAACTCAACTTTGATGTCCTTCATGCGCAAGTAAAGCTCCTTACCAGTCACAAACACTGGGGCTGATCCTTTCTTAGGCCTCCCATTGAATGACTTCCTCTTCTTACGGTAGGCGTGATGCATCAGAAGGAATCTGCGGTGACCCATGTACACTGTTTTTTTGCAGTTCGATAACCACATGCTTTCAGTTTCATCCAGGCAAATAGGACAAGCCTTGCCTCCTTTCGTACTATACCCCGACAAATTTTCATAGGCCGGGAAATCATTTATGGTGCAAAATATCATGGCCCACAACATGAAATTCTCTCGCTTATGTGCATCCCACACCCCTTCGCTCCACAATTTATGTAAGTCCTCGACTAACAGTGATAGAAACACGTCAATATCATTCCTGGGTTGTCTGGGTCCTGAAATTAGTAACGATATCATGATGTACTTGCGCTTCATACATAACCAAGGAGGAAGATTGTAGATGCATAAAAGAACCGGCCAAGTGCTATGTCGACTGCTCATATTTCCGTGTGGATTCATACCATCCGTACTCAGCCCAAACCTTATATTCCTCACTTCGCCGCCAAACTCACCGAATGTTCTGTTAATGTTTCTCCATTAAATAGAATCAGCTGGATGTCTTAGTTTTCCGTCTTGTTTCCGACCTTCAACATGCCAACGCAAGTACTTCGCATCTTTCGGATTTGCAAACAACCGTTTCAATCTAGGAATCACAGGCAAATACCACACAGTTTTGGCCGGAGGCCCTTTCTTTACCTCATCACATCCATTGTGATAAATTCTGTCCCCATGCTTATACTGCGATGCACCGCATCTTGGACAAACATACAAATCCTCGTACTTGTTACGGTATAGAACACAATCATTTGGGCATGCATGTATTCTTTCGATTTCCATTCCCAACAGACACAATAATTTTTTGGCCTGGTAAACCGATCTTGGCAACTCATTTCCCTCTGGAAGCATGTCCGCTAACAGATCCAATAGCGCCGTGAAACTCTTATCGCTCCAACCGTTGCTTGCCTTCAAGTTATATAATCTCAACACAGAAGACAACTTTGTAAATTTTGCACATCCGGGGAACAAAGGCTTCTCAGAATCAACAATTAATTTCTCAAATTTAGCTAAATCATTTTCGCTGTAATCTTCTTCTACATCACGTAACATTTCATCTAAATTGTCGTCATCTACATGGACTTCCGAATGAACATTACCAATGTTCTGATCATGATCATCATTACTGCAATCCACTTCCGGGTGCTGCTGAGTGGTAGCGGTGCTCGTTTCCTCAAGATCTTCACCATGCCATATCCAACGGGTATAGCGTGCGTTAAAACCACGACGAATCAAATGACTCCTAATCTGATCAGAGTTGCCAAACCTTTTTAAGTTCATACAATCTATACAAGGACAATGCATATCTTTCTCTTCCTTCTTCGCCTTTTCTTTGTCAGCAAATTTAATAAACCCATTCACACCCTCCAAATACTCAACAGTAGTATGTTTTATTCTATACATCCAATATTCTCGGTCCATCTACAATTATTTCACAAAATTGACAAATTGAAATAAATAATTAATGACTCAGGGCATGCATATATGCATGAAATATCATCAATTAGCTAGGCCATATGTGTGTACAGCTGCTTAATTACATTAAATGGATATGTATGAAACCCTAATTAACTTGATGCATTAATTGGAAGAGCCAGCTAGCTAGCTACTTAACTTCAGCAAGCTATAGCTAGCTAGCCAACCTAGCCTTCAAGCTAGTTTGGAGCTACATGTATCTAGTTTAATGAATTGCAAGTAGAGAGAGAGAGGGAGAGTGTGAAAGAGTGATCGAGAGAGAGAGAGGGAGGTGATGAGAAGATGACAATACCGAGGGGGATCGAATTATCAACCTCTCAGCTAGCTTCTCCAGATCACTCTAGCTTGGAGCGTGGATGCACATACGGTAGAAATGATTCCAACATGCAGAGCGCAGAGCAGGGGTCGACTTAATTAAGTTGTATAATTTTACTATCGGTTCAAAAACACAAACCGATAGTAAAATAAGGGTAACAATTAGTTTATATGACGTCATTTTACTAGCGGTTTTTTTAGATAACCGATAGTAAATTGTACTCTATTATATCGGTTTGTACAGTAGTAACCGATAGTAAAAAGTTCGTAATTTCACTATCAGTTACGAAAGAAAAATAGATAGTACTATTTCATCTATTATATCGGTTGGTACAGTACGAACCGATAGTATAAAGTCCGTAATTTTACTAGCAGTTACGAAAGAAAAACTGATAGTGCTATTTCATATATTATATCTGTTGGTACAGTACAAACCGATAGTATAAAGTCCGTAATTTTACTATCAGTTACGAATGAAAAACCGATAGTACTATTTCATCTATTATATCGGTTGGTAGAATAATGACCGATAGTAAAAAATGTTTACATTTCACTAACAGTGTACCAGTGTATAACCGATAGTAAAAAGCCTCTTCTCCGCCGCTGTCGTCCTATTCTATCGGATTTTTCCCAGATTGCTTATAACCGTTAGAAGATATGGGTTAGTGGATTGCATTTCTGTAGTAGTGTATGAAAGAATTTATGTGCCGCAGCAGCGGTGATATTGCGGACTGGTTCAGCCTCGATCCACTTTGTAAACATGTCAATAGCTACAAATAAGAACTTGTAACTATTAACCGCCTGTGGCATAGGTCCTACAATATCTATCCCCCAGACCGCAAAAGGCCACGTTAAAGGGATAGTTTGCAAGGCATAAGCGGGCTGATGAACCTGTCTTGCATGAAATTGACACTGAGGGCATGTCTTGACCAAGTTTTTGGCATCACCGAGTGCCGAAGGTGATGAGGACATCACTCCTATGGATGCGTCAACTTCTCCAACACCACTTGTGTAAGGACCAATTACAAGGGCACGCGCACGTCAGCTAAATTACCAGGTGAGCTCATTCCTAAGTTTATGTGAAACTACCGTAGAGGACGAGTTACTACCTAATGATATTATTCTTGTACTTAGAAATCATGGTTTGGATCAGCGAGGATGTCACGATGCACCGAGATGAGCCAAGGTTCGAGTTGATCCCGACATGGACGCTCGTTCGGAATGCAGCGACATGTCTGTCTTCAAACGGACGCCCAGGCCACATACGAAGTCCGTTTTTGACGTTCTACCACTTCACGGAAAACTTAGGAGATAAGCTTTCCAACGCATCTGGTCCCACCGCCAAAATCTTTCTAGGTCACTGGGAATCATCCAAACAGTGCGTGCAAGACAGAGTCGGCTGGTGCTGCATCACCTCTTTTTGGGCCTTCGGCCCATGTATCTTAGTTAGGCTGCAACCTAAACTCTAGCCGCCGCCTCTCTCTCTCTCTCTCATATACATACTCTGTAGCCGTCACAGGGAGACTTGGGTTTTGCTTAGATTATTCTGCCTTTGCAGTTTCGCCGTAGATTGGTTTGTGGAACCCCAACTTGTGAGCTTAATTCAATTTGATTTGCAATTTCCAGATTGCTTCTTCTACGTTTTTGCTTGTGCTCTCGATTCGCTTGCAGAAGTTAGCCTTCTTGGTGAGGTCAACCGCGTCTTGGCACGGTTGATAACCAACGGAGTAGTGGTGTAGCGATTACTGGGTTCGATCAGTTCTAATCAGAAGCCGAATCGTACACGTTGAGATCTCCACCAAATCGACTTATCATCTACCTGACGGAAGATCGGGCACCCCGTGTTTCATCAAGTGGTATCAGAGCCAAGGTTTCCTGTCAGGTATCCTCTCTGCTCGTCGTTCATCTTCTACCTAGAGTCCAGAAAAAGCCAAAAAAAGAAAATTTGTGATCATAATCTTCCGATGTCCAAACCACTTTGAGCCTTTTGCAATTTTCGTTTTCAGTTTTGCATTGTTGAATTTGTGTCCGTGGTCATCGTCGTATTGCTGGTCAATTCGTGTTCTTGGTCTAGGTCGAGTATCAAATTCCAATCCTAAACCGAAACCAAATTCGAGTCGCAATCGCTCCGGATTTCCCTTTTGCGTTGCTGTTTTTATAAAGACAATATCTTTATCGTATGAACACCAATTTGGGCGATTAAATAGTCTAAATTGTATCTCTCGAAGAGTTCTACAACTTTGTTCATTGCACCAAATTCCAGAAATGCCATATTCATGGCAAAAATCGCGTTGGAAGTTAATCTGTTTCATCTCAGAGTAATCTGTACAGCCTGTATTTCGGGGGCCATATCTCCTAGTTCCATACTCCAAATTAGGTTTTCCATATATTCAAATTGATGAGAAAGAAAAGGGCTACAATTTCCTAGTTATAAGTTTTTGCGTTTGAGGTCTCTAAGAGCCCCAAATTATTATTGGAAGTTTCTGCAGAGCATCTTTGCTAAACTGCCGAGAGTATTGTGACAGGATTTGTGCGTAATTCTTAAATTTTGAGTTGTAATCCATTCTTTGCAGCACTCTTATAAAAAAAAAAAGAAAAAGACAAGTGCATAAAAAAGAGCCTCACGAAAAGAAAGATTAGCAAAAAAAAAAAAAAAAAAAAAGATCAGAAGTGCTTGCATCCTTTCATGTCCATCGCCTGTACCGATCACTTTGCTTACTTGAACTAGTTTTAGGAACGCGTTTAGGCCAGCAACTGTGACACGTACTTTGGACATTTATTCAGCTTTGTTATCTGATTTCAGTTATTTCTAATCCTTTGCTTATATACAATTGCCTTCCGAGCTCCACCTTCTTCTTATCAGAACAGGATTCAGCCTTGCAATCGCCTCACTCACGCCCCATGGTATCACGAACCAGCCACCGGTTGTACCTTCTACAGTGTTGGTAAGATCCTTGAAAGAACGTGGTAAGACACTTGAGGGCGAGTGAATCCACATACCACCACCTAGTAGTTTATAGGGATAATACTTTGTGTTATCTTTGTTCTTACTAACCATGACAAGACCGCAAACCAGAGCTAGAACTGCTGCTGAGGAGGATGACCTTTGTAAGCTCATTCTTGATATGAACGAAGCCCTCAACAAGAGCATCCAAGAGCTCATGGACAAGTTCACGAAGGATAAACAAGACAATCAGAACAGTATCGAGGGGCTAGATCGTCGTATCTTTGATCTTGCTGGCAGGGTGGAGAATGTGGAGAAACAACAACCTTCTAATGGAACAACGATCCAACAAGACAATGAAGTCGATGAGGAGTCCAACGTGGGGGTTCTCCGCAACGACGGCGCCATGCGACGAGTTGCACGAGATGCACAATTACAGGAGCGACTGAGCCCCAATCATCAAGGTATGCGAGATAATAATGGTAACAATCACATTCGCAATGATGATCCTTTTGCTAAGGTTAAGTTCACCATACCTTCTTTTTCTGGTTTATATGATGCTGAAACATACCTAAATTGGGAAATGACCGTGGAGCAAAAATTTAACTCCCATTTAGTTCCTGAAATTCATCGAGTTAGACAAGCGACTAGTGAGTTCAAAGACTTTGCAATTATTTGGTGGAACGAACTAGTAAATGCTGGCATACAACCTGAAACTTGGGACATGCTTAAGAAACATATGCGCAATAGATTTGTTCCTCCTTCCTTTAAGCATGACTTGCGTAAAAAATTACAGCGCCTAGAATAGGGTAGCAAGTCGGTAGAGGAGTACTATCAAGAGCTTCAGAAAGGCATGTTGCGTTGTGAGGTAATAGAGGGTGAGGAGGATAAAATGGCTCGCTTCTATGCTGGGTTAAGAAGTGAAATCCAGGATATTGTTGATTACAAGGACTATAATAATGTGAATAGGTTGTTCCAACTTGCTGTTTTGGCAAAAAAAAGAATTGCAGGGACAGCAACAACGGTCAAGGAACAGCTTTGGTAACTCCTTCACTCAGAGGCAGACGTCGGCGCCAACCAACTCAGCACCAGCTCCTGCTTTTCGGTCTGCTGCCTCCTCGGCGAGTAGGGCGCGTTCAGTAGCACCACCACCACCACCGTGAGCATCCGATGTGAGCAAATCTTCTAATGGGCAGACACCGGCAAAGTCGGCTTCTTCTGTAGCCTCCATGGGACGATCTACAAGTATAGTGTGCCACCGTTGCAAAGGAATGGACCATGTCATGAAGGATTGCCCAAGTCAGTGAGCCTACATCACGACGGCCGACGGTGGGTACATTAGTGCATCTGATGTAGAAGAAGAATTTGTTTTTGCAACTAACTATGCAGGTAGCGATCTTGATACGAACAACAATGTGGAGGAGTTTCTTGGGATTGATGCCACGGAAGATCACAAGACCCTCATTGTACAGCGGGTGTTGAGCACCCAAATGGAGCAGGCTGAGAAGATTCAACGCAACAATTTGTTTCAAACGTATCTTGTTGTCAATGATCAACGTGTTCGTGTTATTATTGATGGAGGAAGTTGCAACAACTTGGTAAGTTCAGATATGGTCAAGAAGCTTAGCTTGACTACACGTGATCATCCTCATCCTTACCATATTCAATGGTTCAACAACAGCGGTAAGGTAAAGATAACACAAACTGCAAAAATTCACTTTTCGATTGGATCATACCATGATTCAGCTGATTTCGATGTAGTGCCTATGCAAGCTTGTTCACTATTGTTAGGCCGTCCATGGGAATTTGATACTGATGCAACCCATCTTGGTAGAAGTAATAGATACACTCTTGTGCATAAAGGAAAGAAAATCACTTTGCTTCCTATGACCCCTACTGAAATTGTTCAAAGTGATAGGGAGAGAGCTGAAAATGAGAAGAAAGAAACATGCTTGAATCTGAAAATCAGCAAGTAGCTAAAACTATTTTTCCACCTAGAAAAGATAAGACCACGAGTTCTAGGTCAGCGGGAATTAAATTAAAGGGTGGCGTTATGCTTGCTACAAAATCTGATATTGCTGAAATTAATGATGAAGATGCTTTGTGCCACGCTTTGGTTTGCAAAGAGGCTTTATTTTCATTTGGTAATATTCCTAGCTCTTTGCCCCTTGCTGTTATTAACCTTTTGTTGGAGTTTGAGGATGTGTTTCCAACTGAGATACCCCCGAGACTACCACCTATTCGAGGACCAACCAGGAAGAGACTAAGGAAATTCAACGACAAGTCCAAGAACTTTTGGGTCGTGGATTTGCACCCATACTTGGGAGAAGAAGATGAGCTTGAGTCGAGGATGACTCCAATTCAAGAGGGGGAGGATAATGAGGACATCACTTCTATGGATGCGTCAACTTCTCCAACACCGCTTGTGCAAGGACCAATTACAAGGGCACGCGCACGTCGGCTAAATTACCAGGTGAGCTCGTTCCTAAGTTTATGTGAAACTACCGTAGAGGGCGAGTTACTACCTAATGATATTATTCTTGTACTTAGGAATCATGGTTTGGATCAGCGAGGATGTCACAATGCACCGAGACGAGCCAAGGTTCGAGATGATCCCGAGATGGACGCTGGTTCGGACTGCAGCGACATGTCTGTCTTCAAACAGACCCAGGCCACATACGAAGTCCGTTTTTGACGTTCTACCACTTCACGGAAAGCTTAGGAGATAAGATTTCGAATGCATCTGGTCCCGCCACCAAACTCTTTCTAAGTCACTGGGAATCGTCCAAACAGTGCGCGCGAGACAGAGTCGGGCTGGTGCTGCGTCACCTCTTTTTGGGCCTTCGGCCCATGTATCTTAGTTAGACTGCAACCTAAACCCTAGCCGCCGCCTCTCTCTCTCTCTCATATACATACTCTGTAGCCATCACAGGGAGACTTGGGTTTTGCTTAGATTATTCTGACTTTGCAGTTTTGCCGTAGATCGGTTTGTGGAACCCCAACTTGTGAGCTTAATTCAATTTGATTTGCAATTTCCAGATTGCATCTTCTACGTTTTTGCTTGTGCTCTCGATTCGCTTGCAGAAATTAGCCTTCTTGGCGAGGTCAACCGCGTCTTGGCATGGTTGATAACCAATGGAGCAGTGGTGCAGCGATTGCTGGGTTCGATCAGTTCTGATCGGAAGCCGGATCGTCAACGTCGAGATCTCCACCAAATTGACTTATCATCTACCTGACGGAAGATCGGGCACCCCGTGTTTCATCAGAAGGCCAGTAAAAACCCTGTCAAAAAGCTTTCCCGACAAGTGTGCGAAATGACGCGTGCGCACCACACACACACCGTCATGGATTTCTTTCAAGAGGGACTTACCTTCCTCTTGAGAAATACAATGCATGAATACTCATTGAGTACCCTTCCTATACAAAACCCCTTCTATAACTTTGTACAGGAGTGCTTTTCGAATGAACCGATCACTTTCGGTTTCATCCTTGGATAAGGTCCCATGTTCGAGATAGACCCTCAATGGATGTGTCCAATCTTCTTCATGTCCAAGGTTGGTAACGAAGACTATTACCGGGTCATCTTCGACTGTAGTCATGATCGAAGGATGTTCTAAGTGTTCGATGAACACTCCTGCCGGAGCAGATGTACGTGAGGATCCAATTTTAGATAATTGGTCTGTGAGAATGTTGTCCTTTTGCGGGATGTATTGGACTTCAAAATGACTGAAGTGTTTTTCCAATCTCCTCACTTCCCCCAGGTAATGAGCCATTGTCTCATTGGAGGTGCTGTACTCCTTGTTTACCTGGTTTATGTCCAGCTATGAGTCTCCCCTCACCACTAATCGACGGACTCCGAGGAAATTTGCAGCCCAGAGCCCTACAATAAGACCCTCATACTCTGCTGCGTTGTTAGTCGCAACAAGATGTAATTGAATGAGATACTTGATTTGGTCGCCCTGAGGCGTGACTAAGACCACTCCAGTCCCCAAGTGTTGAAAACTGTGAGAGCCATCAAAATACATCATCCAGTGGTCGGTGCATGCTAAGTCTTTAGATTCTTGCATAGGTGGGTCAGGGTTAGTCCATTCGACCACAAAGTCTGCAAGAATCTGAGACTTGACCACCGTGCGAGGGTTGAAATGGATGTCAAATGCTCCAAATTCCACAGTCCACTTCGCGATTCGACCAGATTTCTCCGGGTTTCAGATAATATCTCCCAAAGGGAAGGACGAGGGCACTGTAATTTTATGTTCTTGAAAGTAATGTCGTAGCTTGCGGGAAGCCATCAGTAGTGCGTAAAGTATCTTCTGGACCTCAGGGTAACGCTCCTTAGGACCATGAAGTACCTCACTTACGTAATAGACAGGTTGTCGCACACCTTCTCATTCTGCGATCAGAATCGCATTGACCGCATGAGGTGTGGCAGTCAAGTAAAGAAGTAGTGGTTCCCTTGTGATCGGAGAAACCAACACTGGCGGACTGGATAAGTATGCTTTAACCTCCTGGAACGCTTTGTCGGCTTCATCTGACCAGGTAAAACCATGGTGTTTTCGAAGAGCTTTGAAAAAAGGTAATCCCCTCTCGCCTAGTCGTGATATAAATCGACTTAAATCTGCCATGCAACCTGCTAGGCATTGGACATCCTTCATGGTCGAAGGAGACCTCATTTGCTCGATGGCCCTGATTTTTTCGGGATTAACCTCGATTCCTCTAGAACAAACAAGAAAGCTTGGAAGTTTACCATATGAAACCCCGAAAGAACACTTTTTCGGGTTTAATTTTATTCCAAATCGGTTTAAATTACAGAAGTTTCAGCAAGATCATCTAAATGAGTCAAGCTTTTTACAAACAAATCATCCACGTAAGCTTCAAGATTATACCCCATCTGCGAAAGAAAGGTCTTTTGCATCAAGCGCTGGTACGTGGAACTAGTTTCAGCTTTTCCTCTAGTCGAGGGGTGACCTTGATCGTGTTCGCAGGTGTGGTGGTGATCTTGACATCCTGAAGGGGAAGTTGATCTACCAACTCCAAGGATAATCGATCGCAAGTCAATGCCACATTGCGGCTGCCTCGGACCGAGATAACGCCTTTAGGGCCAGGTAACTTACTGCACTGATAAGCATAGTGCGTCGCCATCATAAATTTAGCGAGAGTTGACCTACAAAAAATCGCATTATAAGCCAAATCACAATCAATTTCGTCAAAAGTAACCAATTCTATTCGGAAATTATCTGGTTCACCCAGTGTCATTGGGAGCACCACCTGTCCCATTGGCATCATCGAGGGAATGGGAATTATCCCATAAAATGGATGAATTATGGGTTTTATTTTCGAACGAGGGATTTGCATCTCGTCTAATGCCTTGACCAACAAAATATTCAAGGAACTACCTCCGTCGATCAGGACCCTTTCGACTCTCGCATTACTGATAATTGGGGTAATGACCAATGGTAGTCTCAATGGTTGAGTAAGCCTAATGGGACAATCAGAGCGATCAAATGTCAAAGGAGTGTCCGACCAACAGGAGTATTGAGGTTCACCAAGAGGAGCTTCCGCTTGGTTCACCTCTCGATAAAATGCTTTAAACTGACGTTTAGAAACAAAAGAGGAGGTACCTCCAAAAAAGACATTAACATAATTACGAGGTACCTGGTAGGACATTTCTTCGTCCCCGTAGGCGTCTATAAGCCCGCAAGTCTGCTCTTTTGGTGGCAAAGTTGGCATTGGCCCAATTCCCTGGTAAAAGTCATCTAGTTGCTTCAACCATCTCCGGCAGTTCTTGAGGTCGTGTCCCGGAGAGTTGTGGATCGGACACCACTTCTTGCCTTCCTGCGAGTTAGTTGGTTTTTCTGCTGGTCGGCGTTGCGGCCACCAGAAGTAGTTTTATTTTTAAATGAAAACTTGTTACCTTTCACTGGTGGAGGCTTTTCTACAACTGCGACCTCTCGGTACTGTCCGGTTTGATTCTTTTTAGACTTCTTTGATTTCCCGCCCGATGAAGACTCTAGCTTCTTGCCCGTATCTTCTTTTTTACGTCCTTGAGACCTGGTTGGGGCGGCAAATTCCCCTTATCCACCATCCTATTCTACTCAACGGCCTCGGCCGCATCAGAGTAGTGGTTGGCCATATCAAAGAGATCGGCTACTGACCGAGGAGGGTGGATAAGTAGATCTTCCGTGAACCTCTGATACTGAACGGCGTACTTAAACGCCCTGATAACGGAGTTATCGGATATGTTTGGGATGGTATTTCTCACCCCGACAAACCTGTTAACAAACTGGCGAAGAGTTTCCGTAGAGGTTTGTCGTAGGCGATGAAGATCGTCTTGTTTCCCGGGTTTCTGATAACAATTCTGGAAATTGTTGAGGATGCAGTCGCACAACATTTCCCAATTATATATCAAACCCTCGGGCTGATTGAATAGCTAGGTCCTTGCCGGTCCCTCAAGGACTGTCGGCAAGTAATTGGCCATGACGCGATCATCCCCACCCGTCGCTTGGATAGCGTTGATGTAAATTTGAAGGAATTCCGACGGATTCTGGGTCCCATCAAACTTCTCAATAGCCCCCGGCTTAAACTTATCCGGCCAGACGACCGCACGGAGGCCTGGCGAGAAAGCCTTACAGCCAACGTAGGGACTGTGGAGAGTTCCGCGATGCCCAGCCTAACCACGAGCAATTTAACGCGATGGAGATGCGCCGCGTGGTCCCAGACGAGAATGCACAGGAATTCGATCTCGATCATGAGAACTTCCCACGCGTCTGGATTTGTCATGCCGAAGTGATCCGGATGGCAGTCGATTACGCCTACCATGACTAGAGTAAGAATACTCCTTTTCATGGGAACGTATTGTAGACCGGGAGGAAGCTGTAGAGGTTGCATCGGATGCGACCTCGTCCAGCTTCTCCGCCAGGATCCTAGCAAAAGCCAGTTTGTCCGCGTCTGTAAGGGTAAGAGGAAAATTACACAAGACCTCCGTGATAGATCGAAGTCGGCCATGTGTACTTCTCTTTGGTGCGCCTGTAATCGTTTCTTCATCCGCCGGTGAATATTCTGGGGGTAAAGAAGGCGTCTGGTTGCGCCTGCGACCAGGTAGGCCACGAGAGGAACTAGGGGCGGCATCATAACGAGACTGCGCATTTTGCAGAGCCTCTAGGGCTATTCTGCGGAGTTCGTCGTCTCGTCACTCATGGTCTTGATCCTCCTTTTGTTTGCGTTCTTGTTCCTCCTTTTGACTGCGCTCCTGTTCTTCCCTAGCAATCCGCTGATCGAGAGTTTCCTCCGACAAGGTAGCGAATTCTCTGGGGAGTGAAGCTGCAGAAGGAGAGAACATCTCTGTTTGTTCCGAGTCGGACTCAAAATCAAAGAGAGAGTGGAGGTTATCAGGATCAAACCTCCCCAGACTGAGTTCTCGGTCACTGCCATCCTGGTCCCTGTCGTGTCTGCCACGACTGTGACATCACCTGTGAGGAGCCCAGCTCGGTGCAGCTGGTCCCTTAAACCACTTGACTTCCCAGGATGAGTCAATCACAGGAATACATTGAAGCAGCAAAATAATACAGTAGTCATAATTGTATGGCCATCAGGCCTTAGTACAAAACGAGGTACAGTGCCTTACAAGGCACAAGGGTCTAAGAAAATAACACATCTAGTCGGCGGAAGCTAGGCCCAAAAGCAATCCACAGGAAACAGAGGTTGACAGTAGACAGCACCACATCAGGGCTCCGGAGGAAACTGCTCATCATCTCCTGGGTCCGCAGCATCTTCAGGGCATTCTCCAAGGTCGTAGAACGCTCCATCTATTGAGGAGTTGTTGCAAGGGTGAGTACTTATGTACTCAGCAAGTCATAGGGGAGGTAGAGATATAGTTACAGTATAAATGACATGAGCCTATGCTATTGGGGAAAGAGTGAAGGGTTTTTCCCAAAATACATTTCTTTCTCAATTCTTACTCAACTTCTGATCATACCCATGGCAGTAAATAAATCATATTGATGGTGATACATATATCCCATATCCAAGGCGATATATCCTCATATCACATTATTTCTATTCAAGCCTTTCTATCTTATACTCATAACAGTATTTCATAACTTAGGGCATAAACCACATGCCTCTTAATTATCATATGATCTCTATATTATGGTATTACCGCGACACGTCAACACATGACAGCCCACGGCAACGCCCCTTATCATGACAACACATGCCACTTGGATAATCTTGAGCTAACAACACATGACAGCCCACGGCAACGCCCCTGCAGCCTAGTATTAACAGTATCCCTGCCCGGTAAATGGACAATACCGTCCCAAGCACCGTTGTGGGTCCTCCCCACTGCCTTACTTCCTAGCCTGGGTCTATGTTCCCGCAGGACACATAACCTCTTTTGATTACAGTCGCGCACGACTTAATCTGGCGTAGGGCGTCTTCCTTCTTTACACCTTATCCTCTCATAATTTTTCTGATCTCACATCACTCATGGACGAACTGCGTCCCACCAGTTTCCACGCGGGAAACCGGATCGACAAGCCATGCAGGGAACTGCTAATACCAAGAAAGCTACTAGATTGCGCCTGTCCCATACCAGGTAAGTGGTTGGTACGTTTTTCATGCCACTAGACGCATAACACAAGGTTCTAGTCCTTACATGCCAGTGACCAGATCATACCACAAACCATGCACCTTCAGTGCCTACACATTCAGTGCAGCCAAGCACCTCCAGTGCTACCACCATTCCATACCAAAATACTGGTCACGGCTAGGGGTTCTATTTCATGAATATAAATGTACATGTTTATACTTTTATTAGTTCGTGGCTTACTATCTTATCAAGTTCACATTCCTCAAGTATTCAATCTATCACTGCCATCATATCATTGATCTCAACACATGCAATATTAATGAGATATCTACTCATGGAATAGCATAGCAATTCATAAAATATGGGTTTCAATATGATCAAAGTATGACTTGCCTTCTGCGTCGTAAGTATCAGCAGTTGATGATGGTTCAGCGTCAAGATCTTCAACCCCGGACTCTTGCTCTAAACAAGATCAAACAAGCAAACAGGCATTACAATTCATTCTATTCTCACTAACCTACTACATGCAAAGATGCAAGGAGAAAATACTCTGGGAAAACAAGCTTTGGAAGTGATTAGAGTTAAACTGTGGGGATCAGGGTTAAAATTAGTTGTCAAGGTTTACAAGGTTCCAAAATATCAGGGTAATATCAAGTTTGTGACTGGTTCGCCCAAAAACAGCGAATGTCTTTAGGTTGGCATTCGGTTCAAGGCATCGACATAAGGTCGATGGATGATAGAGGGCTCAACTCAAGTTGTGACAGTAGAGAAAAGTGTAGATCACAACATCAGGAGTCTAAGGGACAAAGTTATTTCCAAGTTTCATGGCTGGAAGTGGGTGAAAAGGCTCAATGCCACTGGCTGACATAGGCTGACAGTGCTCTAGAATGGCATTGACATGGTTTGAACAGTTTCCAGTGGCCAAAGTGGGTTTTGATTCAAGCATATGGTGCACAAGGTAGTGAGACAACTATTTGACAAAGTAATTTCTGTTTTACACGACCAGAGGTGGGTGAACAGGGCTAATGCCACTGGCTGACATAGCCTGGCATAGGGTTGACATGGCCAGAAACTAGGGTTAGCCTTATCTTTTGACTCAGGGCTCCAAATGATGCACCACTTTGTCTGGTGGTTAGGCATTTGTAACAGGAACAAATGTCTCAACAGGACCTAGGGCAGGAGATGGCCGGAAAGTGATGAAAACCGGCGAAGAACACGGTGGCCGAGCTGTTCTCAACAGTTTCTGGACCAAACTTTGGCATGGCGATACCTCTTCATCTGGGCCGATCCAGGTGTCGAGCTAGAAGGCAAAAATACTCATGGGGTCGAGGCACATCTACTAGACAAGGTGGTTGGGGTTGAAACGGCCGGGAACAAAATCCGGCGACCGGAGCTAGGGAAGAAGACACAAAATTTGGGCATTTCTGTTCTAGGGCAAACGAACTCGAGCCCTTGCTTGAGGGGGGTCTCTGGGGCATACAAAAGCTATGTGTGAAGTTGAATTCACCAAACATTCAACAGATAAGCTAAATCAGCAAGCACAGTGAACATGCACGGTTGAATTTGGGGGTTTTTCACATTTTAGCAAAATTGATGATTCTAGTTGCTTAGATGTGTTCCACACAGTCCACTGATCAATATTGATCACAGGCTCGAGAGCTAAATCGGTTTAATTGGGGTTTAATTGCTCGCCGGAGTTGTCGGGGAAAAACAGCAATTCCCGGCGATGAGGTGCGATAGAACTCAATTGGCTGCTACTACACAGGTAAGTGGTTGAGAGTAACTCACTGGTAGCTTCAATTTGGAGTTCGGTGCAGTGGATTGGCCTGGCACCGTGAGCCTCTTCTCGAGCTCGCCGAAGAAGACGAAGACGACGGCGTGGTTAGGGATTTTGGGTGGTTCTGGGTGTGAGTGTGTTTGAGCTGAGCTGGGGTGGCTTTTATAGGCACAGCAAGGGGCTTGCAACGGTTGGAAATGCACGGGGAAGTGAAGCGGGCTGGAGGTGACAACACGGCTGCATCCCGGCGAAGTGACGCGCTCCAGCGGCCGTGCCGGCTTTAGCCTGCTGCTCTGGTGGAGGTGAAGGCGAAGTGATGCTTCCCCAAGGCATGCTTGAGACGTGGCGCAACTGTGCTGCCGTTGTCGGGCGCGTGCGCGGGAGAACGAAGGCGCTGCTGGCGGGCGAGGTGATTCCACGGTGGCGAACACGATGCGCACACGCGGCAGGGAAACAGTGGCTGGGGTGGCAACGCTGGAGATCGCCGGCGACGAAGCCGCAGCGGTGGCAACGGCGACGACCAAACTCCGGCGCTCGTGGTCGTTTGAACGGCCTGGTCGTGCACAGCAGCCTGTGGTCGAACCAGGGACTGATTTGCGATGATTTTTGGTTTGGCTTTGGACTAAACTGCAAATCTGGTCTTTGAGAGGTTTAATTTGAGATTTGATTTCATGGCTGAGTATAACATTTCTATTAATACCCATTTAGCTCAAATTTGGAGAAAGTTTGATAAGATTTGAGGGATTTCACCTATTTTCGAAAATAGGGTAAAATTAGGGTAAACTAAATCTGGATTTTGTCGATCTCGAATTCTGGTGATTGGAGAGAAATTTTGAAGTCTGATCAAACAGGAGATCTGTATCAAATAGCATTTGGGAGGTGTTCCCTGAAGAAATTCTGGAGTTGGAATTGATTCGTGGATTTTAGCCTTTTTAGGCTTCCAGGTAAACAGAAAAGGACTTATTCGTAGTAAAATTTGGACTAAACTGCGAAATGTGTTTAGATGAATTAATCTGGCTCCCAACTTTTTGAAGTGAGTTGAGGATGAACCTAGGAACATATTCCAGGGGTTACTTGAGTCTGGATAAGGTTAAATCAAGATAACTTAATCATCTGGAAACTGGGGTACTTAGGGTAAATTTGAATTTTTCCTGTTTTCGAAAACAGAGAAAGGCTTAGGTACTGGGAGTTAGGGTCAGAATTTGATCTGGCTCCTGAAGACTTTTATCTTCAGGGTAACTGGTAGGTTAAATCTGGATGGTCAGATCTTGATCTGGATCTAGAGAATAGATTTGGAGATTTTTAGGGTTTGGGAGAGATTAGAGTTCAGCTGATCTGGCTACTACTACAGAGATACATGCATGCAGGGTTTTTATGCAAAACTTTTCACCCCCAAAACTAGGGTGTTACAGTCCCCGACGGGGACGCATGGTGACCGAGACTTGATTTTCCATACGGTGGAACTAACATGAAGTTCCGGACTTGTCTCTTCCATCCCCTGGTCGATGGACATGACCTGGGTAGGAGAAGACGTGTCCTCTTGACGTTCCTTCGGAATGTCTTCGCAATTGATCTCTTCCATTGGAATGGGATAGCTGGGCGAAGGCATTTGTATATACATAATCGTCGAGATCGAAGTCGTTCTCGGAATTATATGCCCCATACATGGCTCACCAAACCTCCGAATGAAGGGAAAGCACCTTGAGAAAAGGCCCCATGGTGGGCGCCAGTTGTCGACGATTTGGTCTCGGGGTCCTTAGTCGATCTTATGCAAATTTGTGAGTTGCGAGACCTTTTAGGGCGCTCCTCCAGGAAGGTAGGATGAGTAATGTCTGTATGAGCACAAGAGAATTTATACAGGTTTGGGCCCTCGATGGTGGGAGTAATAGCCCTACGTCTTGTTGTGATTTCACTATATGAGAAAAGTGTTTACAAAGGGGGAGGAAGAGATGATCACAGGCGAAGATCTCTTCTATATTAGTATCTATCTAACTATGTCTAAGTCTTCAGGTTACTTGGACTCCTGGTAATGCTTGTATGCTCAACCGTCCCTTAGAACGTGCATTGACCACCTCTTTATACTGAACAAAAGGGCGCCAACACGAAACGACCTTGGACGGTTTCTTGGATGCAGTTTTGTAAACCGCACTTAACTTGCACGCAGGCTTAATAAGTGCAATCAAGGGATAACCGCACATGTTAACCTCTTGGCAGTTGTCTTCATACGTGGGAAGATCCCCATGATACTCGAGATATGCCTGTTCAAAGGGTTAGACATTCTTGAGTTATTCTGGCCGCAAATAGTCAATGACCCTCTGACCGTGCACTGTCTGCGACTTCATGATCGCGCAAGGGCTGCGATCATGAATCATCTTTGTGTCCGCACCCTTCAGGTTGTCTGAGACCATAGCGACGGACTTATAGGCACACGTCTAATCTGATTCTATCTTGAACTAGTTGTATATTATTTTGAACTAGCTCGGGTGATAATCCTCGTCAGCTAGCCCCCAAATTTGAAGAAAATGAAAAGACATATTTGCTTCAAATTTTTATCCTGCATCAAATTATGAACCTGACGTTTCAACTTCAACTAAAAATATTCCACCGTGTGACGGTTCATATCCCGAGAAAAACCGTGAGTTTTTCTTGACAGGTAATAATGACTTAATTGACCCATCGTGATGGCAACCGTAAGTGTCTTTTAAGAACCCAAGACGTGTGTGGAAATGAACCGACGCCTTCTGGCTCTATAAATAGAAGAGCTTTTAGGTTCTTTGAACTCACGAGTTTTTATATCTTGACTAAGTCTTTTATAGCCATTTCTCCTCTCTGGTCATACCCTCTAATCCTCTTATTCTTGTCTTGATGGTGAATCAAGACCCCAAGAACATTATAGAGATTGAGAGTGATGAAGAAGAAGTGATACCTGAACTCGACCACGACTTCCAGAAGGTAAGACTTTTCTGGAACTCTTGTTCAGGTCGTCGTTTTACATCCTGATCATTTCCAAATGCATTTTGGGAACTTATAGGTGACTGAGGAATTGATTCATCCAAAGAAGAAGTCAAAAGTTGATGAAGGATCCTCCAGTGGAGTTTCATTCATGGGTACAAAGGTTGGGGATGCATCATTGCACTCTCTTTCCTTGTCCCAAGTAGTTCTCCCTGTCCATGTAACTTGGCAGGTTGAACCCTCATCTCCACCTTTGAGATCCATAATAATCCTTCAAAGCTTCCATCTGCTTCTAGGGAAAGTTTCACACCTCTGCGATCAGACGATCCTCAGCTTTTGTCGGGTGATCTCCTTCCCAGGGGAAGTACCTCATCCTCCTGTCCAACTTTACTGGGAGGATTGGTAATTATCTTCATTCTCTCTGCTGGTCATTTTATCTTTAAAAGTAACGCATACATGTGCAGGAGATGAAAATCTCTGGAGCCCCTAGCGACCAGCCTGCTAAAGTCCAGACTCTTTTTGGTGAGAGTGTATCCCTCGAGCAAACTCTCCAAAAAGAAAAAGAGGCTCTAGAGAAGAAGACCGATGAGATGTCTTCGGCCATTCTACATCTGGCAGAATGTTACGACAACTCCCACGAAGAGGCGTGCCAATTCCTCTTGGAGAGGGACTATGCTCGGCAGCAGCGAGAACTCTCTGATATGATAAGGAATAATAGCGCTTCTTTGATTCGGGATGATGTAGATAGCTTTAGAGCCATAGCCAGTTCTCTGGGGGCAGTCAGTGTTGATCCCACTGATGTTAACATGTCCCTGGGAGAACTTTGTAAACGGCTATCGGACCAGGTCGATGCTTTGGTCGCCCGTGTACCTTTTGTACGTAAAGATTGTCAGAAATAAAGAATTTTTTTTCTTACATTCTTGATCTCTTAAAAGGATTATGTAAAACTTATAATCCAAATTAAGGTTCTTTATATTCTGTGAGAAGAAATGGTTACACAAGAATGCTTCTGCGACCAAAAATACACAGGTAGGTTTCTGTCCGAAACCGGCTCAGGACAGCTCTTTGGTCTCAGAATAGCGTTGAGATCGTAGACTGCAATCAGAATCAGTGCTATGATCATAGCACCATATCTTGACCGTGGGGAGACCACAGACGTTGCGATCACCTACATTGTAGCGAGCACAGAATTGCATTGTGATCAATATAAGTTTATTCCAAAGTCGTAAGGAATTATTTCCTTAATAAACTTTAAGAATTTCTCATATTTTTATCTGTGCCATTACCCCCGAATGTGAAATAAAATGATACATTCTATTTTGGATTCATTACTGGGTATGGATAACGAGTTACAAGAGGAAAGGCACCCATTATGGGAAATTAATAAAAATATCCGGTGAAGGGTTGTCTCAGGCATATAAAAGGAAGAGGTGGCTTACTGGGGAAGCCTCATAGCCAAAAACCCTTCGTTGCCTTAGATATTCTTGCCACACAAAACCCTCTTTTGCACACCTTGTCTTCGTCGTCTCCAAAGCCATCACCTTTTTCCTCAATCCTCTATAGTAATGGCATCCTGGAGCTGATTTGTCCACCACACAGAGGAGAGCCTAGTGGCACTAGATAAAGAAGAAATTCTCCCCCCACAGCTGCTGATCAATTGGCGGCCAGCGGAGAAAGATCAAGAAACCCCAATCGTCCAAGAGGGCGAATTGGTGATCTTCGAGGAGTACTTACGCTGCGGGTTCCGACCCCCAGAGAGCGAGTTCCTGTTGGGAATCTTGGACAACTACGGGTTGGAGTTGGTGAATCTCCACCCAAATGCGGTTCTCATCCTGGCGATTTTTCAACATCTGTGTGAAGCTTTCGTCGGAGTGCTTCCAAGCGTGGGGATTTTCCGACGCTTCTACTTCTCGGCATGGTCAAAGAGTGCCAATGCCGCTGGGTGCATCTACTTCGTCATAAGGGAGAAGAAAAAGTACCCATTCCCACCTCTACTGGATTTTGTGCACGGGTGGCACCATAAATGGTTCTATTGCACCCCTCCGTCGGAGAGTGGACTGTGGTTCGCAAACACCCAGCCGGAGAAAGCCAGTGAGTTAGACTCCATTCCTTCTTTGAGTGCAGAACTGAAGAAACAAGCTCAAGCCATTCTTCACTTAGTCCAGTAGGGCTTGACCGCGCGTGACATTATCGGCGATTTTGTGAAGAATAGGATGAGCCCCCGCGTGAGAGGGCACATCCGGCTTGGGAGGTGGAGTCCATGGCAGACAACACCTTAGATTATAACACTGGTATGTCCTCTAGCCAACAAAAATTCGCATTTTTACTGATGAAAGATGTTGTATTTTGCAACATGCTTGTTTGTGACACAGCGCTGTCTTTGTCCGAAATCAAAAAAAGGACAAACTACCTCCTACGGGCATATAATGCCACGGCGGAGGGAGCTCAAGGGTCGCCTCGCCCCTAGAGCTTAATTAATGCTGGCGACAATCTTAAACAAGAGCGCCGAAAGGTATGATTTTTCCCAACAAGCTCTGTTGTAAATCATCCACTTGTCTTGTGTTACCAAAAGTATTTTAAATAATACAGCTCCTGGGAAAATTTGCTGGGGCTATGTGTCCAAGTGAGGACGCTGGCCCTTCGGGGAGACCAGCTGCGAAGAAGGCGAAGAGGACCCCTTCGAAGCGCAAAATGAAGGAGCCTGCTCCCGGAAAACCTAAGAAGATCCTGGGAGGGGCTTCTTCACGAAAGAAAACTATAACTGCAAAAAAGACTGCGGTAAGATTTTTCGTACCCTCTGTAACCCCAAGTACGAGTGGAAATTACTTCTTTGTCGTACAGGGTGAAGGGAGCGAGGATGAGGAAGACGACATTCTTCTAGTTCGTCGCAAGAGGAAACCGATTGACCTTTTGGGAACAAGCATCCCAGAGAGATCAGCCTCCCTTCAAACCGACGAAGTCTTGTCCCTGACTGCAGGGACAGGGACGGCTACAATGGGCCACGCGACCACTGACAATCCTATGGTTACGGGCGAAACCCCTGCTCCTGAGTCTTGCGAAGCCCTAGGACTGATAACTCCTCCCTTACTGATCGAGGGAGCGACTGTGGTAAGAATCCTCACAGTCTTGTATGTTGTCATTCCTTTGCACATACTCATAGGATTGTGTACATATAGGGAGATGAGGATACTGTCCTATTTAAGAAAAGGAAGACAAGGACAAAAGATGATTCTTTCCTAGGAGCACCCAGTGGGCTTCTTTCTCCCGGGAGCTCATCATTGAAACCCAAACCATGGGTGGGGTTTCGAATAAAGTAATAATTTCTCCTATCGCCATCTAGAGATGACTGACAGCAGGCATTTTACCTTACAATCTGTTTGTTTATTTTTAGGCGCAGGGATGCTGCGCCCAGTACTCTGGAAACCTCGACAAGCCTTGGCACAACACCCACAGTAAAGGTCGCGGAAGAGCCAACTTCTACTCCCATGGTCGAAGAAGTCCTTCAGGCCATCGTGGAGGGATTAGCAGCGGAGATCCAATCCCAAGGGATGAAAACCACAGTCTCGGCCACAGAGGGGGATCAACAGGAAAGATCATCTACTTCCCCTGCTGTGGACACAACAAGTCTTGAGGCTGGACCTCACGCTGATGTTGAGAGTAGCTCATTCAGCGATTACATAGAGGTACGCAATAAACTCTTTTCATTATTTTTGAGCTCGCAAAAATTTAGGAATATCCAAGTTTTAAGAGCAATTCCTTATCGTGTTTTAGGACTTGACCCGGGTGGCAACCAAGTCAATAGCTATACCAAAGCATGTCGAGGTCGCGCAACGGGAGATCAGCTGGCTGCAATTGTAAGTGTGGTGCTCTCTATTCGTGTTAACTTGAATCCATATTTAAGCATAGCTGATCGTCTTTCTTGTTACAGAGAAAATGCCTTTTTGAACAAGAGCATGACTGATCGGGAGAATCAAAAAGAAGCTATAGCCGCGAGATGTTCTTCTCCTGAGAGGGAACTTCGCGAAGTGCAGCTAAAGCTCTCTTGTAAGTCTACTTCCGACCAGAATACATTATTTCATTACATGAACTGCTGTAAGAATAATCTGCCGTGTTCATGCAGCACAAGAGGATCAAATAAACCTTCTTTCAAGAGAAAAGAATGACCTTCAGGCGACATTGAGCTCCAAAGCTCGAAGATTGGTGTTGTCTGCACGGAGAACGAGAGTTTGAGAGCAACAATTCCATCGGCAGCAATATTCAATCCTCCATCTTCAAAAAGCTGAAGACAGTGGCAACCCTGCTCAAAGCTGATGTGGTCAAATCTCAAAAGATCAATCCTAGCTTTCGCGAGTTAGCCACATTGGTTGCGACTCAGGCTGAATCACTTCTCGAACATCTTCCTGAAGATACGAGGCGACAGGAAGAGGCGATGAGGACAAAAGTGTAATCTGTAGCCTCCGCCATCCTCTGCAGACTCCGTTTTCACCACGGCCCCGATCTTGATCTGAATCCAGTGGTCGGAGATACAGAAATCGAGAGTGAAGATCAGCTTGAGGCCATAATGGAGGAGGTCCGGCCCTTGATCGAAAACCTCTTGAAAGAACTTGGCTTATCTTAATTGTTGATGTAACAATTTTTTTACCTGCAAACATGTGATTATACAGTGCAAATGCATGCCTTAAATTTTGAAAAATGAAAGTACTTCTCTTCATTTCATGTTATGACCATATTCCCTCAGCCCCCCTCCTGAGATCATAAGTACTGAAGACCTAGTATTGTAATCTCAGGAAAAAATATGGGTGTTATGAATATCTAAGAAATGATTTAACTTAGATATGACCATCCGATCATACCGATACTGACCTTAATACAACACCCGGCCTTACTACGAACTGGTAGCCACTTGAATGATCAGGAACATGCCAGTAAGTCCCGTGTACGTTGAGAAACGGCTTATTGAGGGATTTCTTATCTGGATGCGACCATAAGATCGGCCAGCGAATCTGGTCAGGATATTGTAGCAAGATGATCATCAGCGATCAACCCCCGAGCAAGGCTCGTTATAAGTATGGCAAAGAAACGAACGTAACATGAGCCAAATGAAAGTACTCACAATTTTTGCTAAACCATGCTAATGGAACAGGAAAAAAGATTGGAGAACTTATACGTAGAACTTGCGTAGTTGATCAATGTTCCAAGTATTGGGCAAGATTCTGCCATCCTCCATTGCTAATCGAGCCGATCCTGGTCACGGTACTAAAACAACAGTGTAAGGGCCTTCCCACTGAGGAGAGAACTTATTGCGGTTAGACTGGTTTTGTATTTTTCGTAAAACCAGATCACCCACGTGAAGACTACGCGGCCGCATCCTCTTGCTGTGATATTTTCGCAAAGCTTGCAAATATACTGCTGACCTTATCAATGCTCGATCACATTTTTCTTCGAGGAGTGTTAAATCCTGAGTACGTTGTTCGATCTGATCAATCTGGTTGAATTGATCTGTTCGGACAGAACCAATACGAATTTTCGTAGGTAACACAGCCTCGGAGCCATATACCAATTGGAAAGGTGTCTCACCGGTGGCTCGACTATAGGTAGTACGTAGTGCCCACAAAACGGAGTAGAGTTCATCTACCCAAGTCTTTGGACGCGCCTTAAGGTGATCAAAAAGATGTTTCTTGATGCCTTGTAGTATCTTCCCGTTGGCACATTCGACGGCACCATTGCTCTGTGGATGAGCAACAGAAGCAAAGCACACCTTGGTTCCAATATTATCGCAATAGTCCAGGAAGAGACCGCTAGCGAATTGGGAACCGTTATCAGTGATGAGACGATTTGGAACACCAAATCGAGTGACGATGTTCTTATGAAAGAACTTCTGTGCCGCAGCAGCGGTGATATTGCGGACTGGTTCAGCCTCGATCCACTTCGTAAACGTGTCAATAGCTATGAATAGGAACTTGTAACCATTAACCGCTTGTGGCATAGATCCCACAATATCTATCCCCCAGACCGCAAAGGGTCACATTATGTCGCGCCCCGAAACTGGGACTACGACTACTCCTGAAGAGACCTAGCTCGCTGCAGCTAGTCCCATATATGCATAGCATACACATACCCTTGACGTCCCAGGATAAGTCAAGCACAGGAGTATATCTCATTGTAACAGAGTAACTTACAAAATAGTTAAGCAGTGTGGCCTGCTGGCCTTGATATTACATAAGAAGATTACAATGCCTTCACGGCATTCATGGTTTAGCAAGATAACATCTACACAGCAGAAGATAGGTGACCCACCCACAAAGAGAAGTGGACGGCAGAACAACACACATCAGGGCTCTGGCGGAACTGACGCTCCTCCTTCTGGATCCAATAAGTTCTCCACGCCTTCATCTTGATTGTTGATTGCTCCGTCTATTGATTTGTAGATTGCAAGGGTGAGCACTTACGTACTCAGCAAGTCATAGGTAAGAGTAGATACATATAGTAGTGATGATATGAACCTAGACTAGTCAAGAATTATGGATGTTTATAAAATAATCTTTTACTTTCGTACCTCATCTCAGGGTAGCACTTTTCATAATATAACATCATCATTCATGTTCACTAGATTATAGCACTACCGCGACACGTCGACACACGACAGCCCACGGCAGCACTCCTTATCATGACAACACATGTCATTTGGGTAATCTTGATTAAACATATTTTATTTAGAAAATAATACTTGTGTCACACCCCGTGGATTTAATCCACCGCAGCAGACTCCTATAAACCCGAGAGCTCGGAGTATTCGAATACATTTTTAACTCTGCAGAGAGGTACCAATTTACCCGCAAGATATTCCACTTTCAAGCCCATCCTATCAAAATGATTAGACCCCTCCTCACAACCATGTGTGAGTGGCAAGGTGGAGATAACAAGAACTTTTGTTATGTCTCACTCACAATTCACCCCTGACCCTGTGGCTCTCCGCGAAACACAGTTGTGGTAGGCTGTATCATAACCTCCACCCCACCTCATTTTCCCATTACTGGGTCAAATATCAGATCACCTTCAGTGATAGTGGGAGTCAGCCTCCAAGTCAATCATCACAACACAACTCATGCAGGGGTTTCATGTACGATCCACATAAGTATTTGTTCAGGCCTGTCCCATACCAGGCTTGCAGTTAGCACGTTGTTCATGCCACTAGACGCACAATACAAGGTTCTAGTCCTTATATGCCAGTGACCAGACCATCCACAACCCTGCACCTTCAGTGCCTGCATTCCTTTGCAGTCTAGCACCTCCAGTGCTACCACCATTCCATACCATTTTTCTGGTCACGGCTAGGGTTTTATTTCATGAATATAAGTATATATATACATATAATAGTTCATGGCTCAAAACTTGTTTATTTCACATTTCACAGATAACCAGTCTAGTACTGCCAATTCATAAATCAACCATTCTCAATCTTTCACATGCAATATTGCCTATATTCAAGGTTATGTTTTAGCAACATTTAAATTATAGGTTCAAGATGACCAAGGATATGACTTGCCTTCCGCGTCGTAACAAACAGCAGTTGATGACGGGTCAACAGCGAAGTCCTCGATCTCGGCTTCTAGGTTTGCTCGACGACAAACCAAACAATACACACAAATATTACTTATATATTAAGATGTTTTAGGATCTATATGCAGATATGCTTTACAAGACTGACTGAACGATACTGGAGATAATTGAGATTGCAAGCTGAACTGAGTTGAGATCTAGGGTTTCAAGGAATTGGCTAAGGATGGGTGTTAGATGCTCTTAGGATCTCAAGGTTACAATAAGAACATCAGTTTTGTGGTTGGTTTGATCAAGAATAGCGAATGTCGGCAGATTGACATTCGGATCAAGAATCTGACATAACTTCAAGGAAAACTAGAGAGCTTATCTCAAGTTATGACAGTAGAAGAAAATGTAGATCATAACTCTACAAATTCAGTGGACAAAGTGGCTTTCAAAATGCACAATCAGAAATGAGTAAATAAGGCCAATGCCATTGGCTGGCATGCACTGGAATAGTGTCAAAAACTAGGGTTTAGCGGCTAATATAATTCAAGGGCTCAAATCAAGTTGTGATAGAAGAAGAAAATGTTGATCACAACCTCAGGAATCTAAGGGACAAAGTTATGCCCAAAATACACATCTGGAAGGGAGTGAAAAGGGCTAATGCCACTGACTGACATAGTCTGGCATTGATCTTGACATGGCCAGAAACTAGGGCTAGGCATAACTTTTGATCTAGAGCTCCAAATGATGCACCACTTTGTCTGGGAGGTAGGCAATGATAACAGGAACAAATCATTCAACAGGATCTAGGGCAGAAGATGGCTAGAAGGTGATGAAATTCAGTGGTGAACTGAGGTGAACTAGTTGCACTGGAGCAGTTCTGGACAAGATTTTGGCATGGCTATGACTTGGATTTTGGGCAGTTTCAGAGATCGAGCTAGAAGGCAAAAATGTTTAGGAGGTTGAGGCACACATGAATGACAAAGTGGATGAAGCTGAAATGGCCAGGAATAGGTTTTCCGGTGATCAACGCCGGAGAAGAAACACTGCCATTTGGGGATTTTTGTTTTAGGCCGAATGAACTCAATTCCAAGCTTGGAGAGTGAAAGAGAGATAAGAGGAATCTACCTGCACGATCAATTTGGTCGGAGGATGGCCGGAGAAGCTTGGCGACGATCGCCGGTTTCTGGAGAAGCTCAAAATTGGGGAAAACTTCGATTGAAGCTCAATCTGGAGATCTTGATGCACAGGCTTGCTGGAAATGGCGCACTGATCAACTTCTTCCACAAGATCGAAAGCTAATTCGGGCTGAATTAAGCTACATTGCAGAAACAGGGTAATCGGCAATTCCGGTGATCGCCGGCGTTAGAGGTCACCGGTGAGCAATTAAATGGTACAGCATGATGAGTGAGGTGAGAGGAACTCACTGGTGCTGTTAATTTGGCAGGAGATGCTGCGGTTGAGGCTGTCACCGTGAGGCCTCGAGCTGGTCTCGCCGGAGAAGACGACTGCAGCGAGGAAATTTGGAAATTGGTTAAGTCCTGGTGATGTGTGGAGGGAGCTGCTGAGCACAGGAGTGCTTAAATAGGCAGGCGAAGCTGCAAGGGGGAACAGCGAAGTAATTGGCTGCTGTGATGAGATGGGTTGCGTGCTGAGCATCAGCGGCGAAGACACAGCATTAACCGGTGATGCGACGGCGACAATGGCTCTGCAGTTGATCATCATGTCAGTTCATCGGGACATGGCAAGCTGGAGCAAGCGGTGGCGACAACATTGGCGCGGCAAGGCAACGTGGCAGTGAATTGCTGACAAAAGGCTGCTGGTCGCGCGCGGGAGCAGGCGCTGGTCGTCGACGTTGCAGTGGCGCTGCCACGACACGGCTGGAGCGAGGACACGTGCGCACCGGCATGCACGGTCACAAGTGCGGCGAAGCCTCGCCGGCGACGAGCAGCTACGGCGCACAAGCACAGCAACTCTGGTCGTGAGCACAGCAAACGGCCTGGTCGAATTTGGGCTTGATTGCAATTTCCAATTCTTGATTTGGACTGAACTGTAAATCTGGAGATTTGGAAGGTTTGATCTGATTTTGATTCTGCTGTTTTGGTATACTTAATTCCACAAATGATTTGGCACAGATTGAAGATAAAATTTGAGACATTTGGATGACTTTTGATATGAACTGAAAGTAGATTAGGGTAAAATAAGTCTGAAACTTATTGATCTCGAATTCTGGGATTTAGGGTTTGATTTTGAGATACTCATAAAAGAAGAATTTGTTTTGAAAAGCATTTGGGAGGTGTTCCCTGAATCAGATTTGAATTTGGAGATGATTTGCAACATTTTGCCTTTTCTGGCTTTTAGAAAATCTGGAAAAAGGACTGATCTGCGATACTCTTGGACTGATTTGCGAAAAAGGTTCAGATGGTGAAATCTGGCTGCCAACTTTTTGGATTAAGGTATTGGCATATCCTTGATCATAATCCAGGAATAATCTGGTCTGAACTTGACTAAGATTTAATTAAATCTGAATTTCTGAAATTTAGGGTAAAAGGTAATAACAGATATTCTGTTTTCGAAAACAGAAAGGAGTTGATAATTCTGGAAGTTAGGGATAGAATTGAATTTGGGTTCTGAAGGCTTTTAGATTTAGGATAACTGATAGATCAAATCTGGCAAGTCAGATCTTGACTTGGGGTCACAGGATAGATTTGGAGATTTTAGGCTAGAACAGAATAAAGCTGAGGCTGATTTGGTTGATCTAGAAGAGACATATGCATGCATGATTTTTAAGAAAGAAACTTTTCACCCCAAAACTCAGGATGTTACAGATCTACCCTCCTTAAAGAAATCTCGCCCCGAGATTTACCTAAAGCAAGGAAAGATAAGAATAGAGATAGGTTTGCTGAAAATTCTCTTCCTTCTTCCAAGTAGTTCCTTGTTCTGAAAGATTTCCCAATGAACTTTTATAATTTGATATGGGGTATTCTAAGATATTTGCTCCATATGCATTTCAACTTCAGATAAATTTGCAGTACTGAGATCAAATAGTATTAAGGCAGATACAAATTGAGTCAAAATCTACCTCGAAGGGTGTCAGTGGTGTTTCTTGCTTCTTGGATGGAAGTGTAGTTTAGCTTTCCTCCTGGCATTGCTGTTGGTGTTCCATCTCTTCCTCCTCCTCGGTTGGGCATGCTTCCTCCTCTACTTGGTGGAGTTCCTCTAAACTTCTGTGGTTGTGATACTGGTACTCTAGGTGCTTCTGGTGGTGTTCTTGCCTGTATCCTGGCAATGGATGACGGAAGTCGAATCCAAGGGCAAAATTCTCTACGATGTCCACACTGCCAACAGTGATAACATTGAATGTTCATGTAAGGGTTTCCTTTGCTTCTGGTAAACATGGCTCCTCTTCTTTGTACGTTTCTCTTGGGATTCTGCAGTGGTGATGTTCTAGGTTCTACTGACTGCATCTTTGCTTGAGATATGGCTATGGGTCTAGGGAATTGAATCCAGGGACAGAATTCTTTGCGATGCCCATGCTGTTTGCAATGAAAACATTTGACACTCGCGTGAGGACAGTTCTTTTGAAGGTGATTTCCTTTGCAATTGGGGCACGTCATTCTTATTGGTCTGGGAGTTTGGTATGATGGTTGAAAACTAGGGTTGGTAGGGATTCTCCTTCTAGTTGAGTTTAGTTGTGGTTGCACTTGCTGAGGCATTCTTCTCTTCCGATCTTCTCCCTCTATATTTTCCTTCTGTGGAGGATTGGAACTCTGAGGTTCTTGCTGAAACAAGGGGTTTCTTGTCATAATATCTTCTTCCTGAGGAGTCTGTTCCCCGTCTTCTCCATTGCATTGAGATCTTCTTCTTGCATCAACCATGGTGGCTCTGAAAAAGAAGTTTGGGCTGATCTAACTATCTAGGGCCAACTAAGACAACAATGCAGAAAATAATGCAAACTACTTTAGTGCATGAAATACTTAGGCTACTAGCCATAATACACAAGTTAACCATTGCAAAAGCAACAACGAATCACAAACAATCAAGAGCATCACTAGCTCTATCTATACCAACCCCTAAGACACTCTGAAACAACAGAACGCACTCTCACAATCTTACAGATTTTTAGAAAATCCAAATAAAATTTTGAAATAAAAGTTTTCAAGAGCTACAAAGCTCATTGTTTTTATCAAAATACAATTTTCATCAATTAGTTTTCTAAATAAATTACGTCTTCCTGGCACGGCCAATCCCTAAAGGTGTCGTCCTACAGTCAAGTTCTCATGTTGCTCTGATACCAACTTTTCTGTCGCGCCCCGAAACTGGGACTACGACTACTCCTGAAGAGACCTAGCTCGCTGCAGCTAGTCCCATATATGCATAGCATGCACATACCCTTGACGTCCCAGGATAAGTCAAGCACAGGAGTATATCTCATTGTAACAGAGTAACTTACAAAATAGTTAAGCAGTGTGGCCTGCTGGCCTTGATATTACATAAGAAGATTACAATGCCTTCACGGCATTCATGGTTTAGCAAGATAACATCTACACAGCAGAAGATAGGTGACCCACCCACAAAGAGAAGTGGACGGCAGAACAACACACATCAGGGCTCTGGCGGAACTGACGCTCCTCCTTCTGGATCCAATAAGTTCTCCACGCCTTCATCTTGATTGTTGATTGCTCCGTCTATTGATTTGTAGATTGCAAGGGTGAGCACTTACGTACTCAGCAAGTCATAGGTAAGAGTAGATACATATAGTAGTGATGATATGAACCTAGACTAGTCAAGAATTATGGATGTTTATAAAATAATCTTTTACTTTCGTACCTCATCTCAGGGTAGCACTTTTCATAATATAACATCATCATTCATGTTCACTAGATTATAGCACTACCGCGACACGTCGACACACGACAGCCCACGGCAGCACTCCTTATCATGACAACACATGTCATTTGGGTAATCTTGATTAAACATATTTTATTTAGAAAATAATACTTGTGTCACACCCCGTGGATTTAATCCACCGCAGCAGACTCCTATAAACCCGGGAGCTCGGAGTATTCGAATACATTTTTAACTCTGCAGAGAGGTACCAATTTACCCGCAAGATATTCCACTTTCAAGCCCATCCTATCAAAATGATTAGACCCCTCCTCACAACCATGTGTGAGTGGCAAGGTGGAGATAACAAGAACTTTTGTTATGTCTCACTCACAATTCACCCCTGACCCTGTGGCTCTCCGCGAAACACAGTTGTGGTAGGCTGTATCATAACCTCCACCCCACCTCATTTTCCCATTACTGGGTCAAATATCAGATCACCTTCAGTGATAGTGGGAGTCAGCCTCCAAGTCAATCATCACAACACAACTCATGCAGGGGTTTCATGTACGATCCACATAAGTACTTGTTCAGGCCTGTCCCATACCAGGCTTGCAGTTAGCACGTTGTTCATGTCACTAGACGCACAACACAAGGTTCTAGTCCTTATATGCCAGTGACCAGACCATCCACAACCCTGCACCTTCAGTGCCTGCATTCCTTTGCAGTCTAGCACCTCCAGTGCTACCACCATTCCATACCATTTTTCTGGTCACGGCTAGGGTTTTATTTCATGAATATAAGTATATATATACATATAATAGTTCATGGCTCAAAACTTGTTTATTTCACATTTCACAGATAACCAGTCTAGTACTGCCAATTCATAAATCAACCATTCTCAATAGTGTCAAAAACTAGGGTTTAGCGGCTAATATAATTCAAGGGCTCAAATCAAGTTGTGTAGAAGAAGAAAATGTTGATCACAACCTCAGGAATCTAAGGGACAAAGTTATGCCCAAAATGCACATCTGGAAGGGAGTGAAAAGGGCTAATGCCACTGACTGACATAGTCTGGCATTGATCTTGACATGGCCAGAAACTAGGGCTTGGCATAGATTTTGATCTAGAGCTCCAAATGATGCACCAGTTTGTCTGGGAGGTAGGCAATGATAACAGGAACAAATCATTCAACAGGATCTAGGGCAGAAGATGGCTAGAAGGTGATGAAATTCAGTGATGAACTGAGGTGAACTAGTTGCACTGGAGCAGTTCTGGACAAGATTTTGGCATGGCTATAACTTGGATTCTGGGCAGTTTCAGAGATCGAGCTAGAAGGCAAAAATGTTTAGGAGGTTGAGGCACACATGAATGACAAAGTGGATGAAGCTGAAATGGCCAGGAATAGGTTTTCCGGTGATCAACGCCGGAGAAGAAACACTGCCATTTGGGGATTTTTGTTTTAGGCCGAATGAACTCAATTCCAAGCTTGGAGAGTGAAAGAGAGATAAGAGGAATCTACCTGCACGATCAATTTGGTCGGAGGATGGCCGGAGAAGCCTGGCGACGATCGCCGGTTTCTGGAGAAGCTCAAAATTGGGGAAAACTTCGATTGAAGCTCAATCTGGAGATCTTGATGCACAGGCTTGCTGGAAATGGCGCACTGATCAACTTCTTCCACAAGATCGAAAGCTAATTCGGGCTGAATTAAGCTACATTGCAGAAACAGGGTAATCGGCAATTCCGGTGATCGCCGGCGTTAGAGGTCACCGGTGAGCAATTAAATGGTACAGCATGATGAGTGAGGTGAGAGGAACTCACTGGTGCTGTTAATTTGGCAGGAGATGCTGCGGTTGAGGCTGTCACCGTGAGGCCTCGAGCTGGTCTCGCCGGAGAAGACGACTGCAGCGAGGAAATTTGGAAATTGGTTAAGTCCTGGTGATGTGTGGAGGGAGCTGCTGAGCACAGGAGTGCTTAAATAGGCAGGCGAAGCTGCAAGGGGGAACAGCGAAGTAATTGGCTGCTGTGATGAGATGGGTTGCGTGCTGAGCATCAGCGGCGAAGACACAGCATTAACCGGTGATGCGACGGCGACAATGGCTCTACAGTTGATCATCATGTCAGTTCATCGGGACATGGCAAGCTGGAGCAAGCGGTGGCGACAACATTGGCGCGGCAAGGCAACGTGGCAGTGAATTGCTGACAAAAGGCTGCTGGTCGCGCGCGGGAGCAGGCGCTGGTCGTCGACGTTGCAGTGGCGCTGCCACGACACGGCTGGAGCGAGGACACGTGCGCACCGGCATGCACGGTCACAAGTGCGGCGAAGCCTCGCCGGCGACGAGCAGCTACGGCGCACAAGCACAGCAACTCTGGTCGTGAGCACAGCAAACGGCCTGGTCGAATTTGGGCTTGATTGCAATTTCCAATTCTTGATTTGGACTGAACTGTAAATCTGGAGATTTGGAAGGTTTGATCTGATTTTGATTCTGCTGTTTTGGTATACTTAATTCCACAAATGATTTGGCACAGATTGAAGATAAAATTTGAGACATTTGGATGACTTTTGATATGAACTGAAAGTAGATTAGGGTAAAATAAGTCTGAAACTTATTGATCTCGAATTCTGGGATTTAGGGTTTGATTTTGAGATACTCATAAAAGAAGAATTTGTTTTGAAAAGCATTTGGGAGGTGTTCCCTGAATCAGATTTGAATTTGGAGATGATTTGCAACATTTTGCCTTTTCTGGCTTTTAGAAAATCTGGAAAAAGGACTGATCTGCGATACTCTTGGACTGATTTGCGAAAAAGGTTCAGATGGTGAAATCTGGCTGCCAACTTTTTGGATTAAGGTATTGGCATATCCTTGATCATAATCCAGGAATAATCTGGTCTGAACTTGACTAAGATTTAATTAAATCTGAATTTCTGAAACTTAGGGTAAAAGGTAATAACAGATATTCTGTTTTCGAAAACAGAAAGGAGTTGATAATTCTGGAAGTTAGGGATAGAATTGAATCTGGGTTCTGAAGGCTTTTAGATTTAGGATAACTGATAGATCAAATCTGGCAAGTCAGATCTTGACTTGGGGTCACAGGATAGATTTGGAGATTTTAGGCTAGAACAGAATAAAGCTGAGGCTGATTTGGTTGATCTAGAAGAGACATATGCATGCATGATTTTTAAGAAAGAAACTTTTCACCCCAAAACTCAGGATGTTACACATTAAAGGGATAGTTTGCAAGGCATATGTGGGCTGATGAACCTATCTTGCATGAAATTGACACTGGGGGCACGTCTTGACCAAGTATTTGGCATCATCGAGTGCTGAAGGCCAGTAAAAACAATGTTGGAAAGCTTTCCTGACCAGTGTGCGACATGACGCGTGTACCGCACACACTGTCATGGATTTCTTTCAAGAGGGATTTACCTTCCTCTTGAGAAATACACCGCATGAATACTCCTTGAGTACCCTTCCTATACAAGACCCCTTCTATAAGTTTGTATAGGCGCACTTTTTGAATCAACCGATCACTTTCGGTTTCATCCTTGGACAAGGTCCCATATTCGAGGATGGGTCCAATCTTCTTCATGTCCAAGGTTGGTAACGAAGACTGTTACCGGGTCATCTTCGACTGTAGTCATGATCGAATGATGTTCTAAGTGTTCGACAAACACTCCTGCCGAAGCAGATGTACGTGAGGATCCAATTTTAGATAATTGGTCTGCGAGAATGTTATCCTTTCGTGGGATGTATTGGGCTTCGAAATGACTGAAGTGTTTTTCCAATCTCCTCACTTCCCCCAGGTAATGAGCCATTGTCTCATTGGAGGAGTGTACAAACCTAATTTTCGGTTTGCCGGTTTCGAGATGCTGCAAAGACCACAACCTCGAACAAAACTAGCCACATCTTGCTGCATACGCGGCCAGAACACATGTCGGTGAAGATTTTGCAACGTCTTTGTAACCCCAAAGTGACCAGCTACCTTCGATGTGCGCGCTTTTCGCAACCATTGAATTCGAGGTGCTCCACGAGGTATGCAAAGTAAATTTCCTTTGTACAAGAGTCCTTTTCGACGAACGAACTCCGTAGGTTTCCTTGTTTTGAGCTCAATCAATTTTGTTTGAAAATCAGGGTCTTCACTGTATATATTGGCATAGTCATCATGCATGGACGCTGATAAGTGAGGGTCGTAACTGGTGGTCGCGACAACATGTCCGCCAATTTGTTGTGTACGCCCTTCTTGTACTTAATCACTAGATTAAACTGCTGCAGATACTATATCCACTTCATGTGCCGAGCTTGCTGTAACTTGGATTGAGTTTGCAAATATTGCAACGGTTGATAGTCGGTGTGGACAACAGTCTCTTTACCCAAGAGATAACACCGCCAATGTTTCACGGCCTGATGTAGTGCGCATAACTCCTTATCATAAGTCGGGTAGTTCTTCTGAGCTCCTTGGAATAACTCGGAGTGATATGCCACTGGTCGACCTTCTTGCATGAGCACTGCGCCCATCACAAACTTGAGGCATTGGTTTCTAGCTCGAATGGTTTCTAGAGATTCGGAAAAGCTAACACAGGCGCCTTGCTGATCTTCCTATTCAGCAAGAGAAACGTGTCCTCCTGTTTCCCTGTCCACTCGAACTTTTGATCGCTCTTGGTTAATGCATGCAATGGAGAAGCCACAATCGAGAAGTGTCGGATGAACTTCCGAAGGTACTGGCATGCTCCCACAAAACTACGCACGTCCGTAACTGTTCGTGGTCGCGGCCACTCGCGAATCACTTTGACCTTATCCGGGTCAATTTGTAATGTATCGTTGCCGACCATGAATCCTAGGTAAAGTAGAGTTTGCTGGCCGAACTCGCATTTCTTATGGTTGAGGTGAAGTCGATGTTGTTGAAGCTGTTTGAACACCTTTTCGACAAGAATGAGGTGCTCATCCCACGAACGATTATAAACCAATATGTCGTCAGGGTAAACGATCACAAAGTCGTCGATGAACTGTCTCAATACGTCATTCATAAGACGCATGAACATTTCTGGGGCGTTGCAGAGACCAAACGGCATGACCAGCCATTCGAACAGACCTTGTCATGTTTTGAATGCAGTTTTTCACGTATCCTCCTCTCGAATGCTAACTTGATGATATCCTGACTTAAGATCCAACTTGGAGAAGACAACGGCATGCTTCAATTGGTCTAGCAAGTTGTCAATACGAGGAAGGGGTACCGGTTCTTGATGGTGATCTTGTTTAGTGCTCGGTAGTTGATGCACATACGCCAAGTCCCATCTTTCGTTGGCACTAACACCATAGGAGATCCACAAGGTGAACTACTTGGTTGAATAACACCATTGTTTAGCTACTCACCAAGTTGTCTCTTGATCTCTTCATTCTCCAATATTGAGTTGCGATACATACTCAGATTGGGCAGTGTCGCATCGAACACAAGCTAAATTTCATGCTCGACTGGACGTTCCGGCAGATGACCCTGGGTAGTCTTGAATAGATCACTGTATTCCTCCAGCAGTCTCGACAAACGACCAGAATCCTCTCAGTACGTCAACGACAATGCTGGTCGAGTACCCTCACCTTGACCAATGGGTCGAATCATGACAAGCACATACTTGTGACATGCATTAATAATTCGTTTGGCTTGATTTGCGGTAATCAAGTTCGAAGTGTTGACGTGGATGTCTCTACTGATCACGAACTTAACTCCATCTTTGGTGAGGTCATACTCTTGCGCTCACTGATGGAAGTGAGCGTCTTGATCATACAGATACGGACTCCCAAAGATCACCTGACAGATATCAATAGGGACAACATCGCATTGCACCTCATCGATATATCATACAGAGATCGCAAACTTCAACATACACTGACTCGTAATCTGTTGGTTTACGTCGGATGTAAACCAGCCCAGCGGATATGGTCACGGGTGTATGGTTGTCTTCAAACCAAGTCACCGAACCAGTCCAGCGGAGACCAGATTTTTCTAACTTCCGGGGTCGAATATCGCTGCGACCACTTCGTGCTTCACCTGGATGTTGATGGTGAACAAGTCCTCCATTGGGTGATGGTCGTTTGGTGGATCCGAACCCTTCTCCTTCAGCATTGCCATCAGAGACAAGGTGGTATCCGCCTCATCAACCGAATTCACTCGGACAACTTCTTCGTCGGGTGAAGTCGTAGTAGCGGTGGTTGTTCTTTTTCCTGGTCCGTTTTTCTTTGGTCAAAGTTCAGGATGAAGCTTGTAGCATTTGTCCTTGGTGTGTCCCGCGACTTGACAATGTTCACAAAAGGCACCCGTGCCCAATTTTGAAGCGTTCTTCTTCAGACTCAGCTTTTTGTTTGTCGAGGTCGCACTTTCCTTCGTGCTTTTGTTGCTGCTGGATTTGTTCTTCTTCTCGATCACTGTAGCAGTTGTGCTTGCGGTCATGATGTCTTGGACGCCGAACAGACTTAGCTCAGTACTGATCGATTTCTGAAGTCCAGATGTGTATTTCCAAAATACTTGAGGATCGGATAGTGAGATGCTGATGACCATTGCTTGTCTCCGGAATTCCGTAGTATAGTCTTGGACGGTCTGGTCGCGCCGTTGGTACAATCTGTGCCAACGCTCCCATCTCTCCTCAAGGTAACCCATCGGATAAAATTCTTATCGCAAAAGTCGTTTGAATTGACCCCACGCAAGGTCGTCAGCTTCACCACTGGTGACAAGGGCCTTCCACCATGTCTTGGTGTGGTCCTTCATCTTCAAAGGTGAAAATTTGACCTTTTGAGCGCAACTAAACCCTTTCAGCTCAAAGTAGGTCTCAAGCTGATCGAGCCATGAATCTAACTTCTCGGCATCGATCTCCCCATCATATATGGGTATTTCAATCTTAGCGTCGACCTTGAAAGATTCGACAGCTAAGGAGGTGTTGGCGAGGTCGCCGGTCTTGTGGTCGCCTTCATCTTCATCTTCGTCTGCCCTGCGCAAGTCTTCACCAGTCTTCACACCCATAACCTTCCCTACTTCAGGAGGTACAATCATGGCTTGCTACTTAATCCAAGCAAGCACAGTTTCCATGTCGGTGGAGAGCTTAGCCACTTGTCCGGCTAGGTTAGCTTGAACGGAGGTATCGTCAGACATTGTCGGAGACGCGGCTATAGGAACCGTCAATTGATCGCCTGGAGTTTCACCGGAGGTTTTGTAACCCTGGTGAGTCTTCACCATCCACAGGATAGGAAAGTTTCTCTGATACCAACTTGATCCATTTGAGACCTAGCCTTGGTTTTCGCACTAGGCTCGCCCATATTCTAATATGCGGAATAATGGGATCTTACTCGAAAATACCGAAACCCAAAGGTTGATCGAAAACACAGCTCAAAGTAATTGCACAACTCTTTATTTCAAAGAGGGCTTTACATGTCGAACGTTAGGTCGCACTCGCCTACGTCTGTCTAAGACTTCAATCTAGACTCGATTGTATTCGATGATCTAAACTAGGCCTATTACAAGGTATTTATAGTCCAATCGTATGAATACGTATCAGAATCAATAACCTAAACGTATTAGACTCACATAACTAACTAATCCTAAATGGATAAGCTTAGTTATATATATTCGGATGGGATTACAATTCCAAACAGAGAATGAATTCCTTTTCATAGTCGCAAACCAATCCATGGTCGCGGACCCATCCATGCTCGCGAAACCTTTCCGAACACAGTTAAGGTCGCGAAGCCGTATGCGATCAAGACTTGAAGATCCTCCCGGATCACTACGTCAGAATGCCATTTGGTCTCAAGAACGCCGGTTCCACGTACCAGCGCTTGATGCAAAAGACCTTTCTTTCCCAAATGGGGCGTAATCTGGAAGCTTACGTTGACGATTTGGTTGTAAAAAGCTTAAAAAGCTTGACTCATTTAGATGATCTTGCTGAAACCTTCTGTAATTTAAACCGATTTGGAATAAAATTAAACCCAGAAAAATGTTCTTTCGGGGTTTCATCTGGTAAACTTCTAGGCTTTCTCGTTTGTTCTAGAGGAATCGAGGTTAATCCCGAAAAAATCAGGGCCATCAAACAAATGAGGTCTCCTTCGACCATGAAGGATGTCCAGTGCCTGGCAGGTCGCATGGCGGCTTTAAGTCGATTTATATCACGACTAGGCGAGAGAGGATTACCTTTTTTCAAAGCTCTTCAAAAACACCATGGTTTTACCTGGTCGAGTGAAGCCGAGAAAGCGTTCCAGGAGGTTAAAGCATACTTATCCAGTCCGCCAGTGTTGGTTTCTCCGATCATAGGGGAACCATTGCTTCTTTACTTGGCGGCCACACCTCATGTGGTCAGCGCAGTCCTGATCGCAGAAAGAGAAGGTGTGCAACAACCTGTCTATTACGTAAGCAAGGTACTTCATGGTCCTAAGGAGTGCTACCCTGAGGTCCAAAAGATACTTTATGCGCTATTGATGGCTTCCCGTAAGCTACGACATAACTTTCAAGCACATAAAATTATAGTGCCCTCGTCCTTTCCTTTGGGAGATATTATTCGGAACCCAGAGAAATTTGGTTGAATCGCAAAGTCGACTATGGAACTTGGAGCATTTGACATCCATTTCACCCCTCGCACGGTGGTCAAGTCTCAGATCCTTGCAGACTTTGTGGTCGAATGGACTAACCTTGACCCACCTATGCAAGAATCTAAAGACTTATCATGCATCGACCACTGGACGATGTATTTTGACGGCTCTCACAGTTTTCAACACTCGGGGGCTGGAGTGGTCTTAGTCATGCCTCAGAGCGACCAACTCAAGTATGTCATTCAACTACATTTTGTTGCGACTAACAATGCAGCAGAATATGAGGGTCTTATTGCAGGGCTCCGGGCATCAAAATTCCTCGGAGTTCGTCGATTAGTGGTGAGGGGAGACTCACAGCTGGTCGTAAACCAGGTAAACAAGGAGTACAGCACCTCTGATGAGACAATGGCTCATTACCTGGGGAAGTGAGGAGATTGAGAAAATACTTCAGTCATTTTGAAGTCCAATACATCCCACGAAAGGACAATATTCTCGCGGACCAATTATCTAAAATTGGATCCTCACGTACATCTGCTCCGGCAGGAGTGTTCATCGAACACTTAGAACATCCTTCAATCATGACTACAGTCGAAGATGACCCGGTAACAGTCTGCGTTACCAATCTTGGACATGAAGAAGATTGGACCCATCCATTGAGGGTCTATCTCGAACATGGGACCTTGCCCAAGGATGAAACCAAAAGTGATCGGTTGATTCGAAAAGCGTGCCTATACAAACTTATAGAAGGGGTTTTGTATAGGAGAGTACTCAAGGAGTACTCATGCGTTGCATTTCTCAAGAGGAAGGTAAGTCCCTCTTAAAAGAAATCCATGACGATGTGTGTGGTGCGCACACGTCATTTCCCACACTAGTCAGGAAAACTTTTCGACAAGGTTTTTACTGGCCTTCGGTGCTCGATGATGCCAAAAACTTGGTCAAGACATGCCCTCAGTGTCAATTTCATGCAAGACAGGTTCATCAGCCCGCATATGCCTTGCAAACTATCCCTTTAACGTGGCCCTTTGCGGTCTGGGGGATAGACATTGTGGGACCTATGCCACAGGAGGTTAATGGTTACAAGTTCTTATTTGTAGCTATTGACACGTTTACAAAGTGGATCGAGGCTGAACCTGTCCGCAATATCACCGCTGCTACGACATAGAAGTTCTTTCATAAGAACATCGTTACTCGATTTGTCGTTCCAAGTTGTCTCATTACTGATAATGGTTCCCAATTCGCTAGTGGTCTCTTTCTAAACTATTGCGATAATATTGGAACTAAGGTGTGCTTTGCTTTTGTAGGTCATCCATAGAGTAATGGTGCCGTCGAACATGCCAACGGGCAGATATTACAAGGCATCAAGAAACGTGTTTTCGATCGCCTTAAGATGTGCTCGGGAGTTTGGGTAGATGAACTCTACTCCGTTTTGTGGGCATTACGCACTACCTGTAGTCGAGCCACTGGTGAGACACCTTTCCAATTGGTATATGGTGCTGAGGCTGTATTACCTATGGAAATTCGTATTGGTTCTGTCCAAACAGATCAACTCGATTAGATTGATCAAGTCGGACAACTACTCAGGATTTAACCCTCCTCGAAGAAAAATGTGATCGAGCGCTGATAAAGTCAGCAGTATATTTGCAAGCTTTGCGAAAATATCATAGCAAAAGGGTGCGACCGCGTAGTCTTCACGTGGGTGATCTGGTTTTACGAAAAATACAAAACTAGTCTAATTGCAATAAGTCTCTACGGCGACCTGGCATACCACCCACGTGGTAGTATGCCTGATCTTTGAACATTTCCGAATAAACCATCTTATCCGGCGATGTTCATTATAGAGTAGCGAAATAGAAACATGGCTTAATTAAACAAGGCTTAACATAACAAAGAGTTTAGTTACATATCCCAGCATAAGTATAATTATTACAGAAAAAGGGAAAAATAGTTTAGGCCTGATCATGGTGGTCAGTCTTCATTGCCGGTGCTGAAGTAGGTTGGGTCAAACTCGCAGATGTCTTCTTCTGTGTAAACTTCTTCTTCTGGTGTGCCGGACGGCATTGTGTCACCCAAAGAGTACTCAAAGTCTAACAAGGATCATACAATAGCAAGAATGAGTGCCGAGGCACTCAGCAAGCAATTCGAATATATAAATGCACCATGCAGACCTTAACTAGTCAAAAGGGATATTATATCATATTAGCAAGGATGAGTTTTGATTTAGAAAATTATTTGTGATTGTAAATGACTCTAGTTATTAAGTAAACTCTACTGAACATTTGTACCACAGGGTGAGACCACCTGTAGGTCTCATTTCTTGCCGTGACGCAACTTCCAACCTGGAAGTAAGGAGTGAATATCCATATTTTACTCTGCAGAGGGGTATCACTTTACCCACAGAATCTCTTGATTTCCATGTCGGTGTTCGTCAACAGTGCTCCGTATTTCTGATAATGCGTGACATCACCAAGAGAACAAAGCCTTTTTCAAACCCTTCCACTAGTTTCCTCCACTGGTATGGTACCACTATACCTGTGTAGTCGGACGCATCCGCTACACCCACCGGTTGAGCCTATAGCTCCAGAACCCTCAACAGGGTAGTCTCCCTTCATGCCACCACATACATACACATATACGTTCCCATTGTGGAGGTATACCAGCTTCCGGATAAGATACTTGACTAGGCCCATCCCATACCAGGTCTGTGGTTGATACGGGTGTTACGGCGCTGGGTAGAAATGACAGTTGGTTGCATCCTTAACTTTATAATCATGCTTTATGCAACTATCATCAAAACATTCCATCTCTATTCACAACGCTTTTCTCAAGATTAGCTTTTATCCTTTTATAAAATATTCTTTTGATGCAATATGATAAGACCACATAGATTATCAAATAAGGGATAGCCAAATAAAATCAATAAAAAACGATCAATATGATCAAGAACAAACTTGCCTGTAGTAGCAAAGTCAGAATCCGATATATGAGCGTTGCCCTGGAATTCCTCGCACGGCTCCGCTCCTAAAATTAAAATAATTGCGTAAATATAAATTCCTAGAAGAATATTAGTAGATGCTATGCAAAGATGTAGAGCTTAGATGCTAATCGATCTCGTCTCTATCGTGGTGATCACTCTCCCAGGTAAAAATTAAGAAATCATATTTTATTTAATTGAACTGCATGATGGAATTACATAACCACTTTGAGTTGGGTAGTTTTCAAAAGGGAAATAATAATTGTTTTATGATGATTGAAACATAGGTCTAAAATAATTTGGTCAAAATACTAATTTAGTGCTAATGCTATTTAAGTTGATAACTAATTTATTTGCTATTTGAAATAATAAGATAAGACAAAAATGATTTATATCTTTAAAAATTCTTTTGTCTGGATAAAGCATGGTATGAGAAAAATGAAAACAATTTAGATTGATTTATTAAAGGAGTGAAAATATATTTTGTATACATATACAAATATCTAACTTGATTAAACTCTTATTAAATTAGGTATAATTTTAGAAATTGCAAATGCTAATTAGTCTTAATATTTAGTTACTTAAATATTTTTATTAAATAGATTTTTAATTAGATATGAAACAGTGTTCAATTAGACTTAAATCAGAATTTGAAACAGAATTTAAATTGGAAAAAGAAATAAATAGAAAAGATTTCGGTTGGGCCTGAACCGGCCCAACTCCCTTCGGCTCGAGTTGGGTCGGCCCAGGCCCAACTCCTCTCTCCCTCTCTCTTGTCCCGCCTACCACACAAATAACACACACACACACACACTTATACACAGCACACACATGCACGCTACACACGCACGGCCGCCTAACCCTAGCCACCGGGACCGCCGTCAACGGCTCCGGCGCCACGGCCGCCGCCGCCATAGCCTCACCCGTGAGCTCCCCTCTCCATCCCCATCTCGCCCGATGGAACCTATGGCTAAACCCTAACCCTAATTCTCCAAGCCCGGCTGCCGTTTGATTTCTCGACGGCAACTCCGCCGTTTTTTCCTCGGCGCAACATCGCGGCCGGTCGTAGCCCAGGACGCGCCGCCTCACTCCCCCGTCCGCGGCTCGCGGCCGCGCTTGGCAGCGCCTCAATGGTGTGGCCGCGCGGTAGCGGTGCCGCGCTCGTGGGCGCGCCGTCGGCCAGCTCACCTGCTTCCTGGACCTCGATGCTGCGCTCCAGGTACACCCTCCTAACTCTTCATCTGGTGGATACGCTAGGGTTTGTGCCAAGTGGCTGCTGTTCTAAATTGATGGCTTGCTGTTCTGTGCTATGATGCTTGTAGTGTCTATGTTTATGTGCTTGTGATATGTGATAACTGTAATTGAGGCATCGGCTAACCACAAGCTCTAATGGTTGTGACGGGTGATTGGTGGTGTACAGACCTCATGTGGTAGCAATGATCTATAGGTCTTCTGGTGGTTTTGGGTGATCCTGGTGCAATGGCTACCATTTTCTAATTATTCTCTAACTGAGTAATTAAGAACTAATTGAGTTATAAAACTTAGTAACTAGGACATGATAAATTCTGGAGTTTGAGTTTCAACTATCACCTTGATGCAGTTCTAGGACTCTTCCTCCTTGCTCCTGATTAACCTCTGCTGCTTCAAAAGTTCGGGTATCACTTCTTTTCCTCATCGCTCTCAATCTCGATAATGTTCTTGAGGTCTTGATCCACCATCGAGACAAGAATAGAGGATTAGAGGGTGTAACCAGAGAGGAGAAGTGAATCTAAAAGACTTAGTTGAGATGAAAACTTGTGAGTTCAGAGAACCAAAAGGTGCCTCTATTGATAGAGCCAGGAGGCATCGGTTCATTTCCACACACATCTCGGGTTCTTAAAACGCACTTACGGTTGCCATCATGATGGGTCAATTAAGTCATTATTACCTGGCAAGAAAAACCCAGAGTTTCTTTGGGAAACAAACCGTCGCACAGTGGAGCAATTTCAATTGAAGTTGGAGCATTGGGTTCATAATTCGATGCAAGATAAAAATTTGAAGCAAATATGTCTATTCATCTTCTTCAAATTTGGGGGCTAACTAATGAGGATTATCACCCGAGCTAGTTCAAAATAATACACATCTGGTTTAAGACAGAATCGAATTAGACATGTGTATAAGTCTGTCGCTATTGTCTCAGACGACCTGAAGGGCACGGACACAAAGATGATTTATGATCGCAGCCCTTGCACGATCATGAGGCCGCAAACAGTGCGTGGTTAGAAGACTACAAATAGTGCATGGCCAGAGGGTCGTTGACTATTTGCGACCAGAATAACTCGAGAATATCTAACCTTTTGAACAGGCATATCCCGAGGATCATGGGGATTTCTCCACGTATGAAGACAACTGCCAGGAGGTTAACATGTGCGGTTATCCCTTGATTGCACGTGTTAAGCCTATGGGGAAGTTAAGTGCGGTTAAGAAAACTGCATCCTAGCAACCGTCCAAGGCCGTTTCGCATTGGCGCCCTTTTGTCCAGTATAAAGGGGTGGTCAAATGCACGATATGGGGGACGGTTAAGCATACAAGCATTACCAGGAGTCAGAATAGCCTGAAGACTTAGACATAGTTAGATAGACATTAATATAGGAGAGATTTTCGCCTGTGATCATCTCTTCCTCCCTCTTGTAAACACTTTTTCTCATATAGTGAAATCATAACAGGACGTAGGGCTATTACTCCCACTATCGAGAGCCCGAACCTGTATAAATTCTCTTGTGCCCATACAGATATTACTCATCCTACCTTCCCGGAGGAGCACCCTGAAAGGCCTCAGGACTCACAAATTGGCATAAGATTGACTGAGGACCCCGAGTCCAAATCGTCGACAGATATATATAGCACTTTGCCCCCTCCTATCACTAACCTTTTGTAGGAATATGAGGACATTTTTCCTGCTGAGACACCCCCGGGGCTGCCACCAATTAGAGGTATTGAGCACCAAATCGACTTGATTCCGGGAGCATCATTACGAAACTGTGCTGCGTACAGGACAAATCCAGAGGAGACAAAGGAAATTCAGCGACAAGTCCAAGAGCTTTTGGACCGTGGTTTTGTATGAGAAAGCCTTAGTCCTTGCGCTGTTCCTGTGCTTTTGGTTCCAAAGAAAGATGGTAGTTGGCGTATGTGTGTAGACTATAGAGCCATTAACAATATTACAATAAGGTATCATCATCCTATTCCTATGTTAGACGACATGCTTGACGAGTTAAGTGGTTCTATTGTTTTCACAAAGGTTGACTTGTGTAGTGGATACCACCAAATAAGAATGAAATTGGGAGATGAATGGAAAACTGCATTTAAAACTAAGTTCGGGCTTTACGAGTGCTTAATAATGCCTTTTGGTTTAACTAATGCTCCGAGTTTCATGCGTTTGATGAACGAGGTTTTACGTGCTTTCATTGGAAAATTTGTGGTGGTTTATTTTGATGATATCTTGATCTATAGCAAGTCTTTGGATGCACATGTTGAGTATTTGTGTGCTGTTTTTAACGCTTTGAGAGATGCACGCTTGTTTGGTAATCTTGAGAAGTGCACCTTTTGCACGGATCGAGTTTCTTTTCTTGGATGTGTTGTTACTCCACAGGGAATTGAGGTGGATGAAACAAAATTGAAGCTATCAAGAGCTGGCCGACCCCTGAGACAGTCACCCAGGTGCATAGTTTTTACGGTCTTGCAGGTTTCTATCGACGCTTTGTGAAAGATTTCAGCACCATTGCCGCCCCGCTGAATGAATTGACAAAGAAGGGCGTTCCTTTCCGATGGGGGCCAGCACAAGAACAAGCTTTCAACACGCTTAAGGAGAAGCTTACACATGCACCTCTACCTAACTTCCAGATTTTGGTAAAACTTTCGAAATAGAATGTGATGCTAGTAGAATTGGAATAGGAGGAGTGCTGCTGCAAGAAGGTAAGCCAGTTGCCTACTTTAGTGAGAAGTTGAATGGGCCATCTCTGAATTACTGCACTTATGATAAGGAATTGTATGCTTTAGTGCTAGTTTTGGAAACATGGTGTCATGGTATTGCGAATACCCCAGTAGGTTTTGTTGAGGTTCATAGCGAAGAAAAGGCGACGCGAGCTGACCGCGTGACCGGTCCTCTCCCGTTGGGCAAACGCAGCAAATGACACGAAGATTTATACAGGTTCAGGCTTGTTTGATTTTGTGTTTTAGAGTGAAAATGAGTTGTCCCCCGTTACATGAGGGGTTACAAGGGCTTATATAGGCCTAAAAGATGCAAAATGACTAAACTACCCTGGTCGCAATTGTTGGATCGAAGGGCACTAGCGTCCTTCTCCCGATTAAAGGGTTCACATGCTTGACAGGTGTCCCCACCAATTCCCGAGGTGCTTCTCGTGTGATCCTCACGTGACCCGGCATCGGAGGCCCTTGTCTACTGGAAAATGGGGGCGCCCGGGACAAGCCACCGGGGGCCTTGTCCCCGGGAAAATGGCGGCGCCCGGGACGAGATTCACCGGGGGGCCTTGTCCCCGGGCAAACGGCGGCGCCCAGGACAAGTCACCGGGGGCCTTGTCCCCAGGCAAACGGCGGCGCCCAGGACGAGTCATTGGGGGCCTTATCCCCGGGCAAATGGTGGCGCCCAGGACGAGTCACCGGGGGGCCTTGTCCCCGGGCAAATAGCGGCGCCCGGGATGAGTCACCGGGGGCCTTGTCCCCGGGCAAATGGGGTCACCGCGATCCTCGCCTCTTACCTGGACTTGATCTCGTGGATATTTCCCCTAACAGCAGCCCCCCTTGTCCTCTGGGGATGCTGTTCGAGTCCCCGGAGGGGATGGCTCATATTACAGGGAAAATCTCCTCCGGGGTGGATTTTCGGCGCCTTGTCGATGCTTCGATATTCGTGCCAAACGTTTATGGCGGCGCCGTCGGTCATTAAGGCCCCCAGTCTCGATTGGAGCGCGCCGTTCGGCCATAATGGCTGCTCGCGGTTTGAACCGGTGATGCGTCGTTTCGCGCACCCGCTCCTTCAATTCCCGCGTGCTGTTTGAATTGAGCGGCACGGATGCGCCGTGAGGGGCCACGTGGCGCCCATCGGGGCCACATTCGGGCCCTATAAATAGGGCCTCGAGGGGCCGGAAGGCACTCGAATCTTCAATCCTCAAACGCCACCGGTGCCTTAAGCTCTCTCGGTAGTCTTCTCCCGGAAGCTTATCCTCTGGAAACCCAAGCCTAAGTCCCCCTAGAGCCTAAGCCACCAGAGAAAACAATGGGGCCCAAGGGTCGCGCCAAGGCCGCCGAGGTGCCTCCGGAGGAAGTCATCGCGGACTTCCTCTGGGCCTCCGAGTTCACGTCGGGGGACTTAGAGTCCCTCGTGGGCCGGGGGGTTGTCGCGGACAGGGATATCCGGATCCCCTCCAAGAAGGATGGCGCCCCCCGCCTTAGGCCTGGAGAAGTGGTCGTCTTCGAGGCTTTCCTCACGGCCGGGCTCCGGCTCCCGGTGCATCCGTTGCTCCGGGAGTTCCTCCGGGAGTATGGGGTGGCGCTCAACCACCTGACGCCGAACGCCTTTTTTCGGATGGGGCTTTTTATCTGGCTGTTTGAGACAGCCACCGGACGGGAGCCGACACTCCGGCTGTTCCGGTACTTCTACGAGCCGGCGGTGAGGAGCTCCCATTTGGTGAAGGGAGGGACGAAGTCCCCGTTCGGCTCCATCATGATCGAGCTCCTGCCATCACGGGTGCAGGAGTACCCAGTGGCGGCTTCCCGGGACCACTAGGGGGGACTGGATCCGGAGATGGTTCTACCTCTGGGTCCAGGATGCCGAAGTTACTTACTCACCGGAGCCCCCCTCCTATAGCCGGTCGTCCGGCCCCAAGCCCCCGGTGTGGATTGAGGAGGAGTTGAAGCTCCTCAGCCAAGTGGTTGGCTCCCGGGGCGTCCGTTCCATGAGAGACGCCGCCAAGGAGCTGATGCTACTGAAGGTCTCCCCCTTCTCGCACGGGAGGAGGGGGATTGGGATGTGCCTGGTGTAATGGCCCCCGCAAAAGCCGGTGCCCCGACGTAAGTTCCCGGTGACTTTCTTCACTTTTTTGTTGATTTTGCTAACTCTTTGCTTTTGTAGTTCGGCCGTACTCGCTGCCCGAGAGAAGGCAGGGAACCTCCTCGGGAGGTACTACGCCGATGAGCACAAGCGTATCGTGCGCGTCATCAGGGAGGGTCCTCCCCGGAACTTGGTGGCCGAGGCCTTTAGGTTGAGGCTACCGGAGAGGACGCCTCTCCCCACCCCTGGCTCTCACAAGCGGAGGAAGGAGGTCGCCGAGGGTTCCGAGCCGAAGTGTGCCAAGGCTCAGAAGGCCCGCAGTCCGGCAACGACACTGGGTTCCACGCTTGTGAAGGCCCGGGATGCCGCCCCAGGGTCGAGGCGTGCGTGAGCGTCCTCCTGGCACGAGGTGACGCCGCCCCCCCAGAGAACTCCAGGGGGATTGTGGAGGCGCAAGAGTTTGCGCGCCTCCTCAAGGCCTTCGGAGAGGCTCGGGGGAAGGAGCCGGCCGATGATTGGGGGCATCTGACTCGGCGAATTACACCCCCTCGCCGCCTCCGGCAATCGCACTCCCAGTGGCACCGGCGCTACCGGAGCCGGAGAGACCGGAGGTTCGTTTCGCGGAGGCTTCCCCCCCGCGCGTCGAATGGCCAGTGGACGGGGGGGAGCCCCTCGGTCTATGAGATCCCCGTGGTGACGGAGGTCCTGGGGGCCCACGACCCGGAAAGGGGAAAGGGCTCCTCATCCTTCCCCGGGGTGGCACCCCCTCGGAGAGCTCATCCACCTCCTCTTCGGCCACTCATCGGCGGCAAGGATTTCGACTACTGCCACTCCGGTCCACATTACCCCCGCGACCTTAGTGAGGGGGCGCACCGGCGCGGACGGGTCTGGAGCCGTTGGGAGGGAGACCCCCCTGCTGTCCGCGGGGGAGGTATTCCGCTTCGCGGAGGGGCTCCAGACCCGGAAGGTGCAGGAGTACGTCTCGCAAGGGACGCTCCGCGACCGTTGCGGGGAGCTGCAGTCGCTCCACATCCAGGTTTGTTCTCGAACCGGTGGGTCATTTTTCTTAGGATTTTTCCAACTCTCTGGCTTTGACTAACCTTTGCGTTTGCAGGGGGCGGCCCTCGCCTGGGGCATCAAAGCGCACTTTGACAAGGCTCTTAAGGAGGTGGAGGGGAAGGCCACCGCCTTCTTCGAGGAGTGGGATGATGCTCTCCAGGAGTTGGCTCGAGTATGGGCCCAGCTCCACGCCTCCGAGAACGCCAATGACCTGCTTCGGAGCGAGGCAAGGGCTAAGGAGGATGCCCTCCGGGAGCTCGAGGGCTCCATCGCCCTGGCGGTGACAGAAGAGGGTCACTCCGTCCGCTCGGCCCTCGCAGGGCTTGGGTGAGACTCGGCTCGGGGGGCAGCTCTGACGTGGCATCGGTGATGCTTGCAGAGGCTGTGCATTTTGTTAACGCACAAGCCTCCGTGATCCCGGAGGTCGCCGATGCCCAGGTAAGGGGTCGGGCGATCCTGATGGTGGCTGCCGCCACAGGGCTTGTGGAACACCGGGGGATTGGCGCCCGGGCGATCGGGGGCCGGATCCCCCGGGGTTTTTTGGAGTTCTTCGAGCTGCTCCGACGAGAAGTGGAGCAGCTCGCCGGTGGCTTCTATGACCGGATCGTCCGTGTGTGATTCCCGACGTTGGCGCCTCCGAGGGCGGACGCTACGGCTCCGGACGGGGCCTCCCAGGGGGAGGACACCAATGAACAAGTATGAGCCTCCCCCCCAGGCCTTTAGATAGGTCCCTTTTTTGTTTTAGGATTTTTTTGCTCCCGGTAGCTTCTTAAAAGAAGCCCCAGAGATTTGTACAAAAAACATTTTGATGCAATAGAATGAAATTTTTGCTAAGTCTCTTGAATTGAATTTACCAGGTGCCCCGGGAGGTTACTCCTGGGAAAGAGCCCCCGAGGTTTGAGCGCAACCTCAGGGATGCCCCGATGTTGCGGGGAGCCTCCCTGGAGGTGGGGCCCCCGGGCTCCGGCGGGTGTCACCCGGGGGATGCCCATGCCGCCTTCATCTTGCTAAGTCTTCTCTCCGGGGGACATGGTAGGGGTGTTTCCCGGGAGCCAATCCGGTTGCGGTGGCTTTTAGAGTGGCACCTAGACAACTTCGACAACCACCGCGCTGAATTATCCCCTCCGCTACCGGGGTCCCGGAGGGTTTCGCCGCTTCGAATACTTCCACCGGCGGGCTACGAATATTGGCCTGATGACCTGCTCTGGGAGGCCCAGCGACGTATACGAAGCTTGTATCGAGACCTGGCCCGGGAGCTATCAGAGGGCCTCCGGGATTATTAGGTGTAGGAGCCTTCTGGGTTGTATCTTGCGTTTATCATATCGATACCCACCGGAGGGGGAAGATGTCCTCCGGTTAGATATTTTAATAACGCTAAGTTTGCTCGTTTACTTGTTTTACGAATTCTCAAAGGATGGTCCGGAACAGGGTAACCCTCGGGCACGAGTTACCCCCCTCCACAGCGGGTTGGAGCGTGACTCCGCGTGCTGTGAAGGAGAAGTGAAAGGCCCGGGGTAAAAATTCTAGAAAATTTTTCAAAGGTCCTAGTGAGAAATTTTGTAACACCCTGGGTTTGGGGTGAAAATTCTTTTGCATAAAAAGTCATGCATTCATATGTTTCTTGTAGATCAGCCAAATCAGCCCCAACTTTATTCTATCCTAAGCCCAAAATCTTAAAATCTATCCTGTGGACCCAAAACAAGATCTGACTTTCCAGATTTGATCTACTATCTATCCTGAGTATAAAAACCTTCAGAACCCAGATTCAATTCCATCTCTAACTTCTAGATTTATCAACTCCTTTCTGTTTTTGAAAACAGAAATATATTATATTACCCCAAATACCCTAAGTTTCAGAAATTCAGATTTAATCAAAATCTTGATCAAGTTCAGACCAAATTATATCAGGATTATCATCAAGGGTATGCCAATACCTTAATCCAAAAAGTTGACAGCCAGATTTTATCACCTAAATCCTTTTTGCAAAACAGTCCAAGAGTATCGCAGATCAGTCCTTTTCCACATTTTCCAGAAGCCTGAAAGGCAAAATGTTACAAATCATCTCCAAATCCAAATCTGATTCACGGAACACCTCCCAATGCCATTCAACACAAAATCTTCTTATATGAGTATCTCAAGATCAAATCCTAAATCCCAGAATTTCAACATTTGACAAAATCCAGACTTCAGATACTCTAATTTACCCTATTATCAATTTCACTCAAAAACCATTCAATTGTTTCAAATTTCATCTTCTATCTGTGCCAAATTATTTGTTGAATTAAGTTTTCCAAATCAGTAAAATCAAATTCAACCCTAACCATCCAAATCTCCAGATTTACAATTTAGCCCAAGCTAAGAATCAGCAAATTGCATTTCAGTCCAGCCTGCTGTTTCGACCAGGAGCAACTCCGTTCAACCTCGACTGCGACCAGCTGCGCCGCGCCACTGCGTTCTTCGTCGCCGGCGAAGTTTCGCTTGCGCCTGTGCCCGTCCATGCTTGTATTTGCTTTTGCGCACACGTCCGCGCCTCAGCCATTGCCGTGGCAGCGCCAACGACCAGCAACCGCTCCCGTGCACGACCAGTAGCAGCAACAGCAGCCTTTTGTTAGCAACTCCACACCACGTTGCCTTGCCGTGCCAGCCATTCTCGCCACCGCTTGCACCAGCCAGCACCGAGTCCCGATGAAGCGACAATTTGATCAGCTGCAGAACTGTTGTCGCCATCGCATTGCATCGTTGTCACGCCTGCGCCCGGCCAGTCAAGTCCCCGGCGCCAATTCCTTTGCTGTTACGTCCTTGCCAACTTTGTCCCTGGCCTATTTAAGCACCACATCGCCATGTAATCTCTACTTCACCAGAATTTGTTAAGTCCCAAATCTCCTCCACCTTCGTCTTCTTCTCCGGCGAGCTCAGCACGGAAGCTCACGGTGCCAGCTTCAACCACTGTACCATCTACCAAATTGACACCACCAGTGAGTATCTCTCATCCTCCTCATCGTTCTGCATCATCTAATTGAGCTCCGGTGAACCCTAACGCCGGTGATCGCCGGAATCTTCAATTTGCCCTGTTCCGGCAATGTAGCCCGATTCAGCCCAAATTAGCCTTTGAACCTATAGATTAAAATGATCAGAGAGCTGTTTTGAGTATGCCTCTAGAATCACCAATTGAGCTCAAATCAAGACTTTCCCCAAATTTGAACTTCACCAGAAACTGGCTCACGTTGCCAAGCCACACTGGCGATCCTCCAGCCAAATTAACCATGCCAGTAGCTTTCTCACACCTCCCTTCCACTCTCACATCAAGGAATCGACCTATAAACCTGTGTAGCAAAAACCCCCAAATTCAGTTTCATCTTCTCCGGCGCCGTTCACTGGAATCTGTTTTTGGCCACCGCCGTTGAATCCACCTTGTCTAGTATCTTCACCTTGATCTCCTGAGCACTTTTCTCTTCTAGCCCGACCTCTGAAACCGTCCAGATTGCAAGATATAGCTATGCCAAAGATTCTGTCCAGTACTATTGTCTTGCCGTGTCGCCACTGTCTTTCCTCACCATCGTTCATCGTTGTCTGGCCATCTTAGGTTTTGAAACCACTTGCATTGTGTTCCTGTTACTTGAGCCTGTCTCTTAGACATAATTGGCGCAACAGATGAAGCCTTGAATTGCATTTGCTGCTAAGCCCTAGTTTTTGACATTGTCAGCACTATGTCAGTGCATGCCAGCCAGTGGCATTGGCCTTGTTTACCCACTTCTGGTTGTGCAATTTGAGAACCACTTTGTCCACTGAATTTGTAGAGTTGTGATCTACATTTTCTTCTTTTGTTACAACTTGAGATAAGCTCTCTAGCTTTCCTTGAAGCTATGTCAGAGCCTTGATCCGAATGTCAATCGGCTGACATTCGCTGTTTTTGAAAAAACCAGCCACGGACTTGATGTCCTTATTGCAGCCTTGAGACCCTAAGAGCATCTAAGACGCATCCTTAGCCCAGATTCCTTGAAACCCTAGAATCTCGACTCAGTTCAGCTTGCAATCCCAATTATCTCCAGTATCGTTCAGTTATTCTGTTAAGCATATATGCATATACATCATAAATTATTTTAACATAGTTAGTAATTATTGTATGCTTGTTTATTGCCGAGCAGATCCAGAAACTAAGTTCGAGGACTTTGTTGTTGACCCGACATCGACTGCTGTTTCTTACGATGCGGAAGGCAAGTCATATTCTTGGACATGTTGAACCGATATTTTAAGAGTTGCTATAACATAACCTTGAATATAAATAATATTGCATGTGAAAGATTGAGAATGGTTGAATTATGAATTGGCAGTACTGCTGGATATCTGTGAAATGTGAAATGAACAAGTATTGAGCCATGAACTAATATATATTTATGTATATACTTATATTCATGAAATAAAACCTTTAGCCGTGACCAGAATTTTGGTATGGAATGGCGGTAGCACTGGAGGTACTTAACTGCAAAGGATTTGCAGGCACTGAAGGTGCATGATTGTGGATGGTCTAGTCACTGGCATATAAGGACTAGAACCTTGTGTTGTGCGTCTAGTGGCATGAAACACGTGCTAACCGCAAGCCTGGTATGGGACAATCCTGAACAAGTACTTATGTGGATCGCACATGAAACCCCTGCATGAGATGTGAAGTGATGCACGATTTGCACGGAGTGCGGCTCCTACACATATCACTAAAGGTGATCATGCAAGCTGACCCAGTAATGGGAATATGCATAGGGGTGGGGGTTTGGGTACAACCCGTCACAACTGTGGTTCGCGAGAGATCCACAGGGTCAGGGGTGAATTGTAAGTGAAACATAACAAAAGTTCTTGTTATCTCCACCTTGCCACTCACAGTATGAAGTGAGTCAGGGGTCTAATCATATTGATAGATGGGCATGAAAGTGGAATATCTTCCGGGTAAATTGGTACCTCTCTACAGAGTTTAAAATGTATTCGAACACTCTGAGCTCCCGGGTTTATAGGAGTCTGCTGTGGTGGATTAAATCCATGGGGTGTGGCACAAGTATGTTTTCTAAATAAAATTTGATAAGGAAAAATTACCCAAATGACATGTGTTGTCATGGTAAGGGTTGCTGCTGTGGGCTGTCGTGTGTCGACGTGTCGCAGTAGTACTATAATTTGGTGAACATGAATAGCGATGCTATGTTATGAAAAGTGCTGCCATGAGATGAGATATGAAAGAAAAGATTATTTTACAAACATCCACACTTCTTGATTAGCATAGGTTCATATCATTCATACTATATGTATCTACTCTTACCTATGACTTGCTGAGTACGTAAGTACTCACCCTTGCAACTTACACCCCAGTAGATGGAGCGCCCATGATCAAGAAGAAGGCGTTGAGAACTTCTTGGACCCAGATGAAGGAGAGCCAGTTCCGCCAGAATCCTGATGTATGTTGCTCTGCCGTCAACGTCTCACTGTGGGAGGGTCACTGATCTTCTGCTGTGTAGATGTTATTATGCTAGACCATGTATGCCGCGAAGGCATTGTAATCTCTTTATGTAATATTAAGGCCAGCAGGCCACACTGTTTAAATATGTTGTAAGTTTTTCTGCTGCAATGTGAATATACTCCTATGCTTGACTTATCCTGGGAAGTCAAAGCTATACATATATGGGACTAGCTGCAGCGAGCTAGGTCTCCACGGGAGTAGTCGTAGTCCCAGTGTCGGGGTGCGACAAATTTCCCCATCGCCGTGAGAACGGGTGGCCGGGTAAAAACTTCCGGGAATGATTTTTCGAAAATTCCGGTGAGAAATCCTCCGGTCACCGTGAGAACGGGGAGCCGGGTGAAAACTTCTGGGAATGATTTTTCAAAAATCCCGGTGAGAAATCCTCCGGTCTCCATGAGAACGGGGGGCTGGGTAAAAACTTCTGAGAGAAAGTCTCCGAAATCCCCGGAATAATTTTTCGGGGAGAACCCTCCGGTTGCCGTGAAAACAGGGAGCCGGGAATGAGATCTCCGAGAAAGAATATCCGAGAATTCCATCTCGCCAAGGAGAAAATCGACTCCCGGAGGAGGATGTGCCCGATGACGGGTCTGAGTGTTTGAGGGGGGACTAGTCTCTCAAATTGACTCGTTACTACGGTCCTTGAGGACCGGGTTGCCACTTACACCCTTAGTCCACGAGGGGTGATCGTAAGGCGCCCTACGGGAGTGGGACTCCCGTTGTATGGACTTCTTGGGTCGTGATAGCGCACTTCCTCACAGAGAGGGCATCCTCACGGGGAGGGCATCTCCGTGAGAGATGATAATGTAGGGACCTGCAGTGAGCCCAAGCTGAGGAAAAACCAATTGTATTAATAAGGAGTTGAGATACAACGCCTCCCCCCACAAGATCACGATGGGGGAGGGAATGGTGAGTACAATGTCTCCCTCCCCTCCGGGGGAGGGGACGAGCTTGTAGGCTAGACGTAGAACTTGCGAAGCAAGCGTACGTTCCACGTGTGCTTCAGCTCCTGCTCTTGAAGATTGGAGAGCTTGTAAGCCCCCGAGCCCAGGACATTTGAGATCTTGTAGGGACCCTCCCACTCGGGGGAGAGCTTGCCCTGGGCTTGGGGGTCGGTTACGCGCTTGAGGACAAAGTCCCTGAGGTGGAAAGCTCTCTCACGGACGCGCTGGTTGTATGTGCGCGTCATTTCGTGCTTGTAGATGGCGTGGCGGAGGAGCGCTCGGTCGCGTTCCTCTTTGACGAGGTTGACCTCCAGTCGCTGATTTGCCTCATTGGCTTGGTATGTTGCGGTCGTAGCTCCGTCTAGGAGCTCGACCCGTAGTGACCGAAAGCCAATCTTCGGGGGAAGAACCGCCTTGGCCCCGTACACGAGGGAGAAGGGGGTGCGTCCCTTTGCCCGGCTTGAGGTTGTACGCATGGAACAGAGGATGCTAGGGAGCTCCTCTGCCCACGCACCCCGTTTGGAGGTGGCTTGTTCAAGCCATCAGCGTAACCCCTGTAGGATTATGCCGTTGACCCTTTCGACGGCCCTGTTGCTCTGGGGGTGAGCTACCGAGGCGAAGTGGATGGTGAGCCCCAAGCCTTCGCAGAATTCCCAGAAATATACCGGGTCGAATTGGGTTCCGTTACCGACAGTGATTTCTCGGGGGACCCCGAAACAACACACGATTTTCTTCCAGAAAAACCGCTGTACTGCTCGGGACGTGATGCTGGCCAGAGGTTCGGCCTCTACCCACTTGGTAAAATAGTTGACCGCGACCACCGCGTACTTGTAGCCCCGGGCGCTGGGGGGAAGGGACCTAGGAGGTCCATCCCCCAACGCGCGAAGGGCCAAGTGATGGGGATAGTCTGCAGTGCTATGGAGGGGAGGTTGGAACATTTGGCCATCTTTTGGCATGCCTCGCACGCGGAGACAAGGTCTCGAGCGTCGCGAATCACCGTGGGCCAATAAAAACCCTGGCAAAGGGCCTTGGCCGCAATGGCCCGCGGGGCCAGTGAGACCCGCAACTTCCCGAGTGAATGTCCTCGAGGAGCCGGAGCCCTTCCGGCCGTGGAGCAAGGCAGAGGCCCCTGCTTGTAAAGCTTTCCCTCCAACAGGAGGTATGCCCGAGCCTTGGCTCGGAGGCGCTTGGCCTCAGTCTCGTTGGGAGGGTCCCCCTCCCCCTTGATGAAGGAGATAAGGGGGTCCATCCAAGATGACACTCGGGTGATCTCGGCGACTTCCCGGACGCAAGACCCATTGTCCACGTCCGGGGAGGCCACCGAGGGCTTCGCTATGATCTCCAAAAAAGCCCCCCTGGGGAGCGGTTCCCGGGTGCTGGCTGCTCGGGCCAGGGCATCGGCCCGGTCATTGTCCCTCCGCGGGATGTGCTGGGCCTCTAGGCTGTCAAGGTGCTTTTCCATCTTGCATACCTCTTGCAAGTAGAGACTCAAGTTTGCATCATGGCACAAGTAGGACTTGTCCATTTGGCAAACTACGAGCTGGGAGTCTCCTTTCACGAGGAGGCGACGAATCCCCAGGGAGCATGCGAGGCGCAACCAGAGGAGCAAAGCCTCGTATTCGGCAACGTTGTTCGTGGCGGGGAAATCGAGACACGCCGCGTACTCTAGTTCCCTCCCCTCGGGGCTCTGGAGGACTACTCCCGCTCCGGCCCCAACGAGACACAAGGAGCCATCAAACATGAGCATCCAATGGTCACTGCGTCGGAGCGGTTCGGGGAGGCTCTCGTCCCCGGACCTAGAGGCAGGTGTCCACTCCGACACAAAGTCGGCCAGGACTTGTGACTTGATGGCGGAGTGCCCAGTGAGGGAAAGGGAGAAAGGAGCAAGCTCAGCCCCCCACTTTCCGATCCAACCGGTGGCTTCCTTGTTCCGGAGTACCTCCCCCAAAGGGAGGGATGACGGGACGGTGATCAGGTGTCCCAGGAAGTAGTGACGAAGCTTCCGGGACACCATTAGAAGGGCTTAGCAGATCTTCTCCATCTCCGTGTACCGAGTTTTAGCCCCTTGGAGGGCCTCACTCACATAGTACACGGGACGTTGTTGCCCGTCCTGCTCCTTTACCAGTACTGCGCTTACGGCGACCGGGGTCGCGGCGAGGTAGAGAAGCAAGGGCTCTTCCGGAGACGTGCTCACGAGCATTGGGGGGCTCGTGAGCTATTCTTCAGGTCGTCGAAGGCCTCCTGGGCCTCGGGGGTCCATCGGAACCCCTCGAGGCCCTGGAGGATTTTGAAGAATTGGAGGCCACGTTCCCCCGACCGCGAGATGAAGCGACTCAGTGCTGCCAAATGGCCAGTGAGCCGCTGTACGTCTTTGACCGAGCGCGGTGGGGGCATACCCAGGAGTGCCCGGATCTTTTCGAGGTTGGCTTCTATGCCCCGCTAGGACACAAGGAAGCCCAGGAGTTTCCCCCCACGCACGCCGAAGACGCATTTCTCTAGATTAAGCTTCAATCCGTATGCGCGGAGGTTGCGGAAGGTCACCGCTAAATCGTCAATGTGAGCGGCCACATGGGGACTTTTGACGACTGCGTCGTCGACGTAGACTTCGACGTTGTGACCGATCTGGTCCTTGAGAACTAACGTCGTGAGTCGCTGGAAGGTTGCTCCAGCGTTCTTTAGCCCGAAGGGCATATGGATGTAGCAGAAGGTTCCGAGGGGAGTTATGAAACTTGTCTTTTCCTCGTCCCCTTCTGCCATCCGGACTTGGTGATAGCCCGAATACGCGTCCAGGAAACTCATCAACTCGCGCCTCGCTGTCGAGTCGACCGGCTGGTCAACCCGCGGGAGTGGGAAGTTGTCTTTGGGGCAGGCGCGGTTGAGGCCGGTGAAGTCCACGCACATTCGCCACTGACCGTTTGACTTCTTCACGAGGACGGGGTTCACGAGCCACTCAGGGTGCAAGACCTCCCGAATGAATCCCGCCTCTCTGAGTTTGGCGATCTCAACCTTCATCGCCTCTTGGCGTTCAAGGGAAAGTTTTCTTAGCTTCTGTTTAACCGGGGGGTGACTGGGGGTCACAGCGAGCTTATGCTCGATGACTTCCCGGGCGACGCCTCGCATGTCGGAGGGCTTCCAGGTGAAGACGTCGGAGTTCTTGCGTAGGAAAGCCGCGAGTTGCCCCGCGTGCTTTTGAGGGAGATCCGCCCCAACCTTGATGGTTTTGTCTACGTCGTCCGGGGACAACGGGACCTTCCGGAGGTCCTCCTCTGGAAGCGGCTTGGGGGGAGACCTCCCGGAGGGGACGGCTGTGGCGTTCGGCGTTGGGGAAGAGGTCTCTCCCCCAGGGCTTTGATCAAGTTGACGCTTCCGATCATCGCGGTGGCGCGCTCGTACAAAGCGCAGGCCAAGTTTTGGTCACCTCAGGCGGTGATCACGCCGTGAGGCCCGGGAATCTTCACCAGAGATAGCCTTGGTGGATCGTTGCCCCCAGGCGGTTGATCATAGTCCTCCCCATGATTGCGTTGTATGTGGAGGGGAGGTCCACCACGTCGAACCGGACCATCTCCGTCCGGAAGTTGTCTGGAGTGCCGAAGGTCATGGGGAGATCCACCTTTCCCACCGGGGGGATCGTCCTCCCCGGGATGAATCCCTGCAAGGGACCCGCTGCGGGCTGCAGTAACTTCTCGTTGACCTGCATCTCCCTAAACGCCTTCAGGTACAAAATGTCAGTGGAGCTTCCGCCATCGACCAGGATGCACGTCAGGTGGCAATTGTGGATGGTGGACGAGAGGATGAGCGCGTTGTCAAGGGGAAGCGAACCCCGCACGCTTCTTCTACTAAAAAGGTGAGGGGGACGTCCAACCACTTTGTGTAAGATCGAGGATGCCGACTAGAGGGGGGTGATTAGGAGGCTTTTAAATTTTCTTCCCCGCTAAGCAATTTTAATCACGATAATTGTTTGAGCTAAATTATACAATGAGGCTTAAAGGCAATTTAAACAATTTGTTGCATTCAACTAAATGAACTATTCAATATGACAAGCAAGAATGATGAATTTAGCAATTGTGTCAAGATGAATATAAAGCAAGTATGAAATACGCAATTGACACAATATTTTTACCGAGGTCTCGGAGACTCGCCCGGTCTCCCCTACTCCTCGTTGAAGCGCTCTCTCGGAGCCTCGCTTCTATATCCACGAAGGATATCTCACTAGGGTTGCTCCTTCTCCACACCGGATAGGCGAGCACCACACCTTTCACAATCCTTTGCCGGCCTCTCCGACAACCTTCAATTGGAGAGATCTCGGCTCTCCTCCGGCACCGTCTAGGCGAAGGCGATCGCCAAGAGTAACAAGCCGGATGCACTTTCACTTGAATCAACCACGTGCTAGAAGCTCAATGATGCAAATGAGATGCTCAACACTCTAGCACTAGCAATCTAATGGAGATGAAGTGCACTAAACACTCACACAATCTCCCTCAAGCTCTCTCTCAAATCTACTCAAGATTTGGGCTCAATTCTAGCCTCTAAATGCAATAACACATATGCCACTCAATTGGCTAGGTTTTCAGCTGAAGAATGAAGTCCTTGAGCACCCTAAAATGAAGCCAAACACGAAGTATTTATAGCCTCAACGAAAAACTAGCCGTTTACAAGAAACCGGGCCAAAAGTTGTACAGGCCGAACATTGTCAGGTCACTTCAGACACTGTCCGGCCAGTACAAAAATTTCAGCCGTTGCAAACGTGTCAGTGACCGTTGGGCGAAATTTGTGAAGGCCGGCCGGATACTATTTGTCCGGACAAAACGTCCGGACGGATACCATTTGTCCGGACTCTCGGCTCAAAAAAACTTGTACAGGCCGGACATTGTCCGGTCACTTCAGACACTGTCCGGCCACTTCGGACAAATAGCTCCGGACGGATGCATTTGTCCGTTTCATTTTTTGGCTCAAAAAATTTGTACTGGCCGGACAATGTCCGGTCATTTCGGACAATGTCCGGCCACTTCGGACAGATAGCCCCAGACGGATGCATTTGTTCGGCCACTGCACATTGACAGTAAAACAAGTATAACTTTTGATCCAGAGATTTGATTGAGGTGATTTTTAGCTTGTTAGAAATATAACTCAGAGCTCTACAATTTTGTCAACAGGAGAAAGACCTAGAAAGGTCTAGAAACTTCTAGAAAACTCAGAAACTTTCCTGCTGTCAAAATGTTCAATCCAAAAATCATCTCAAATGCAATTTTAGAGTATTTGCACATACGGATTTGCCGTTTTCTCGCGGATGTGATTTGTGTCACTTAGCAACGACCACGACCACACAGGTCTTGACATCCGATCGAAAACAGGTGGTCGATATGGTTTGGTCGAGCGTACGAAAGCGAGCCGAAAACTGGTACGACCAGTCCGAACTCCTACGACCATGCCCAAACCCTAAACATAAAGCCGCCAAACAAGCGACACGACCACGACCACGTATCAACACTGATACGATCAGAATATGCAAATACGACCACGACCAGCTCTAGATAAATAAACCAATTTAAACAGCTGGCGATCACGACTAAGTGCAGTTTTCAAAACATTTAATCTAATGCACATGAACTACACTTAGACTCACTAGCAATACAAGGCACTAGTGCAAGATGAAATGAATGCATCTGAGCTTCCGCACTAGATAGATTCAAGCTACTAGTTTCCGACCCCTCTTAATAGTACGGTCAAACTAGTAAAAAGAAACCTATAAACCCGGTCTGGCTCTAAACACCGAGACCGGTAAAACCCTAAGAAAACAATCCTTAATCTTGGATTTTACCTTAGGTGGAGTTTGACCTCGTGAAGCTCGATCGCTCGACGCTCGTCATCGCAAAGCAAGATCCCACTAAGCTTGACCACGCGAAGCTCGACCGCTTGACGCCTGTCTTCGCAAAGCTCATCCTCGCTAAGCTTGACCTTGCTCGGGATGTCTCATATCGTTTTCATCCTCTTCACGCCCTTGCTTGTTTTCATCCTGCAACCATTCTGAGATTAGAACATATACACTCAATGCGCAAACGTTAGTCTCATTTACAGTTCGTCATTAATCACCACCAGATAAATCACTCCACACAGGAGTTCACTCAACAATTTCTTTCTTCGGTGAAATGACAAAACCACTTTCAATGAACAATAAATGAGTAATGGATGAATCTCACAATCATATAGATCCATATATGATACAAGAAATGCGCACACGATCCATACTACTCAAGTTATGATATCAATCAATATGGATGACTAATATCATGAGCTCTCTCTCAATCATACATAGAGATATCAAATCCAGAACACGGAGTCATCAACCTTTTGCACAAACATGGATAACTAATCATCTTGAGCTCTCTCTCAACATGTGCATCGATATCAAATCCACAACTGAAGTCATCAACCTCAAGATTTAACATATAACATCTTGATCAATCAATTAGCACAAACTTGATGCAACCACCGAGCTCATCCTCTATATATGCATCAACATCAAACCTGCAATCGGGAAAAACATCCAATTCAAGATTTACCGATAATCAATTCAATTTACTTGTGCTAAATAAGGATTTATCTAAATTGTCATTTAATCATTAAATCTGATATCTTCAGATTAACTTTAATCATCATGGATTTATCCAAAACATCATTAATCATCAAAACCTAGATACTAAGATCTACCTAGATCCAACACTTTGGTGGCCGGGACGTATGCAGCACCCCCACTACCCTTACTTCGCTCGCATACTCCTTGCGCTGGCGCTTGGAGTCTCACCCGGAGGCGGACCCTCCTGTGATGACGTTGACGCGCCTTTGGGAGGTTTGGAAGGGGAACGTTTCTGATTGGTCCCCTTCCGGCGCTTGCCCTTGCTGCTCCCCCGTGGGGGCAGGAAGGGCCGGTAGAGTTGGCTGAGAGGGTATGGAGGCTGGAGTCCTGCCCCCTTCCCGTGTTGGTCAAGGAATGCTGCGAAGTGTTGGAGAAGTTGGTGACATTCCCGAGTAGCATGGGTATTGGACTTGTGGAAAGTACCACAGGCCCTCGTTGCCTCCTGCCGTGGGGCCTTCACGGCCACGGGATGATTGCCCCTCCCCACGGCCTTTCGGCTTGTGGAAAGGGCGGTTGCCCTTGGGGGCGTTGCGTGAGCCGCCTCCGCCCTCGAGGACAAAGGTGTCCTGAGGCCGTGGCTCACTACGGTTGCCCCTCTTGGGGCACTTGAGGGGGTCCCTAGCCTCCCGGTCGGCGGGGGCGGGAACTCCCTGGTTTTTCTTCCAGAGGTCGCCCTCCTCCGTCCGAGCGTATTTCTCGAGTATAGTGAAGAGCTCGTCGACGGAGGAGGGGCAGCTCTGGGAAAGTCTCCGATGGAGCTCCCCGGGAAGGATCCCACTCTTGCACGCCTCAATGACTGAGGAAGCTGTGGATAGTCTCCCCTGTCCTTTGTCGGACTATGTATAACTGTGACGAATCCAGGGGCCGCACATAGTTCCCCTGGAAGTTCATACAGAACTTGCGCTTGAGCTGCGCGAAACACTTGATGGAGCCGGCCTTCAGGTTGTAAAAGCATGAGCGGGCATTCCCGGTCTGGTAGAGGGGGAAGACATTGCACTGGACTGTCTCGTTCCCCCCAGCCGCTGAGATGGCCGTGGAATACACCTGCACGAACTCGTAGGGATCAACCTCACCGTTGTAGTGTTCAAGGTGCGGCGGCTGGTAAGGTCGCGGCCATCGAATGCACCGGAGGCAGCGGCATAGAGTCTTGGTCACTGTCCCCTTTGACAGGGGACGCGCGCTCGTTGTCGGAGTCCGGAAGGGGTCCAAGTGGTCCGCCGACATGGCGGTAGTGCTGCTTTTCCTCCGGGTTAGTCGAGCTAACCTCCAGGATGTCTGGGCATCCCACGGCAGTGGGGGTTGCTTCCTCAGCGGGCCTCTTTCCTCAGTTGGGACGGGAATGCGATTCACCTCGTCGGCGACCCGGGGGAGGCTCCGGCTGGTCGCACAGGGGAGCCTCTCCCGACTTGGTGGTACGCATTTGCTCGACCTCCTCCTGGGTAAAACGGACCTGATCCACCGGGGGAGCCGTCGGGGGTGGCCCCGGGGGAGGAGGGAGCTCGTGCGTAACAGTAGTAGGCTCGGGAGGTATCACCAGAGTGTGGGGGGAACTCACCACCAGGCGGTCCCCGGGAGTGGCACCCCGAACCGGGAAGGGGGGGCCCTCACGAGGAGAATCCAGTGGCGGCGCGGGAGCCGTCCGTCGGGCTGCTTCCGGCGCGACGGGGGCGATCGGCTGGGCGAAGCTGGCTCCCGGCGTTGGAAAAACCCCCGGTGCGGAGTGAACCAACGGCATGGGAAAGATTCCGGGGATGGGGTAAGCCCCCGGCATCAGGAACACTCCCGGGGTCGGGAAAGCTCTGGACGATGGACCCGCCGGGGGGTAACCCCCGGTTTGATCATATGTCCCTGGTGCGATTGGGCCTCCGAGAGTCGGAGGGGCTACCGGGTGCCCCATAAACGGGGGCACTGCCCCCACGAATTGGAACTGTGGCAGATAGATAGGGGCCGGCGGCCGTGCCAAGACGCGGAGAAGTTCAACCATCGAACGCTAGGCGCAAAGTTGGCCCTCCACAAGAGCTTCGAGCAGGGCATCCCGGGAGGCCGGGGGAGTCACCAGGGGGAGGCCAGCCCCCCCAGCAGGGCCCGAGGTCATCGGGTCGGACCCAGAGCCCTGTCCACCGGAAGCTACCGGAAGGGTCAGAGGCGGTACCTGGGTTTGGCCGTGTCCGGGCGGTAGCACCGGGACGGCCGCGCTTTGAAAGGGTGGTGCCGGGTTATTGGGACCGGCGTCACCGGGTAGAGTGCGAGCCCTCGTTCTTAGGGGAGCCGTGGCGATTTGTCGCGAGATCCCCACTGTCGTGGTATTGCGAATATCCTGGTACATTTTTTTGAGGTTCCTAGCGAAGAAAAGGCGACACGAGCTGACCGCGTGACCGGTCCTCTCCCGTCGGGCAAATGCAGCAAATGACACGAAGATTTATACAGGTCCAGGCCTCAGTGGAGGCCCTAATCCTGTCGACGCACTCCCAACAAGAGTTGGCTAGGTGAGTTCTCTCGGGGAGAGATGGCTCCTAAGCATGCCTATTTGATTTTGTGTTTTAGAGTGAAAATGAGTTGTCCCCCGTTACATGATGGGTTACAAGGGCTTATATAGGCCCCAAAGATGCAAAATGACTAAACTACCCTGGTCGCGACCGTTGGATCGAAGGGCACTAGCGTCCTTCTGCCGGTCAAAGGGCACACATGCTTGACAGGTGTCCCCGCCAATTCCCGAGGTGCTTCTCGCGTGATCCTCACATGACCCGGCACCGGAGGCCCTTGTCTATGGGAAAATGGCGGCGCCCGGGACAAATCACCAGGGGGCCTTGTCCCCGGGCACATGGCGGCGGCCGGGACAAGTCACCAAGGGGCCTTGTCCCCGGGAAAACGGCGGCGCCCGGCATGAGTCACCTAGGGGCCTTGTCCCTGAGCAAACGACGGCGCCCGGGGCAAGTCACAGAGGGGCCTTATGCCCGGGCAAATGGCGGTGCTCGGGACAAGTCACCGGGAGCCTTGCCCCCGGGCAAATGGGGTCACCGGGATCCTCGCCTCTTACCTGGACTTCATCCCGCGGAGATTTCCCCAAACACTTGGAAACATTAGCTTTGGCCTAAGGAATTTGTTATTCACTCTGATCATGAATCTTTGAAACACATTAGAAGTCAAGGCAAACTGAATAAACGACATGCTAAATGGGTTGAATTCATAGAGTCATTTCCATATGTCATTAAACATAAGAAGGGAAAAGAAAATGTTATTGCTGATGCTTTGTCTAGGCATTATACCATGTTGTCACAACTAGATTACAAGATTTTTGGCCTAGAAATGATCAAAGAGTTATATGCCACTGATTTGGATTTTAAAGAAGCTTTTAAAAATTGTAAGGAAGGGAGAATATGGAATAAATATGTACTGAATGATGGATTGCTTTATCGTGCTAACAAGCTATGCATTCCAGCTAGCTCCGTTCGCCTTTTATTTTTGCAGGAAGCACATGGAGGTGGTTTGATGGGTCATTTTGGAGTGAAGAAAACTGAAGATGTGCTGTCGACTCACTTCCTTTGGCCCAAGATGAGATGCGACGTCGAACGCTATGTGTCACGCTACACTACTTGCAACAAAGCTAAGTCTCACTTAAATCCACATGGTCTTTATATGCCTCTTCCTGTTCCTTGTGCTCCTTGGGAGGACATTTCGATGGACTTTTTTTTAGGATTGCCTAGAACCAAGAGGGGGAGGGATAGTATTTTTGTGGTTGTGGATCATTTTTCTAAAATGGCACATTTCATACCTTGTCATAAGAGTGATGATGCTACACATATTGCTGAATTGTTTTTCCGTGAGATTGTACACATATATGGAGTGCCAAACACTATTGTTTCAGATCGTGACGCGGAGTTTTTGAGTCAATTTTGGAGAAGCTTGTGGAATAAATTGGGTACGAAGCTGCTGTTTTCTACTACATGTCATCCCCAAACAGATGGACAAACTGAGGTTGTCAACCACACATTGTCCACCATGTTGTGGGCTGTTCTAAAGAAGAATTTGAATATGTGGGAAGAGTGTTTACCACACATTGAGTTTGCTTATAACAGATCGGTACACTCGACCACCAAGGTAAGTCCTTTTCAGGTAGTGTATGGTTTTAACCCTCGTGCTCCAATTGATCTTTTGCCTTTGCCTACATCTGAGAGAATGAATTTTGATGCTAAAAAGTGCGCTGAATTTTTACTCAAACTGGATGAAACAACTAAGAAAAACATAGAGTGAATGAATGAAAAGTATAGGATTGTGGGCAGTCAAGGTAGGAAAGAAGTAAAACTTGAACTGGGTGATTTAGTTTGGTTACACTTGAGAAAAGATAGGTTTCCAGAACTACGAATGTCTAAACTAATGCCTCGAGCTGATGGTCTTTTTAAAATACTTGAGAAGATTAATGATAATGCATATAAACTTGAGTTGCCTGTAGATTTTTGGATTAGTCCTACATTTAACATTTAAGATTTGAAGCCGTACTTGGGAGAGGACGACGAGCTTGAGCCGATGACGGCTCCACTTCAAGAGGGGGAGGATGATGAGGACATCATTCCTTCGGATACACGCACCAACCATAATCCTCCGCTTGTTACACAAGGACCAATAACGCGCGGCCGAGCCCGATTGTTGCATTGCTAAGTAAACTCGTTCCTAAGTTTATATATATATGGTTTTGAGAATGGTTTACTACCTAATGGTGATAATATTGTACTTAGGAACCATGGAGAGGACCAGCAAGGATGCAAGGACCAGCAAGGAGCCCAAGTCGAGTTGGAGTCCAAGACGGATTCCAGTTGGAGTCCGGTTCGGCCATCCAGCAGCAGTCTGCTTTCAAACGACCATAACTCCCTCATACGAAGTCCGATTGGGATGTTATTATAGTCCACGGAGAAGCCCACGACGAGATCTTTGCAATGATCTGACCCCACATCCAAATTCCTTCTGTATCGCTGGAAATTAACAAAACAAGTTTAGACCAGATTCTGATTCGGCCAACTCGGTGCTGCGACACCTTGTTTCGGGCCTTCAGCCCATGTATTCCGTAGTAGGGCGTGAGAAACCCTAGCCACGCCACCTCTTCATATACTCAGAAGTCATCACTGTTTAGTTGGGGTTTTGCTTAGATTATTTTTCCATTGCAGTTTCGCCGAACTCGGTTTGTGAAATCCCAACTCGTGAGCTTAATACAATTCGCAATTCAGTTGCTTCTTCTTCGTTCTTGTTGTTGTTCTCGATTTGCAACAGGAACAAGCCTTCGTGGCGAGGTCAATCCATGCGTGCGCGTGGTTGATAACCAAAGGAGCCGTGTTGTAGTGTGTCGTGGTGTAGTGTGTCGTGGTATTGCGAATACCCCGGCAGGTTTTGAGAGTGATCCTAGCGAAGATTACGCGGCGCGGGTTGACCGGATGACCGGTCCTCCCCCGCCGGAGAAGCACAAAGAATGACACACGGGTTTATACAGGTTCGGGTCCCGGTGGGGGCCCTAGTCCTGTCGACGCGCTCCCGACTGGAGTCGGCTGGGGAGGCTCTCTCCGGGGGAGAGGCTTCCGGAGCACGTCTGTGAGTTTAGCTATTCCAATAAAAGTGAACCGATCCCCTACAACAGAGGGGTACAAGGGCTATTTATAGCCCCAAAAAGCAGCAAAAAACCTAAACTACCCCGGAAGCCACCGTCGGATTGAAGGACAAGACCGTCTTTCTCCCGGTCAAACGCCTTGGATGCTCGACAGGTGGTCGCTAGTTCCCGAGGCGCCCCTCGCGTGACCTGCACATGACAAACAGTTCGAGACTTTACCTTCAAGAGGGCGATGAGGCCCGGGACGGCACCGGTGGCCACGTCCCCGAGCCAAAAGGCGGCACCCGGGGAGGCCCCGGAGGCCAAGTCCCCGGGCAAATGGCGGCGCCCGGGAGGGCCCCGGAGGCCACGTCCCGGGAGCCAAAAGGCGGCGCCCGGGGAGGCCCCGGAGGCCACGTCCCCGGGCAAATGGCGGCGCCCGGGAGGACGCCGGAGGCCACGTCCGGGGAGCCAAAGGGCGGCGCCCGGGGAGGCCCCAGAGGCCACGTCCCCGGGCAAATGGCGGCGCCCGGGAGGGCACCAGAGGCCACGTCCCGGAAGCCAAAAGGCGGCGCCCGGGGAGGCCCCGGAGGCCACGTCCCCGGGCAAATGGCGGCGCCCGGGAGGGCACCGGAGGCCACGTCCCGGGAGCCAAAAGGCGGCGCCCGGGGAGGCCCCGGAGGCCACGTCCCCGGGCAAATGGCGGCGCCCGGGAGGGCACCGGAGGCCACGTCCCGGGAGCCGAAGGGTGGCGCCCGGGGAGGCCCCAGAGGCCACGTCCCCGGGCAAATGGCGGCGCCCGGGAGGGCACCGGAGGCCACTTCCCCGGGTAATCGTGACACATCTTACCTAGACTTAGTCTCGCGGAGATTTCCCCCGACATAGTGGTTGTAGGTTTTGGATCGGTTCTAGATCGAAAGCCGAATCATCAACATCGAGTTCTCCACCAATCGACTTACCATACATGTCGGAAGATCGAGCACCATTTCCCATCATTTACGTTGATGCCTCTCAACGCGCTTTGATGATCCTCCACGTACGTCATGAGCTCAATTCTTGTAATACAATCATCTCCATCCAGAACTCTAGTCTTCGATCCTGTCATTGTTAGTAGAAGACAAGACAAAACACTGTGTATATATTCTTCCTATCAACTACTAGGTGGTGGACAAGGAGTAAAAGTCACTCTCGCTCAAGCTTCTTACCAAGCTCTTGCAAGTTTCTTACCAACTGCGATAGGCGAGGCAATCCGGTAGGCTGGTTCGTGACAACTTGTGACAGTGGTGGAGCACGCGATTGCAAAGTAAATCTGTAACTGAGTTGGAAGAAAGTGGAGCTCGGAAGGCTATGTATGAGTAGCAAGGATTGGCAACAATTCAATTCATAAATTGCAAAACTGAAAAGTAGCCCCAAGCTAGTCTATGTCGCCAGCCTAAACTTGACTTGAACCTAGCTCAAGCTAAGCACACAACTCAATAAAGGACTCAAAAGATGCAATCACTTCTAACAATCACTTCTGATTTTTTTGGCACTTCGACCAAGGAATCACAAGCTTAAGGTGGGGAAACAAAGATTACACAAATTGGATGCAAGAAAAACTCAAACTAGATGCAAAAGATCGACAAACAAATCGTTGCCGAAACTTCGGAGGCTGTTTTGAGACCCTAAATGACTTTTTTGGGGTTCGTACGACACTTTTTGTAAGCTTTCCAATGAGCCAAAGAACGCCCCGATCGGAGTTCGTATGCAAAAGTTATGGCCGTTTTACTGCAGGATGGTCGAATTCTGCCGTGGGATGGTAAATCCGCTAGGACACTCGCTAACAAGATCTAAACTAGCAACACGACAACACGGCAAGGGACCAAATTTCAGAAAAGCAAAACTGAAACGAAAATTGCAAAAGGTTCAAATGGTTTGGATAGAGGAGAATGAAATTATTTTTGGACTCTAGGTGATAGAAAACAGTGATTAACAAAGGGAAAAAGTGGTGATACCTAATGGGCAACATGGCTCTGATACCAAGTGATGCGACAACGGCCCGATCTTCCGATAGGTTCTACTTTGTAGAACAGAGACGTTCGCGTTTCAAGGCTTCCAATCAGCGGGGATTGAGTCCTTGCAATCGCTATACCCACGCACCTGTCATTAACAACCGTGCTCACGCACGGATGGCCTTACCACGAAGGTTAATTCCTGCACGCAGTAGAAGAAACGAGCAAGAATGAGAAAGTACACAATCTGAATTTCAGAATGAACAAATTGAGGTTATCTTTCATCAAACCAGGTCTAGGGACACTACTCTGATGAACAATTGTCTCTCACACAACGAGGGAACAACGTAGCAAATAACCTAAGGAAGAACTTGAGGAGTTCAGCCATATAAAGGAGAGAGGGGTGGCGGCTAGGGTTGGCTCGCAACCCTAGGCAGGGTACATGGGCCGTGGGCCAAAAGAGAGGTGACGCAGCACCTAAGAGTCCAGGTTCTATATGTCAACTTGTTTTGATGATTGCGGCCAACTCAGAAGAAATCTGATGGTGGGGCTGGATCTGTTGAAAAGGTCTCGGAATAAGCATTTCATCAAGTACTCAAGCATTCCAAACGGACTTTGCATGCAGCTTTTATGTTCGTTTGAAGGTGAGCTGCTCCCTGGTGGCCGAACTGGACTCCATCTTGTGTACAACATGGGCCAAAGCTTGCCATTGTGAAGAATTACATCCTTACTGGTACATCCTATGATTCTTGGTAATTTAAGAGTCGTGCACATGCCCTTGTAATTGGTCCTTCCATAGGAGGTGATCGAATTGAAGTAGTGTGTGTATCCATCATAGTGATGTCCACATCAATGTGGATCCGTGAAACCCTTCAACTCTACTGGTTGGCTTCTTGGTTGCAAGACGGACGCAGTAAAGTTGATAAAACACCTTAGGTTTTGGCATGATTCTTTGCCATGACCTAGGAAGACTAATGGCAGTGGATTACTTTGATGAAGCTGTCAATTCCTCTTGCTGGTTGGCTCCGTGGTAGCTAGACAGACACAGCAGAGTTACATGTCTTTAATTGTTGCTTGGCTTCACAGATGATTAAAGATACACATAAGTGTTGACCACAACCTCTTCGGCCACTAATTTTTGGTCACATCGAGCAGCATCATCGACCACGGTTTCTTTGATCACCTCATCTTCGACCAAAGTATCTGTAAGTTAATTACCTGTACATTATGTTTCTTGACGTTGGTTTCAAGAGTTGCAACTCAGAAATAACAGTCAGTTTCGCCAAGTTAAGTTTGAGCTGCTTTGCGCACAAACTCAACTCGGTGAGGGGCATTTTGTTCGATTAATTTTTGTAATAAAAATTCATTAGAAAAGTCCCATATAACCAAAAGGACTAAAATAAAAATACACATATATTTGAACTATTAAGAAAAACTGGTCAAAAACCCCACTTGTTAAAATAGGCTTGGTCAAAATCAACTGTAAAATAGGCCTGGTCGAAATCCTCTTCAAAATTGTTCTAGTCGAAATAAGTTTCCGAACTGGTCTAGTCGAAATGAGCTTCGAAACTGGTCTAGTCGAAATGAGCTTCAAAACTGGTCTAGTCGAACTTGAATCTGACTTGGACTGGTCGAAATAGGATTGATCGAATTTGAATCCGACTCGGACTAGTCAAAACGGGTCTTGTCGAATTCGAATTGGACTCGATCAGGTTGAACTGGGTCTAGTCGAATTTGGATCCGACTCAGACTGGTCGAATTCGACCCAATTTCATCCTGATCACACTAACATTCAGTTTTAGTTCGAACAGAACTTATCTCTAACCTTATTTCTTTTATTTAAATAACCAAACTCTATCTACTATTCAACTTAAAATCCCCCGAATATCTCTGATTGTTGGATGGTTGCAACCAACCTAGATCCTCTATAAATAGAGAGGAGGTTCTAGCTTTTTGGGGAGGAGAACGGGAGGTGAACAAACGCTCATAGAAGACCGGTGCCACGAGAAGACAAAGATCAAGAAGGAGCTTCTCAGTTCGACCAGAGAGCCCTTTTTCCACTCTACAAATCCACTCAAGCAGTCTGTGAAGGTTACCATGGGTGAGTGCTGATCCATCATAAGCACACATTATCATGTCATTTCATATCAGAGGTGGAGCCCAGTTCGTTGGTGCCTGTGCCAGCCCGTTCATAAAGGAGGAGAAAAACATGGAGCAAAGTGTCGACGATTGGAACCCGGGGGTCCTTCTGTCGAACTTATGCAAAATTGAGATGGGTAATAGAGGGAGCCAATCAGACAAGTACCAAGATATTCAAAGTATCTATGAATCTAAGACACGGGAATTTATCCAGGTTTGGACCCTCGTATCTGAGTAATGACCCTACTTCCTGTGTATTTATCTATGTGGAAAAAAGGATTATAGAGAGAGAATGTTACAACGTGAATGTATTGGCTAATATCAATGCCTAATCCTCTCAGTAGTTCATCATCCTCCCTTGATCCTTCCCTTGAAGGTCTTTTTATACTTGCCGAAGAGCTTGTCGGTTGCCCTTCTGGATACACATCCCATGACTGCTTACAACCGCCTTAGAGTGGTAGCTGCATGTCGTGAGTACGTGGGTATGTAGTGGTTACTGTAGATCATGGTTATGTAGCAGTTTGGTAGCTTTGACTCGGCATCGTGGAAACTGTCTCAACATCATAATCTTCTTCGATGGTTACCTTGCCAGGGACTTATGACTATCTAGGGAATAATCATAAGGATCAAGGCACGGTTATGATAAAGGGTGATCGTGTACCTCTGCAACCATTGTAATGATATCAGACTTTGTATCTGCCAGAGGGTTGGGTTGTAGGGAGATGCCTGTACGACCATGGTGTCCGTGGATACAGCACAAGGTTATGGATTTTATGATAATAAGTGTTTGAGATCCATCGAGTTTTATGTCTAAATAAACAAGAAACATATATGATTGACGGGCCATGCCCAGAACACCCTTGGACCACCTGTTCCTTCTTTCCTGGGCCTTCTGTTACCATAGAAAGGTATGTGCGACCATGAAATGTTGTGCGCGACCGAGGAGGTGTACACGCGACCATGAGAGCCTAAGCCCCCGATTTGAAACGACAAAGGCCCATTACAATGGTTGTGTTGCTTCGAATTCTAAACAGTGTCTGTCACTTCGAATTGCCATGTTGAAACTACATCATTTTGAATTCCAACAAACTCAAGGAGAAAATCTGGGGAAGCGGTTACCAGACAGGCATTATGGAGGATCTCGAGGCCTTCGTGCTGCGCCCTAGGCCAGGAACTCGAAACGTCACCTTTAGAAACCTATAAACCCTTCGTTTCCTTACCCTTCTCTGTTCCAATGGCATTCCCGAACCAAGAGCGATTCGATGAGGAAGAAGGTTTAGTCGGTGAAGAAAATGTTGAGGCGCTGGACTCACAGGGGATCAGCATTGCTCCATCATCTCAAGAGGTAATTCTCTCTTGGTAGGTCGGTGTAGATTTCCTCCTGAATGTAGTTTTTCAGGATGATTGGCTTTTTGCAGCTGCTTGATCGTTCAGCAGCTTCAAGGAAGCGATCAAGCGATGATGTTGGATCATCCAGTGGGTTTTTATTGAAGAGGATGGTTGGGACCTCTTCCTTGGCTGCCCAAAGCGATTATGACAGAAGGAATGAGGCTTCAACCCCCCATCTGTTAGCTCCAACCGCGGCTCAGGTCTCATCCAGTGCCACACAAATTGGTCCTCATGGCTTGAGGTGAAGATTTGTCCTTTTCTCTAATTAAATTGAGTTATTTAGTTAGGAATGAATTTATTTAGTCTTTATATGGTTTGTTCCAGATGCCTCCCCCTCCTTCTGCGCCACCATCAGAGAAGGATGTGGAAGTCATGGACCCTACTGTGATCACGTCATCATCGGCCTCCTTGGTAAGGATCCTCACTTTTTGAATTCCTTTCTTTAATTGTCGTCTTCTGCGTGTATGACTTTGGGTGGTTGTTCAGGGAGACGAAGCTGGGGAAGAGCTGGTTGAGGCATTGGCCTCTCTGAGGGAGAAGACTGCATTGTGCAGCTCCCTCCAGGATGAGAACACGCGCCTCAAGGAGAAGTACATTCAATGAAGGCTTGACCTTAATTCTCTCCTTCGAGATGTTGACCACTACAAGGCGGCCAGCGAGAGGGCTTGAGAGACTGCAAGGCTTGCTCATGACGCCGAGAAGTTTGTCTGCATGGAGAAGGACACCTTGGACACCTTGGTCGAAGGCTGCAATCGCAGTGAGGGGGATACCTTTAGGAAACTGAAGGTGGTTGCAGACACTCTTGAGGCAGAAGTCGTTAAACCCGAAAGGGTCGACTTGTCTCTCGAGGAGTCTTGCAACTTGGTTTTGGCCCAAGCTGATTCGCTGGTTGCCAACATCCCAGAGTCCGCAATAAGGCACAGGGAGAGGCTAAGGATCGAAGTCGGTGGCACAGTCTCCACTGTCCTCTGTAGGCTCAAGCTCCACCACAGCCCAGGCTTAATGATAGCACCGGGGGTGGCCCGATCTTCTGGTGAGATGTGGCTATGTTCGATTTGGACGGAGTGGTGACTTTGACGATCCAGCTACAAACCAGCATGGGCAAGAACCCGACAATCGCTAAACCACCAAATCTTCTCGTTATCAATCATGCCAAGAACGCGATTGACCTAACCATGAAGGTCTATTCCTGCTAGCAATCAAAGAAACAAGCAAGAACAAGTAAAGGCAATCTAAAATTGCAAATAAGATGAAACTCACAATGGTAAAGTTGAGGTTCCGTTGCTTGGATCAATTGGCTAGCCGGCATAAGAGCAAACCGAGTGGTGTTTCTCACAAGGAGGAAGCACAAATGAACAGTACCTGAGGAAGGGAGGTGAGGCGTTCAGTCATATACTAGGGTAGCTGCTGTAATAGTAGTAGGGAAACCCTAGGAGGTGAGAATACATGGGCCATGGCCCAACAAAGGTGGCACAGCACCAACAGCCTGAATTAGTTTCTATCTGCTGGATTGTTTCAACGATTCCCACCGCTCCATACAGAATCTGGTAGTGGAACCAGATCCGTTGGAAAGCTTATCTCCTAAGCTTTCCGTGAAGTGGTAGAACGTCAAAATCGGAGTCCATATGCAGACATTATCCTCGTTTGAATGTAGACTGCTTCTGGGTGGGTGAACCGGTCTTTCTCTCGGGGATGGCTTATGCTCCAACTTCTGTTGGTGAAGAATTGCATCCTTGCTGGTCCAAACCTTCATTCCTGAGCACAAGAACATTCTTAGGTAGCCATCTATCCTCCAAAACACAATTAGACAACCCGAAGATCGAGCTCACCTGTTGATTTAATTGCCGTGCACGTGCTTTTGTAATTGGCCCTTTCATAGGAGATGATGGTGGGGAAGCCATGTGTGTATTCGGTATGGTGATGTCCTCATCATTGTCCCCCTCTTCAAATGGAGTCATCCTCGACTCAAGCTCATCTTCGTGGCCCAGATAAGGCTTCAAATCTGCAATGTTAAATGTGGGGCTAATCCCAAAATCTACAGGCAACTTAAACTTATATGCATTATCATTAATTCGTTCTAACACCTTAAAGGGGCTATCAGCTCGTGGCATCAATTTAGATTTTCTCAAATTAGGGAACGTCTCTTTGTGCAAATGTAACCAAACAAGATCACCAGGCTCAAAGGTCAATTGTTTTCTACCATGGCTTATGGCAATCCTGTACTTCTCATTCATGCGTTCAATGTTCTCCTTTGTAGTGCCATGCAACCTGAGAATAAAATCAGCACGTTTCTTAGCATCTAAATTCACCCTTTCCGAAGAGGGAAGAGGCAACAAATCTATGGGAGCATGAGGGTTGAAACCATACACTACCTGAAATGGGCTTACCTTTGTAGTCGAATGTAGTGGCACGGTTGTAGGCAAACTCCACATGAGGAAGGCACTCCTCCCACTCTTTCAAGTTCTTTTTCAAAACAGCCCGCAACATGGTGGACAATGTGTGGTTGACAACTTCAGTTTGTCCATCGGTTTGAGGATGACAAGTGGTAGAAAACAGCAACTTTGTCCCCAACTTGTTCCATAGTGTTCTCCAAAAATGGCTCAAGAATTTGGCGTCACGATCTGAAACAATAGTGGAAGGCATACCATGCAAGCGAACAACCTCTTTGAAAAACAAATCAGCAATATGAGTGGCATCATCGCTCTTGTGGCATGGGATGAAATGTGCATTTTTGAAAACCTATCCACTACAACGAAAATGTTATCCCTCCCCCTCTTTGTCCTAGGTAAACCTAGAACAAAATCCATTGAAATATCTTCCCATAGTGCACTAGGAGCGGGTAGAGGCATATACAAACTGTGGGGGTTCAACCTTTACTTAGCCTTTTGGCACGTGGTGCAACGTGCCACAAAGCGCTCGACATCGCGCCTCATCTTTGGCCAATAGAAGTGTGCGGCCAGAACGTCCTCCTTCTTTTTAGCGCCAAAGTGTCCCATCAATCCACCGCCATGCGCTTCCTGCAACAGCAAGAGACGAATGGACCCAACTGGAATGCATAATCGTTTAGCTCTAAACAAGAAACCATCATTGTCCATAAATTTATTCCAGCCCTTTCCCTCTCTACAATGCAGCAAGGCATACTTAAAATCATCATCCAGAGCATAGAGATCCTTTATTGTTTCTAAGCCAAAAACACGACAATCAAGTTGAGACATCATGGCATATCTCCTAGACAATGCATCAGCAATCACATTATTTAGGAAGGTAGACATGCCATAAGTAATGCTGCCACATCTCTAAAGAACGAACAAGAGCATACAATTCTTTATCATGCGTGGAATAATTAAAGACAGGCCCACTCAATTTCTTGCTGAGTAAGCAACAGGTTTACCTTCCTGAATCGATACACCACCAAGACCAATGCCACTAGCATCACACTCAAGTTCAAAGGTCTTACCAAAATTTGGAAGTTGCAGTAGTGGTGCATTGGTGAGCTTCTCTTTCAAGTGGTCTTACCAAAATCTTCTTGTGCTTGCCCCCAATAGAATACCACGCCTTTCTTTGTCAATTCATTCATTGGGGCAGCAATGGTGCTGAAATCTTTCACAAAGTGGCGATAGAATCCCGCAAACCCAAGGAAACCCCGTACTTTGGTGATTGTGTTAGGAGTCGCTCAACTCTTGATGGCTTCGATCTTGGCTTCATCAACCTTGTCGTGGTATTGCGAATACCTCGGCAGGTTTTGTGGACGATCCTAGCGAAGAAAATACAACGCGGGCTGACCAGGTGACCAGTCCTCCCCCGCCGGACAAGCACAACAAATGACATGAGGGTTTTTACAGGTTCGGGTCCCGGTGGGGGCCCTAGTCCTATCGGCGTGCTCCTGACCGGAGCCGGCTGGGGGAGCTCTCTCGGGGAGAGATAGCTCTGGAGCACACCTGGGAGATTGTCTATTCTAGCAATAATGAGCCAGTTGTCCTTTACAAGAGGTGTACAAGGGCTTTTATAGCCCCACAAGAAGCAAAAAGACTAAACTACCCCGCCTGCTACCGTTGGATCGAAGGGTAGCAACGTCCTTCTCCCGGCCAGGCACCTCGGATTCTTGACAGGTGTCCGCTGATTCTCGAGGCACTCCTCGCGTGACCTGCACGTGACTCGGGACCGAAGGCTCATGTCCCCGGAAGGACGACAACGCCCGGGACAAGCACCGGGGGCCTTGTCCCCAGGCAAAAGGCGGCACCCAGGACCGGCACCGGGGGCCTGGTCCCCGGGCAAAAGGCGGCGCCCGGGACAGGCTCCGGGGGCCTTGTCCCCAGGAAAATGGTGGCGCCCGGGGCAGGCACCGGGGGCCTTGTCCCCGGGCAAAAGGCGGCGCCTGGGACAGGCACCGGGGGACGAGCCCCTGGGCAAAAGGCGGCGCCCGGGACAGGCACCGGGGGCCTGGTCCCCGGGCAAAAGGCAACGCCTGGGACAGGCACCGGGGGCCTCATCCCTGGGCAAATGGCGGCGCCTAGGACAGGCACCGGGGGCCTGGTCCCCTGGCAAATGGCGGCACCCGGGACAGGCACCGGGGGCCTCGTCCTCGGGCAAAAGGCGGCGCCCGGGACAGGCACCGGGGGCCTTGTCCCCGGGCAAATGGCACAACTCCTTACCTGGACTTAGGCTCGCAGAGATTTCCCCTAACAGCAACCCCCCATGCCCTCCTGGGACGATGCTCGAGTCCTCGGGGGGTATGGTTCACGTTACCGGGAAAATCTCTGAGACAAGCTACCAGAACCGTGACGCTTCGATTTTCATGTCGCGCGCTTATGACCGCGCCGCTCGACCATAATGGCCTCCCGCGGTATGAACTGGTGCCTCGTTTTGCGCGTTGTTTGAATTCCAACGTGCGCGTCGTGGGGGAGGGCCCTCCCCGGAACCTGGTAGCCGAGGCCTTCAGGCTAAGGCTACCGGAAAGGATGCCCCTGCCTACCCCTGGTTCCCACAAGAGGGGAAGGGAGGCTGTCGGGGGCTCTGAGCCGAAGAAGGCCAGGGCTCAGAAAGCCCCTGGTCCGTCGATGACACCAGGCTCCACGCCGGTGAAGGCCCGGGACGAGACCCCCAGGGCCAGACGTGCACGGGCGCCGGCCCAGAAGGAGACAACACCCCCTCCCCTGGAGGACCTCGCAGAGGCTCGGGGGAAGGAACTGGCTGTAGACAGGGGGGTGTCCAATTCGGCGGACTACTCCCCCTCGCCACCTTCAGCGGTCACCCTCCTGGCGGCCCCGGCGCTTCCAGAGCCAGAGAGGCCGGAGGTCCAGTTCGCGGAGGCTTTGCCCCCGTGAGTGGAGTGGTCGGTAGACGAGGGGGGGAGCCCCTCGATTTATGAGGTCCCTCTGGAGACGGAGGTCCCGGGGGCCCCGCGGCCTGGGAAGGGAAAGGGGCTCCTGATCCCCCCGGGGAGGGACCCCCTCCGAGAGCTCCTCGGCGACGGAGACACCAGCCACCGCCACCCCGGTCCACATCACCCCGGCAACTCATGTCTGGGGGCCCGTCATCGGCCGAGACGGGTCCGGCACCGGGAGGGAGACCCCCTGATTTCCGTGGGGGAGGTCGACCATTACGCAGAGGGCCTACAGACCTGGAAGGTCCAGGCCTATGTCTCAGAGGGGACGCTCTGCGAGCGTTTTGCAGAGCTTCAATCTCTCCAAATCCAGGTACTTCCCCGAGCCAGTGGGTTTTCCTTCGGTGCCCCCCTTTGGAATTTTTTCTAACTCTTGGACTTGCAGGGGGAGGCCATTACCTGGGAGCTGGAGAGGCGCTTCGGCCAGGCGCTGAAGGAGGCGGAGGAGAGGGCCACCGCTTACCAGGAGTAGCAAGATGATGCCCTCCGGAAGCTGGCCCGGGTCTGGGCTCAAATCCACGCCTCCGAGACCGCCAACGACCATCTTCGGAGGGAGGCCAAGGCAAAGGAGGACGCCCTCCGGGAGCTCGAGGCCTTGAGCGTCTGGGCAGTGACGGACGTGGGCCGCTCCGTCCGCTCAAGCCTCGAGGGCCTTGGCGTGAGACTAGGCTCCGGGAGCAGCTCCGAGGCGGCAACGGCGACTCTCACGGAGGCTGTGCGTTTTCTCAACGCACAAGTCTCCATGATCCCGGAGGCCGCTGATGCCCGGGTGCGAGGCCGGGCAATCCCCGTGGTGGCGGCCGCAGCCGGGCTCGTGGAACATTGGGGGGTGGGTGCCCGGGCAATCGGGGGCCGCATCCCCCGGAGCTTCCCGGAGTTTTTCGAGCCCTCGCGCCGGGAGGTGGAGCGGCTTGCCGGGGGCTTCTACGATCGGATCATCCGAGCGACGTTCCCGGCACTGGCGCCACCGAGAGTGGATGCACCGGCTCCGGCGGGAGCCCCCCAGGGGGAGGACGCCAACGATCAAGTATGAGCCTCCCCCCTGGTCTAGATAGGACCCCTTTTTGTTTTTTAGGCTTTTTGTTCCCTGTAGCTTCTTAGAGGAAGCCCCAGACATTTTGTATGAAAATATTTTGAATGCAATGGAAATTGAAATTTTTCTAAGTCTAAATGAATGCAATGTACCAGGCTTCCCGGGAGGTTGCTCCCGGGCGAAGGTCTCGGGGAGGTTCCCCGGGGGTGAGGCCTTTGAGCCCCGGCGGGTTCGCCCAGGGGACGCCCAGGCCGCTCTAATCTTGTTGAGTCTCTTCTCCGGAGAACGCAGCGGGGGCGTTGTCCGGGAGCCAATCCGGTTGCGATGGTATCCAGAGTGGCACCTGGATAACTTCGATAATCATTGCGCTGAATTATCCCCTCCGCGTCCGGGGTCCCGGATGATTCCCCCTCTTTGGATACTTCCACCGGCGGGCTACGAGTATTGGCCCGAGGACCTGCTCCGGGAAGCCCAGCGCCGCATACGCGGCTTGTATCGGGACCTGACCCGGGAGCTATCTGAAGGTCTCCGGGATTATTAGGCGTAGGTGCTTTAGGACGTAGACTCTCCCGGTTATAATCCGGGTTGTATCGTATCCGATGTAGCGATGCCCACCGGATGGGGAAGATGTCCTCCGGTTGAATGATCAATAAAGCTAAGCTTTCTTTGGGATTTCTTTTGGTAAGATAGAGCTAAGTTTGCCCGTTTATTTTTGAAGGTCCGGAACGGTGTGATTCCCGGGGGCTCCTTATCCCCCCCTCCACAGCGGGCTGGAGGGTAGCTCCACGCGCTGTGGGGGAGACAAAGCTCCTGGGAATAAGACCTGTTGCTTAAGCATTTTCCAAGTTTTCCCAGGGTGAATAGATTTTTCCGGGAGACAATCGTCCGGTCACCGTGAAAATGGGGAGCCGGGAATAAGGTCTCCGGGAAAAAAAAACGTCCAGGGAAATCCAAGGCGAGATTTCTGGAGGGAATTTTTCCGGGAAACAATCGTCCGGTCGTTGTGAAAACGGGGAGCCGGGAATAAAGTCTCCGGGAAAAAACATCCAAGGAAATCCAAGGCAAGATTTCCGGAGGGAATTTTTCCGGGAGACAATTGTCCGGTCGTCGTGAAAACGGGGAGGCGGGAATAAGGTCTCCGGGAAAAAACGTCCAGGGAAATCCAAGGTGAGATTTCCAGAGGGAATTTTTCCGGGAGACAATCGTCCGGTCGCCGTTAAAACGGGGAGCCGGGAATAAGGTCTCCGAGGAAAAAATATCCAAGAAAACCCAAGATGAAATTTCTGGAGGTAATTTTTCCTTGAGACAACCGTCCGGTCGCTTTGAAAACGGGGAGCCGGGAGTAATGTTTCTGAGAAAAAATATCCAAGAACTCCATCTCTGAGGAGACAATCGACTCCTGGAGGAGGATGCGCCCAATGACTGGTCTGAGTGTTTGGGTAGGGGACTAGTCTCCCAAATTGACTCGTTACCGCCGTCCTTGAGGACCGGGTTGCCGCTTACACCCTCAGTCCATGAGGGGTGATCGTAAGCCGCCCTATGGGAGTGGGACTCCCGTTGTAGGGACTTGGGTCGTGATAGCCCACTTCCTCATGGGGAGGGCATCACCATGAGAGACGGTAATGTAAAAAACTTGCATCGAGATAGAGCTAAAGAAAAAATCCAGTTGTATTAACAATGAATCAAAATACAACGCCTCCCCCCGCGAAATTGCGAAAGGGGAGGGAGCGGTGATTACAATGTCCCCCCTCCCCCTTCGGCGCAATCGCTCCAGGGGAGGGGACGAGCCCGTGTGGGCTAGACGTAAAACTTGTGAAGTAAACGCAAATTCCACGTGTGCTTCAGCTCCTGCTCTTGAAGGTTGGAGAGCTTGTAAGCCCCCGAGCCCAGGACCGCCGATATCCTGTAGGGGCCCTCCCATTTGGGGAGAGCTTTCCCTGGGCTTGGGGGTCTGTGACGCGCTTGAGGACGAGGTCCCCAAGGCGAAAAGCCCTCTCGCGTACGCGTTGGTTGTATGCGCGTGCCATTTTGCGCTCGTAGATGGCATGGCGGAGGAGCGCTCAGTCGCGTTCCTCCTCCACGAGATCAACCTCCAGTCGTTGATTCGCCTCATTGGCTTGGTATGCCGTGGTCGTAGGTCCGCTTAGGAGCTCGACTCGCAGCGACTGAAAGCCAATCTCTGGGGGGAGGACTGCCTCAGCCCCGTATACCAGGGAAAAGGGAGAGCGTCCCATCGCCCGGCTCAGAGTTGTGCGCATAGAGTAGAGGATGATAGGGAGCTCCTCTGCTCATGCACCCCGCTTAGAAGCGGTTTGTTCGAGTCGTCGGCGTAACCCTTGCAGGATTATACCGTTGACCCTTTCAACGGCCCCGTTGCTCTGAGGATGGGCCACTGAAGCGAAGTGGATGGTGAGCCCCAGGCCTTCACAGAATTCCCGGAAGTACGCCGAGTCGAATTGGGTCCCGTTATCGACAGTGATTTCCCGGGGGACGCCAAAACGACAAACGATGTTTTTCCAGGAAAACCGCTGTACCGCCCAGGACGTGATGTTGGCCAAGGGTTCAGCCTCTACCCACTTAGTAAAGTAGTCGATCGCGACCATCGCATACTTGTAGCCCCCAGGCGCTGGGGGGAAGGGCCCTAGGAGGTCCATCCCCCAGCGCGCGAAGGGCCAAGTCATGAGGATAGTCTACAGTGCTACAGAGGGGAGGTTCGAACCCTTGGCCATCTTCTGGCAAGCCTCACACGCAGAGGCAAGGTCTCGCGCGTCGTGCATCTCCGTGGGCCAGTAAAAACCCTGGAGAAGAGCCTTAGCCGCGATGGCGCGCGGTGCTAGATGAGAGCTGCAACACCCTGCGTGGATGTCTTCAAGGAGCCGGAGTCCCTCCGGCCGTGGGAAGCATCTGAGCAGGGCGGAAGCCCCCTACTTGTAGAGCTTCCCCTCCAATAGGAGGTATGCCCGGGCTTTGGCCTGGAGACGCTTAGCCTCGGTCTCGTTGGGTGGGTCCCCCTCCCCCTTGATGAAGGAGATAAGGGAGGCCATCCAGGATGAAGTCTGTGTGATTTCTTTGATTTCTGGGACGCGGGGCTCGTCACCCGCGTTTGGGAAGGTCACCAAGGGCTTTGCGATAATCTCCAGGAAGGCCCCTTTGGGGAGCGGTTCCCGGGCGCTGGCCGCCCGGGCTAGGGCATCGGCCCGGTCATTGTCCCTTCGTGGGATATGCCGGGCTTCGAGGCCGTCGAAGTGCCTCTCCATCTTGCGCACTTCCTGCAAGTAAAGGCTCAAGTTTTCGTCATGACACAAGTAAGACTTGTCCATTTGGCAAACTACAAGCTGGGAGTCTCCCTTCACTAGGAGGCGTCGAATTCCCAGGGAGCGCGCAAGGCTCAACCCGAGGAGCAAAGCCTCGTATTTGGTGACGTTGTTGGTCGCCGGGTACTCAAGCCGCGCCGCGTACTCGAGTTCCCTCCCCTCGGGGCTCCGAAGGACTACTCCCGCACCAGCCCCTGCGAGTCACAAGGACCCATCAAACATGAGTGGCCAGTGGTTGCTGCGTCGGGGCAGCGCGGGGAGGTCTTCATCCCCGGGCCCGGAGGCAGGGGTCCATTCCGCCACGAAGTCGGCGAGGACCTGTGACTTGATGGCAGAGCGCCCTGTGAGGGAAAGTGAAAAGGGGGCGAGCTCAGCCCCCCACTTCCCGATCCGGCTGGTGGCCTCTTTGTTTCGGAGTACCTCCCCCAAGGGAAGGGATGACGGGACGGTGATGGGATGTCCCAAGAAGTAATGGCGAAGCTTTCGGGATGCCATCAAGAGGGCGTAGCAGATCTTCTCCATCTCCATGTACCTAGTTTTGGCCCCTTGGAGGGCTTCACTCACGTAGTACACAGGACGTTGCTGCCCATCTTGCTCCTTTACCAGTACCGCGCTTATGGCGACCGGGGTCGCGGCGAGGAAGAGGAGCAAGGGCTCTTCTGGAGATGGGCTCACGAGCATTGGGGGGCTCATGAGGTCCTTCTTCAGGTCGTCGAAGGCTTCCTAGGCCTCGGGGGTCCACCGGAACCCCTCGAGCCCCCGGAGGATCTTGAAGAATTGAAGGCCGCGTTCCCCCGACCGCGAGACGAAGCGGCTCAGCGCGGCTAAGCGGCCTGCGAGCCGCTGAATGTCCTTGATAGAGCGCAGCGGGGGCATATCTAGGAGCGCCCGGATCTTCTCGGGGTTCACCTCTATGCCCCGCTGGGACACGAGGAAGCCCAGGAGCTTCCCCCCACGTACGCCGAAGGCGCACTTCTCCGGGTTGAGCTTCAACCCACACGTGCAGAGGTTGTGGAAGGTCTCTGCTAGGTCGCTGACGTGGGCGGTCGCGCGGGAACTTTTAACGACCGCGTCCGTCGACGTAGACTTCGACGTTGCGACCGATTTGGTTCTTGAAGACCAGCATCATGAGCCTCTGGAAAGTCACTCCCGCGTTCTTCAGCCCAAAGGGCATGTGGACGTAGCAGAAGGTTCCGTGGGGAGTTATGAAACTCGTCTTTTCCTCATCCCCTTCCGCCATCCGGACTTGGTGATAGCCTGAGTATGCGTCTAGGAAGCTCATCAGCTCGCACCCCGCGGTAGAGTCGACCAGTTGGTCAATCCGCGGGAGCGGGAAGTTGTCCTTGGGGCAGGCGCGGCTGAGGTCGGTGAAGTCCACGCACATCCGCCACTTACCGTTCGACTTCTTCACGAGGACGGGGTTCGCGAGCCACTCGGGGTGCAAGACCTCCCGAATGAACCCCGCCTCTCGGAGTCGGGCGATCTCTACCTTGATCGCCTCCTGGCGTTCAAGGGAGAGTTTTCTTACCTTCTCCTTGATTGGGGGGTGACCGGGGGTCACCGCAAGCTTGTGCTCGATGACCTCCCGGGCGACGCCCTGCATGTCGGAGGGCTTCTACGCGAAAACGTCGGAGTTTTCGCGCAGGAAGGCCGCGCGTTGCTCCGCATGCTCCTCGGGGAGCTCTGCCCCGATTTTGACGGTATTGTCCCCGCCGTCTGGGGACAGTGGGATCTTCCGGAGGCCCCCTTCCGGACGTGTCTTAGGGAGGGGCCTCTCGAAAGGTATCACGGTGACGTCTGGCTCCAGGGGAGAGCATAACATCCCAGTTTTTGGCTATCTTTTCTGCTCACGAGTCAGCATATCTTCTTTGGAATCCCTGATGTCTCAACCCTATCTTGATCTTAGGTGTGCCACTACCTTAACCTAAAAGTTAGCAGCTAAACTTCATCTCCCAGATCATTTTCACATTTCAGTCCAAAAGTGTTTCAATTTAGTCCTTTCAGAATTTTCAAAAAGCCCAAAAAGGCTAAAAGTCTCAGATCGTCTCCAAATTCAAATCTGATCAAGTGATTCTTTCTTTCATTTTTCTAAACGTTTTTCCCTTCTGGAAGAACTCAAAAATCTCAACTGAAACCCTAGTTTCAGCCCCGGCAAAATGTCAAACCCCAATTACCCTATTTTACCCTGTTTTCGATTTTTGTTGAAACCCTCATATCTTGTCGGATCTTACAATTTTTCCTACTGGATGAGTCCAAGTATTTTGGTAACACTCATCTGCAAAGTCAAAATTCAAATCAGCCCTCCGGATCTTCAGATTTGCAAATAGGCCCAAGTTCCCGAACCAAAATCCTCGCAGTTTAGTCCAAACCTTCGCAAATCAGTCCAAAACCTTGAAAGAAGCCCCTGGCCCTTTCTTCGACCACGGCCAGAGCCGTGTGCACGACCACGACCACGAGGACTTTCGACCGCAGCTGTTGCCGTCGCCGTGAACCACCGTAGCCTTCACCACCGGCCAGATTCGCCGCCGCCAACAGTTGAAACCAGCGTGTAGCGCACGTGCTCGCGTCACGCCAAGGAAACACCACCGTGGCGATGACCGGAGACCGTGGTTCACCGTTCGCGCGCGTGCCTGCCATTGTCAGGACTTTACCGCCACGTTGCGCCCATGCCGAAGCCCGCTATCCCGTCGTCCTGACGAAGCCCCGATTTCGCGCGATCCTCCATCTCTGGCAGAGCCCCGCCGTGTCCCGATGTGCCTCGCTGACCGCTCCAGCGCCAGGGAGTATCTTCCCAGCGATTGCTGCAACTCCTGAGAGCTCAATCCCGCAGCTATATAAAGCCCCCTCGCCCAGCATCTCTTCACACCATCCCGCAACTGCAAGCCTTAGCTTCTACCACCAGAGAGTAACCCAGTTCTTCAGCGCTGCCGCAAGGACCTTCTTCCCCGGCGAGCCACTTTTGAAGCTCACGGCACCAGCTTCGCCCGCAGCTTCCCCCTCCAAACCGACACCACCAGTAAGATCCCCTTATCTCCCTGTATGTGTCATAGCCGTTAATTGACCCCCGGCGAACCTCAACGCCGGCAATCACCGGAAAAGCCGTAATCCCCTGTTCCCCTAATGCCAAGCGATTCAAGCCAAATTGATCCTCGTGTCAGTAGAGAATAGTGATCAGTAAGCTAGGAGGAGTAAGACTGCAGGTTTGGAATCGTCAATTTTACCCCGAGCGTCGAATCCCCAAGTTCGAGCCTCGGCAGTTCACCGGAGAACGCCGCCGTGCTTCTCCAGCCATTCTTTGGCAAAATTGAGTACACCAGTAGCTTCGTGATGACCCCTAGATACTTCCCGAGCGTGGAATTGAGTTCAAACGCCCTGGAACGAAAACGCCCAAATTGGTGCCTTCGTCTTCGGCCCCGATCGCTAGAGTTCATTTTCCGGCCAAACCAGCCGATGAAACCTTGTCATCTAGCTAGGCCTCAACCCCCTGAGCAATTTACTCCACTGGCTCGAACCCTGAATCGTCCTAGATCAAAAGTTATGATCATGCCAAGATTACTGCCCAGTAGTTCAGGCCACCGTGTTTGCTCACCGGATTTGGCCACCCTCCGGCCACTTTCTGCCCTTGAGCCTGTTGAGAGTTTTGTAGCTGTTATCAAGGCCTAAACCCCAGACAAAGTTGTGCACCAATTGGAGTCCTGAATCAAAAGTTATGCAATGCCCTAGTTTTTGGCCATGTCTAGCACTATGTCAGTGCATGTCCACCAGTGGCATTGGATGATTCAGACCTGTTACATTTGAGCAATTGAAATGCCACTTTGTCCACTAAGCCTTCTGAACCATGCTCTACAATATTCCCTACTGTCACATCTCTAGAAAATAGACCTAGAACCAATTTAGTGCTATGTCAAGCCATGAGCCGAATGTCAGCCCTTCGACATTCAAGTCCTTTTGAGCCCATCTCTTCGATCAATGTCAAGTGACCTTGTCCAAACCCTTACCCCTGCATGCATGATGTATTTACATATTATTTTCTAGTGCTTGTATGCTTATATAGTGTGTATGTGTTGTTTGTATACGCCATGGAACCAGATGTTGAAGGAACAGAGGAGATTGATCCGGGAGGATCTCCAAGTCCTGATCGCATGCGGCTTCGCGACCAAGTCCTGAACGCATACGGGTCCGCGACCAGGGAAAGGAATTTGTTCCCTGTTCAGAATTGTAATCCTATATATATAACTAAACTTATCTGTTTAGGATTAGTTAAGTTAGTTATATGAGTCTAATACGTTTAGGATTACTAAGTCTGATACGTACTCATACGATTGGACTATAAATACCTTGTAATAGATCTAGTTTAGATCATCGAAGAGTCATAGAACTTATTTGAGTTTTAGACACTTATAGTTCCCTCGACGTAGACAAGTGTGCCTAACGTTCGACGTGTAAGGCCCTCTTTGAAATAAAGAGTTGTGCAATTACTTTGGGTTTCGGGTATAAGATCCGTTATTCCGCATATTAGAATCTGGGCGAGCCTAGTGCGAAAACCAAGACTAGGTCTCAAACGGATCAAGTTGGTATCAGAGCGACTTTCCTATCCTGTGGATGGTGAAGACTCGCCAGGGTTACAAAACTTCCGGCGAAATTCCAGGCGATCAATTGATGGTTCCTACAGCCGCGTCTCCGACAATGTCTGACGATACCTCCGTTCAAGCTAACCTAGCCGAACAAGTGGCTAAGCTCTCCACCGACATGGAAACCGTGCTTGCTTGGATTAAGCAGTAGGCCATGATTGTATCTCCTGAAGTAAGGAAGGGTATAGGTGCGAAGACTGGTGAAGACTTGCGCACGGTAGACGAAGATGAAGACGAAGGCAACCACAAGACCGACGACCTCGCCAACACCCCCTTAGCTGTCGGATCTTTTAAGGTCGACGCTAAGATTGATATACCCATATATAATGGGGTGATCGATGCCGAGAAGCTGGATTCTTGGATCGACCAACTTGAGACCTACTTTGACCTGAAAGGGTTTAGTAGCGCTCAAAAGGTCAAATTTGCACCTTTGAAGATGAAGGACCACGCCAAGACATGGTGGAAGGCCCTTGTCGCAAGTGGTGAAGCTGACGACCTTGCGTGGGGTCAATTCAAACGACTTCTGCGACAAGAATTCTATCCGATGGGCTACCTTGAGGAGAGATGGGAGCGTTGGCACAGATTGTACCAACGGCGCGACCAGACCGTCCAAGACTATACGACAGAGTTTCGGCGACAAGCAATGGTCATTAGCATCTCACTATCCGACCCTCAGGTATTTCGGAAGTACACATCTGGACTTCAGAAATCGATCAGTACTGAGCTAAGTCTGTTCGGTGTCCAAGATATTGCGACCGCGAGCACAACTGCTATGGTGATCGAGAAGAAGAATAAATCCCGCAGCGACAGAAGCACGAAGGAAAATGCGACCTCGACAAAAAAAAGGCCGAGTCCGAAGAAGAACGCTTCAAAATTGGGCACGGGTGCCTTTTGCGAACATTGTCAAGTCGCGGGGCATACCAAGGACAAATGTTACAAGCTTCATCCTGAACTTCGACCAAAGAAAAACGGACTAGGGAAAAGAACAGCCACGGCTACTGCGACTTCACCCGACGAAGAAGTTGTCCAAGTGAATTCGGTTAATGAGGTGGATACGACCTTGTCTCTGATGGCAATGCCGAAGGAGAAGGGTTTGGATCCACCGACCGACCATCACCCAACAGAGGACTTGTTCACCATCAACATCCAGGTGAAGCACGAAGTGGTCGCAGCGATATTCGATCCCGGAAGTCAGAAGAATCTGGTCTCCGCTGGACTGGTTCGACGACTTGGGTTGAAGACAACCACACACCCGCGACCATATCCGCTGGGTTGGTTTACATCCGACGTGAACCAACAGATTACGAGTCAATGTGTGTTGAAGTTTGCGATGTCTGCACGGTATATCGATGAGGTGCAATGCGATGTTGTCCCTATCGATATCTGTCAGGTGATCTTTGGGAGTCCGTATCTGTATGATCGAGACGCTCATTTCCATCGGCAAGCGCAAGAGTACGACCTCACCAAAGACGGAGTTAAGTTCGTGATCAGTAGAGACGTTCACGTCAACACTTCGAACTTGATTACCGCAAATCAAGCCAAACGGATTGTTAATGCATGTCACAAGTATGTGCTTGTCATGATTCGACCCATTGGACAAAGTGAGGGTACTCGACCAGCATTGTTGTTGGCGTGCCGAGAAGATTCTGGTCGTTTGTCGGGACTACTGGAGAAATACAGTGATCTGTTTGAGACTACCCAGGGTCGTCCGCCGAAACGTCCAGTCGAGCACAAAATTCAGCTTGTGTCCGATGCGACACTGCCCAATCTGAGTATATATCGCAACTCAGTATTGAAGAATGAAGAGATCAAAAGACGACTTGGTGAGTTGCTGAACGATGGTGTCATTCAACCAAGTAGTTCACCTTGTGGATCTCCTGTGGTGTTAGTGCCAAAGAAAGATGGGACTTGGCGTATGTGCATCGACTACCGAGCACTAAAAAAGATCACCATCAAGAACCGGTATCCCCTTCCTCGTATTGATGACCTGCTCGACCAATTGAAGCATGCTGTTGTCTTCTCCAAATTGGATCTTAAGTCAGGATATCATCAAGTCAGTATCCGAGAGGAGGATACGTGGAAGACCGCGTTCAAAACACGACAAGGTCTGTTCGAATGGCTAGTCATGCCGTTTGGTCTCTGCAACGCCCCGGCAACTTTCATGCATCTTATGAATGACGTTTTGAGACAGTTCATCGACGACTTTGTGATCGTTTACCTCGACGACATACTAGTTTATAGTCGGTCGTGGGATGAGCACCTCATTCATATCGAAAAGGTGTTCGATCAGCTTTGGCAACATCAACTTCGCCTCAACCGTAAGAAGTGCGAGTTCGGCCAGCAAACTCTACTCTACCTTGGATTCCTGGTTGGCAACGGCACATTGCAAATCGACCCAGATAAGGTAAAAGTGATTCGCGAGTGGCCGCGTCCATGAACAGTGTCGCGCCCCGAGACTGGGACTACGACTACTCCTGTAGAGACCTAGCTCGCTGCAGCTAGTCCCATATATGCATAGCATACACATACCCTTGACGTCCCAGGATAAGTCAAGCACAGGAGTATATCACATTGCAACAGAGTAACTTACAAAATAGTTAAGCAGTGTGGCCTGCTGGCCTTGATACTACATAAGGAGATTACAATGCCTTCACGGCATACATGGTTTAGCAAAATAACATCTACACAGCAGAAGATAAGTGACCCACCCACAAAAGAGAAGTGGACAGCAGAACAACACACATCAGGGAAATGACGGAACTGACGCTCCTCCTTCTGGATCCACGTCGTACTCCACGCCTTCATCTTGATTGTTGATTGCTCCGTCTATTGATTTGTAGGTTGCAAGAGTGAGCACTTACGTACTCAGCAAGTCATAGGTAAGAGTAGATACATCTAGTAGTGATGACATGAACCTAGACTAGTCAAGAATTATGGATGTTTATAAAATAATCTTTTTCTTTCATACCTCATCTCATGGCAGCACTTTTCATAATATAACATCATCATTCATGTTCACTAGATTATAGTACTACCGCGACACGTCGACACACGACAGCCCACGGCAGCACTCCTTATCATGACAACACATGTCATTTGGGTAATCTTGATTAAAACATATTTTATTTAGAAAATAGTACTTGTGTCACACCCCGTGGATTTAATGCACCGCAGCAGACTCCTATAAACCCGGGAGCTCGGAGTATTCGAATACGTTTTTAACTCTCCAGAGAGGTACCAATTTACCCGCAAGATATTCCACTTTCAAGCCCATCCTATCAAAATGATTAGACCCCTCCGCACAACCATGTGTGAGTGGCAAGGTGGAGATAACAAGAACTTTTGTTATGCATCACTTACAATTCACCCCCGACCCTGTGGCTCTCCGCGAAACACAGTTGTGGTAGGCTGTATCATAACCTCCACCCCACCTCATTTTCCCATTACTGGGTCAAATATCAGATCACCTTCAGTGATAGTAGGAGTCAGCCTCCAAGTCAATCATCACAACACAACTCATGCAGGGGTTTCATGTACGATCCACATAAGTACTTGTTCAGGCCTGTCCCATACCAGGCTTGCGGTTAGCACGTTGTTCATGCCACTAGACGCACAACACAAGGTTCTAGTCCTTATATGCCAGTGACCAGACCATCCACAACCCTGCACCTTCAGTGCCTGCATTCCTTTGCAGTCTAGCACCTCCAGTGCTGCAGCCATCCATACCATTTTTCTGGTCACGGCTAGGGGTTTTATTTCATGAATATAAGTATATATATATACATAGAATAGTTCATGGCTCAAAACTTGTTTATTTCATATTTCACAGATAACCAGTCTAGTACTGCCAATTCATAAATCAACCATTCTCAATCTTTCACATGCAATATTGCCTATATTCAAGGTTATGTTTTAGCAACATTTAAAATATAGGTTCAAGATGACCAAGGATATGACTTGCCTTCCGCGTCGTAAGAAACAGCAGTTGATGATGGGTCAACAGCGAAGTCCTCGATCTCAGCTTCTGAATCTGCTCGACAACAAACAAACAATACACACAAATATTACTTATATATTAAAATGATTTAGGATTTATATGCAGATATGCTTAACAAGAGTGACTGAACGATACTGGAGATAATTGAGATTACAAGCTGAACTGAGTTGAGATCTAGGGTTTCAAGGATTTGGCTAAGGATGGGTGGTAGATGCTCTTAGGATCTCAAGGTTACAATAAGAACATCAGTTTTGTGGCTGGTTTGATCAAGAACAGCGAATGTCGGCAGATTGACATTCAGATCAAGATTCTGACATAACTTCAAGGAAAACTAGAGAGCTTATCTCAAGTTATGATAGTAGAAGAAAATGTAGATCATAACTCTACAAATTCAGTGGACAAAGTGGCTTTCAAAATGCACAATCAGAAGTGGGTAAACAAGGCCAATGCCATTGGCTGGCATGCACTGAGACAGTGTCAAAAACTAGGGTTTAGCGGCAAATATAATTCAAGGGCTCAAATCAAGTTGTGATAGAAGAAGAAAATGTTGATCACAACCTCAGGAATCTAAGGGACAATGTTATGCCCAAAATGCACATCTGGAAGGAAGTGAAAAGGGCTAATGCCACTGACTGACATAGTCTGGCATTGATCTTGACATGGCCAGAAACTAGGGCTTGGCATAACTTTTGATCTAGAGCTCCAAATGATGCACCACTTTGTCTGGGAGGTAGGCAATGATAACAGGAATAAATCATTCAACAGGATCTAGGGCAGAAGATGGCTAGAAGGTGATGAAATTCAGTGATGAACTGAGGTGAACTAGTTGCACTGGAGCAGTTCTGGACAAGATTTTGGCATGGCTATAACTTGGATTCTGGGCAGTTTCAGAGATCGAGCTAGAAGACAAATATGTTCAGGAGGTTGAAGCACACCTGAATGACAAAATGGATGGAGCTGAAACGGCCAGGAATAGGTTTTCCGGTGATCGACGCCGGAGAAGAACACTGCCATTTGGGGGTTTTTGTTTTAAGCCGAATGAACTCGATTCCAAGCTTGGAGAGTGAAAGAGAGATAAGGGGAATCTACCTGCACTATCAATTTGGCCGGAGGATGGCCGGAGAAGCCTGGCGACGATCGCCGGTTTCTGGAGAAGCTCAAAATTGGGGAAAGCTCCGATTGAAGCTGAATCAGGAGATCTTGATGCATAGGCTTGCTGGAAATGAGTCACTGATCATTTTCTTCCACAGGATCGAGAGCTAAATCGAGGTAATTTGGCCTGCATTGCCGGAACAGGGCATTCTTCAAGTTTCAGTAATTCCGGTGATCGCCGGCGATAGGAGGCAAGGAAATCCAATTAAGTGATACAGCACGATGAGAGAGATAAGGGGAACTCACTGGTGCTGTCAATTTGGTGGTTGAGGCTGCGGTTGAGGCTGTCACCGTGAGGCCTCGAGCTGGTCTCGCCGGAGAAGAAGACTAAGACAGAAAATCTGAGGCTTTGCTGGTTCCAAGTGAGGTGTGAAGGAGCTACTGAGTACAGGGATGCTCAAATAGGCAGGCGAAGCTGCAAGGGGGGGAACAGCGAAGTAATTGGCTGCTGTGATGAGATGGGTTGCGTGCTGAGCATCAGCGGCGAAGACATAGTATTAACCGGTGATGCGACGGCGACAACGGCTCTGCAGTTGATCATCATGTCGGTTCATCGGGACATGGCAAGCTGGAGCAAGCGGTGGCGACAACATTGGCGCGGCAAGGCAACGTGGCAGTGAATTGCTGACAAAAGGCTGCTGGTCGCGCGCGGGAGCAGGCGCTGGTCGTCGACGTTGCAGTGGCGTTGCCACGACATGGCTGGAGCGAGGACACGTGCGCACCGGCATGCACGGTCACAAGTGCGGCGAAGCCTCACCGGCGGCGAGCAAGCGCGACGCAATTGCACAGCGATCTCTGGTCGTGAGCACAGCAACCGGCCTGGTCGAATTTGGGCTTGATTGAAATTTCCAATTCTTGATTTGGACTGAACTGTAATTCTGGAGATTTGGAAGGTTTGATCTGATTTTGATTCTGCTGTTTTGGTATACTTAATTCGACAAATGATTTGGCACAGATTGAAGATAAAATTTGAGACATTTGGATGACTTTTGATATGAACTGAAAACAGAGTAGATTAGGGTAAAATAAGTCTGAAACTTATTGGTCTCAAATTCTGGGATTTAGGGTTTGATTTTGAGATACTCATAAAAGAAGAATTTGTATTGAAAAGCATTTGGGAGGTGTTCCCTGAATCAGATTTGAATTTGGAGATGATTCGCAACATTTTGCCTTTCTGGCTTTTGGAAAAATCTGGAAAAAGGACTGATCTGCGATACTCTTGGACTGATTTGCCAAAAAGGTTCAGATGGTGAAATCTGGCTGCCAACTTTTTGGATTAAGGTATTGGCATACCCTTGATCATAATCCAAGAATAATCTGGTCTGAACTTGGCTAAGATTTTGATTAAATCTGAATTTCTGAAACTTAGGGTAAAAGGTAATAACAGATATTCTGTTTTCGAAAACAGAAAAGAGTTGATAATTCTGGAAGTTAGAGATAGAATTGAATCTGGGTTCTGAAGGCTTTTAGGTTTAGGATAACTGATAGATCAAATCTGGCAAGTCAGATCTTGACTTGGGGTCACAGGATAGATTTGAAGAAATTAGGGCTAGAACAGAATAAAGCTGAGGCTGATTTGGCTGATCTAGGAGAGACATATGCATGCATGATTTTTAAGAAAGAACTTTTCACCCCAAAACTCAGGATGTTACAAACAGTTACGGATGTGCGTAGTTTTGTGGGAGCATGCCAATATCTTCAGAAGTTCATCCGACACTTCTCGATTGTGGCTTCTCCATTGCATGCATTAAACAGGATCGATCAGAAGTTCGAGTGGACAGGGAAACATGAGGACGCGTTTCTCTTGCTGAAAAGGAAGATCAGCGAGGCGCCTGTGTTAGCTTTGCCAAATCTTCAGAATCTGTTCGAGCTAGAAACCGATGCCTCAGGTTATGCGATGGGCGCAGTGCTCATGCAAGAAGGTCGACCAGTGGCATATCACTCCGAGTTATTCCAGGGAGCTCAGAAGAACTACCCGACTTATGATAAGGAGTTATGTGCACTGCATTAGGCCGTGAAACATTGGCGGTGTTATCTCTTGGGGAAAGAGACGGTTGTCCACACCGACCATCAACCATTGCAATATTTGCAAACTCAGTCCAAGTTACAGCAAGCTCGGCACATGAAGTGGATGTCGTATCTGCAGCAGTTTAATCTGGTGATTAAGTACAAGAAGGGCGTACACAACAAATTGGCGGATATGTTGTCGCGACCACCAGTTACAACCCTCTGTTTATCAGCGTTCATGCAGATCGAGCCATCATGTCATGATGACTATGTCACTATGTACAGTGAAGACCCTGATTTTCAAACAGCACTGACTGAGGTCGAAACAGGGAACCCTACAGAGTTCGTTCGTCGAGAAGGACTCTTGTACAAGGGCAATTTACTTTGCATACCTCGTGGAGCACCTCGAACTCAATGGATGCGAGAAGCGCACACATCGAAGGTAGCTGGTCACTTTGGGGTTACAAAGACGTTGCAAAATCTTCACCGACATGTGTTCTGGCCGCGTATGCAGCAAGATGTGGCTAGGTTTGTTCGAGGCTGCGGTCTCTGCAGCATCTCGAAACCGGCAAACCGAAAATTAGGTTTGTACACTCCTTTGCCAGTTCCATCACGACCATGGGAGAGCATATCCATGGATTTCTTGGGAGGATTGCCTAAGACCCGACGTGGCAACGACTATCTATTCGTGGTCGTTGATCGGTTCTCCAAAATGATTGTTCTTATACCTTGTCGGAAGATTATCACGGGAGAAGAGGCAGCTCGGGTATTCTTTCAACACGTTTGGACACACTTCGGACTGCCGACTTCTATTGTGTCTGATCGCGATACCCGGTTCCTTAGTCACTTTTGGTGATCGCTCTGGACGATGATGGACACTAAGCTAAAGAGGACTACTGCTTTTCATCCGCAAACTGATGGTCAAACCGAGGTGGTAAATCGCACAGTCGTTCATCTCTTGAGAGGATATAACTCGAAGCACCCAAAGACCTGGGATGAAAGCATACCATACCTGCAGTTTGCTTTTAATCGAGCAGTGCATGGTTCGACTGGAAAGTCCTCGTTTGAGGTTTGTTTGGGGTTTCTACCACAGAGTCCATTCGACATGGAGTTTGTGATCCCTACCTCAGCATAGAACAGCGAGAAAGCATCTGATCAGGATCGAGCACAAAAATTCCTGGAAGGTATTCAACGACTCCATCGTGAGGTTGAACAGAACTTGCTGAAAGCTCAACTCAAGTACAAGGCGCGACATGATCGGCACCGAGTTGATGCGCAATTTCAAGAAGGTGATATGGTATGGTTACATCTGAGTAAGGAGAGACATAAAGGTGAAGGTAAGAAACTCAAACCCATTCGTTATGGTCCTTTTCGGATTTTGCGGAAAGTGGGTAATAATGCTTGTCAGCTCGAGTTACCTCCATACATGGATATCTACTCGGTTGTCAATGTTGAGCACCTCAAACTCTTTGAGCCTTCAATGCTGGATGATGAGCCAGATACTATAGTACCATCTGTTGAAGACTTGGTCTATCAACGAGACAAACCTCTACGTGAAGATGTGATTCTGGAAAAGAAGGTGACTACCACCCGCAGTGGCACCAAGGAGACTTTTCGAATCGATCGGAAAGATCAACGAGCACGTGCTGCAAAGTGGTACACCAAAGAAGATGGACAAGCCCAATTTCCACATCTCCAGTTTGATCGAGAGGTCGCAACAGGGGTTGGCTCCTTCTCAACAAGGGAGTCATGATCCGGGAGGATCTCCAAGTCCTGATCGCATGCGGCTTCGCGACCAAGTCCTGATCGCATACGGGTCCGCGACCAGGAAAAGGAATTTGTTCCCTGTTCGGAATTGTAATCCTATATATATAACTAAGCTTATCTGTTTAGGATTAGTTAAGTTAGTTATATGAGTCTAATACGTTTAGGATTACTAAGTCTGATACGTACTCATACGATTGGACTATAAATACCTTGTAATAGATCTAGTTTAGATCATCGAAGAGTCATAGAACTTATTTGAGTTTTAGACACTGATAGTTCCTTCGACGTAGGCAAGTGTGCCTAACGTTCGACGTGTAAAGCCCTCTTTGAAATAAAGAGTTGTGCAATTACTTTGGGTTTCGGGTATAAGATCCGTTATTCCGCATATTAGAATCTAGGCGAGCCTAGTGCGAAAACCAAGACTAGGTCTCAAACGGATCAGAGATCTTCGAGGATTCATCTGAGCAGCTAGACCCATCACTACAAGGCAAGTCTCAAACCTTTGATCATGTCTAGCCTAATATTTTGAAATGAAGTATGTTAACTGTTTTCAAGTATGTGCAAGCCTTAGATTCAAATAAGAGCTATGTTTCAATGAAATGATTAGATATGACCTAAATAACTATAAAGCCCCTTTTGACATTGAATATCCATGCACCCTTGTCACCCTAGAATATCATGCTTAGGCTATGTTATGCCCAAGATTATATGATAAATGTTGAATGGTCACATATGAGAAAAGTATATTCAAAACCCCTTTTGTGAAAGAAAATGTGATTGGAATCGATAGTGAGGATGGTTTGATTGGATTGTGCTGTGTGCGCACTGGGAATGTGAAAGACTCCTCACTAGAGATTCATAAGGACTAGAACCTTGTGTTGTGCTTCTATGCGGCATGAAAAACGTACCAACCACTTGCCCGGTTATGGGACGGGCGCAACTTAGTAGCTTTCTTTAGTATTAGCTTTTCCCTGCAATGGTTGTCGATCCAGTTTCTTGCTAGAGCTGGTGGGCCGCAGAAGGCCATGAGTGATGTGAGTTCAGAAAAATCATGAGAGGAAAAGGTGGAAAGAAGAAAGACGCCCTATGCCAGATTAATTCGTGCGCGACTGTAATCAAGAGAGGCTATGTGTCTTGTGAGAACATAGACCCAGGCTAGGAAGTAAGGCAGTGGGGAGGACCCACAACGGTACTTGAGACTTGACTGTCTATTTACCGGGCAGGGAATAGTTAATGCTAGGACTGTAAACTGTTGTGTCATCTCGGCCTTGTCACATGCGTAAGAGTCGCATGGAGAGGTACCGACTTGAAAGCCGAATGATCGGTGGATTAAGGTGGTACACCTTTGCAAAGTTTAAAAAGTATCGGATACTCTGAGCTCCCAGGTTATGGAGTCTACGCGCTGTGGATTCTATTCACATCGATGCAGCACAAGTAGCTTTTGGAAAGTTTTTCACAAAATCTGAATAAAGTGGTGACTCATGGAAGACCGCCACACACAACATTTTCTGAAAATCTAGCTTAGGGTTTTAAAAGCATCGCTTTCGAAAATAAAGATCTTTTCTTCAAAGCTGTGTGCGAAAATCTATTTTATATACATATATAAAGCCAAAGAGCCATCATTTGAGAAATTCCCCTCATCTATATGTACATGCATTCTTATTTGGGACTTGTTGAGCACCATGTGGACAATGTGGTCACCCTTGCTTTTACAAACAAATTTAGAAGAAAGATTCGTCGACCCTGAATCTTACGGTCTTGAACCCAATGTGGAACAAGAAGAAGAAACTGAAGACCCAACTTGTTAGAGGGTTTATGTACCAAGGTGGAGTCAGATGTGGAAAAGGCCCGTACAACACTGCTGCTGCAGAAGAAGAAGACTGATGAAGTCCTTTTGTTTATTATTGTTGTTTTATTTTGTGTTGACCTTTGTGTCGAAAACTCCTTAATTTGTATCAACATCTAAATGCGTCACTTTGGCGCTAAGTTATTGTAATGTTGGTCCTTGTGATCAGCATTTGTTTTTTAATTACTCTCATTTCTATATAATGCATCTTGTTGTTGTGAGCTGCAATGTGCCATTTCTGAGTTCAACCCACCTGGGCGGTTGCCACCGGATTCCTCAAATGAGGGTCCCACAGAGAGTTCTCCCCCCCGGGGCCTTGATGATGTTGAGGCTCCCGATTGTCGCGGCGGTGCGCTCGTATAGAGCGCGGGCCACGTCTTGGTCTCCCCGGGCGGTGATCACGCCGTGAGGCTCGGGGATCTTCACGCAGAGGTAGTTCTGGTGGATCGCGGCTCCAAGGCGGTTGATCGTGGTCCTCCCCATGATCTCGTTGTAGGAGGAGGGGAGGTCCACCACGTCAAATCGGACCATCTCAGTCCGGTAGTTCTCTGGGGTGCCGAACGTCATGGGGAGATCCACCTTCCCAACGGGGTGGATCGCCTTCCCCGGAACGAATCCTTGCAAGGGCCCTGCTGCGGGCTGCAAGAGCTTCTCGTCCACCTACATCTCCCTAAAAGCTTTCAGGTAGAGGACATCGGCGGATCTCCCGCCATCCACGACGATGCGGGCCAAGTGACAGTTGTAGATGGTGGCGGAGACGATTAGCGCGTCGTCATGGGGGAAGCGAACCCCACGCGCGTCTTCCGCCGTGAAGGTGAGAGGGACGCCCGACCACTTGGGTGGCGAGACGCACGTAGCACCCCCACCACCTTTACTTTGTGCGCGTACTCCTTGCGCTGACGCTCGGAGTCCCGCCTAGAAGTGGACCCTCCCATGATGACGTTGACACGCCTCTGGGAAGTTTGGAAGGGGAGAGTTTCTGACGGCTCCCCCTCTTGCGTTCATCCCTGCAGTCCCCCCGCGGGAGCAGGAAGGGCTGGTAAAGCCGGCTGAGTGGACAAGGAGGCCGGAGTCCCCCCCTGCCCATGCTGGTCGAGGGACGCTGCAAACTGCTACAATAGCTGATGGCATTCTCGGGTGGCATGGGTACTAGACCTGTGGAAGGTGCACCATGGGCCTTCCTTGCTTCCCCCCGCGGGGGCGCCTCGGCCGTGGGATGGCTGCCCTCCTGCACGGCCTTTCAGCTTGGGAAAGGGGCAGTTACCCTTCAGGGCGTCGCGCGAGCTGCCTCCGCCCTCGAGGACAAAAGTGTCCTAAGGCCGTGGCTAGTTACGACCCCCCTGCCTGGGGCGTTTGAGGGGGTCCCTGGCCCCCCATATCAGTGGGGGCGGGAGCCCCCTGGTTCTTCTTCCAAAGGTCGTCCTCCTCCGCCCGAGCGTACTTCTCAAGTACGTTGAAGAGCTCATCGGCGGAGGAGGGGCAGCTTCGAGAGAGCCTCCGGTGGAGCTCTCCCGGGAGGATCCCACTTGTCACACCCCGAAACTGGGACTACGACTACTCCTGTAGAGACCTAGCTCGCTGCAGCTAGTTCCATATATGCATAGCATACACATACCCTTGACTTCCCAGGATAAGTCAAGCACAGGAGTATATTCACATTGCAACAGAGTAACATACAAAATAGTTAAGCAGTGTGGCCTGCTGGCCTTGATATTACATAAGAAGATTACAATGCCTTCACGGCATACATGGTTTAGCAAAATAACATCTACACAGCAGAAGATAGGTGACCCTCCCACAAAGAGAAGTGGACGGCAGAACAACACTGTCGCGCCCCGAGACTGGGACTACGACTACTCCTGTAGAGACCAAGCTCGCTGCAGCTAGTCCCATATATGCATAGCATACACATACCCTTAACGTCCCAGGATAAGTCAAGCACAGGAGTATATTCACATTGCAACAGAGTAACTTACAAAATATTAAGCAGTGTGGCCTGCTGGCCTTAATATTACATAAAGAGGATTACAATGCCTACAAGGCATTCAGGGTTTAGCAAAATATTTAACTACGCAGCAGAAGATAGGTGACCCACCCACAAAAGAGAAGTGGACAGCAGAACAACACACATCAGGGAAATGACGGGACTGACGCTCCTCCTTCTGGATCCAATAAGTTCTCCACGCCTTCATCTTGATTGTTGATCACTCCGTCTATTGATTTGTAGGTTGCAAGAGTGAGCACTTACGTACTCAGCAAGTCATAGGTAAGAGTAGATACATATAGTAGTGATGACATGAACCTAGACTAGTCAAGAATTATGGATATTTGTAAAATAATCTTTTCCTTTCTCATCTCATCTTATGGCAGCACTTTTTATAATATAACATCATCAATCATGTTCACTAGATTATAGCACTACCGCGACACGTCGACACACGACAGCCCACGGCAGCACTCCTTATCATGACAACACATGTCATTTGGGTAATCTTGATTAAACATATTTTATTTAGAAAATAGTACTTGTGTCACACCCCGTGGATTTAATCCACTGCAGCAGACTCCTATAAACCCGGGAGCTCGGAGTATTCGAATACGTTTTTAACTCTGCAGAGTGGTACCAATTTACCCGCAAGATATTCCACTTTCAAACCTTTCCTATCATAACAAAATGATTGGACCCCTGACTCACTTCATATTGTGAGCGGCAAGGGGGAAATAACAAGAACTTTTGTTATGTATCACTTACAATTCACCCCCGACCCTGTGGCTCTCCGCGAAACACAGTTGTGGTAGGCTGTATCATAACCTCCACCCCACCTCATTTTCCCATTACTGGGTCAAATATCAGATCACCTTCAGTGATAGTGGGAGTCAGCCTCCAAGTCAATCATCACAACACAACTCATGCAGGGGTTTCATGTACGATCCACATAAGTACTTGTTCAGGCCTGTCCCATACCAGGCTTGCGGTTAGCACGTTGTTCATGCCACTAGACGCACAACACAAGGTTCTAGTCCTTATATGCCAGTGACCAGACCATCCACAACCCTGCACCTTCAGTGCCTGCATTCCTTTGCAGTCTAGCACCTCCAGTGCTACAGCCATCCACACCATTTTTCTGGTCACGGCTAGGGGTTTTATTTCATGAATATAAGTATATATATACATAAAATAGTTCATGGCTCAAAACTTGTTTATTTCACATTTCACAGATAACCAGTCTAGTACTGCCAATTCATAAATCAATCATTCTCAATCTTTCACATGCAATATTGCCTATATTCAAGGTTATGTTTTAGCAACATTTAAAATATAGGTTCAAGATGACCAAGGATATGACTTGCCTTCCGCGTCGTAAGAAACAGCAGTTGATGACGGGTCAACAGCGAAGTCCTCGAACTTGATTTCTGGATCTGCTCGGCGACAAACAAACAATACACACAAATATTACTTATATATTAAGATGTTTTAGGATCTATATGCAGATATGCTTAACAAGAGTGACTGAACGATATTGGAGATAATTGAGATTGCGAGTTGAACTGAGTTGAGATCTAGGGTTTCAAAGGATTGGCTAAGAATGGGTGGTAGATGCTCTTAGGATTTCAAGGTTACAATAAGAACATCAGTTTTGTGGCTGGTTTGATCAAAAACAGCGAATGTCAGCGGATTGACATTCGGATCAAGATTCTGACATAACTTCAGGGACAGCTAGAGAGCTTATCTCAAGTTATGATAGTAGAAGAAAATGTAGATCATAACTCTACAAATTCAGTGGACAAAGTGGCTTTCAAAATGCAAAATCAGAAGTGGGTACACAAGGCCAATGCCATTGGCTGGCATGCACTGAGACAGTGTCAAAAATTAGGGTTTAGCGGCAAATATAATTCAAGGGCTCAAATCATTTGTGATAGAAGAAGAAAATGTTGATCACAACCTCAGGAGTCTAAGGGACAAAGTTATGCCCAAAATGCACATCTGGAAGGAAGTGAAAAGGGCTAATGCCACTGACTGACATAGTCTGGCATTGATCTTGACATGGCCAGAAACTAGGGCTTGGCATAACTTTTGATCTAGAGCTCCAAATGATGCACCACTTTGTCTGGGAGGTAGGCAATGATAACAGGAACAAATCATTCAACAGGATCTATGGCAGAAAATGGCTAGAAGGTGATGAAATTCAGTGATGAACTGAGGTGAACTAGTTGCACTGGAGCAGTTCTGGACAAGATTTTGGCATGGCTATAACTTGAATTCTGGGCAGTTTCAGAGATCGAGCTAGAAGGCAAAAATGTTTAGGAGGTTGAGGCACACTTGAATGACAAAGTGGATGAAGCTGAAACGGCCAGGAATAGGTTTTCCGGTGATCAACGCCGGAGAAGAAACACTGCCATTTGGGGCTTTTCGATTTAGACCGAATGAACTTGATTCCAAGCTTGGGAAGTGAAAGAGAGATAAGAGGAATCTACCTGCATGATCAATTTGGCCGGAGGATGGCCGGAGAAGCCTGGCGACGATCGCCGGTTTCTGGAGAAGCTCAAAATTGGGGAAAGCTTCGATTGAAGCTCAATCGGGAGATCTTGATGCATAGGCTTGCTGGAAACGGCTCACTGATCAACTTCTTCCAAAGGATCGAAAGCTAATTCGAGGTAATTTGGCCTGCATTGCCGGAACAGGGCAATCTTCGAGTTTCAGTAAATTCCGGTGATCGCCGGCGATAGGAGGCAAGGAAATCCAATTAAGTGATACAGCATGATGAGAGAGATAAGGGGAACTCACTGGTGCTGTTAATTTGGCAGGAGATGCTGCGGTTGAGGCTGTCACCGTGAGGCCTCGAGCTGGTCTCGCCGGAGAAGAAGACTAAGACAGAAAATCTGAGGCTTTGCTGGTTCCAAGTGAGGTGTGAAGGAGCTACTGAGTACAGGGATGCTCAAATATGCAGGCGAAGCTGCAAGGGGGAACAGCGAAGTAATTGGCTGCTGTGATGAGATGGCGATGGGTTGCGTGCTGAGCATCAGCGGCGAAGACACAGCATTAACCGGTGATGCGACGGCGACAACGGCTCTGCAGTTGATCATCATGTCGGTTCATCGGGACTTGGCAAGCTGGAGCAAGCGGTGGCGACAACATTGGCGCGGCAAGGCAACGTGGCAGTGAATTGCTGACAAAAGGCTGTTGGTCGCGCGCGGGAGCAGGCGCTGGTCGTCGACGTTGCAGTGGCTCTGCCACGACACGGCTGGAGCGAGGACACGTGCGCACCGGCATGCACGGTCACAAGTGCGGCGAAGCCTCGCCGGCGACGAGCAGCCACGGCCCACAAGTACAGCAACTCTGGTCGTGAGCACAGCAAACGGCCTGGTCGAATTTGGGCTTGATTGCAATTTCCAATTCTTGATTTGGACTGAACTGTAAATCTGGAGATTTGGAAGGTTTGATCTGATTTTGATTCTGCTGTTTTGGTATACTTAATTCCACAAATGATTTGGCACAGATTGAAGATAAAATTTGAGACATTTGGATGTCTTTTGATATGAACTGAAAACATAGTAGATTAGGGTAAAATAAGTCTGAATCTTATTGATCTCGAATTCTGGGATTTAGGGTTTGATTTTGAGATACTCATAAAAGAAGAATTTGTATTGAAAAGCATTTGGGAGGTGTTCCCTGAATCAGATTTGAATTTGGAGATGATTTGCAACATTTTGCCTTTTCTGGCTTTTAGAAAATCTGGAAAAAGGACTGATCTGCGATACTCTTGGACTGATTTGCGAAAAAGGTTCAGATGGTGAAATCTGGCTGCCAACTTTTTGGATTAAGGTATTGGCATACCCTTGATCATAATCCAGGAATAATCTGGTCTGAACTTGGCTAAGATTTTGATTAAATCTGAATTTCTGAAACTTAGGGTAAAAGGTAATAACAGATATTCTGTTTTCGAAAACAGAAAAGAGTTGATAATTCTGGAAGTTAGGGATAGAATTGAATCTGGGTTCTGAATGCTTTTAGGTTTAGGATAACTGATAGATCAAATCTGGCAAGTCAGATCTTGACTTGGGGTCACAGGATAGATTTGAAGATTTTAGGCTAGAACAGAATAAAGCTGAGGCTGATTTGGCTGATCTAGAAGAGACATATGCATACATGATTTTTAAGAAAGAAACTTTTCACCCCAAAACTCAGGATGTTACAAACACACATCAGGGCTCTGACAGAACTGACACTCCTCCTTCTGGATCCAAGAAGTTCTTCATGCCTTCATCTTGATCATTGAACACTCCATCTACTGATTTGTAGGTTGCAAGAGTGAGCACTTACGTACTCAGCAAGTCATAGGTAAGAGTAGATACATATAGTAGTGATGATATGAATCTAGACTAGTCAATAATTATGGATGTTTATAAAATAATCTTTTACTTTCATACCTCATCTCATGGCAGCACCTTCCATAATATAACATCATTCATGTTCACTAAATTATAGTTCTACCGCGACACGTCGACACACGATAGCCCACGGCAGCACTCCTTATCATGACAACACATGTCATTTGGGTAATCTTGATTTAACACATTTTATTTAGAAAATAATACTTGTGTCACACCCCGTGGATTTAATCCACCGCAGCAGACTCCTATAAACCCAGGAGCTCGGAGTATTCGAATACGTTTTTGACTCTGTAGAGAGGTACCAATTTACCCGCAAGATATTCCACTTTCAAGCCCATCCTATCATAACATAATGATTGGACCCCTGACTCACTTCATACTGTGAGCGGCAAGGTGGAGATAACAAGAACTTTTGTTATGTATCAATCACAATTCACCCCTGACCCTGCAGTTTTCTTCACACAAACCGCAGTTGTGGCGGGATTACCCCCACACCCAAATGCCTCTTCCCATTACTGGGTCAACGTGCTTGATCATAATACGTGGAGGAGCTAAACCCTGTGGGTTTAGTGTATTGTTTTCCATCTCATGCAGGGGTTTCATGTGCGATCCACATAAGTACTTGTTTAGGCCTGTCCCATACCAGGCTTGCGGTTAGCACGTTGTTCATGCCACTAGATGCACAACACAAGGTTTCCTTTGCAGTCTAGCACCTCCAGTGCTACCACCATTCCATACCATTTTTTTTGGTCACGGCTAGGGGTTTTATTTCATGAATATAAGTATATAAATACATATATAATAGTTCATGGCTCAAAACTTGTTTATTTCACATTTCACAGATAACCAGTCTAATACTGCCAATTCATAAATCAATCATTCTCAATCTTTCACATGCAATATTATCTATATTCAAGGTTATGTTATAGCAACATTTAAAATATAGGTTCAAGATGACCAAGGATATGACTTGCCTTCCGCGTTGTAAAATACAGCAGTTGATGACGGGTCAACAGCGAAGTCCTCGAACTTAGTTTCTGGTTCTGTTCGACGACAAACAAACACACAATAATTACTTATATATTAAAATGTTTTATGATCTATATGCAGATATGCTCTACAAGAATAACTGAATGATATTGGAGATAATTGGGATTGCAAGCTGAACTGACTCGAGATTCTAGGGTTTCAAGGAATTGGCTAAGGATGGGTGTTAGATGCTCTTAGGATCTTAAGGTTGCAATAAGAACATCAGTTTTGTGGCTGGTTGATCAAAAACAGCGAATGTCAGCAGATTGACATTCGGATCAAGGCTTTGACATAGCTTCAAGAAAAGCTAGAGAGCTTATCTCAAGTTGTGACAGTAGAAGAAAGTGTAGATCATAACTCTACAAATTCAGTGGACAAAGTGGCTTTCAAATTGCACAATCAGAAGTAGGTAAACAAGGCCAATGCCATTGGCTGGCATAGTCTGGCATTGAATCTGACATAGCCAGAAACTAGGGCTTGTCATAACTTTTGATCTAGAGCTCCAAATGATGCACCACTTTGTCTGGAAGGTAGGCATTGATAACAGGAACAAATAACTCAACAGGATCTAGGGCAGAGGATGGCTGAAAGATGATGAAAAATAGTGAAGAAGTGTGGTGGAGACACAACACAGTGAAGCCACTGGACAAGGTTTTTGGCATGGCTATAACTTGAAATCTGGACATTTTCAGAGATCGGGCTAGAAGACAAAAATGCTCAAGAGGTTGAAGCACACCTGAAGGACAAAGTGGCTAGGGCTGAAACGGCTGGGAAAAATTTTCCGGTGATCGGCGCCGGAGAAGAAGCACTGCCATTTGGGGGTTTTCGATACAGGCTAAATGAACTCAATTCCAAGCTTGGAGAGTGAAAGAGAGATATGAGTAAGCTATCTGTACAATTAATTTGGCCGGAGGATGGCCGGTGTGGCTTGGCGACGATTGCCGGCGACTGGTGGAGTTCAAAATTGGGGAAACCTTCGATTCGAGCTCAATCTGGAGATCTGGATGCACAGGCTTGCTTCAAATAGTTTACTGATCATTTTATTCCACAGAAACGAAAGCTAATTTGGGGTAAATCGGGCTGCATTGCCGGAACAGGGCAATTGGCAACTCCGGTGATCATCGGCGATAAGATGCATGGAAATCCAATTAAATGGTACAGCACGATGAGTGTGATGAGAGGAACTCACTGGTGTTGTTAATTTGGCAGGAGGTGCAGTAGGATGAGCTGGCACCTTGAAGCCTCGAACTGGACTCGCCGGAGAAGACGACTGCAGCGGAGTAGATATGGAATTTGGCTTGATCCTGGTGATGAGAAGATTGCACAAGTGTTGGCTGCTTATATAGACCAGAGGCGGAGCTGGCAAGGAAGTAGCAGCAATGAATTTGGCGTCAGTGACTTGATTGGCCGGGCGCAGATGCAACAACGGCAAGCGGTGACGCGATGGCGCACAGGCGGTGCAAAGCTGATTAAGCTGTCGGCTTCATCGGGACTCAACAATGTCGGGCGGTGCAAGGTGGTGGCAACACAAGCTGGCAATGCAAAGCAACGTGGCAAGGAGTTGCTGACAACGGCTGCTACTGGTCGCCCGCGGAAGCAATTGCTATTCAACGGCGCTGCCACGGCGATGGCTAAGACACGGACACGTGCGCACAAGCATGCACGGTCACAATTTCAGGCGAGGCTTGGCCGGCGGCGAGCAAACGCAGTGCAAAATCACGGCGAGCTCTGGTCGTGCACTTAGCAGCTGTCCTGGTCAAATTAGGGCTGATTTGTGATTTCAGATTCTTGGTTTGGACTGATCTGTAAATCTGATGATGTAGAGGGTTTAATCTGAAATTGATTGTACTGATCTGATAGACTTGATTCAACAGATGATTTGGCACAGATAGAAGATAAAATTTGAGATATTTGAATGATTTTTGATATAAACTGAAAACAGAGCAGATTAGGGTAAAATAAGTCTGAATTTCAATTGATTTCGAATTCTGGCATTTAGGATAAGATTTAGAGATATTCATATAAGAAGATTTTGTGTTGAATGGCATTTGGGAGGTGTTCCCTGAACCAGATTTAAATTTGGAGATGATTTGCAACATTTTGCCTTTTCAGGCTTCTGGAAAAGGACTGATCTGTGATACTTTTGGACTGATTTGAGAAAAAGGTTTAGATGATAAAATCTGACTGCCAACTTTTTGGATTAAGGTATTGGCATACCCTTGATCATAATCCAAGAATAATCTGATCTGAACTTGGTCAAGATTTTGATTAAATCTGAATTTCTGAAACTTAGGGTATTTAGGTAATATAAGATATTTCTGTTTTCGAAAATAGAAAGGAGTTGATAAATCTGGAAGTTAGAGATAGAATTGGATCTGGGTTCTGAAGGATTTTAGGTTTAGGATAACTGATAGATCACATCTGAACAATCTGATCTTGTTTTGGGGTTCACAGGAAAAATTTGGAGATTTTAGGGCTAGAACAGAATAAAGCTGAGTTGATTTGGCTGATCTAGAAGAGACATATGCATGCATGACTTTTAAAGAAAGAAACTTTTCACCCCAAAACTCAGGATGTTACACTGCTCTTGCACGTCTCGATGACTATAGAGTCGGGGACGTGGGCCACTTTGCTCTTAACTTGAGCAAAGCGCTTGAAGAAACTGCGGATGGTCTCCCCCGTCCTCTGCCGAACAGTGTACAGCTACGAAGAATCCAGGGGACGCACGTAGTTCCCCTGGAAATTCGCGCAGAACTCGCGCTTGAGCTGTGTGAAGGACTTGATGGAACCGGTCAGATTGTAGAACCAGGAGAGGGCGATCCCGGTGAGGTAGAGGGGGAACATGTTGCTTTGCACCGTCTCGTCCCCCCCAGCCGCCGAGATGGCCGTAGAATATACCTACACAAATTCATAAGGGTCGGCCTCACAATTGTAGCGCCCTCGCTGTCGGAGTGGGGATGTGGCCCAAGAGGCCTGCTAGTGTGGCGGTAACGGTGCTTTTCCTCCGGGTCGGGACTAAGTTCGAAGACATCCGGACTTCCCCCCGGAGAGGTTGGATCTTCGGTGGGTCTCTTCCCCCGGAAGGTGCGGGAGCGAAGCTCTCCTCGTCCGCGACCCGGGGGAAGCTCTTCCCCGGACTTAGCCGTGCGCATTCGCTCGACCTCCTCCCGGGAGAAACGGACCTGGTCCACCGGAGGCACCCTCTGGGGCGGCCCCGGGGGAGGAGGGAGCTCGTGCACTGTAGCTATCGGCCCGGGGGCTACTGGGGCCGGACGGGGGGAGCCCCCTGCGAAGACCCCTGGAACCGGAAAGGGGGGGAGCCCCTGTATCATCCGGAACTGGGGAGGGGGCCCCGCGGTGACGTTCGGATAGACCCTCAATGGATCGATCGCTTTTGGTTTCGTCCTCGGGTAGGGTCCCATGTTCAAGATAGACCCTCAATGGATGGGTCCAATCTTGTTCCTGACCAAGGTTGGCAACGAAGGCTATTGCCGGATCATCCTCGACCGAAGTCATGATCGAAGGATGGTCCAAGTGTTCAATGAACACTCCTGCCGGAGCGGATGAGCGTGAGGATCCAATTTTGGATAATTGGTCTGCGAGAATATTGTCCTTTCGCGGGACGAATTGGACTTCGAAGTGACTGAAGTGTTTTTCCAATCTCCTCACTTCCCCCAGGTAATGAGCCATTGTCTCATCGGAGGTGCTGTACTCCTTGTTTACCGAGGAATTTTGCTGCCCGGAGCCCTGCAAGAAGACCTTCATACTCTGCTGCATTGTTGGTGGCAACAAAGTGTAGTTGAATGACATACTTAAGCTGTTCGCCCTGAGGCGTAACTAAGACCACTCCAGCCCCCGAGTGTTGAAAACTACGGGAGCCGTCAAAGTACATTGTCCAATAATCGGGGTACTCCAGTTCCTTTGCCAACTGCACGGGTGGCTCAGGGTTGGTCCATTCGACCACAAAGTCGGCCAAAACCTGAGACTTAACCGCCGTGCGAGGGGTGAAATGGATCTCGAAGGCACCGAATTCAACCGCCCATTTGGAGATTCGACCAGATTTTTCTGGATTTCGGACAATATCCCCTAAAGGAAAAGAGGAGGGTACTGTGATCTTGTGTGCTTGAAAGTAATGTCGTAGCTTACGGGAAGCCATCAGTAGCGCGTAAAGTATCTTCTGGACCTCAGGGTAGCGCTCCTTAGGACCATGAAGTACTTCACTCACATAGTAGACGGGTCTGTGTACTCCTTCCCTTTCCGCGATCAGAACTGCGCTGACCGCGTGTGGGGTGGCCGCCAAATACAAAAGTAATGGTTCTTCCTTTTCAGGAGACACCAATACTGGCGGACTGGAAAGATATGTTTTTACCTCCTGAAACGCTTTTTCGGCCTCGTCGGACCACGTGAAGTTATGATGTTTCCGCAAGGCTTTAAAGAAAGGTAGTCCCCTTTCGCCTAATCGCGATATAAAGCGACTTAAAGCCGCCATGCGACCAGCCAGGCGTTGAACATCCTTCATGGTCGAGGGCGACCTCATTTGTTCAATAGCTCTGATTTTCTCAGGATTAACCTCGATGCCCCTGGAACACACAAGGAAACCAAGAAGCTTCCCTGAAGAAACCCCGAAAGATCATTTCTCCGGGTTCAATTTTATTCCGAAGCGATTCAAGTTACAGAAGGTTTCAGCAAGATCGTCCAAATGAGATAATCTTTTGGTGCTCTTTACAACCAAGTCGTCTACATATGCTTCGAGATTACGCCCTATCTGGGAAAGAAAGGTCTTTTGCATCAAGCGCTGGTACGTGGAACCAGCGTTCTTGAGACCGAACGGCATTCTGACGTAGCAGTATGTGCCGAACGGGGTGATGAAGGCAGTTTTCTCTTCATCGTCTTCTGCCATGCTAATTTGATGATATCCTGAGTAGGCATCCAGAAAACTCATCAGTTCGCAACCCGCAGTGGAGTCAACCAGCTGGTCGATGCGGGGAAGGGGAAAGTCATCCTTCGGACAGGCACTGTTGAGGCTAGTATAGTCGACGCACATACGCCACTTGCCATTTGACTTGCGGACCATGACCGGATTGGCGAGCCAGTCCGGGTGATTCACTTCGCGGATAAACCCGGCTTGTAAGAGTTTGTCTAACTCTTCTCGGATGGCTTCCTGTCGGTCGGTGGCAAAACACCTGAGCTTTTGCTTTATTGGTCGTTGTCCAGGTCGAATTGCTAACCTGTGCTCAATTACTTCCCTTGGGACACCGGGCATGTCGGACGGTTTCCACGCAAACACGTCTGCGTTAGCCCGGAGGAAAGCAACGAGGTCGAGTTCCTATTTGTCATCCAGGGCTGACCCAACCCGAATTGTCTTGGATGGGTCATCTGGGTACAAAGGAACTTGTTTGAGTTTCTCATCTGGTCGAGGAGCAGCCCTGATCGCATCGGTGGCGACGGTGGCGACCTGAGCGTCCCGGAGGGGAAGTTGATCGACCATCTCCAAAGATAGCCGGTCGCACGTGAGCGCCACGTTGCGACTTCCTCGGACCGAAATGACACCTTTGGGGCCAGGCAATTTCCCGCACTGATAAGCATAGTGCGTTGCCATCATGAACTTAGCAAGAGTCGGCCTGCCAAAGATTGCATTATAAGCTGAATCACAATCAATTACATCGAAAGTAACCAATTCTGTTCGGAAGTTATCTGGTTCTCCCAGAGTGACCGGGAGGACCACTTGTCCCAATGGCATCATGGAGGGGCCTGGGATTATCCCATAAAACGGATGGATTATGGGCTTGATCTTCGAACGAGGAATTTGCATCTCGTCGAGTGTCTTGACCAATAAAAGATCAAGGAAACTTCCCCCATCAATCAGGACCCTTTCAACTCTCGCGTTACTGATGATTGGGGTAATAACCAGAGGTAGCCTCAATGGTCGAGTTAGCCCCACAGGACAGTCAGCGCGATCGAACGTCAAAGGCATATCCGACCAACGGGGATATTGAGGTTCGCCAAGGGATGTCTCCGTTTGGTTAACCTCTCGGCAAAAAGTTTTAAACTGCCTTTTGGAAACGAAAGAGGAGAAACCTCCGAAAATGACACTAACATGATTTTGAGGTACCTGGTAAGCCATTTCTTCGTCTCCGTCAACGTCTCTAACCCCGCACGCCTGCTCTTTAGGCGGTAAGGTTGGCATTGGCCCAGCTCCTTGGTAGAAATCATCCAGTTGTTTCAACCAACTCCTGCAGTTTTTGAGGTCGTGGCCTGCGGAGTTGTGGAGTGGACACCACCTCTTGCCCTCCTGCGGATTAGTTGATTTTTCTGGCTGGTCGGAATCCCGGCCGCCAGAAGCGGTTTTACTTTTAAAAGAAGACTTATTACCTTTGGTCGAAGGTGGTTTCTCCGCGACTGCGACCTCACGGTACTGTCCAGAGCGGTTCCTCTTCGACTTTTTTGACTTCCCACCCGGTGAAGACTCCGGCTTTTTGCTTGAATCTTCTTTCTTGGCGTCCTTGAAGCCTGGTTGGGGCGGTAGGTCCCCCTTATCAACCATTCGGTTCCATTCGACTGCCTCGGCTGCATCGGAGTATCGATCAGCCATATCGAACAGATCGGCCACTGATCGAGGAGGGTGGATAAGCAAGTCTTCAGTGAATCTCCGGTATCGAACGGCATGCTTAAATGCCCTGATTACGGAGCCATCAGATATGTTCGGGATGGTATTTCTTACCCCGACAAACCTCTTGACAAACTGCCGAAGTGTTTCGGTCGAAGTTTGCCGCAGTCTATGCAAGTCGTCCTCCTTACCCGGCTTTTGGTAACAGTTTTGGAAATTGCTGAGGATGGCATCGCATAGCATTTCCCAATTATAGATAGAGCCCTCAGGCTGATTGAACAACCAGGTTCTAGCCGGTCCTGCGAGGACTGTTGGCAGGTAGTTGGCCATGACCTTGTCATCGCCTCCTGCTGCTTGGATGGCAGTAATATAGATCTGAAGGAACTCAGATGGGTTTTGATTTCCATCAAACCTCTCAATGGCCCCTGGTCAAAACTTATCGGGCCAAACGACTGCTCGTAGGCCAGGCGAGAAAGCTTTGCAACCAACGTAAGGACCGTGAACCGTCCTGCGACTTTCGGTCGGGTTTCGAGCAAACTCACTTAATGGCGAGGTTACTCGGGGTCCCAAACGAGTGTGAACGGGAACTCGATCCCTACTACGAGAGTCCTGCATTCGCCGATATTTGTCCTGTCGGGACGGTAGAGGTGGCGTGTAACTCCGTCGGCCAGAGCCAAAATGAGGACCATCTCGTTCACGGGAATGTGTCACTGAGCGGGAAGAGGCTGTTGGGGTCGCCTCGGATGCGACCTCGTCCAGTCTTTCCGCCAGGATCCTGAAAAAGGCCGGTCTCTGCGCATCCGTGACCGTAGGAGGAAAATTACGCATGACCTCTGCGATAGATCGCAGTCGACCATGGGTACTTCTCCTAGGGGCACCAGGTGTTACTGTTTCTTCGTCCACTGGGAAATGCTCCGGTGGTAAGGAAGGAGTCTGGTCACGTCTACGACCACGCGACCGTCGAGAAGAACTCGGGGCAGCATCGTAACGAGCCTGCGCATCTTGAAGAGCCTCTAGGGCAGTTCTGCGTAGTTCGTTGTTCTGTTGCTCGAGATCTTGCTCCTCCTTCTGTTTGCGATCTTGTTCTTCCCTGGCAGCCTGTTGATCGGGAGTTTCCTCCGACAACGCAGCAAACTGCCTAGGGAGAGAGGTCGCCGATGGGGAGAACATCTCGGTTTGTTCCGAGTCAGACTCGAAATCAAAGAGACGGTGGAGGTTATCAGGGTCGAACCTTCCTGGGCTAACTTCAGGGTCACCATCATATTTTCCCTCAGCGGGATCGTATGACGGGCCGGATTCATCACCTAGCACATTAAGAACCTCTGCGGGTTCTGACCTTGTGCCAGTTACCTCCTGGTCGATTAACATGACTTGGGGAGATGATTCAACCTGTGGAAGATTCTGGCCTTCGACCTCTTCCATCGGAATAGGATCGCTTGGAGAAGGCATGGGTATATGGGCATAATCCTCGAGATCGAAATCGTTCTCGGAATCATATGCTCCAGCCATGTTTCGGCGAACCTCCGAATTTCAATTAGGACGCCTTGAGAAAGGCCCCACGGTGGGCGCCAGCTGTCGACGATTCGGACTCGGAGTCCTTAGCCGAACTTATGCAGAATTTGTAATTGTGAGACCTTTCAAGATGACCCTTCGGGAAGGTATGCTGAACAATAGTGAACAGGAGCACAGAGAGTTTAGACAGGTTCGGGCCCTCGATGGTGGGAGTAAAAGCCCTACGTCCTGTTGAGATTTCACTAAGTGTGGTAAAAGGTTTACAAATGGAGGGAAAAGTCCTCACAGGCGAGGATTTTCCCTGTAAGAGTGTACAAGGATAAGCCAAAGAAGGCTTACTAAAATGCTATATGAGGTGTGCCGTAGACTTGGCTAACTTGGATGATTTTGGGTTTCTTGATCTTCCGATCTCTCGGTTGATGTTTCGGATGATCCCCCCTCCTGATTGATGCTCCATGCCATCCTTTTGTACTGTTTGAAAGGGTGCCATGTAGAGGAAACTGCATCAAATGGTTGCACGGACGGTTGGATGCGGTTTTTTGGAACTGCTCTTAACCTCCACGCAGGTTAAACACGTGTTATTCACGGATAACTGTATGTGTTAACCTTCTGACGGTTGATTCTCCACGTGTAGGAATCTTCGGGATACTTAGAATATCCTGTTGTATGGGCAACCGAATAAATAGATCTCAAGTATCTTGATTGGTAGATGTTCTGACCGCGGGATATTAGCTGACCGCGCAATATCCCGAATGTGTAGTTCGCGTACAGCCTACGAACTTCTGACCGCGCAAGGCTTACAGTCTGACCGCGTAAAGCTGCGCGACCTGATCGCGTAAAGCTTGCGACCTCATGGTGATGCCCCTCAGAATAGCTTGAATTCGCATCACCAGATACATGTCTGGTTCGAACCTGTCTTGAACCAAAAGTTTATTAGAAGTGACCCGGGTGTCAATCCTCATCAGAAACCCCTGTGTTATCTAGAACCGAAGAGGACGGAGCCCCGCGGCGACGACCAGAACTGGAAAGGGGGAACCCCTGTATTATCTGGAGCCGGCGAGGGGGAATCTTCCGCGGCGACGTCCGGAGCCGGGGGGCCGTTGCGGGGGGAGATATGCTGTGGCACGGGAGCTGCTCTGTCGACCGCCCCCGGTGTGGTACACACGACCCGTGGGGCGGGACTGGCTCCCGGCATAGGGAAAACCCCCGGCATGTAATGGGCCCCCGGCCCTGGGAATGAACCCGGAACGGGGTATCCCCCCAGTGTCACGAAGGGCGCGGGCACGAAGTAACCCCTCGGCACCGGGAATGATCCCGGTGTCGGGAAGGGTCCGGACGTATGACCCACCTGGGGAGGGTACCCCCCGGTGGGGTCATACGGGGCGGCCGGACCTCCGGAGATCGGAGGGGCCAACGGGTGACCTATAAACGGGGGCATAGCCACTGGATATGGGTGCTGCGGGTATGTGGGGGCCAGTGGCCGCACCAATACGTGAAGCAGCTCATCCATAGAGTGCTGGCGCGCGGAGCTGGCCCTCCACTAAAGCCTCAAGGAAGGCGTCCCGGGGAGCCGGGGGAGCCGTCGGGGGGAGACTGGTCCCGGCCGAAGTTACCGCGGTCGCCGGGATTGACCCGGAGGTCGAACCACCGAAATTAAGAGGGAAGGTGGGAGGCGGTACCTGGGTCTGGCCAGATCCGGGCGGAAGCGCCGGGACGGTCGTGTCCCAGACGGGTGGCGCCGGGTCTCCGAGACTGGCGTCACCGGGAAGGGCACGGGCCCTCGTTCTTGGGGGAGCCATGGCGTCTTGTCACCAGTCCCCACGGACGGCGCCAACTAGCGTGGTATTGTGAAATACCCTGGCAGGTTTTGTGGACGATCCTAGCGAAGAAAATACGACAAGGGCTGACCGGGTGCCCAGTCCTCCCCCGCCGGACAAGCACAACAAATGACATGAGGGTTTATACAGGTTTGGATCCCGGTGGGGGCCCTAGTCCTATTGGCGTGCTCCCGACCGGAGCTGGCTGGGAGAGCTCTCTCGGGGAGAGATGGCTCCGGAGCACACCTGTGAGATTCTCTATTCTAGCAATAATGAGCCAGTTGTCCTTTACAAGAGGTGTACAAGGGCTTTTATAGCCCCAAAAGAAGCAAAAAGACTAAACTACCCCACCTGCTACTGTTGGATCAAAGGGTAGCAACGTCCTTCTCCCGGCCAGGCACCTCGGATGCTTGACAGGTGTCCGCTGATTCCCAGGCACTCCTCGTGTGACCTGCACGTGACTCGGGACCGAGGGCTCGTGTCCCCAGAAGGACGACGACGCCCGGGATAGGCACCGGGGGCCTTGTCCCCGGGCAAATGGCACAACTCCTTACTTGGACTTAGTCTCGTGGAGATTTCCCCTAACATTCCTCAATTCCCTGCGGTGTGACAACATAGCCAAGAAAGAGACTCAATCGGTGCAAAAGGTGCACTTCTCAAGGTTACCAAACAAATGTGCATCTCGTAGAGCATTAAACCAGCACGTTAATGATCAAGATGTTCGGAAAGTGACTTGCTGTAAATCAAGATATCATCAAAGTATACCACCACAAATCTACCAATGAAATGGTACACAACTTCATTCATCAAACGCATGAAGGTACTAGGGGCATTGGTCAAACCGAAAGGCATAACTAACCCCTCGTACAAGCCAAATTTTGTTTCAAACACTATCTTCCATTCATCTCCAAGTTTCATCCTTATTTGGTGGTAGCCACTAGCAAGTCAACTTTAGAGAACATGGTAGAGCCACTTAATTCGTCTAGCATATCATCCAACCTAGGAATAGGGTGACGATATCTAGTAGTGATATTATTGATGGCTCTACAATCCATACACATACGCCAAGATCCATCTTTCTTAGGAACCAAAAGCACAGGGACAGCACATGGACTAAGACTCTCGCGTAAGTAACCTTTTTCAAGCAAGTCTTGCACTTGACGCTGAATCTCCTTAGTCTCCTCCAGATTGGTCCTATATGGTGCACGGTTTGGCAAGGTTGCTCCTGGGATCAAGTCAATTTGGTGCTCAATTCCCCTAATTGGTGGTAGCCCCAGGGGTACCTCTTCCGGAAACACATCCTCATACTCCCGCAAAGGTTTGTAACGGTAGGAGGCAAAGAAGCAGGCATATTCTTCAAAGAAAACAAGGCATCTTTGCAAATCAAAGCATAGCAGCAAGCATGTTCTCATCTAGAGCATGCAAATCAGATTTTGTAGCAAGCATAACAGCACCTTTCAATTTTATTTCAGATTTCCTAGAACTAGGTTCTTCCTTCTTAGGTGGAGTTATGTCGCGCCCCGAAACTGGGACTACGACTACTCCTGTAGAGACCTAGCTCGCTGCAGTTAGTCCCATACACACACCTTTGACTTCCCAGGATAAGTCAAACACAAGAGTATATTACATTGCAACAGAGTAACTTACAAAATATTTAAGCAGTGTGGCCTGCTGGCCTTAATATTACATAAAGGATTACAATGCCTACAAGGCATTCAGGGTTTAGCAAAATATTAACTACACAGCAGAAGATAGGTGACCCTCCCACAAAAGAAGTTGACGGTAGAACAACACACATCAGGGCTCTGGCGGAACTGATTCTCCTCCTTCTGGATCCACAAAGTTCTCTATGCCATCATCTTGATCAAAGAACGCTCCATCTACTGAGTTGAATGTTGCAAGGGTGAGCACTTATGTACTCAGCAAGTCATAGGTAAGAGTAGATACATATAGTAGTGATGATATGAACCTAGACTAGTCAAGAATTATGGATATTTGTAAAATAATCTTTTTCTTTCATACCTCATCTCATCTTATTTCATGGCAGCACTTTTCATAATATAACATCATCATTCATGTTCACTAAATTATAGCACTACCGCGACACGTCGACACACAACAGCCCACGGCAGCACTCCTTATCATGACAACACATGTCATTTGGATAATCTTGATTTAACACATTTTATTTAGAAAAATATACTTGTGTCACACCCCGTGGATTTAATCCACCGCAGCAGACTCCTATAAACCCGGGAGCTCGGAGTATTCGAATACGTTTTTAACTCTGCAGAGAGGTACCAATTTATCCTCAAGATCAAGCCCATCCTATCAAAATGATTAGACCCTTTCTCACAACCATGTGTGAGTGGCAAGGTGGAGATAACAAGAACTTTTGTTATGTCTCACTCACAATTCACCCCCGACCCTGTGGCTCTCCGCGAACCACAGTTGTGGCAGGTTGTATCCAAACCTCCACCCCTTTGCTTATCCCCATTACTGGGTCAGCGTGCGAAATTACCTTCAGTGATATGTGTGGGAGCCGTACTCCGTGCTTATCGTGCATCACTACACATCTCATGCAGGTGTTTCATGTGCGATCCACATAAGTACTTGTTCAGGCCTGTCTCATACCAGGCTTGCGGTTAGCACGTTGTTCATGCCACTAGATGCACAACACAAGGTTCTAGTCCTTATATGCCAGTGACCAGACCATCCACAACCCTGCACCTTCAGTGCCTGCATATCCTTTGCAGACTAGCACCTCCAGTGCTACCACCATTCCATACCATTTTTCTGGTCACGGCTAGGGGTTTTATTTCATGAATATAAGTATATAAATACATATAATAGTTCATGGCTCAAAACTTGTTTATTTCACATTTCACAGATAACCAGTCAAGTACTCCAATTCATAAATCAACCATTCTCAATCTTTCTCATGCAATATTATCTATATTCAAGGTTATGTTTAAGCAACATTTAAAATATAGGTTCAAGATGACCAAGGATATGACTTGCCTTCCGCGTCTTAAGATACAGCAGTTGATGACGGGTCAACAGCAAAATCTTCAAAGTCAGCTTCTGGATCTGCTCGACGTCAAACAAACACACCGTGGTTACTTATAATATTAAAATGTTTTATGACTTAAATGCAGAAATGCTCAACAAGAATGATTGAACTATACTGGAGATAATTTGAACTGTAAGCTGAACTGAGTCGAGATTCTAGGGTTTCAAGGAATCTGGGCTAAGGATGGTGATTAGATAATCTTAGGGTTCAGGATTACAACAGGGATAATAATTTTGTGGCAGGTTTAATCAAAACAGCGAATGTCAACAGATCGACATTCGGATCAAGGCTTTGACCTAGCTTCAAGAAAAGCTAGAGTGCTTATCACAAGTTGTGGTAGTAGAAGAAAATATAGATCACAACTCTACAAATTCAGTGGACAAAGTGGTTTTCAAATTGCACAACCAGAAGTGGGTAAACAAGGCCAATGCCACTGGCTGACAAGCTCTGGCATAGAGCTGACAATGCCAAAAACTAGGGCTTGGCATAACTTTTGATCTAGAGCTCCAAATGATGCACCACTTTATCTGGGAGGTAGGCATTGACAACAGGAACAAATAATTCAACAGGATCCAAGGCTGAAAATGGCTGGACAGCAAGAAATCTGATGATGAACTGCTGTGAACTCACTGCACTAAATTAGTTTTGGACAAAGTCTTGGCAAAGCTCTAACTTCCAATCTAGGCTGATCTAGGTGTCGGGCTAGAAGACAAAAATGTTCAGGAGATCAAAGCATACACACTGGACAAGGTGGTCAGGGCTGAAACGGCTGGGAAAAGTTTTCCAGTGATCGGCGCCGGAGAAGAAGTACTGGAATTGGGTATTTTCGATACAAGCCGATTGAACTCGATTCCTTGCTCTAGGAGTGATATATGGATATGAGGAAGCTACTGGTAGCATCAATTTGACCAGAGGTTCGTCGGTATGGCCTGGCGACGAGAGCCAGCGATTGTTAAATTGCAAAATCGGGAATAGCTTCAAATTGGGATCAATTGATTGTTCTAAGTTCACAGGCATGCTTGACATAACTCACTGATCAATTTAGATTACAATTTCGAAAGCTAATTCGGGCTGAATTAAGCAACATTGCAGGAACAGGGCAATCGGCAATTCCGGTGATCGCCGGCGTTAGAGGTCACCGGTGAGTAATTAGATGATACCACACAGAGAGAATGAGAAGAGGAACACACTGATGGCTTCCATTTGGAGATTGGTGCAGCAGGGCGTCTTGGCACCGTGAGCCTCCTCGACGGCTCGCTGGAGAAGAAGGCTAAAACAGCAATTCTGGGACTTGGCTGATTTCCAGTGAGGTGTGAGGGAGCTGCTGAGCACAGGAGCGCTTAAATAGGCCAGGCAACGCTGCAAAGAGGGGACAACGAAGTGATTTGGCAGCTGGGGATGAGACTGGTTGCGTGCTGAACATCAGCGGCGAAGACACAGCAAGGAGCGGTGATTGCGACGGCGACAAGTCTGCAGCTGATCACCATGTCGGTTCATCGGGACTTTGCAAGGCTGTAGCAAGCGGTGGCGACAACAACTGGCGCGGCAAAGCAACGTGGCGGGGAGTTGCTGTCAAAAGGCTGCTGGTCGCGCGCGGGAAAAGGCGCTGGTCGTCGACGTTGCAGCGACCTTGCCACGACATTGACTGAGGCGAGGACACGTACACCGAACATGCACGGTCACGAGCACGGCGTAGCTTCACCGGCGACGAACAGCCACGGCGCACAGGCACGGCAAGCTCTGGTCGTGAACAGCTAAGTCCTCTGGTCGAATTTGGACTGGTTTGTGATTTCAAATTCTTGATTTGGACTGATCTGTAAATCTGATGATTTAGAGGGTTTAAACTGAAATTGATTTCACTGACCTGGCAGATTATATTCAACAAAATATTTGGCAAGGATGTTTGATAAAATCTGGCACATCTGAATAGTTTTTGATATGGACTGAAAATAGGGTATTTTAGGGTAATTGAAATCTGAATTTCAATTGATTTCGAATTCTGGCATTTAGGATGAGATTCTGAAATTTGAACAGAAGAGGAACTTGTGTCAAATAGCATTTAGAAAAGATTTGCTGAAGAAATTTTGAGTTTGGAGTTAATCTGGAGATTTTAGCCTTTTTGGGTTTCCAGATATCAGATAAAGGACTAATTTGTAATAACTCTTGGACTGATTTGTGAAAAGAGTCTAGATGATAAAATTTGGCTGCCAACTTTTTGGTTTAAGGTATTGGCATACCCATGATCATATTCCAAAAATAATCTGGTCTGAACTTGGTCAAGATTTGGATTAAATCTGCATTTCTGAAACTTAGGGTATTTAGGTAATATAAAATATTTCTGTTTTAGAAAACAGAATGGAGTTGATAAATCTGGAAGTTAGAGATGTAATTGAATCTGGCTTCTGAAGACTTCTAAGTTTAGGATAACTGATAGATCACATCTGAACAATCTGATCTTGATTTGAGGTCATAGGTTAGATTTGGAGATTTTAGGGCTTAAGATAGATACTGATCTGGCTACTATTACTGATACATGCATGCATGCTATTTATGAAAAAGGAAGTTTTCACCCCTAACTCTGGGTGTTACAAGTTATCTCTCCAGCAACAATCTGATTTTCACTTTGCTCACTTTCTATTTTGTCTTTGTCAGCTCTCTCTAGCTAATCCTTCAAAATGGCAGCAGGGGACATGGGATCTAAAACAATTTTTCTCCCTTTGAACATAAGAGTGTATTGGTTATTTCTACCATGATGAATGGTGTCTCTATCATATTGCCACGGTCTACCTAACAATAGAGAACATTCTTGCATAGGTACAACATCGCAATCAATATGATCATGTATGAACCAATAGAAAAGTGCACTCTCACGACCTTTGTTATCTTTAGCTTACCACTTGAATTAAACCATTGAATGTAGTAGGGGTGTGGCTATGGATTCGTGGTCAAGCCAAACTTCTCGACCATCTCCATGCTAGTAAGGTGTTGCAACTCCCACCATCAACGATGACCCTAACCGAACGCTCCTTGACCACAAACTTCGTTTGGAACAAGTTGTGGCGTTGGTTCTGTTCGGCACACTCTATTTGGGCACTAAGGACACGCTAGACAATAATGCTCATGTACCATTCAGACATTTCAGCTCCCAAATGCTCCTCATCAAGATCATCATCACACCCTTCACCTATAGGGTTAGTTGCAACCAAAACATGTTCAGCTTCCACGTCACTAGCGGAAGTATACTCACCATCTCCCTTAGCAATGAGAGCTCGCTAGTTTGGGCAATCACGCATGAAGTGCCCAAATCCATTGCATCAATGGCATTTCACATCACGTGTGCAGCCGGTGGAAGCAACCAAGGAAGTGCTCTTGGTGGGGGCTTGCATGGTAGCTGTCTTGCTTGCCTCAGAAACGTGCGTAGGGGTTGAAGTTGAGGTAGGGGCAGCAAGGCGTCCACGGTTGGAGGATGGAAGTGCACGGCCAGTGGGGGTAAATGATTGTGCCTTGGCTTGGCCACGAAGAAGAGCCTCCAAAAGACCCCCCTCACCTAGGAGTGTCGACCCTGTACTTCCCTTTCAGCTTTACAAGCAAGATGGAACAAGCAGGTGCTAGACTTGTAATATTATAATCAAGGATGTCCTGGATTTCCCAGTTAAGCCCTCCCAAGAACCTAGCCATCTTAGCATCCTCAACTTCCTCTAAGCCACAACACAACATACCAATTTGCAACTCTTGATAATATTCCTCTACAGTTTTATTGCCTTGGTTTAAGCATTGCAACTTGTTAAGTAAATCACGAGCATAGTGGGAAGGGACAAATCTAGCTCTCATCAGTTGTTTCAAGGCTGCCCATGTCCTAGGAAGGTTATCTCGGGTCCTACATGTCTCCCTCCACCAAATTGAGGCAAATTTAGTGAACTCACTAGTGGCAGCCCTAACCTTTCTATCCTCATGGAAGTCATAGCAATCAAATTTTTGTTCCACAACTAACTCCCAGTCAAGGTATGCATCAGGACCATATCTTCCATTGAAAGAAGGCATGGTAAATTTAATCTTAGCAAGCGGGTCAGCACATACCTCCCTTGGGTCTTGCTGAACTCTACCCATACCTTGTCGATTGTGGCGGAATCGGCGGTGATCTCGATTGTTGTGGGCGTTGAAGATGCCATCGGGCTCCGTATCCACAATGTAGTTGTTCTCTTCATTGTCCACCTCCTCGCCCCAAGAGCGGGCAGCCGGCGGGGAACGGCAAGTACAGGCGCCATCTTCTCTCGGCTCGTCACGAACAGCGGGGGCAGCAACGGGTGTCCCATTGGACGTATGGGCAGCACGGCATGCTTTCCTCTCAATGTGATCTATTCTTGTGATGAGGTTGGCTATGCTCCGCTCGATTCACTCCATTCTATGTTCATTGTCTTGAGCTAGCTTCGTGAGGTTCACGTCGATGCCTCTCAACGCGCTTTGATGATCCTCCACATACTTCATGAACTCCATTCTTGTAGCACACTCGTCTCCCTCCAGAGTTCCAATCACCAATCCTGTCATTGTTAGTAGGAGACAAGAGAAAGCACAATGTATATATTTTTCCTATCAGCTATTGGGATGTGGAAATGGACAAGTCTAACTCGCTCAGGCCTTCTACCTTGTTCTTACAAGTTCTTACCACACCAGCAGGAGGCGCAATCAGTGGCGGTTCATGAAAAACCGAGCTCACATGGTGGCAAAGCGATAGCAAGGTCCTGCACTTGATTAGTTAGTAGTACAATGGAGCTTGGACAGGTTTCTCTATGTAGCAAAGAAAGACAATCAGCTAATTTCAGAAATTGCACATAATTGAATAATCAATCGAATCTAGCACTTAGCCTAAGTTGCTGATCAAACCAAGGATGGATGATAGGCTCAAACAAGTATGTAGCAAATGGATATAAGTGGTAGACATGACACAACTCAAAGATATGCAATATGGAAATTGAAAGCACAAGATTGATCCCAACAAGAACATTGCAGTTTTTCTGTCCACAAGACAACAGCTTGGTATTTTGGCCTTAACTTTTTGTCAGGTGCCCCTTTTGCTATGGTGTTTTTTCCCTTCTTCCTGTCGGCTTTTTCTACAACTTTCTTATAAGACAACCTTCTGAGAACCAACTGAAAAACTTGCACAAAAATCACAAGTGCGCGTGGTTGCAGATCTCAAAGCAGCAAGTAGGCCTGATTGCAAAGTGCATAGCTTTTTACTTCCTTGAGGAATGAACGTGAAATTTTACAGGAAGATGCAAAATGGAGATAGGAATCTTCTGGTTTTGGTGTCACTCAAAAAGGATTTGGAAAATGAAAGTTATGGCATTTTTGGTGGCGGATGCAGAAATAGAAAATTTCTGGCCGAGATCTGTACCTTTGTTTTGGGGTTTTATGGAGAGATTTTGATGTGGGGGAAAGGACAAGAACATGAACAGCAACTAGACAAAGCTAGAATGGACACAAAACTCAATTTAGCAAGTCAAAATTAACAGATCAAAAGGTACAACGGGTTTGGACAGTGGGTAGATGCAAACAGCAAGTATTTCGTGGGACTTTTATGGACTCTAGGTAGAAGAACAAGAACAAAGATACAAGAATCTCACCAGGCAACCGGAAGCTCTGATACCAAATGATAGCACCGAGGGGCGGCCCAATCTTCCGGTGAAATGTGGATACATTTGATTTGGACAAAGTGGTGACTTTGACGATCCGGCTACAAACCACGCATGGGCAGGAACACGACAATCGGTAAACCACCAAACCTTCTCGTTATCAACCATGCCAAGAACGCGATTGACCTGAACACGAAGGTCTATTCCTGCTAGAAATTGAAGAAACAAGCAAGAACAAGTAAAGGCAATCTGAAATTGCAAATAAGATGAAGCTCACAACGGTAAAGTTGAGGTTCCGTAGCTCGGATCAATTGGCCAGCCGGCACAAGAGCAAACCGAGTGGTGTTTCTCACAAGGAGAAAGCACAAATGAATGAAACCTGAGGAAGGGAGGTGAGGAGTTCAGTCATATATCAGGGTAGCTGCTGTAACAGTAGAAGGGAAACCCTAGGAGGTGAGAATACATGGGCCATGGCCCAACAAAGGTGGCATAGCACCAACAGCCTGAATTAGTTTCTGTCTGCTGGATTGTTTCGACGAATCCCACAGCTCCATAGGGAAGCTGGTAGTGGGACCAGATCCATTGGAAAGCTTATCTCCTATTCTTTCCATGAACTAGTAGAACGTCAAAATTGGAGTCCATATGCAGACATTATGCTCATTTGAATGTAGACTGCTCCTGGGAGGGTGAACCGGTCTTTCTCTCAGGGATGGCTTATGCTCCAGCTTTCTTGGTGAAGAATTGCACCCTTGCTGGTCCAAGCCTTCATTCCTGAGCACAAGAACATTCTTAGGTAGCCATCTATCCTCCAAAACACAATTAGACAACCCGAGGAACAAGCTCACCTATTGATTTAATTGCCGTGCACGTGCTCTTGTGATTGGCCCTTGCATAGGAGATGATGGTGGGGAAGCCATGTTTGTATCTGGTGTGGTGATGTCCTCATCACTTAGACCTGGATCCAGTGGTGGGGAATGCAAATGTTGGCAGACAGGATCAACTAGACATGGCTAGGGCTGAGGTCAAGCCCTTAGTAGATAGATTATTACATGACCTCGACCTCGCCTGATGTATCCCTCCTCAGTTGTAAATTTCTTGTAAAAATTATCAACGTAAATATTATCAATGAAAAGAAGCAACTTTACCATGTCAAAATTTTAGTATCAATGATAAATTTTGTCTAGAACAACCTTGGACTATTTCTCTTTTCTCTTCCCTGGGCTTTCTTCGACCATAGAAAGGTAGGTGTGACCACGGAACGTTATGCGTGGTCATGGAACAACTATCACGATCATGGTGCAATCATTTATGTGTGATCATGACAATGATTAACTTTGTCAGTTAGCCCCCGATGTCAAAATGAAAAGGCTTTCTTTTTTACTAAAAAGGGCATTCCAAGCTTTGAAAAGGCATTTTAGGTTCTGAAAAGGCATCTTTTCATCTTGACTTCCCGCCGAACTCAAGAAGAACTTTGAGTGCGCGTGTCAGGTTTGTTTTGACGGCATTTAATGCAGAAACCTCTTTTTGTCTCACGGTGTGAACAATGGTCAAGAACTCGAGGGAACTGCGCTTTTAAGCCCTTCATCCCTAGAGCTACCTATGCATGCAACCTTCCTCGAAATTTCCTAAGTTTTCTCTGAGTTTTTCGCTTTCCCCTTTGTCTGTGGAGCTCTTAGCCTTCATCTTCCTCTACCAAAACTTAACCCGATGGCATGTTGGATGTGATCCAGTCACCGATCGGAGGAGAGTTTGTTGGCTTTGGAGGCTGACGTTACCTTCTCTCCAGGTTGCTGATTCCTTGGCGGCCTACTGGGGAGGACGCGGAGAGCCCGAAGGTGCAAGAGGGTGAGCTGGTGGTGTTTGAGGATTTTTTGTGTTGTGGCTTCCACTTGTCAGAAAGTGACTTCTTGCGAGAGATCCTTGCTCACTATGACCTAGAGTTGGTGAATCTGAACACCAACTCAGTGTTGATTCTTGCCACATTTCAACCTCTGTGTGAGGCTTACATTGGCGTTTTGCCCAGTGTGGCATTCTTCCACCAGTACTACTTCCTAGCTAGTTCAAAGGGTACAACCATGCCAAGCTGTGTCTACTTTTGGCTTCAGGAGAAGAAAGAGTTTCTCCCCTTCCCACTTTGTGACTCAGTTCACAAGTGGTATTAGTAATGGTTCTACTGCACTGTGCCAAAAGAGAGTCATTTCTGGTTCGTGGATCGGTGACCAAGGAAGTGCAAGGAGAAGGACATTGCTCCTCCCCTCGACGACGAGCAGAAGAGGCAAGCCCGGGTACTCAAATACCTTATGAACAAGGGCTTGACTGCTTGCGACGTGATCCAAGATTTTGCAAAGAATCAGATTAACCCTATGAGGAAGACGGACCACCCTGCATGGGAAGTTAGGGTGGTGGAAGATGCCACTAGGGACAGCAACCCTAGTAAGTGCCTAAACCATAAGACTAGCTAGATTGGTAGATTTTGCCTCAACCTATTTTTCCTTGGAGGTGTGTTGATTATTATTATTATCTATTTCAACTTTGTCCCCCTTAGACGTCAAGGTGAGGACAAATTGTTTGCTGAAATCTTTTAATAAGGTTGAGGAAGGCGACATGAATGCGCCGAGACCGAAGAGCTTAGTCGGTAACATCGATGAGGCTGAGTAGGCGCGTCAAAAGGTATGACTCCTTTGGAAAACCTGTGCAAAGTTGATCTTAGGGGATAACTTCCTGATGAATTTTATTTGAATTTGCGTAGTTGTTCATGCGACCTCCAGCCTAGAAGAGACGTGCCAGCTGTGACATTGAACCCTCTGGTGGTTCTTCGTCAAAGAAGCCGAAGAAAGTCTCCTCCACGGCCAAGGACTTGGCTAGGGGGAGAGCTTTACAAATATGCCCTACCGCCCCTCCAGCGTCCTCCGTAGCGAAGGCTGTGACTTTTTCTTTGGTAGGGTTTTTGCGACAATAGCGCGTGCCGCGACCAGGGCGGCTGTAGGCATGCAGGAACCTACCACAGTGGTGACCACGACTGGCCTCGATGTTGCAACCAGAAGGGTTGTCGTGATAATGTCTCTGACTTCTCGATTGTTCTTTTATACAACTACAAATCATCTTTAGGTCATGCAGGGGGAAGGGAGAGACATAGAGGAGGACACTTCCCTATTTTTCTCGAGTAAAAAAATGAAGACTCCCTCTGGCGATGCCGACCTTGAGGGATTATCCACACTCTTATCTCCCAAGGACGTGGCCTCAAGTTCCCGCAACCTCATGGGACTCAATATCAGGTACATGGCCACCCCTTTTTGTCCAAGTTACGTTGTGTAGTTTAGGGATGATAAGTTGCATTTGGGAATTCATGGTTCCTTTTGTCGTGCTGCCTGTGCCATCGACTAAGACTGCGGACAGAGCAATGGAGGCAGTGGCTACATAAGGTGTTACTGCGATAGCTGAGGTCACGGTATCACAAGCCGCTATTTGGGGACGGACAAATTGGTGAATATCTCTGCTCCCCCCGTGGTTGAGGGAACCGCGTCTCCTCCTTGTTTGGGAGCACAAGGAGAGGAGCTGGTGGCAGCTAGGGTAGCCCAACCTGCCCAGATTCAACACCCCACTGAAGAGTTGAATCCTCCAGTGACACCTTCTTTCTTGGCTTCTGTTGGCCAAGCAAGTGGATTTGAAGATCTTTTTGATGGGTTTTTTCGCGAGTTTTTGGAGGTAAGTACAATTCTTTACCTTTAGGTTTCGCATTATTTCCTTAGGAATTTTACCCTGCGTATGTTTTTTCTTATGTAGGATACGACTCACATCTGGTTTGCTAGTCGAGCGAATGAAGGTCTCTTAGACTAAAAGTAGCCAATGGAAGCAGTGAGTACTTTTCTTCTGAGCTTAGCCTCTTGAGACTGTAATAACGTTCATTGTTGCAGGGAAAGGATTACTCTACAACGTAGGGTGGCTGAAGCCCAGGAATAAACGAGGAAAAGTCGGCAAAAATCCTGGTGCTAGAAGCCGAACTAGCCGAGGCCAAAACAGGGCTACGACTTTTGAGCAAGCATCAGGACTATGCAACTCACTCAAAGAGAAAATTGAACACCTCCTGGTACTTTGCGAGGAGCAGCAAACCAAGATGAAATGTAACTTCATGTTTGGCAGAAGTAGATCTTACCTTAGCAAATGTAACTGAACTTATTTCTTCTTCTTTGTAGTACAAGAAGAGCGGATGGAAACATTGATCGAAGAAAGAGAACAATTCAAGGAAAAATTTATCTAGTGGGGGATAGACATCGATATGCTTCGCAAGATTTGTGAGCATCAGCAAGCATCCTGCGTCAAGGCTAGAGACACTGCTAAGCTTGCTCACAACGAAAAGGGCGCTTTAGAAGCGACCATCGAAAGCTGTAGCAGTGTTGAGTTGGACACTTTCAAGAAACTAAGAATGGCCACGGACTTGCTAAAGGAAGACATCATTGATCCTAAGAAGGACAACTTAAGCCTCAGCGAGTCCTGCAAGTTGGTCACCGCTCAAGTTGACTCACTAGTCAAGAGCATCCTAGAAACTGCAAGGAGGCAAAAGGAAGCTTTGAAATCCAACGTTGGGGCTGTAGCTTCCGCTATACTCAGCAAGTTAAGGCATCACCACGGTCCGAATTTGGATCTGAACCCCGTGGGTGAAAATGCCACTTTTGATAGTGAGAGTCAGTTGAATGCTGTAATGGATGAGGTGAGACCTCTGGTCGAAAAATTGCTTCTAGAGTTTGATTTCGTTTGATGTAAAATATGCCATATTTTATAAAAATAACTTTATTAAAAGGAAAATGGAAATGTTTACCTGACTTATCGATGATTTTGTACCTTGCAAATTCATACAGTTAGTAAAGATTCCGACCATTGAAAAGAAAATGTATGGACAAGAAAATGCTAAGTGTTTCCCTAGCCCCCTCCTATGACCATGTTTACATTGAACTTGGTATCATGGTTGTAGGATTGAAAACAAATTAAGGCACAGTTGATCGAGAACATAGAAGTCCTGCTCTTATGCATGAAGAAACAGCTTAAAAAGAGAAGCTTGGACTTTATGCGATCACAAGGTTGCAAAGACAAACATTCTAAGGCAAATGTACAAGCTTATTGCAAACTGACGGCCACTCGAATGATCTGTAACATGCTAGCAAGTCTCTACGCGTTGAGAAATGGCTTACAAAGAGATGTCTTGACTAGATGTGATGGGGAGATTTGTCAGTGAATCCACTTAAACATTACTTGAAAGGATGTTTACTCCGACCAGCCCCCAGGCGTGGCCCGAGAAGAAGAGTAAGGAAGTAATGACAACATAAAGTGAAGAAATGCTTTATTGAATGTGAGAATGTAAATAAAAAAATGGAAAAGACTTACACGTAAAATTTTCGCAGTTGGTCTATGTTCCAAGTGTTAGTTAAAACTCTGCCATCTTCCATAGCTAATTGAGCCGAGTCAGGTCGCGGCATTGAGACCACAATGTAGGGACCTTCCCATTGGGGAGAGAATTTGTTGCGATCGGACTGGCTTTGGATCTTTCTCAAAATCAAGTCTCCTATGTGAAGGCTACGTGGTCGCACCCTTTTGCTATGATATTTACGCAGAACCTGTACATATGTTGCGGACCAAAACAGTGCTTGATTACTCTTTTCTTCCAGAAGAATTGAGTTCATCTTAGCGTGTTTCACTTGGATTTGCGATATCGAGGTTATTCACGCGAGAAGAGCCAAGTTGGATTTCACTTGGCAGCATGGCTTCGGCACCAAAAACCAGTTGGAAAGGCGTATCACCTATTGCTCTACTTGGTGTGGTACGAAGTACCCATAGGACAGAGTAGAGTTCTTCTACCCAAGTCCTCGAGCACAACTTAAGGCTGTCAAAAACACATTTCTTAACCCCTTGTATTATATACCCAATTGCACGTTCAACTGCCCCATTGCTCTGCGGATGAGCGACGGATGCGAACAGATTTTGGTCCCAATGTCATCGCAATAGTCGAGGAAAAGACCACTAACGAATTGGGTTCTATTATCAGTGATGAGACGACTTGGAACACCGAATTGTGTAACAATGTTTTTCTGAAAGAATTTTTCGCCTCTACGGTAGTAATGGTTCGGACTGGTTCAGCCTCAATCCATTTAGTGAACATATCAGTGGCTACAAACAAGAACTTGTATCCATTGACGACTTGGGGCATTGGCCCCAGAATATCTATTCCCCATACGGTGAATGGCCAAGTCGAGGGAATAGTTTGTAGTGCATACACTGGTTGATGAACTTTCCGAGCATGAAATTAACACTGTTGACATGTCTTAACCAATTGCTTGGCATCATTTAATGCCAAAAGCTAGTAATACCCCTGTCGAAAAGCCTTTCCGACCATGAAAGACCAGGATGGCGAACCGAGGGGGGGGGGGCGGTGAATTGGTTTTGCAAAATAAATTCCCAAGAAGCAAGCAAAAGAAACAAGAGAAGGTATAAAGATGCTAGGGGTGCTTAGATATCAAATATAGCTATCCCCAATCATAGCACCACATCTCTTGATATCTAAAAATCTCCATAAAAAAAGGGAAAAGGAGAAATAAAAAGAAACAACAATCAACTGCAAATATTTCAAAAACCAATTGCAAGTATTTAAACAATCAATTGCGAGTATTTAAACAACCAATTGCGAGTATTTAAATTACGAGTATTTAAACAATAAATTGCAAGTATTTAAACAATCAAATGCGAGTATTTAAACAAGCATATATGAAAATTTAAACAATCAAGAAAGAGAGAAGATTTAACAACTTATAAAATATTCAAGAACTAAGAAAAGGATCAAGAATACAAAAGTTTCAAAGGCTAAACCAGTAGCCAACAAACTCTCTCAAAGGGATGAGTGCTCTCCCTAGCACTCCCCCTACTTATATAGAGCTAATATCCACTTAGACTAGTCTTCACAATCAATGTGGGACTAAACTAGTAGCTAGTGGAGGTTGGGATTACAGTATTTTCTGAACAGCAGACACTAAAACAGTTATAACTTCATCATCTGAACTCTGATTTTGATGTTCTTGGATCCGTTAGAAAGCTAACTTCTAGATCTACAACTTTTATGTTAACATATTTGTGAGAACAAGTCTAGATTAGTGCATAATTAGCTTGAAAACAGAACCTTTTACATAAGCTTCCACGCGGAGTCTATAGACCATCTTGGTGATTCCTCGGACATCATGAGCACCACTTGTGCTAGCCATAATGCTATTACATGTCCACCCCAATGTTGAGTAGCTCGCCACATGCCTGGAAGTCTCTCCCATTTTGGACCTCGACCGACAACCTCCACACTTCGACCGGCTCGAGCTACTTCAATAATCTTGGTGCAACGCCATATCCAGGTGTTGGATTAGTCATGTAGAGCGTTCCCTCAAGTCTCTAGTACCTCCGGCATCTCTCGGACCAGTCGAGTCTCCGGCTCCTTCCTAAGCACTACTCCGATGGCCTATCCTTGCTGCAAGCGTACTATAACTCCGGTATACCTGCAACATGCACCAAAACCAAACAAATCCATCACATAGTACTGTTCACACATAATGACAATATAAACGAACACAAATAATTTAAAACATTGTCAAAACATACATCACTTAATATTAGACAATCACATGGGGTTTACAAACCAGTGTTCTAAAGGATGCATGTGCACCGCACATGCTTCCGTGGATTTCTCTCAAAAGGCTTTGTCCTTCGTCTAGAGGGATGCAACGCATGAGTACTCCTTCCGTACTCTTTTTGTACAAGATCCCTTTGACCAGTCTGTACATGCATGCTTTTCTAACTAATCGATCAGCTTCGGTTTCGTCCTCGGGCAAGGTCCCTTGCTTAATATAGATCCTCAATGGTTAGATCCAATCTGCTTCATGCTCGAGTACGGCAACGTTAGTCATCGCCTTTGTCTTCTAGGTGATCGAGGGATGTTTTAAGTGCTCAATGAATACTCCTACCGGAGTGGATGCGCGTGAGGACCCAAGTTTTGAAAACAGGTCTACAAGAATATTGTCTCTTTGCAGAACGAATTAGACATCGAAATTTCTAAAGTAATTTTCCAATTTCCTCACTTCGTCTAGGTAACGAGCCATTGTCTCGTCAGAGGTGATGTACTCCTTGTTTACCTGGTTTACGACTAGCTGTGAGACTCCCCGCACCACTAGTCGATGGACTCCAAGAGATTTGGCTACTCGAAGCCCGGCTAGAAGACCTTCATACTCTGTTGCGTTATTGCTAGCAACAAGTGGACTTGTATGACATACTGGAGTTGGTCGCCCTAAGGCATGCGTGATTAAGACCACTCCAGTCCCCGAGTTTGAAAAACTGTGAGAATCATCGAAGTACATCATCCAAAGGTCATTAGTTGACAAATCTGTTGGCTCTTGCGGAAGTGGTTCGAGATTAGTCCATTCGACCACGAAATCTGTAAGAATTTGAGATTTTATTGCTACTCAAGCAGTGAAATGGAGATCAAATGCTCCGAGTGCTACTACCCATTTCGCTACTCGACTAGTTGCTTCCGGATTTCAGAGAATGTCCCCTAAGGAAAAGGACGATAGCACAGAAATCTTATGCGCTTGAAAGTAATGTCGTAGCTTTCAGGAAGCACTTAAGAGGGCATAGAGTAGTTTTTGGACCTCGGGGTAACGCTCCTTTGGTCCATTTAGTACTTCGCTTACGTAATACACTAGTTGTTGCACTCCTTCCCTTTCTACGACCAGGACTGCATTGACCGCGCAAGGGGTAGTGGCTAAGTAAATGAGCAATGGCTCTCCCACTTGTGGGGAAACCAACACTGGAGCACTTGATAAATATGTTTTGACTTCTTGAAAGGCTTTTTCGGCGTCATCTGACCACTGGAAACCATTGTGTTTACGTAGTACCCTGAAGAAGGGTAAACCACATTCGCCTAACAGCGATATGAAACGACTTTAAGCCACCATTCAACCTGTTAGACTTTGAACGTCCTTCATTGTCGAAGGGGATCTCATTTTCTCAATGGCCCAAATTTTATCGGGATTAACCTCAATGCCTCATGAATAAATAAGAAAACCTAAAAGTTTTCCAGAAGAAACTCCAAAAGAGCACTTTTCGGGATTCAATTTGATTTCATGTTTATTCAAATTACATAAAGTCTCAGTGAGATCATTTACATGATTAGATCTTTTTAAGCTCTTTACAACCAAATCGTCTACGTAAGATTCTAAATTGCACCCTAATTGAGATAGAAAGGTCTTTTGCATCAAGCACTGATACATGGAGCCAGCGTTCTTGGGCCCAAATGGCATTCTGATGTAGCAGTAGGTGCCAAATGGTGTGATGAAGGCAGTTTTCTCTTCATCCACTTCCGCCATGCTAATTTGATGGTAGCCTAAGTAAGCATCTAGGAAGCTCATCAGTTCACAACCCACTGTTGAATCGACCAATTGGTCGATGCGAGGAAGGGGAAGTCATCCTTCAGGCCGACATTGTTAAGACTAGTGTAATCGTCGCACATGCACCACTTACCATTGGAATTTAAGACCTTGACCAGGTTCGCGAGCCATTTTGGATGGTTCACCTCACGAATGAAGCCATCTTCTTGGAGTTTGGTTAACTCTAAATGAATTGCTTCTTGACGATCAGGAGCAAAGCGTCTGAGCTTTTGCTTTATTGGTCGTTGTCCAGGCCGAATTGCTAGCCTGTGCTCGATCATTTCCCTTGAGACTCCGGGCATGTCGGATGGTTTCCACACAAACACATGCGCATTAGCTCAGAGGAAAGTAATGAGCGTGAGTTCCTATTTGTCATCTAGTGCTGACCCAATCCGAACAGTCTTAGATGGGTCATTTGGGAATAGAGGAACTTTCTTGAGTTTTCGTCTGGTCGTAGAGTTGCCTTGACTGCATCAGGCTCTTTGGTCGCCAACTTTACATCCCGTAGGGGCAGTTGGTCGACCAGTTCCAAAGAAATGCAATCACAAGTGAGAGTCGTATTTTGACTGCCTCTGACCGTGATGACACCTTTTGGTCTTGGTATTTTGATGCATTGATAAGCGTAGTGTGTCGCCACCATGAACTTGGTGAGTGAAGGCCTGCCAAAGATTGCGTTGTAAGCTAAATCAAAATCAATTACATCGAAAGTAATTAACTCTGTTCGAAAATTCTTTGGTCCTCCAAGTGTCACAGGTAACACTATTTGCCTGATGGGCATCATCGAAGAACCAAGGATAATCCCAAAAAATGGGTGCCATTGGTTTGATTTTTGAACAAGGTATATGCATCTCGTCAAGAGCTTTGGCGAATAATAGGTCTAGTGAACTTCCTCCGTCGACAAATACTCGTCCCACTTTAGCATTGCTAATGATGGGGGAAATGACCAAAGGAAGTCGTCGTGGTTGCAACAACCCTTTAGGACAATCTTCTCGGCTAAAGGTCAAGGAAGTTTCTGACCAACGGGGAAAATGAGACTCTCAAAGAGGAGCTTCGACACTATTTACCTCTCAGTAAACAACTTTAAACTGACGCTTAGAATAATAAGATGAAGATCCATCGCAAATAACATTAATATGATTACTAGGTAGCTAGTATGCCATTTCCTCGTCTCCATTGGTGTCTTTAATTCCACGGGATTTCTTCTGTTCTGGTATAGTCGGCATAGGTGTGTTACCTTGGTAAAAATCTTCCATGTGCTTCAACCAGGTGCGGCAATTCTTGAGGTCGTGTCCAGAAGTGTTGTGTAATGGACACCATTTCTTGTTTCCTTGCAGGTTAGTTTGTTTTTCCGCGCGACCGCCGGAAGGAGGTTTATTAAATTTGAGTGGAACATTTTTACCTTTCTCCTATGGTTGCTTGTCCAAGACTGCAACCTCACAGAATCGGCCTGCTCCATTCTTCTTAGGCTTCTTGGATTTGCCACCTACAAAGGATTCAGACTTCTTGTTTGAATCATCTTTCTTTTCAGTTTTTACGCCAGGTTCAGGAGGCAGGATACCTCCTGGTAATACTCACAGAGGGCATGTGAATTGCTCTTTTTGGTTCTTGTCCAATAGATGTGGATAGAATTGAAGATGATACTTCCCCGAGACAGGTCTTGAGGGTAGTGTCATCACCATTGATGGGGACGTTATCTTCATCCATGGCATCTACATGATCCTCGAGATAGAATTCGTTCTCAAAATCATGTAGGCTAGGGAAAAGACCCACGAATACAATGAACCTTGGTGAAAATGTCTTCAAGGCCCCACGATGGCGCCAGCTGTTGACGATTGGAACCCAAGGGTCCTTTTGTCGAACTTATGCAAAATTGGGATGGGTAATAGAGGGAGCCAACCAAACAAGTACCAAAGTATTCAAAGTATCTGCGAATCTAAGACAAGGGAATTTATCCATGTTTGGGCCCTCGTAGCTGAGTAATGATCCTACTTTCTGTGTATTTATCTATGTGAAAAAAAGGATTACAGAGAAAGAATGTTACAACGTAAATGTACTGGCTAATAGCTATGTCTAATCTTCTCTATAGTTCATCGTCCTCCCTTGATCCTTCCTAGAAGGTCTTTCTATACTTGCCGAAGAGATTGTCAGTTGCTCTTCTGGAGACACGTCCCATGATTGCTTACAACTGCCTTACGTGGGACGAGTACCAATTTGATCAGAGGGTCCAATTTCGACGACGACCAGATTGCAATTTGCCAATTTGATCATTCCTTCTCGGTTTGGTCCAATTCGCAATTCGATCAGAGCAGTAGAAGATCGTCAAGACCATTGCAAACAATTCTGTCTCACTGAATTCTAGATTGATGTACAAGAAATGCAATGAAGATAATTTCTAATCCGACACTCCGATTGATCTCAAATTTTGATGAACAATCATAGATTTGTTCACAAACTATTCAAATCAGAGGGCAAGAAGATCATCAAGACAATTGTGAACAGCTTTGGCTCACTGAATTTCAACTTGACGTACAGGCAATGCAATGAAGATAGTTTCTAATCCGACGGTGTGATTGATTTCAAATTTTGATGCACAATCAAGGATCAGTCTAAAAACTATTCCACCAAGTTGCACCTTCATCAGTGGGCAAGAACATCATCAAGACCATTGCAAACAACTATGTCTCATTGAATTCTGAATGATGTACGAGCAATGCAATGAAGATAGTTGATAATCCGACGGTCCAATTGATCTAAAATTTTGATGAACAATCGAGAATCTGTCCAGAAACTATTCCTTCATGTTTAAGCACAATCAGAGGGCAAGAAGACCATCAAGTCCATTGCAAACAACTCTGTCTTGCTAAATTCTAGCTTGATGTATGAGCAATGCAATGAAGATTGCTTTTAATCTGACAGTCCGATTGATCTCAAATTTTGATGAAAAATTGAGTATCTGTGCAGAAACTATTGCCCCAAGTTTCACCTCGATCAAAGGGCAAGAACATCATCAAGACCATTGCAAACAGCTCTATCTCGCTGAATTCCAGCTTGACGTACGAGCAATGCAATGAAGATAGCGTCTAATCCGACAGTTCGATTGATCTCAAATTTTGATGAACAATCGAGGATCTGTCCAGGAACTATTCCTTCAAGTTTCACCTTGATCAAAGGGCAAGAAGATCATCAAGACCGTTGTAAACAACTCTATCTTGCTGAATTCCAGCTTGACGTACGAGCAATGTAATGAAGATAGTTTCTAATCCGACGGTCCGATTGATCTCAAATTTTGATGAACAATCGAAGATCTGTATAGAAACTATTCCTTCATGTTTCACTTTGATCAGAGGGCAAGAAGATCATCAAGAATATTACAAACATCTATGTCTTGCTGAATTCCAACTTGACGTACGAGCAATGCAATGAAGGTAGTTTCTAATCTGACAGTCCGATTGATCTCAAATTTTGATAAACAATCGAGGATCTATCTAGAAACTATTCATCCAAGTTTTAAGCCAATCATCGGATAGAAAAGCTCTCATCCAGTTAGTCAAAGGAGAGCTAATGTCCAATCATGTTCGAAGATAACAAATAAAGTCAAGATATTCCTTAGTCAAGATACTAAGTCCTTGATGGATATTCCAATGGGCGGTCTACCATGCAATGTGCTTTTCTAGATGCTAAGGAAGTCAAAAGTGTTATAAGTCATTTTCATCCACTTTTCCATGTCATTGGGTACTGATGAGGCGAAGACGACATGTTTTTTGTCCGTGACTGATGAAACTGGACACCATTCATGCCGGGTACTTATGAGGCGAAAGCATTCATTTGTTCGCGACCGACGAGGCCGAACAACCCCTTGGCTAGACACTGACGAGGCGAAGGCCACATTTTGTGATAGCACCATAGACTGATGAAACTATGGATTTGCATACTTGCATGCATGGGCATACACATTGCATACATTCATCAAAGGGTAAAGTTATTTTAAAGCTTGAAGACGACGACCATCAGCACAGCTTAATCGGAGGTTTTCTGTGGACTTGTTCTGCAAATGTAATAACTAGGAGCTTTTCAAAAGACCTGAGGAACCATGAACCATGCAATCCCCTCTAACCAAGATGTACTTTCCTTTCGTGCATTGAGAGATTGTAAATCCCAAAGGGACTTGTAACTTGTAATTTTTCAGAATTAATAAAATATAGTGTTTGTTAAGATTATACATTCTCTACATTTCATTTGTATACTTATGTATACTGGCATGCCTACAACACGAAAAGGGGCTAATTTCTCGGAGGAGAGATCTTTTCGACAAAACATCCTTCATGGCAGATTGAATACAAGAAAGTTACTATTGAGAAAACATTTCAACATGGACAATCATGAATGTGTTTGTTGTCAAAATGAAGTCTTGGAATCCCAAGTTCACTTATTTTTTAATTGCCCTTTTGCCATTTCATGCTGGAGGTTTATTGGCATCTCTTGGGTCAATGATAACTATATTTGGGACATGTTATTAAGGGGAAAGCACAATATAAGGAAATTGAAGCTTTTTATTGGGAAGTGGTTATTTCAGCTCTTTGGAATTTATGAAAAATCCGAAACAAGATTCCAATTGTGTTAGAAGCTAGATTTCAATATCTACAACTTTTCTGTTCACACATTTCTGTGATCAAGTCTAAATCAGTGCAAAATTAGCCCTCAAAAGAACCTTTTTGTATATTTTTTATTTTCACCTTTTTTTTGTTTTTTGAAATTTTTATTTTATATGGATAGTTTTATTTTTTATGGTCCTTTTCTTTGTATGTCTTTTGATTTTTCATCACAATCTTTTAAATTTATGTACCAAATTTTTTATTCTTTTTGTCGACTATAACTTGTAAGTGTCTCATATCTTTTAATTATAAGTGCTTAACTTAAATGTGTAAGTGCATATATTTTAATGTATATGTGTAATCACACAAGTATAGTTGTAAATGCTAAATGAATATATGTAAGAACAAATATTATTTTGTTGTAACTGTTAAATATATGTGTGTAAGTACATATATTTTCTAGTAGTACAAAGCAAACATCCCTATGTAAGTGCTGACGAGGATTATCACTCGAGCTAATTAATTATTTATTTATCATATTCCAGATAATTTGGATATGATATGTAAACTTGAGTCCTAGCAGCCATTATGGTCGCAGACGACAACTTCCTGCATACCAGAAGGTCGCGGGCGGACAGAACCAGTGTATGGTCGCAGACCTTGCGCGACCATAAGGTCCTAGGCTATGCGCGACCAAGATGACTTGAGTGTGTTTGAGCTTTACCAAACACATTCCCAAGTCTAAATATAACTTCTTCGCCCACGTGTGAAGACAACCGCCATGAGGTTAGGATATGCAGTTATCTATAACTGCATGTATAAACTAGCAAAGGGATTAGTGTAGTTATACAAACTGCACTATGGAAACCGTCCAAAACTACTTCACATTGGCATCCTTTCATTCAATATAAAAGGATGGCAGATGTACGGTATGAACAATAGAAAATAGAGACAAAAGAAGAGATCGAGAGATCAAAGACTTAGACAGAAGCACTAAGAGAGATTGATTAGCCTCTACAACAATCTCTCCTCCCTGTAAATTCTCTCATACATAGTGAAACTACAACAGGACGTAGGGCTGTTACTCAATCTATTTGAGCGCTTGAACCTGTATAATTCTTCGTGTCCCTCACTTATACTTTTCTTAACTTCCCTGATAAACACCCTGAAAGGCCTCACACTTAACTCACAAATTTGCGTAAGATCGACTGAGGACCCCAAGTCTGAATCGTCGACAGCTGGAGCCCACTATGGGGCCTTTCTCAAGGTGTTTTCTTTTATCAGGTGTTCTGATAAGCTATGTCAAGAGCATATGATTCCAAGAACGATTTTGATCTCGACGATTATGCCCAAATTCAGATGCTCTCACCAGACGATCCCTTTCCTATGTAAGAGGTTGATTGCGAGGATGTTCTTCAAGAACCTCCTGAGGATGCATATTCTCCAACTCTGGTCATGTCCATCGACCAAGAGCCAGAGAAGATAAAACCAACGCCTCATGTGAGTCTTACCACGTCAGAGGCTAAATATGTACCACAACACATCGCCTTAGAGGATGTGGATGATGGTAACTTGGAGCTTAGTTCCGGGAAGTTTGACCTGGACAATCTCCAATCTCTCTTTGACTTCAAATCTTATTCTGAACAAGGAGGGATGTTCGCCCCATCTACGACCTCGGTTCCTTGAGAATTTGCTGTGTTGTCAGAGGAAACTCCTGAGCAGCGAATTGCTAGGGAAGAATGGGAACACAAACAAAAGGAAGAACAGGAACGCAAAAAAAAGGAGGATCAGGATTGCGAGCAATGAGAAAACGAGATAGCAGGGTCGTAGGCATGACCAAACACCTTCTTTGTCCTAGATTATCTTCCGGCAGTTGAAGAGTTGGTGACACCTGCGGCACCCAGGAGGAGTACACAAGATCAAATTCGTGTTATCGCAGATACCCTGTGTAATCCTCCTCCTAATATCGAAGATGCGGATAGACCGACTTTTGCCAGAATCCTGGAGGAAATGCTTGATGAAGTTGCATCTAATGAAACTCCAACAGCATCATCCCGCTCTACGATTCGCTCCCATGAGAGAGATTACTCTCACTCTAGTCATGGTAGGCGCAATCGATTGCCATCAGGACCAGTTCGGCATGATAAGGTCAGGCGGGTTGGAAGTTCTCGTGATTGAGATCGCGTACCAGTCCATTCTCGCCTGGGTCCGCGAGGTGCATCTCCTCAAGGTGATGTCTCCCACGACCATGTTGAAGGTCGCGGACTTCTCTGTAGTTCCTATGTCAGTTAAAAAGCCTTCTCGCCAGGCCTCTGTGCTATGGTCTGGCCAGATAAGTTCAAACCAGGGATGATCGAGAGGTTCAATGGAACTCAGAACCCATCCGAGTTTCTTCAAATCTACATCACTGCTATTCAAGTGGCAGGAGGAGATGACCGCGTAATGGCAAATTATTTGCCAACAGTTCTTGAAGGGCCGGCAAGAACCTGGTTGTTTAATCAACCAGAAGGGTCAATTTATGATTGGGAAATGTTGTGTGATGCAATACTCAACAAATTTCAAAATTGTTACCAGAAGCCTGGCAAGGAGGATGATCTTCATCTCTTACGCCAAACTTCTACAGAAACTCTTCGGCAATTTGTCAAGAGATTTGTTGGAGTGAGAAATACCATTCCAAACATTTCTGACAACTCCGTTATCAAGGCATTTAAGCATGTAGTTCGATATCAGAGGTTTATCGAAGATTTACTGATCCACACACCCCGGTCAGTGGGCGATCTTTTTGATATGACAGACCGCTAAGCCGTTGAATGGAATAGGCTGGTGGAGAAGGGAAATTTACCACCTCAACCAGGTCTCAAGGATGACAAGAAGGATGATTCTAGTAAAAACCAAAATCATCATTGAGTGGGAAATCTAAGAAGTCCAAGAAGAATTGGGCTGGACAGTACCGAGATGTCGTCGTTGCCAAAAAACCGCCACTAGGGAAAGGTAATAAGTTTTCACTCAAAAGTAAAACTACTTCTGGTGGCCGCGATAGTGACCATTCGGGAAAGCAAGCTAACCTACAGGGAAACAAGAAATGGTGCCCATTCCATAATTCTTTGGGACACGATCTCAAGAATTGTCGCAATTGGTTGAAGCAACTGGATGATTTTTATCAAGGAATTAGACCTATGCCGACCATACCACAAAAGGATCAAACCTGCGGAGTTAAAGACGCTGATGGAGATGAAGAGATGTCTTACTAAGTACCCCAAAATCATGTTAATGTTATTTTTGGTGGTTCCTCTTCTTATGCTTCTAAGCGTCAATTCAAAACTTTTTACCTTGAGGTAAATAAAGTTGAGACTCCCCTTGGAGAGCCTCAATATCCTCATTGGTCGGAAACTCCTTTGACCTTTGATTGGCAGATTATCCCAAGGGGCTCACGCGACCATTACGACTTCCTTTGGTCATTACCCCAATAATTAGCAATGCTAGGGTCGAAAGAGTTCTGATCAACTGGGACAGTTCCTTGGACCTTTTATTGGTGAAGGCACTAGACGAGATGCAAATTCCTCGTTCAAAGATTAAACCCATAATTCACTCATTTTATGGGATAATTCCTGGTCCCTCAATGATGCCAATGGGGCAGATTGTATTACCCATAACATTGGGAGAACTAGACAGCTTCCGAACAGAATTAATTACCTTTGATGTAATTGATTGTGATTCAGCATATAACGCTATATTTGGCAGGCCGACACTTGCTAAGTTCATGGCGGCAGCACATTATGCTTATAAATGCACCAAGCTACCGGGCCCCAAAGGCGTTATTTCGGTTCGAGGCAGCCGGAACACAGCACTTAGTTGTGATCGACTATCTCTGGAGTTGGTGGATCAACTTCCTCTCTGGGATGTTCAAACTGCGGCCACATCCTCAGATACGACCAAAGTTGCCCCACGGCCAGATGAGAAACTAAAGCTAGTTCCATTGTACCCAGATGATCTGTCCAGAACCATTTGGATTGGATCAGGCCTAGATGACAAATAGGAACTCGAGCTCATCACTTTCCTCCGGGATAACGCAGATGTGTTTGCGTGGAAACCATCTGACATGCCTGGAGTCCCAAGAGAAGTGATTGAGCATATGATAGCAATTCGGCCTAGACAGCGACCAATAAAGAAAAAGCTCAGACGCTTTGCTGTTGACCAGCAATAAGCCATCCAATCGGAGTTGGACAAACTCTAGAAAGCAAGATTTATTTGTGAAGTCGATCATCCTGAATGGCTTACAAAACCGGTCATGGTCCTAAAGTCAAATGGTAAGTGGCGCATGTGCGTCGATTACACCAGCCTAAACAGTGCCTGTTCGAAGGATGATTTTCTCCTTCCTTGCATCGATCAGTTGGTCGATTCTACAGCGGGTTGCAAACTGATGAGCTTCCTAGATGCTTACTCAGGGTACTATAAAATTAGCATGGCAGAAGAAGATGAAGAGGAAACTACCTTCATCACACCATTTGGCACCTACTGCTACCTCAAAATACCATTTGGTCTCAAGAACACTGGTTCCATGTATCAGTGCTAGATGCAAAATACTTTTCTTTCCCAGTTGGGGCGTAATTTAGAAGCTTACATCGATGATCTGATTGTAAAGAGATTGAAAAGCTCTAATCACATAGATGATCTTGCTGAAACCTTTTGTAATTTGAATAAGCATGGAATAAAATTAAACCCTGAAAAGTGCTCCTTCGGAGTTTCATCTGGTAAACTTTTGGGTTTTCTTGTTTGTTCGAGAGGCATCGAGGTTAATCCTGAAAAAATCAGGGCCATTGAGCAAATGAGATCTCCTTCGACTATGAAGGACATCCAAAGCCTAACAGGTCGCATGGCGGCTTTAAGCCGTTTCATATCACGACTAGGCGAGCCCAGATTGCCTTTCTTTAAGGCTCTTCGCAAGCACAATGGTTTTACCTGGTCAGATGAAGCCGAAAAAGCTTTCCAAGAGGTCAAAGGATATTTATCCAGTCCGCCTGTACTGGTCTCTCCAAATTCGGGGGAACCATTACTCCTTTATCTGGCGGCCACCCCTCACGCGGTCAGCGCAGTTCTGGTCGTGGAGAGAGAGGGTGTACAGCAACCGATCTATTATGTAAGCGAAGTACTTCATGGACCAAAGGAGCGTTACCTTGAAGTCCAAAAGTTACTTTACGCACTTCTGTTGTCTTCCCGTAAGCTACGAAGTTATTTTCAAGCACATAAAATTACTGTGCCTTCATCCTTCCCATTGGGAGATATTATCAGGAATCTAGAGAAATATGGTCGCATTGCGAAGTGGACAGTGAAACTTGGAGTATTCGACATCCATTTAACCCCTCGCATAGCAATTAAATCTCAAATTCTTGCGGACTTTGTGGTTGAATGGACTAATCCCGACCCTCATGCGCAAGAATCTAAAGATTTACAATGCACCGACCATTGGACGATGTACTTTGATGGCTCTCGTAGTTTTCAACACTCGAGGGCTAGAGTGGTCTTAATCACACCTCAGGGTGACCAACTCAAGTATGTCATTCTATTACACTTTGTTGCGACCAACAATGTAGCAAAGTATGAAGGTCTTCTTGCAGGGCTTCGAGCAGCAAAATTCCTCAGAGTCCATTGGTTAGTGGTGAGGGGAGACTCATAGCTAGTCATAAACCAAGTAAACAAGGAGTACAACACCTCCGATGAGACAATGACTCATTACTTGGGGGAAGTGAGGAAATTGGAAAAACACTTCAGTCATTTCGAAGTCCAATATATCCCCCGAAAGGATAATATGCTCATAGACCAATTATCAAAAATTAGGTCCTCACATACATCTGCTCTAGCAGGAGTGTTCGTTGAACACTTAAAACACCCCCTCGATCATGACTTCGGTTGAGGATGACTTGGTGGCAGTTCATGTCGCCAACCTTGGACATGAAGAAGATTGGACTCGACCATTGTGGATCTATCTTGAACATGGGACCTTGCCCAAGGATGAAACCAAAAGTGATCGGTTAGTTTGAAAGGCGCGTCTGTATAAAATAATTGATGGAATTTTATACATAAAGGGTATCAAGGAGTATTCATGCGCTGTATATCTCAAGAGGAAGGTAAATCACTCTTGAAAGAAATCCATGACGGTGTATGTGGTGCACACGTATCGTATCGGACACTGGTCGGAAAAGCCTTCCGACAGGGATTTTACTGGCCTTCGACACTTGATGATGACAAGAATTTGGTCAAAACATGTCCATAGTGTCAATTTCATGCAAGGCAAGTTCACCAGCCTACATGTGCTTTACAAACTATTCCTCTAACATGGCCTTTTGTGGTCTGGGGAATAGATATAGTGGGTCCTATGCCCCACGTAGTTAATGGATACAAGTTTTTGTTCGTAGCCATTGACACGTTTACTAAGTGGATTGAGGCTGAACCAGTCCGCAACATTACCGCCGCTGCGGCGAAGAAATTCTTTCATAAGAATATTGTCACACGATTTGGTGTTCCAAGTCATTTTATTACCGACAACGGTTCCCAGTTTGTTAGTGGTCTTTTTCTGGACTATTGCGATGACATCAGGACCAAAGTGTGCTTTGCATCTGTCGCTCATCCACAGAGCAATGGAGCGGTTGAACGTGCCAACGGGCAGATATTACAAGGCATCAAGAAGCGTGTTTTCGATCGCCTTAAGATGCGCTCGGGGGCTTGGGTAGATGAACTCTACTCCGTTCTATGGGCACTACGCACTACTTGTAGTCGAGCTACGGGTGAGACACCTTTCCAACTAGTATATGGTGTTGAGACTGTCTTACCTACGGAAATTCGTATCGGTTCTATTCGTGTTAACCAATTTAATCATTCTAATCAGCATGAACAACATTCCCAAGATATTACCCTCCTTGAGGAGAAACGTGATCGGGCGTTGATTAAGTCTGCAGTATATTTACAAGCTTTGTATAAATACGACAATAAACGGGTGCGACCTCATAGTCTTCATGTGGGCGACTTAGTTTTACAAAAAATACAAAATCAGTCTAATCGCAACAAAATCTCTCCTCAGTGGGAAGGCCCTTATACTGTGATCTCAGTACCACGACCAGGATCAGCCCTATTAGTAATGGAAGATGGAAGGATCTTGTCCAATACTTGGAACATAGATCAATTATGCAAGTTCTACGTGAAAGTCCTTTCCATCTCTTTTATCCTTTTCAATTAGCATGTTTTTTTAAAAATAATGTGTACTTTTCTTCGTGTTGTGTTATGGTTTGATTTCTTTTGTCCCATCCTTTTTGAGCTATTCTCGGGGGCTGGTTGCCGATGATCATCTTATTATAGTAACCAAGTTTGATTCGTTGGCCGATCTCATGATCGCATCTAGATAAGACATCCCTAAATAAGCCATTTCTCAACACATATGAGACTTACTAGTATATTTTTGATCATTCGAGGGGCTTCTAGTTCGTAATAAACTTTGGTATTATATTAAGATCAGTATTGAAACGACCAGATAATCGTATCTAGATGAGACATTCCTTTATAAACCGTTTCTTAACGTATAAGGAACTCGCTAGATATTCCCTGATTATTAATAACCCATATTTTTCCTGAGATTATAATACAACACATTCAGTATGTATGATCTTAGGAGGGGGCTAGAGGAATATGGCCATAGTATAAAAAAAATTAAGTACATCTTTTCAAAAATTGAAAGGAATGCATTTGCATATTTCCTACTGTAATTGTATATGTACAGGTACAATTTAAACAGAGGATTCATTGTTCACAATAAGCCAAGTTCTTTCAAAATATCTTCAATCAATGGCTTGACTTCTTCCATGACGGCCTCAAGTTGATCTTCACTCTTGAGCTCTGCACCTCTCACCACCAGATTCAAATTCAAATTTGGCTGTGGTGATGTCTTAATTTGCACAAAATGGCAGAGGCTACAGATCATGCATTGGTCTTCATTGCCTCTTCAGGAAGATACTCGAGGAGTGATTCAGCTTGAGCCGCAACCAATTTGCACGGTTCGCTGAGGCTTAAATTATCCTTTTGAGGATCGATGATGTCAGCCTTGAGCAAATCTACGACCATCTTCAGTTTTTCAAAAACTCCCGACTGAATGCTACTGCAAGATGAGATTGTTGCCTTCAGGGTTTCCCTCTCCTTGCAAATAACGTTGGTCGTCTTTTTGAGTGATTCAATGGTTGCATGTAGTTGCTCGTTCTGAGCTTCAGCTTGGGCATACTTCTCATGGAAGTCATCTTTCTCTTTTGAAAGAAGGCATATCTGTTCCTCTTGTACGGCATGAGCAAAGTAATTGAATTTACAGCAATTCATGTAAAGAGATAACTCCCTTTGGTCGGAAGTAAACTTACAGGAAAGCTTTAACTGCGCCTCATTGAGTTCTTTCTCCATAGAAGAAAGTCTCATGGCCGCAGTTTCCTCCTGATCTTTCTGATCAGCCATGTTCTTTGTCAAGGAAGCATTTTCCCTATGACAAAAAAGGCAATCGTTATACTTAAATGAATTTCAGGATAAACATGTATAGGGGTGCTTACTGTTGTAATTGGTTGATCTCCCTTTGTGCGACCTCAATATGTTCTACTAGAGCTTTTGACCTGGTTGCCAATTGGGTTAGATCCTGAAACATAGTAACACCTGTTGCTTAAGCTTGAACAGTCCTAAAGTCTTCGATCCTAGAGAAATAAAACGAGTTTTCACTTGCCTCTATAAGATCATTGATTGTGGTCGTCAGTGAGCCCTCAGGTTCAGTTGAGGAGCCAACCATCAGATTAGTCTCTTCCTGGACAACAGGAGTGGCAAATGTGGTTTCTTGCTGATTTGCTCGTGCTGTTGAGACTGATGTTGTGATCTCCATCTGATCAGATTGGAGCTCCCTAATTATTTCTTGAACAATGGCCAGGGGGCTACCTCAGCCACTGTACCTGCATCTGTGTCACCTGTGACCTCCACGGTAGTTGTTGCGCCGGTTTTTGGAGAAGTCGGCAGGGCACTAGGCATAGGGTTCCTTGAAGAATCGTGACTTCTAACATTTTTGTTTTCAAACAATCATGATTTGCCAAGATGTAATATACTTACTTAATTTGAAACCCCTTCCAAGCATTGGGTTTCAGTGATGCGCTCTAGGGAGAAAGAAGCACACTGTGTGCCCCTGTTGAAGTGTCATCAACATCTGTCCTTGTTTTCCTTTTCTTGAACAGGACATAGGCTTCCTTAACCTGCATGTTCAAAAGATGATTGGGATATGCAATGGAGTAAAAGCTCGTGAAATGTGAAGTTCTTACCACATCAACTCCTTTGGTGTTCGAAGAAGGTGTCACCCGCCCTGCAGTAGCTGCAACCACGGCTTTAGAGTCCTCTGCAACCACGGTTGCTGAGATATTGGCCTCAGAGCTGCTAATTTCCTCTATGGCCGCAAGCTCTTCTGCGACCACGCGATCCCCTACCTCAACATTTGCCTCCGCCATGGAGGTCAATAAGTTGGCAATGGTGGGAGAGGATGGCCTCTCTGGATTGTCAATCTCCAGAGGGCTCGCCGCTTTCTTCTTGCGGTGGATAAGAGGAACATCGTCTTCCTCATCCTCGCTCCCCTCACCCTGTATGATTAAGAAGTGACTCCTACTCGTACATGGTATAATAGGGGGAAGATAAAACCTTACCACAGTAGTTTTCACAGTAGTCTTCTTCGCCTTAGATAAAGCCCCTCCAATGGATTTCTCTTTGGACGTTCTGGGGGTTCGCTCCTTCATCTTTTTGGACTTAGAAGAGATGATTTTCACCCTCTTCAATGCTAGTCTCCCAGAAGTTCTAGCATCATCTCCAAGATGTTTTGTCCTAACAATTTGCCCCTTCAGCAGCTGCATCATTTCAGAATTTGTGATTTGATGATTAAGATCAACAGACGTTTATGGACAAGCTCCTCAAAGGAAGTCTTACCTTTTGACGTTCTTGTCTCAGATCGTCGCCGCTGTTGATCAAGCTCTGAGGACGGGGTGATCCTAGATCTCCTTCTGTCACCACATTATATGGCTTCAGAAGGCTATTTGTCCTTTTTTCTATCTCGGATAAGGACAGAACTACATCACAAAAGCAAATTACTTGGTATGGTATTTTTCATCAGTAAATTTCTGTATTTTGTGGATAAGAGAGCATACCAGTATTATAATCTAGGGTGTTGTCCTCCATGGATTCAACCTCCCAGGCAGGATGTTCCCTTTTCTTCAAAGGACTTATCCTATTCTTCACAAAGTCACGGATGATATCCCGTGCGGTTAACCCCTGGTGAACTAAGTGAAGAATGACTTGAGCTTGTTTCTGTAACTCTTGGCTTAAGACAGGAACAGTGTCCATTTCGCTGCTCTTCTCTGGGCGATGGTTTTTGAACCATAGGATACTCTCTGATGGGGGGTGCAGTAGAAACATTTTTGGTTCCATCCAGGCACAGAATTCTGCAGAGGGAGAAAGGGATAATCTTTCTTCTCCCCTATGTGGAAATATATACATCCTGCAGCATTGGAGCTCTTTGACCATGCTATGAAATAGAACCGTCGGAAGAGATCTACACTTGGTAGTACTCTGATGAATGCTTCACAAAGATGCTGGAAAATGGCCAAAATCAGGATGGCGTTGGGGTGAAGATTAAAAAGTTCCAGCCCAAAATGTGCCAGGATAGCTTGAAGAAACTTGCTTTCTGGGAGGCGAAACCCGCATCGCAAGAACTCTTCAAAGATTACTAGTTCATTTTCATGAACGTCTGGGGTTTCTTCGTTCTTCTCCGCCGGCCGCCAGTTGATTAGCAGTTGCGGGGGAAGGATTTCCTCTTTTTCCAGCACCATCAAACTCTCGACATTGTAGTGACTTAATCGGCTCCAGGACGCCATTGTTGTAATAACTATTGCAACGATGAAGGCTTTGGGGGCGATGAAAGCAAAGGTGCACCAAGAGGGTTCTTTGCGGTGGAATGGTTCAGGCAGAAGAGGGTTTTCTAAGGCTTCTCAAGAAAGGTACCTTCTCCTTTTATTTGCCCAAGGCCACTACCTGCGATGCTCATTATTTTAATAATAATTCCTCATAATGCGTCCTTCATGGATTAAACCCGAAGACGCATCGTTATTCGTTACCCTGATAGAATTTGAAACAAAATGCACCTTGTTTCAAAAATCCAAACATCATTTTATTTCAAATTCGGGGGCTACGGTACAAATGTTTATATGGGAATATTTTGCGGTTTAAATACCCTATGATTTCAGGGTAATCTCATAATTTCAGTACTGTAATGATCTCAAGGTGAATTTTGTGATCTCAGTACTATGCATGGTCTCAGTATAATCTTGTAATCTCGGTATCAGGTATGATCGCAATGCTATTATGTGATCGTGGTACTATGTGTGGTCTCAATGTTATTCTATGACCATATACTCTCAATGCTGTTCTCTTACCTCAGTCATGTCCTGTGTTGATCATGGACAAAGAATATATTACTTGTGTATGTTTTGGTTGCAGAGACATTTACCTGTAACCATTTTTCACACAGAGAATCTAAAGAACATCAATTGATGATTATAGACTATGCGTAATCATTAAGGGAGTCAATATGTAAAGAAGAGGAATTCTTATTTATTGCATTCTATACATAAAGGGGTACAGGCGACAAAAATGTTGACCTGATCTGGAAGTAATTTACAAAGTTCTCCAAGGGTCAGGTTGGTATTAGTAGGACCAACACTGGCTGCCCCAAGAGAACTCACAACGTCCCTCAGCCTATCGACGTTGTCTCTTATTGTGAAGAAGCAGTTGTCCCTAATTGCGTTGGAGAGGTCTCGCTGCTCTCGGGCATGATCCCTCTCCAGGCGGAATGTGCGCACCTCTTCACGAACTCCATCATAGCTCTCCGCCAGGGGCATTCTGATGCGGAGGATGCCCTCAAGGCGCTCCTTCAGCACCTCATTCTTTTCTTGGAGAGTTCTGCAGAAGGCAGATTTCTCCCTCAGAAGAATTTGGATCTCAGCAAGCTGTTTGTTGAGAACCCAGAGAGCCTTCTCCTCCTTTACATACATGGGTTAGTTCCTAAAATATGTAACAAACAAAGAGGATCAAGATAATAACCTGGGTCGCAGGCTGAGAGGAAAAAGCTGAGCATGGAAGGGGACTTGGTGATAAAGGCACTGCAAGCGCAGTGATACCTAATCCCCCAGAAGAAGGATCCAAAGAAGGTGTTGAGGTTAGAACAGAAGTTGGATGCAAAGAAAGTGCTAAGGGTAATGTGACAACTCAGATCTCTGCACCCATTAGGCTTTTTGACGAAGCTCCACTGGAGGATCCCGCATCATATCTGGTCCATTTCTTCGAAGAAGTTGGTTCCTCAAACAACTGTGCATTCCAAAATGCATTACTTTGGAAATGCTCAAACTACAAAAAAGATTCACACAGATGTTTCAGAAGAGAATTACCTTCTGAAGAGTCTGTCCAATCTTGTCCTCTATTTTTATTTCTTCCTCATCGCTCTCAACAATCTTTTTGGAGTCTCGGTTCGCCATTAAAATGAGAGTAGAAAAGGAAATGTGAAGCAAAAGGATGAGAAGAAGTTCTAAAAGACTTAGTTAAGAGAAACTTCTGAGTCTTAGAACTGAAGAGCTTCGCTATTTATAAAGCCTGGAGGCGACGGTTCGCATTCGCAAAGGCCTCGAGCTCCTAAATGCACTTATATTTTTCCTCGATTGCGTGGTAAAAGCCTTCATGATTACCTGTCAAGTTAAACCCAAAGATTTTCTTGGGAAATAAACTGCCACACGGTGTACAGTACATCAGAAGAAGGTGAAGCGTCGGGCTCTATATCCAATAGGCTTTAAATTTGAAGTTATAATAATTTTATCGCTCCAAATTTGGGGGCTATATAGCTGACGAGAATTATCACCCGAGCTAATTAATTATTTATTTATCATATTCAAGATAATTCGGATATGATATGTAAACTTGAGTCCTATCATCCATTATGGTCGTAAACGACAACTTCCTGCATACCATAAGGTCGTGGGCGGACAGAACCAGTCTATAGTCGCAGACCTTGCGCGACCATAAGGTCGTAGGCTATGCGTGACCAAGATGACTTGAGTGTGTTTGAGCTTTACCAGACACGTTCCCATGTCTAAAGATAACTTCTTCGTCCACGTGTGAAGAAAACCGCCACGAGGTTAGGATATGCGGTTGTCTATAACTGCATGTGTTAACCAGCAAAGGGATTAGTGTAGTTATACAAACTGCACTATAGCAACCGTCCAAAAGTACTTCACATTGGCATCCTTTCATTCAATATAAAAGGATGGCAGATGTACGGTATGAACAACAGAAAATAGAGACAACAGAAGAAATCGAGATATCAAAGACTTAGACAGAAGCACTAGGAGAGATTGATTAGCCTCTACAACAATATTTCCTCCCTGTAAATTCTCTCATACATAGTGAAACTACAACAGGACGTAGGGCTGTTACTCAATCTATTTGAGGGCCTGAACCTGTATAATTTTTCGTGTCCCTGACTTATACTTGTCTTAACTTACTTGATAAACACCCTAAAAGGCCTCACACTTAACTCACAAATCTGCATAAGATCGACTAAGAACCCTGAGTTTGAATCATCGACAAGTGCATTTGTTTAGTTATAAGCACACAAAATACATAAGTGTATATAGTCTTCAATTATAAGTTCTCAATGTGTATGTCTAAGTATTGTTTTCTTATGCGCAAGATGGTGGAAAACTTAGTAAGTACATATATATTATTCAGAAATATAAGTTGAACATGCATGTATATGCATATATAATTTTTTAGTTATAAACTCTCACGACACATGTGTAACTGTGAAAGTGCATATAGTGTTATGTTGTGACTACTCAACAGATATGTGTAAATATTGATTTATATATTAGTAATATATTTTTTGAAAGTTAGAAAACATAGGCATATTGAATAAAAAACCATGAGTATGATTGTCCTAATATAAAAAGGTAGAAGACAATGTTCCAAAAAAAAAAGAGTGGCTATCCGAAGATGGAGGACAATGTTCAAAAAATAAAGGTGCCTATTATTTTGTATCTAATGGAATTCACTAGATAACCGACTCCTTGTGCAGTAGCGGAGAGGGGATGTGGTAGCCACCTACCACACAATCCTTGTGTAGTACGGACACATGCATGCACCATGCATTGGCTGCACTACACGCAAACATACTGTGGCACTACATACATTGCAAGCATTGTGTGCCATGCATGGTGCATGCATGTGTCCCTACCACACATAGGAGTGTGGCAAGTAGCAAGCGCACTCTCCATATACAATAGATTTGCTTGTCGCATATTCTGGACCCCGCTATACAAGAAGCAAATTATTTTTATAAATTCTTTGAATGTGAATTTTTCTCAATACAATATTATTGAAAACTTTGAACCTGTCACATCAAATCCGTTCAACTCAACTAATGAAATCAAATAATATTTTAGACTAATTGTTTTGTTGGAAAACATAATATCTTGGCTAAGTTAAACTTTCTCGGTTATGATAAAATAACTACATTAACCATGAATAGAATGTGACCTAAATTGTTTATACCAAGTTAATTCCACCTAATTTTGTTGGGTTTGGCGAGTTAAAAATGTAACCTACATCTTAACCCTAAACCAAGCAAAACCTAAATACCTAAAATGTAAACTACTACCAATCTCATCTATTTTTGACTCAAAATCATATCTCCTGCCGTTTACACAAACCACACGAGAGCACTGATGCTTGGTTGTTTCTTTTTCATGTATTTTTCTATGTTCTCTCTGACATATAGGTTCTCATGATTTGTAGTCAATGCTTTAATCAATAAATTATAAAAGGAAAAACATAAATAAACATATTGAAAAACAAGTCTTGTCACTCTCCTTCGAAAGGGTGCCATTTAACAACTTCAAAGGTGTCATGTTATATGGCATCGCTAGAAAAATTTCAAACACCTTGATTTCTCTCGACACTTAATCTTGATCCCTTAAATCTTATCCAATGGCCACCGAGAATGCCTTTCATGACTTACGAACACCACAACAATGGATATGTATTTTTTTTAGAAAGCTATCTTTATAAGTAGTAGCATCTACTATCTTGGTAACACACATCCTCCCCTACTCACCCCTACTGTACCCGTAAACCCTCCGCACCGCTCCCCCCTCCCACCAAACCCCCACCTCACCACCATACACATACCAACATAATATTCAAACTAAACACATAAAAATATAGGTTGTCGTGGTATTAAGAATACCCCGGCAGGTTTTGTGGAAGATCCTAGCGAAGAAACGACGACGCGATCTGACCGTGTGACCGGTCCTCTCCCGTCGGGCAAACACAGCAAGTGACACGAAGGTTTATACAGTTTCGAGCCTCAGTGGAGACCCTAGTCCTGTTGGCGTGCTCCCAACCGGAGTTGGCTAGGGGAGCTCTCTCGGGGGAGAGAGGGCTCCAGAGCACACCTGTTAGATTGTCTACTCCAAGTAAATATGAATTGTCCCCTTACATGAGGAGTTACAAGGGCTTATATAGCCCCAAAAGACACAAAAAGACTAAAATACCCTGCCTGCCACCATTGGATCGAGGGGTAGTGACCTCCTTCTCCTGGCCAGGGACCTTGGATGCTTGACAGGTGTCCGCCGGTTCCTGACGCACGGGTCGCGTGACTCTCACGTGACCCAAGGCCGGAGATCCCTATACCCGGAAGGGCAGCAACGCCCGGGACAAGCCACCGGTGGACCTTGTCCCAGGCAAAAGGCGGCGCCCGGGACAAGCCACCGGGGGGCCTTGTCCCAGGACAAAAGGCGGCGCTCGGGACAAGCCACCGGAGGCCTTGTCCCCGGGGACAAGTCACCTGGGGTCCTTGTCCCCGGGCAAAAGGCAGCGCCCGGGACAAGCCACCCGGGGGGCCTTGTCTCGGGGCAAAAGGCGGCACCCGGGACAAGCCACGGGGGGCCTTGTCCCCGGGCAAAAGGTGGCGCCCGGGACAAGCCACCCGGGGGGGCCTTGTCCCGGGGCAAAAGGCGGCGCCCGGGACAAGCCATGGGGGGCCTTGTCCTTGGGCAAAAGGCGGCGCCCGGGACAAGCCACGGGAGGCCTTGTCCCTGGGCAAAAGGCGGTGCCCGGGACAAGCCACCGGGGGCCTTGTCCCCAAGCAAAAGGCGGCACCAGGGACAAGCCACCGCGAGGCCTTGTCCCAAGGCAAAACGCGGTGCTCAGGACAAGGCACCAGGGGGCATTGTCCCCGGGCAAATTGAACAGCCTCTTACCTGGACTTGATCTTGTGGAGATTTCCCAACAGTAGCCCCCCGTGCCCTCCGGGGATGATGCTCGAGTCCCCGGAGGGGATGGTTCAAGTCACCGGGAAAATCTCCGGGACAAGCCACCGGAGCCATGACGCTTCGATTCCCATGCTGCACATTTATTACTGCGCCGTCATTCATTAAGGCTTTGTCTCGATGGGAGCACGCCGTTCGGCCATAATGGCCGCTCGCTGTTCGAACCGGTGATGTCTCGTTTCACGCGCCCGTCCCTTCTTTTCCCACGCACTGTTTGATTATGAGCGGCGCGGATGCACCTCAAAGGGCCGTGTGGCACCCATCGGGGCCGCGTTTGGCCCCTATAAATAGGGCCTCGAGGGGCCCGGAGAAAACACTCCAACCCTCAAAGTTTGAAACTCCCTTAGCGCCCTTAGCTCTTCCGGTAGCCCCCTCTCGGAAGCTCAGTCCAGGAAGCTTAGCCACCAGAAACTTCACCCCTTTTTCCTTAGCCTAAGCCACCGAAAGAATCAAATGGGATCCAAGGGCCGTGCTAAGGCCGCGGAGGTGCCCCCAGAGGAAGTCACCGTGGACTTCCTCTGGGCCTGCGAGTTCACATCTGGGGACTTGGAGTCCCTGGTGGGCCGGGGGCTGAGTCTACCGGCGAGAACGCCTCTCCCCACCCCCGGCTCCCATAAGAGGGGGAAGGAGGTCATCGGGGGCTCTGAGCCAAAGCTGGCCAAGGCTTAGAAAGCTCCTGGGTCAGGGTGCGTGCGGGCGCCTCCCCGGTAGGAAGCGATGCCACCTCCCCCGGAGAACCCCGTAGAGGCTCCGGGGAAGGAACTAGCCAACGACGGGGAGGCGTCCGATTCAGCCGATTATGCCCCCTCGCCCCCTTCGGCAGTTGCGCTTCCCACGGCCCAGGCGCCACCGGAGTCGGAGAGGCCGGAGGTTCGATTCGTGGAGGCCTCCCCTCCGCGTGTCGAATGGCCGGTAGACGAGGGGGGGAGCCCCTCAGTCTACGAGGCTCCCCCGGCGACGGAGGTCCCGGGGGCCCCACGGCCTGGAAAGGCAAAGGGGCTCCTGATCCCCCCGGGGAGGGACCCCCTCCGAAAGCTCGTCGGCCTCCTCCTCTGTGGCCACTCTCTCGGCAGCAAGGACGCTGGCCACTGCCACCCCGGTCCACATCACCCCCGCATCTTTCGCAAGGGGGCCCGCCATCGGCCACGATGGGTCCGGCGTCGTCGGGCGGGAGACCCACCTGCTGTCCGCGGGGGACGTCGACCGGTATGCGGAGAGTCTACAGACCCGGATGGTCCAAGACTATGTCTCGCAAGGGACGCTCTACGAGCGCTTCAGGGAGCTCCAATCCCTCTAGATCCAGGTCCTTTCTCGAGCCAGTGGATGGTTTTTCCTAACTTGGATTTTTCCTAACTCTTGCGCTTATAGGGGGCGGCCATTACCTGGGGGATTGAAGCGCGCTTCAGTCGCGTGCTGAAGGACGTGGAGCAGAAGGCCGCTGCCTATTTGGAGTAGTGAGACGACGCCCTCCGGGAGCTGGCCCGGGTCCGGGCCCAGATCCACACCTCCAAGACCGCCAACGACCAGCTCCAGAGGGAGGCGACGGCGAAGGAGGATGCCCTCCGGGAGCTCGAGGGCTCCAGCGTCCGGGTTGTAAAGGACGCGGGCCGCTCCATGCGCTCAGCCCTCGAGGGGCTCGGAGTGAGCCTCGGCCCGGGAGGCGCCTCGTAGGCGGCACCGGGGACGCTCGCGGAGGCCGTACGTTTTCTCAACGCACAAGTCTCCGTGATCCCAGAGGCCGCTGACGCCCGGGCACGGGGTCGGGCAATCCCAGTGGTGGCCGCTGCAGCCAAGCTCATGGAGAACCGGGGGTTTGGTGCCCGGGCAATTGGGGGCCGGATCCCTGAAGCTTCCCAGAGTTCATTGAGCCATCAAGGCGAGAAGTGGAGCAGCTCACCGGCGGCTTCTACGACCGGATAGTCTGGGTGCGGTTCCCGGCGCTGGCACCTCCAGGGGCGGACGCTACGGTTCCGACAGGAGCCTCCCCCTTGGGCCTTTAGATAGGGCCCTTTTTGTTTTTAGATTTTTTGCCTCCCGGTAGCTTCTTAGAGGAAGCCCCGGACACTTGTACAGAAACATTATGATGCAATAGAAATTGTATTTCTTGCTAAGTCTCTGAATGAAATGTACCAAGTTTCCAGGGAGGTTACCCCCGAGCCTCGAGAGGTTGCTTCTGGGCAATGTCCCCCGAGGTTGGGGGGAGCCTCCCCAGAGGTGGAGCCTCCAAGCTTCGGCGGGTGTCAACCAGGCGAAGCCCAGGCCGCCTTCATTTTGTTAAGTCTTTTCTCCGGGGGACATGGTAGGAGCGTTTCCCAGGAGCCCATCCGATTGAGATGGCATCCTAAGTGGCACCTGGACAATTTCGACAATCACCGCGCCGAACTGTCCCCCCCGCGACCGGGGTCCCAGAGGGTTCCCCCACTTCAGATACTTCCACCGGCGGGCTACGAATATTGGCCCGAAGAATTGCTCCAGGAGGCCCAGCGTCGTATACGAAGCTTGTACCGGGACCTGGCCCGGGAGATATCGGAGGGTCTCCGTGATTATTAGACATAGGAACTTTCCGGGTTACACCCCGGTTGTATCATGTTTGATGTAATGATGCCCACTGGAGGGGGAAGATGTCCCCCAGTTAAATGGTCTTCAATAAAGCGGATTGCTTGTGCACTTTGATTTCTTTGATAAAGCTAAGTTTGCTCGTGTGCTTTGAATTCTTAGATGGTCCGGAACGGGGTGATTCCCGGGTGCTCCTTATCCCCCCCCCCCCACAGCGGGGCGGAGAGTAGCTCAGCGTGATGTGGGGGTGCCCCCGGGGTAAGGACCCTTCACTTAAGAATTCTTCAAGTTTTCCCAAGGTTGTGAAAATTTCCGGGAACGAATTTTTGAAAGCCCCTGTGGGATCCTCCGGTCGCCATGAGAACGGGGAACCGGGGATGAGGTCTCTGGGGAAAAAATGTCCCAAAAATCCGGAATTCCAAAAAGTTCCTTCCGGGATGAAAACCCTCCGGTCACCGTGAAAACGGGAAACTGAGTCTTCTGGGAAGTCTAATATTTTCGGGGATTTTCCCGGGAGAAAACTCTCCGGTCACCATAAAAACGGGGAGCCGAGAACGAGATCTCCGGGAAAGAACATCCAAGAAAATACGAGAAGGTGAAATTCCCGGGGATACTTTTTCCGGGAGAAAACCCTCCTGTCACCGTGAAAACGGGGAGCTAGGAACGAGATCTCCAAGAAAGAATATCCGAGAATTCCTTCTCACTGAGGAGATAACCGACTCCCGGAGGAGGATGTGCTCGATGACGGGTCTGAGTGTTTGAGTAGGGGACTATTCTCTCAAATTGACTCGTTACCGCGGTCCTTGAGGATCGGGTTGCCGCTTACACCCTCAGTCCACGAGGGGTGATCGCAAGCCGCCCTACGGGAGTGGGACTCCCGTTGTAGGGACTTGTTGGGTCGTGATAGCCCACTTCCTCGCGGGAGGGCATCCTCGCTAAGGCGGCATCCTCACGGGGAGGCCATCGTCATGGGAGACGGTAATGTAAAAACCTGCAATGAGTCGGAGCTGAGGGAAAAGCCAGTTGTATTGAAAATGAATTAAAGTACAATGCCTCCCCCCGCAGAATCATGACAGGGGAGGGAACGGTGAGTACAATGTCCCCCTTCCCTCCGGCGTAATCGCTCTGGGAGAGGGAACGAGCCCATAGGCTAGGCGTAGAACTTGCAAAGCAAGAGCACGTTCCACGTGTGCTTCAGCTCCTGCTCTTGAAGGTTGGAGAGCTTGTAAGCCCCTGAGCCCAGGACCGCCGAGATCTTGTAAGGGCCCTCCCACTTGGCGGAGAGCTTGACCCAGAGAGCTTGCCCTGGGCTTGGGGGTCTGTGACGCGATTGAGGACAAGGTCACCGAGTCGAAAAGCTCTTTCGCGGATGCGCTGGTTGTATGTGCGAGCCATTTTGCGCTCGTAGATGGTGTGGCGGAGGAGCGCTCAGTCGCGTGCCTCCTCCACGAGATCGACCTCCAGTCATTGATTTGCCTCATTGGCTTGGTACATCGCTGTCGTAGCTCCGTCTAGGAGCTCGACCAGTAGCGACCGGAAGCCAATCTCTGGGGGGAGGACTGCCTCAGCCCCGTATACAAGTGAGAAGGGAGTACGTCCCGTTGCCCGTCTCGGAGTCGTGCGCATGGAGCAGAGGATGCTAGGGAGCTCATCTACCCATGCACTCCGCTTGGAAGTGGCTTGTTTGAGCCGTCGGTGTAACCCTTGTAGGATTACGCCGTTGACCCTTTCGACGGCCCCGTTGCTCTGGGGATAAGCTACCGAGGCGAAGTGGATGGTGAGCCCCAACCCCTCGCAGAATTCCCAAAAATATGCTGAGTTGAATTGGTTCCCATTATCGTCGGTGATTTCTCGGGGAACACCGAAACGACATATGATATTTTTCCTGAAAAACCACTGTACTGCCCGGGACGTGATGCTGGCCAAAGGTTCAGCCTCTACCCACTTAGTAAAGTAGTTGACCGCGACCACCGCATACTTGTAGCCCCCGGGCGCTGGGGGGAAGGGGCCCAGGAGGTCCATCCCCCAGCGTGTGAAGGGCCAAGTGATGGGGATAGTCGCAGTGCTACGGGGGGGAGGTTCGAACCCTAGGCCATCTTCTGACAGCCCACGCACGTGGAGACAAGATCATGTGCGTCACGAATCACCATGGGCCAATAGAAACCCTGGCGAAGGGCCTTGGCAGCGATGGCACGCGGGGCCAGATGAGACCCGTAGCTTCCCGCGTGAATGTCCTCAAGAAGCCGGAGCCCTTCCGACCGTGGAAGGCAACGAAGCAGGGCGGAAGCCCCCTTCTTGTAGAGCTTCCCCTCCAACAGGAGGTATGCCCGAAGGCGCTTAGCCTCGGTCTCGTTGGGAGGGTCCCCCTCCTCCTTGATGAAGGAGACAAGGGGGTCCATCCAAGACAAAGTCCGAGTGATTTCGGTGACTTCCGGGATGCAGGACTCGTCACCAGCGTCCGGAGAGGTCACCGAGGGCTTCGCAATGATCTCCAAGAAGGCCCCTTTGGGGAGCGGTTCCCAGGCGCTGGCTACCCGGGCTAGGGCGTTGGCCCGGTCGTTGTCCTGTCGGGGGATGTGCCGGGCCTCTAGTCCATCGAAGTGCTTCTCCATCTTGCGCACTTCCTGCTAGTAATGGCTCAAGTTTGCATCATGGCACAAGTAGGACTTGTCCATTTGGCAAGCTATGAGTTGGGAGTCTCCTTTTACTAGGAGGCATCGAATCCCCAGATAGCGCGCAAGGCGCAACCGGATGAGCAAGGCCTCATATTCGGAGACGTTGTTCATGGCAGGGAACTCCAGCCGCGCCGCGTACTCCAGTTCCCTCCCCTCGGGGCTCCGGAGGACTACTCCCGCACCAGCCCCGGCGAGACACAGGGAGCTATCGAACATGAGTGTCCAATGGTCGCTGCGTCGAGGCAACGCGGGGAGGTCTTCGTCCCCGGGCTCGGAGGCAGGAGTCCATTCTGCCACGAAGTCGGCGAGAACCTGTGACTTGATGGCGGAGCACCCCGTGAGGGAAAGGGAAAAGGGGGCGAGCTCGACCCCCCACTTCCCTATCCGGCCGGTGGCTTCTTTGTTTCGGAGCACCTCCCCCGATGGGAGGGATGACGGGACGGTGATGGGGTGCCCCAGGAAGTAATGGCGAAGCTTCCAGGACGCCATCTGAAGGGCATAGCAGATCTTCTCCATCTCCGTGTACCGAGTTTTGGCCCCTTGGAGGGCTTTGCTCATGTAGTACATGGGACACTGCTGCCCATCTTGCTCCTTTACCAATACCGCGCTTACAGCGACCGGGGTCGTGGTGAGGTAAAGGAGCAAGGGCTCTTCCAGAGACGGGCTCACGAGCATTGGGGGGCTCGTGAGATATTCTTCAAATCGTCGAAGGCCTCCTGGGCCTCGGGGGTCCACTGGAAATCCTCGAGCCCCCGGAGGATTTTGAAGAATTGGAGGCCGCATTCCCCCGACCGTGAGACGAAACGACTCAGCGCGGCTAAGCAGCCGGTGAGTCGTTGAACGTCCTTGACCGAGCGCGGGGGGGGGGGGGGGGGCATGTCCAGGAATGCCCAGATCTTCTTGGGGTTTGCCTCTATGCCCCGGTGGGACACAAGGAAGCCCAAGAGCTTCCTCCCGCGCACGCCGAAGGCGCATTTCTCCGGGTTGAGCTTCAGCCCGTATGCACGGAGGTTGCGGAAGGTCTCCGCTAAATCGCCGACGTGAGCAGTCGCGCGTGGACTTTTGACGACCGCGTCATCGACGTAGACTTCGACGTTATGGCCGATTTGGTCTTTAAAGACCAGTGTCATGAGCCGCTGGAAGGTTGCTCCAGTGTTCTTCAACCCGAAGGGCATGTGGACGTAGCAGAAGGTCCTGAGGGGAGTTATGAAACTCGTCTTTTCCTCGTCTCCTTCCGCCATTTGGACCTGGTGATAGCCCGAGTACGCGTCCAGGAAGCTCCTCAACTCGCACCGCACGGTCGAGTCGACCAGCTGGTCAATTCGAGGGGAGCGGGAAGTTGTCTTTGGGGCAAGTGCGGTTGAGGTCGGTGAAGTCCACACACATTCGCCACTTGCCGTTCGACTTCTTCACGAGGACGGGGTTCGCAAGCCACTCGCGGTGCAAGATCTCCCAAATGAACCCACCTCTCGGAGCCGGGCAATATCTACCTTAATCTCCTCTTGGCGTTCGAGGGAGAGTTTCCTCAGTTTCTGCTTGATCGGAGGGTGACCGGGGGTCACCGCGAGCTTGTGCTCGATGACATCCCGGGCGACGCCTCGCAAGTCGAAGGGCTTCCAGGTGAAAACGTCAGAGTTTTCGTGCAGGAAAGCTGCGAGTTGCTCCGCATGTTCGTCATGGACCTCCACCTTGATTCTGACGGTCTTGTCCTCGTCGTCCGGGGACAGCGGGATTTCCTGGAGGCCCCCTTCCGGACGTGGCTTGGGGAGGGGCCTCCCAGAAGGTATCGCGGTGGCGTCTGACTCTGGGGGAGAGGCCTCCCCCCTGGGGTTTTGATGATGTTGACGGTCCCGATCATTGTGGCAGCGCGCTCGTATAAAGCGCGGGCCACGTCTTGGTTTCCCCAAGTGGTGATCACGCCATGAGGCTCGGGGATCTTCACGCCGAGATAGTTCTGGTGGATTGCGGCCCCCAAGCGGTTGATCGTGGTCCTCCCCATGATCGCGTTGTAAGAAGAGGGGAGGTCTACCACATCAAACCAGACCATCTATGTCCGGTAGTTTTCCGGGGTGCCGAAGGTCATGGGGAGATCCACCTTCCCCATGGGGTGGATGGTCTTCCCCGGGACGAACCCTTGCAAGGGCCCTGCTGTGGGCTGCAAGAGCTTCTCGTCCACCTACATCTCCCTAAACACCTTTAAGTAAAGGACGTCGGCTGAGCTTCCACAATCCACGAGGATGCGGGCCAGATGGCAGTTGTAGATGGTAGCGGAGATGATGAGCGCGTCATCGTGGGGGAAGCGAACCCCACACGTGTCTTCCGCCGTGAAGGTGAGGGGGACGTCCGACCACTTGGGTGGCGGAGACGTATGCAGCACCCCCACCACCTTTACTTCGCGCGCGTACTCCTTGCGCTGAAGTTTGGAATCCCACCCGGAGGCAGACCCTCCCGTGATGACGTTGACATGTCTCCGTGAGGCTTTCCCGACCGCGGGACGACTGTCCTCCCCCCCGACCTTTCAGTTTGGGGAAGGGGCGGTTGCCCTTGGAGGCGTCGCATGAGCCACCTCTGCCCTCGAGGACAAAAGTGTCCCGAGGCCGTGGCTCGTTACGACCCCCCTACTTGGGGCATTTGAGGGGGTCCCTGGCCCCCGGTCGGTGGGGGCGGGAGCCCCCTGGTTCTTCTTCCAGAGGACATCTCCTCCGCCCTAGCGTACTTCTCAAGTACGTTGAAGAGCTCGTCGGCGAAGGAGGGGCAGCTTCAGGAGAGTCTCCGATGGAGCTCTCCTGGGAGGATCCCGCTCTTGCACGCCTCGATGACCGTGGAGTCGGGGACGTGAGCCACTTTGCTCTTGACTTGAGCGAAGCGCTTGAAAAAGCTGCGGATGGTCTCCCCCGTCCTCTGCCGGACGGTGTACAGCTGCGAGGAATCTAGGGGACACACATAGTTCCCCTGGAAGTTCGTGCAGAACTCGCGTTTGAGCTGCGTGAAGGACTTGATGGAGCCGGCCTTCAAATTGTAGAACCACGAGCGAGCGATCCCGGTCAGGTAGAGGGGGAAGACGTTGCACTGCACCAGCTCATCCCCCCTAGCCGCCGAAATGGCTGTGGAATACACCTGCACAAATTCGTAGGGGTCGGCCTCACCGTTGTAGTGCTCGATGTGCGGCCGGCGGTAAGGCCATGGCCATCGAATACACCGGAGTCTACGGCACAGCGGCTGGTTAGGCCCCTCCACTTCTCGGGGAGAGTCCTGATTGCTGTCCCCTTTGACAGGGGACGCGCACTCGTTGTCAGAGTCGAGGAGGGGCCCAAGAGGTCCACCGGCCCGGCGGTAGCTCCGCTTTTCTTCCAAGTTGGTGGAGCTGATCTCTAGAACGTCCGGGCGCTCCCCGGGAGAGGTTGGCTCTTCGGCGGGTCTCTTCCCCCGGCCGGGGCGGGAGCGAGGCTCTCCGCGTCCACGACCTGGGGGAAGTTCCTCCCCGGACTTGGTAGTACGCATTTGCTTGACCTCGTCCCAGGTGAAGCGGACTTGGCCCGCCAGAGGTGCCCTTGGGGGCGGCCCCGGGGGAGGAGGGAGCTCATACGCTGCAGCTACCGGCCAGGGTGTTACCGGGGCTGGTGAGGGGGAAACCCATGTCGCGACGTCCGGAACCGGAAAGGGGGAAACCCCTATATTATCCGGCACCGAAGAGGGGGGAACTCCCGCAGCAGCCACCGGAACTGGGGCACCGTTATGCGGGGAGCCCGCTGCGGCGTGGGAGCTGCTCTGTTGACCGCCCCCGGTGCAGTGAACGCGACCTGTGGGGTGAGACTGGCTCCCAGCACAGGGGAAACCCCCGGCATGTAGTGGGCCCCCGGCCCCGGGAAGGGACCCAGAGCAGGGTGTCCCCCCGGCACAGCGAAGGCCCCGGTATGAGGTAACCCCCTGGCATCGGGAAGATTCCCGGCCCCGGGTAGGCTCCGGATGGGTGGCCTGCCGGGGGGGGGGATATCCTCCGGTGGGGTCGTACAGAGCGGCCGGGCCCCTAGGGGCCAGAGGGTTAGCCCCCAAGAATGGGTAATGTAGGTAAGTGGGGGCCGGTGGCCGCGCCAAGACACGGAGTAGCTCGTCCATAGAGCGCTGGGCGCGGAGCTGGCCCTCCACTAAGGCTTCAAGCAAGGTGTCCCGGGGAGCCGGGGAAGCCGTCGGGGGGAGACTGGCCCAGGCCTAGGCGACCGCAGTCACCGGGACTGACCCGGAGGTCGAACCGCCGAAATTAACAGGGAAGGTGGGAGGCGGTACCTGGGTCTGGCCGCCGATGGGCCGAAGCGCCGGGACAGTCGTGTCCCGGACGGGCGGCGCCAGGTCACTGAGACCGGCGTCACAGGGAAGGGTGCGAGCCCTCGTTCTTGGGGAGCCATGGCGTCTTGTCACGAGTCCCCACGGTCGACGCCAACTATCGTGGTATTAAGAATACCGTGGCAGGTTTTGTGGAAGATCCTAGCGAAGAAAAGACGATGCGAGCTGACTGCTTGACCGGTCCTCTCCCGTCGGGCAAACACAGCAAGTCACACGAAGGTTTATACAGGTTCGGGCCTCAGTGGAGACCCCAGTCCTGTCGGTGTGCTCCCAACCGGAGTTGGCTAGGGGGGCTCTCTCAGGGGAGAGAGGGCTCCGGAGCACACCTGTTAGATTTTCTACTCCAAGTAAATATGAATTGTCCCCTTACCTGAGGTGTTACAAGGGCTTATATAGCCCCAAAAGACGCAAAAAGACTAAAATACCTTGCCTGCCACCGTTGGATCGAGCAGTAGTGACGTCATTCTCCCGGCCAGGGACCTTGGATGCTTCACAGGTGTCCGCCGGTTCCCGAGGCGCGGGTCGCGTGACTTTCACGTGACCCGGGGCTGGAGACCCCTATCCCTGGAAGGGCAGCCCGGGACAAGCCACCGGGGGGCCTTGTCCCCGGGCAAAAGGTGGCGCCCAGGACAAGCCACCGGGGAGGATTGTCCTCGGGCAAAAGGCGCCACCCGGGACTGTGGGCAAAAGGCGACGCCCGGGACAAGCCACCGGGGGGGCCTTGTCCCCAGGCAAAAGGCAGTGCCCGGGACAAGCCACCGGGGGCCTTGTTCCCAGGAAAATGGCGGTGCCCGGGAGAAGCCACCGGGGGCCTTGTCCCTGGGCAAAAGGCGGCGCCCGGGACAAGCCACGGGGTCATTGTCCCCGGGCAAAAGGCGGCGCCCGGGACAAGCCACCGGGGCATTGTCACCGAGGGTATTCTCCCCGGGCAAATGGGTGCGCCCGGGACAAGCCATCGGGGGCCTTGTCCCCAGGCAAAAGGCGGAGCCCGGGACAAGCCACCAGGGGGCATTGTCCCTGGGCAAATTGAACAGCCTTTTACCTGGACTTGATCTTGTGGAGATTTCCCCCAACATATGTCTTGTTTGGTTCTAAGTTTCTTCCACAAATATGGATTACTTGAGGTTAGTTTAATCCAATCAAAAAAATTAACCCTCTTAATCCTGGTTATCTTAACTGATATGTGCTAAATTGGTAGTGCTTTTACCCTAGGTTTGCTAATGAAAATGTACTAAAAATATGATGGAAACTCCTCTAATGCTACATTTTATGTAACTTTTTGAATCATTTTTACAATCATCTTCCACAGTTATGTTCTTATGTTCTAGGGATCATACCTTCTAATTTTGAAGATGTTTCAAGTTCGTTTGGACCAAATTCGATGAAAGACACAAAAACTGAACGAAGAGGAGCCCTGATCGAACATGAGATGGTAAAAGACTCTTGGTTGAACACACTTGTACAACATAGACAAGATGAAGAACCCTGATCGAACACACCATGGTCGAAGACACCTGGTCGGGCGTACTTGGTCACCTCGTCAGACAGACCTAGTCGCCTGGTCGGACACGCTCTAGTCAAACACGCCTGGTCGTGTTGCCTTGGACCAAGCCTAGCACGATTGCAGACACGTCCCGTTTTCATATCAGGGCACGACCCGTGCCACAGGTTGTACCCAGCTCGGTCTCCAGGGCTGTTTTGACCGATTTTGTTGGTTTTATCTCCAATTTATCTGTTTCTCGTGCCGTTTAAAGCCGGAGTCTATCGCCTACACATCAAGAGTTATATTTAGATGTGTTAACACATTGTATCATAAGTAGAGAAACTTTTGGCTCAATTAGACATGCTCTTATATTCTCTTTTATGCTTTTTACATGCTTCATATGCCTCTTTTATGCTTTTTAGTTTAGTTGTAGTAGAGGCCCCTTCTCTATTTTCTGCGTTTGTAAGCCAACAAGGACTGCAGGCCTAATTTTGAAGCAATCAAGTAAGTTTTCATTTATTTCTTATCATTTCTATACTTTTATGGCTTTTTGCGCTTAATTCACTTCTAGGGTTAGGGATGACCTAATCCGAAAGGCGTAATTCCTCCTTGGTCTCAATCTTAAGTTTTGCAATTAGTTCCTTACGTTTTCTTCCTCTAAACCCTAGATTTTGGTTTTGGCAATAGACGTAACAGTTGAGTCTTAGCAACAATTTAGTGGAGTTCTTCAGTCTTTAGCACCTTGACACGGGATCCTAAATAGGAGGGAGGCTCTCACAAAACTTAACTATGGAAGCGATTGTAACATCCTGGTTTTGGGGCTGAAAATTTCCTTTTTCATGAAAATCATGCATGCATATATCACTTTAGAAGTAGCAAGATCAGTTCAACTCCATTCTATCCTAAGCCCCAAAATTCTCAAAATCAATGCCTTAAGCCCAGATCAAGTTCAGATTATCCAGATATAATCTTCTATCTATCTTGAGTATGAAAGCCTTCAGCAGCCAGATCAAATTCGATCTCTAACACCCAGAATTATCAACTCCTTTCTGTTTTCAAAAACAGAATTATTTAATATCCTAATTACCCTAAGTACTCTGAAATTCCGAAAGCTGATTTGATCAAATCTTAATCTGATTCAGACCAAATTATATCAGGATTATGATCCAGGGTATGCCAATACCTTAATCCAAAAATTTAGCACCAGAATTCCATCACCAAGGTCATTTCCACAAATCAGACCAGAAGTATTTCAGATTAGTCCTTTTTCGGATTTTCCAAAACCCTGGAAGGCTAAAAGCCACAAATCAACTCCGAATCTTGATCTGATTTAGGGAATACCTCCCAAATGCTATTCAATGCAAAATCTTCTTCTGTGAGGTTCTCAAAATCATATCCTAGATCCTAGATTTTAGACGTTGACGAAACCCAGATTCTATATACCCAAATTACCCTGTTTTCGCTTCAGTTCAAATTTCATCAAAAGTTTCCAGATTTTATCAGATTTTCTCTCAAATCATTTGTTGAATAAAGTTTATCAGATTTGTGAAGCCAAATTCAACCCTAACTAGCTATTCCTCAAAAATTGCAAATCCGTCCAGATTATTTTCAGTATTTGCGCTTCAGTCCAAATCTTAAATCCAGCCCACCGGCACGACCTTCGACCAGCGCCTCACTTCGCCGCGATCTTCACCGCTGGTGAAGCCCAGCACGTTGCGTACCTGTTGGAGATGCATGCCCGACACGTGTCTGCGCTGGAGTAGCCACCGTGGCAACGCAGCACAGCACCAGCACCATCCTGCTTCTCTGCGCGCGCACGCGACTGCCAGCAGCTGTGTCAGGAACATACACCACGACATCGCCATGCCGAAGCTGCAAGTCGCTCGCCACTACACAAGCCAGCTTGTGTCGACCGTTCTGTTAAAGCCGAAGAAATCACTGTGCGTCATCGCGTCATGGCCGCTGTCACTGCCCCATCTGATCGCTTCAACGGCACAAGTTCCACGAGTGCCACCGTTGTGAGCTTCGCCCATGCTTATTTATAGCCACCCTCATCTAGCTAATACTTCACTCCCCACTAGAACCAGCCAAATCTCAATCTTCTTCATCTTCGTCTTCTTATACGGCGAGCCGTCGAGGAGGAGCACCAAACTTCAAATTGCTTCAACCAGTGAGTGTCTCTCTCTCACCTCATCATGCTATAGATTTTAATTGAGCTCTGGTGGACCTCAACACCGGTGATCACTGGGATTCTAAATTACCCTGTTCTGGCAATTGACCTCGTTCCAGCTAGAATTAGCTTTCTTGTTAGTAGAATAAAATGATCAGTAGAGTGTCCTTAGCAAGCCTGTTTAATTATAATTCAAATTGAAGCTCGAATTGGAGCATCCTTGTTCTTCGCGCACCACTGATGACTTGCTCATGTCGTCGGCCCGCACCATTTCTTCTCCGGCCAATTTGGCAACTCCAGTAGCTTTCCTTTGCTTCTCTCTTGCTTCCATTACGAGGAATTGAACTCCAAATCCCTACTGTGGAAAAGCCCAAATTTTACTTCTTCTACGGCCGTGTCGTCGAACTTCTCACCGGCGCTGCCCTAATCCAATTCTTCTTAACCTCACCATCTGGACCAACCCAGGAACCTACCTGTGCTCTTAACTTTGACATTAAATCATCCAATTGCCCTGGCATCGTCGAGGCAGTTGTTTGTACTCTTCTTCTCTGGTGCAGCTCGTCGCTGCTCGCCGTTGATCAGCCTCCAGCCAAGTCCAGTGTTCCAGATTGTACCTAATAGCTCTAGCTAGCTCCAGTTAGCCTCAGGCACTTCAATCTCCAGAATCGCAACTCGAAAACATGATTTGGGTATTTTTATTTTGCCCCTTGCTGCCGTGCCGCCAGCATGTCGTCTGGTCGCCGCCGGCCACTTCCGTCGTCGCCACCTTGTCCTGTAGATTTGCCTCAACCTCCTGAGCATATCACTCCGCTGCATCGCCCTTCGATGCTGTGCAAAATCACAAGTTATCCTTGTGCCAAATCCGATCCAGTAGCTGTACCTTGCCATGTCGCCACCATGATTCTTCGCCGCCATTCGCCGCCGTCGTCCACCCCAGTGATCGAAACCACCTCCATTGAATTCCTGTTGCATTCGCCTATCTCCTAGACATAGTTGGCGAAGCAATGCTTGTGAAAATCGATCAAACACTGAAGCCCTAGCTTTTGATAGTGCACTGGCACTCAGTTCTTTTGTGCCAGGGTTCTTTTGAAAATTCCTCGATTTCTTGGACTTTTCTGTAAAAACCAGTTTGTCAAATAGTTTCCTTATTCCATTGTGCACCCAATGCTTTGCACCAAACTTGCTTTGCCCACTGGAAATCCTCTAAACCACTCCCATGCCATTCTCTGACATTGCCAACCCATGTCAAGCTGTGTCAGCTCTATGTCAGCCAGTGGCATTGGCTCAGTTCGACCACTTTTGTATGTGAAAATTGAAATCCACTTTGTCTACCAAGTTTGTAGAATCATGTTCTACATTTTGTTCAACTGCCATATCTTGAAAAAAGCTCTCTAAGGCCAACCAAAGCCATGTCAGGTCATGAACCGAATGTCAATCGGCTGACATTCGCCCTTTTTGAGCAAACCAGCCGTGAACTCAATGTCGATTTTGATGCCTTGAAACCCTAAGAGCCTCTAACACCATCCTTAGCCCCGATGCTATAGATTTTAGAGTTCTGACCTAGTTTCAACTCTCAAATCCTTTCTAATTCAGCATCGCCGAGATCATTTCTTTAAGAGCTTCCCTACATGAAGATCATAAAGCATTTTAAATAGTTAGTGATCTTTGTGTGCTTTGCTTGTTGAGTAGTTCCAGAGCACGAGTTCGAAGACTTCATCGCTGACCCGACATCGACAGTTGTTTCTTACGACGCGGAAGGCAAGTAATATTCTTGAACATCTTGAACCAATATTTTATGAATTGTTAAGATATTACCTTGATTATAAAATAGTATTGCATGTGATGAGATGCGAAAAGAATGATGTGACAGTACAAGGCTGGATGTTTGAGAAATGTGAAATGATCTAATAGTGAGCCATACACTAATATATATATATATATATATATATATATATATATATATTTATATTCATGAAATAAAACTTCTAGCCGTGACCAGAATTTGGTATGGAATGGTGGTAGCACTGGACGTGCAGGGTTGTGGTATGATCTGGTCACTGGCATATAAGGACTAGAACCTTGTGTTGTGCGTCTAGTGGCATGAAAAACATACTGACCGCAAGCCTGGTATGGGATAGGCCTGAACAAGTAGTTTGTGGATCGCACATGAAACCCCGCATGAGATGAGATGTTGTGCTCGATTTGACACGGAGTGCGGCTCCAACACATATCACTGGATGTGATGATGCAGGCTAACCTAGTAATGGGAAGATGCAGTTCGGGTGGGGGTATAGCCCGACACAACTGTGGGAGGTCTGCTAGTCCGACCACAGGGTCAGGGGTGAATTGTGTGTGAAACATAGCAAAAGTTCTTGTTATCTCCACCTTGCCACTCACATGTTGCAGTGAGGAAGGGACTAATCATCTTGATAGGATGGGCATGAAAGTGGAATATCTTGCTGGTAAATTGGTACCTCTCTGCAGAGTTAAAACATATTTGAATACTCTGAGCTCCTGGGTTTATAGGAGTCTGCTGCGGTGAATTAAATCCACGGGGTGTGGCACAAGTATATTTTATAAATAAAATTTGATAAGTCAAGATTACCCAAATGACATGTGTTTTCATGATAAGGAGTGCTGTTGTGGGCTGTCGTGTGTCGATGTGTCGCAGTAGTATTATAAATAGTGAACATGAATAGGAATGCTATGTTATGAAAAGTGCTACCATGAGCTTAAGTTGTGAAAAGAGAAAAAGTATTTTGAAACCTTTCCCTCTTTCCCTATTAGCATAGGATTCATATCATCACTACTATATGTATATCTATTCTTACCCTGTGAATTGCTGAGTACGAAAGTGCTCACCCTTGCAATCTATAATCAAATAGATGGAGTTCTATGATCAAGATGAAGGCTTGGAGGACTTCTTGGCTCCAGAAGGAGGAGAGGCAGTTCTGCCCGAGCCCTGATGTGTGTTGTTCTGTTGTCAACTTCTTGCTGTGGGGGGTTCGCCTAGCTTCCACCGAGTAGTTGTTATTTTTTTTTAATTAGACCATTTGTGCTGTGAAGGCATTGTAATACCCTTTTGATGTATTAAGGCCAGCAGGCCATACTACTTATGTTATTTTGTAAGTTACTCTGCTGCAATGAACTCTTGTGCTTGACTTATCCTGGGAAGTCAATGGCATGCTGTATGGGTCCAGCTGCAGTGAGCTGGGTCCCTACGAGAGTAGTCGTAGTCCCCTTGGCAGGGCGCGACAGCGATCCTCTAACCATTGTACTAACGACTGTACTGGCAACTTAATCTATCTTGGAAAACAATTAAAACTAACTTACAATTCTCAGACCTTGGATAGATGCCTAATGGTTGTGAAATTCCTGAAACCCTAGATTTTCCTTTCTGTGTCTACAACTCTAGATTTCATAGTTGCTCTTTACTGCTTTAAATCCTAGATTGATAGCTTTAATAGTAGCTTTAGTGGTACAAAAACAACCCCCAAATCGTTCATACTTAATCAGTAATTTGTTAGCCTACAAGACGAATACGCTTGTTTCTCGTGGAATTCGACCCTCAAGTGCTCAATGTTCAAACGTTCGCTTGCAGTTTTTACTCAACCCCTGGATATGATCATGTTTTTGGCGCTGTTGCCGGGGAACAATGATTATTCATCTTTTAGATTAATTTTTGCTGATATAAGTCGATCTCACTTCTCAATCTTGCTTCTATTCTTCTTTTTCTTCTTTTTGTGCACAACTAACCTTTCAAGGAGATAGTGCAATCTGGATAGTTTGGACAAACCTGTCAAAACCGTGTGTCGCCTTCGGTACGAGGCAAGGCAGGTAAGATTAGAGGAGAATTCATGACAAAGCATTGAAGAGAACAAAGAACAACCAATAATGGAGGACAAAAAGAGACTGAAGGAATTATGCAATCCCACGCAGCACAAACTAGAAAGGTGGCTTGTTGATGAAATGTCTGCATCACAGACTAGAAAGGTGGCTTATGGTTCAGACATTCTATAGAAGGATGAACTACAACACTCGGATACCTATAGACCCCGCAGCTGGTGGTGCACTGATGAACAAAAGTGTAGATGAAGCATACGAACTCATCGAAGGTATAACTCAAAACTACACTCAATGGAGAACCGAACGAACTACTCAACAGACTCTGACCAACAACATGGATGTAAGTGTAATGCCTCAACTAGCCGAGAAGGTAGCTCTTCTCACTAATAAATTAGCTATTCTTGGATCACCCATTACACCTGTATGTGAACTATGCGGCATACAAGGCACTATGGCCATGACTGCCAATTTAACCCATCCATGGAGCAGTTGAACGATTTTCAGAGTGTGCAACAACGGCAAGGTAATTCCTTTCCTAACTCTTACAACTCTGGATGGTGCAACAGCCAAAATTTCGCGTGGTCGGGACAAAATCAGCAATCTCAACGTAAACAACAAAATTTTGGACAGCAACAACTACACCAATTAAACTTCCCATGTCAAGCACAAAGGCCACCGTACCAAACACAAAATCAGCAACCATATCGACCACTGCACCAACGGCAACCTGAGTAGGCGAACATGGAGCGCATGCTAGAGAACTTTCTAGCAAATCAAGATGACGAGGATTATAACCCGAGTTAGTCACCTTTGCCGTTCTATAGTCACGAGACCCATAGAGTGAGATCTAAGTTATTTGTATACTTCTCTGTGGTCTCATATATCACAGAGGGAGACAATAGGACAGTCTAATATATTCTGGACAGCCTATTCTATGGTCTTAGTATTGTCGCGGGGTACGAAGTCTTAGGACAGCTGCAAAACTGAGGTCAAAGAGTTTATGGTCTCACATACCCACGAATACCTTGACCATGGAGAAATCTTCCCGAGGTCCCCCCAAGTCGTGGAGAGTGAGTAAACAACTATACCTGGTTGTAGTTAATGCGCGATCTAGAGCAATTGAGGAGTCAAAACATGCAATGGCTATTGATAGTTAAGATTTATTCGATCATACCTGATAAATAAGTCTGTTCAACCACTACCGCCGCCTGGGATGTATTCAACCTCCTTAATTAATTTATAATAACGGTTAAGAAGATAAAAGCACAATTACAAACTGGCATAATTGCACATTGTGGCTAGCGCACGTTTGCCTCGCAACGACCCTCCAATTCCGTAATCGGCGGTCGGCGATGAGCTATAAAAAGGGGGCATCACCAGGAGAGAATGGGGTGACTGATCGGATATTATTTTGAACAAAGACATAAGACCTAGGAGATAGAGACATTATAATACTATACACTGTGTAACTAGGAATAAAGGATTGCTCTTAGTTTACCTAAGAACAGCTCTTATTTCTCCTCCTGTAAACTTTGATACTCTTAGTGAAATACCAATAGGAGTAGGGTTATTACTCATCATCAGAGGGCCTGAACCTATATAAATTCCTTTCTTCTTTAGACATAGATACCCTGATTCATTTGAATTTCACCTTAGATTGGCTTCACAATTCATCAACTAATTTTACGTAAGTTCAACTAAGGACCAGAGTTCCAATCATCGACAGCTGGCGCCTACCATGGGGCCCATTTCAAGGTGTTATTTTTCATCGACAATCTCAGTAAGCTATGTCAAGAGTTTACGATTCCAAAAATGATTTTGATCTTGCAGATTATACTAATCTTAACATGGAGGATGAGACTCTCTACTTGGAAGAAAATAAAGTTCCCTCAAAGCCTGTTGCTGAGGAGTATTCTCAGGACCTGGTGCATGCCCAGGAACCTGAACAGGCAATTCGTTCGCCTCCAGTGAGTCCTGCCACCTCAAGAGGAGAATATGTGCCAGAACCCATCATCATAGATGATGTGAGAGATGAGGATCTAGAATTCAGTCTGGAAGGATTTGCTCTAGACAATTTGAATTCTATCTTTGATCTTGAGTCTGATCAAGATCAGGAGATGCTCTCCCCTTCTGCGAACTCATCTCCTCGGGAAGTTTCCGTACTTTCCGAGGAAACATCTGAGCAGCACACTGCCAAAGAAGAGGAGGAGCGCAAATGGGAGGAAGATGCAGCTCGGTAGCGGTGAGAGGCCGAGGTTCGTAAAGTCACAGAGCAAGCTCTGCAACTTGCGCAATCTCGCCATGATTCTGCAGCTCGCAACCTTGCTCCTGGACCTTCTCGTCCGTGACATCACCATAGTCGCAGGTGGGATCAGACTCCGTTATCACCCCCGACCTGTTCTTCGGTTGATGAGGTGACTATAACCCCAATGGCACCCAGGAGGAGTACGCAAGAACGAATTCGAGTAATTGCGGATAGTCTTCGCAATCCTCTGTACGATTTGGCGAATGATGATAGAGTGTTGTTTGTGAGGATTTTGGCTGCTAGCCTCAATGAGGTAGCAACTGTTGTCACTCCCACATCGTCCTCACAATCAGTCACACGTTCATGTGAACATAATAGTTATCATTTGATCTAGGGACAACATGGACACACATCGTCAGCCCGGTATCACAAAACCAGGCCAACAGGTAATCCCATGACCTTCATCGTGAACCTGTGCATTTGCGTTTGGGGCCGCGAGTAGATTTTTCTCGTGACCGTAATCGTAGACCAATGCATTCACGCTTGGGGGCCACCAGCTGATTCTTTCCGCGATGTTGATGGAGGTCATGATGATCAACAACCACATTCCTCATACGTAGGTTGTAAAGCTTTTTCGCCAGGATTGCGTGTTGTAATTTGGCCAGATAAGTTTAAACCCAGAACAATTGAATGATTCGGTGGAACCAAAAATCCTTCTGAGTTTCTCCAAATCTATATCACCGCCATCCAAGCGACTAGCAGTGATGAACGGGTGATGGCTAACTATCTGCCAACTATCTTGGAAGGTCTAGCACAAACATGGTTGTTTAATCAGCCTGAGGGATCAATCTATAATTGGGAGATGTTATGTGATGCAATCCTTAACAATTTCCAAAATTGTTACTAGAAGCCTGGCAAAGAGAATGACCTTCATCGTTTGCGCAAGACTTCTACAGAAACTCGGTAGTTTGTCAAACAATTTGTGGGGGGTGAGAAATACCACCCCCAACATCTCTGACAGCTCTGTTATTAGGACATTTAAGCATGCCGTCAGATATCGGAGATTCACTGAGGATTTGTTACTTCATCTACCACGATCAGTTGCCAATCTCTTTGATATGGCTAATCGCTATTCTGATGCGGCTGAAGCCGTGGAGTGGAATAAGATGGTGGATAAAGGGAATTTGCCACCTCAACCAGGTCTCGAAGACAAGAAGAAGGACGTGCAAGTAGCTTGAATCATCTGTGGGCGGGAAATCAAGAAAGGCTAAGACAGCCAGAAATAGCCGGTTTCGCGAGGTCACCATCATCGACAAACAACCTCAAGGGAAAGGTAAGAAGGTTCCATTTAAAGCTAATAAATTTTCTTCTACTGGTTGCAGCAACCAAGCAGAAAAACAAACTAAATAGCAAGGGACGAAGAAGTGGTGTCTGTTCCACAACGTTTCATTACATGATCTCCAGAATTGTCGAACCTGGTTGAAAAGTTGGACGAATTCTATCAAGGTAAAACCCCTATGCCCACAATACCAGGTCAAGGACAAGCCAACGGAAATAAGGGTGCTACTAGAGATGAGGACATGCCATATCAGGTACTAACAATCATGTTAATGTTATTTTTGGTGGTTCTTCCTCTTATTTTTCTAAGTGTAGTTTAAAAATATTTGCCGTGAGGTAAATAGTACTGAAGCTCCTTTAGGAGAGCCTCAGTTTCCCCGATGGTCTGAAACTTCCCTGACCTTTAGCTAGGAAGATTGCCCTAAGGGATTGATGCAACCTTGGCGCGTCCCTTTGGTAATATCCCCTATCATTAGCAATGCTAAGGTGGGACGAATATTGGTTGATGGAGGAAGCTCCCTTGACCTACTTTTTGCTGAGGCTCTTGATGAGATGCAAATCCCTTGTTCAAAAATAAAGTTGTGGCTCAGCCATTTTTTGGGATAATTCCTGGATCTTCAATGTTACCAATTGGACAAATTGTGTTGTCTATAACACTTGGAGAACCAGCAAATTTTCGAACAGAGTTAATTACTTTTGATGTAATTGATTTTGATTCAGCTTATAACGTCATTTTTGGCAGTCAACAAACGGCTTGAACTTGTGATCGAATCTCCCTGGAACTGGTCGATCAACTTCCCCTATGGGATGTCAAGGTTGTGACCTCAGCACCAGATGCGGTCAAGGGATCCCCACGACCAGAAGAAAAACTCAAGCAAGTTCGGTTATTCCCGGATGATCCATCTAGCACCATTCGGATTGGGTCAAATCTGGATGATAAATAGGAACTAGCACTCACTGCTTTCCTCCAAGCTAACGTGAATGTGTTTGCGTGGAAAATCTCAGACATGCCTGGAGTCCCAAGGGAAGTAATTGAGCACAGGCTATCTATTCAGCCTGGACAGCGACCAATAAAGCAAAAACTCTGACATTTTTGTCCTGATCGGCAAGAAGCTATCCGTTCAAAGTTAGACGAACTCCAAGAGGCTGGTTTCATTCGTGAAGTCGACCATCCCGAATGGCTCGCGAATCCAATCATGGTCCTGAAATCAAACGGTAAGTGGTGCATGTGTGTCAATTACACCAGTTTGAATAATGCCAGCCCAAAGGATGACTTCCCCTTCCCCATATCGATCAATTGATTGATTCAATAGCGGGTTGTGAATTGACGAGCTTCCTGGATGCTTACTCAAGCTACCATCAAATTAGCATGGTAGAAGATGAAGAGAAAACTGCCTTCATCACCCCATTTGGTACTTACTATTATATCATAATGCCATTTGGGCTCAAGAATGCTGGTTCCACGTACCAGCGCTTGATGCAAAAGACCTTTCTTTCTCAGATAGGGTGTAATTTAGAAGCTTTTGTTGATGATCTGGTTGCAAAGAACCTTAAGAACTCTATTCATATAGATGATCTTACTGAAACTTTTTGTAATATGAATAAACATGGAATAAAGTTAAATCCTGAAAAGTGGTCTTTTGGGGTTTCTTCGCGTAATCTTTTGAGTTTCCTAGTTTGTTCAAGAGGCATTGAGGTTAATCCCAAAAAAATTTGGGCCATTGAGCAAATGCGATCCCCTTCGACTACGAAGGAAGTGCAAAGCCTGACTGGTCAAATGGCAGCCTTAAGTCATTTCATTTCACGGTTAGGAGAATGTGGTTTACCTTTATTTAAGGTTCTACATAAGCACAGTGGTTTCTGATGGTCGGAGGAAGCCGAAAAAGCCTTTCGAGAAGTGAAAGCATACCTCGCCAGTGCTCTGGTGTTGGTTTCCCCTATCAAAGGAGAATCATTAATGATCTATTTGGCTGCTACCCCTCATGCGGTCAGCGTAGTGTTGGTCACAGAATGGGAGGGAGTGCAATGACCAGTTTATTATGTAAGTGAAGTGCTTAATGGACTGAAGGAGCGTTACCCTGAAGTCCAAAAACTCCTTTATGCTCTCTTAATGGCTTCTAGAAAGCTTCGACATTACTTTCAAGTGCACATGATTTTCGTGACATCGTCTTTTCCTTTAGGGGACATTCTCTGGAACCCGGAAGTTTCTGGTCGAGTTGCGAAGTGTGTAGTGAAACTTGGAGCATTCGATCTCCATTTCACTGCTCGAGTAGCAATTAAATCTCAAATTCTTGTAGATTTATTGGTTGAATGGTCTAATTCGGCACCACTTGCACAGGAACCTTTGGATTTATCAAATATCGATCATTGGACGGTGTATTTTGATGGCTCTCGCAGTTATCAACACTCGGGGGCTGGAGTGGTTTTAATCACACCTCAGGGAGATGAACTCCGGTATGTCATACAATTACACTTTGCTGCTACCAATAATGCTGCAGAGTATGAAAGTCTTCTTGTTGGGCTTTGAGCAGCCAAATCCCTTGGGGTCTGTCGATTAGTGGTGAGGGGGACTCACAGCTAGTCATAAACCAGGTAAACAAGGAGTACAGCATCTCTGATGAGACAATGGGTCATTACCTCAACGAGGTGAGGAAATTGGAAAAATACTTCAGTATTTTTGAAGTCCAATTCGTTTCGTGAAGAGACAATATTCTCGCTGACCAATTATCAGAAATTGGATCCTCACGTACATCCGCTTCGGCAGGAGTGTTCGTTGAGCACTTTAAATCCCCTTTATCAAAGAAGAGTCAGAAGCGATGACTAACGTCGCGACCTTAGAGCAAGAAGCAGATTGGATTCATCCATTGAGGATCTATCTTGCAAATGGGACCTTGCATGAGGATGAAACCGACAATGATCGTTTAGTTAGGAAAGCACGCATGTACCGACTTGTCGAAGGTGCCTTATATCGCAAAGGCACTCAAAGAGTACTCATGTGTTGTGTTTCTCAAGAAGAAGGTAAACTCTTCTAAAAGAAGTACATGGGGCATATGTGGTGCACATGCTTCTTACCGAACACTGGTCGGAAAAGTTTTTCGACAAGGATATTACTGGCCTACAGCACTTAATGATGCTATACAATTGGTCAAGACATGCCCACAGTGTCAATTCCATGCTTGGAAAGTTCATCAGCCAGCATATGCTTGGCAAGTCATTCCCTTAACCTGGCTGTTTAGGGGATAGACATTGTAGGACCGATGACTCAAGCGGGCAATGGATACTATCGCCCCCCGAAACTGGGACTACGACTACTCCCGTGGAGACCTAGCTTGCTATATCTAGTCCCATACAAGCATACCTTTGACTTCCCAGGATAAGTCTAGCACAGGAGTATATTCACATTGCAGCAGAAAAACTTACAAAATATTAAGCAGTGTGGCCTGCTGGCCTTAATATTACATAAAAAGAATTACAATACCTTCGCGGCATTCAAGGTTTAGTTAAAGAAAAATAAAAACTTCTACACAGTGGATGATGGGTGTCCCTTCCACAGTAAGAAGTTGACGGCAGAACAACACATCAAGGATTTGGTGCATCTGGCTCTCCTTCATCTTGGTCCAAGAAGTTCTCCACGCCTTCTTCTTGATCATTGTACGCTCCATCTTCTGGGTTGTAAGTTGCAAGGGTGAGTACTTACGTACTCAGCAAGTCATAGGTAAGAGTAGATACATATAGTAGTATTGTTATGAACCTAGACTAGTCAAGAATTATGGATGTTTGTAAAATAATCTTTACTTTCATGTCTCCTCTCATGGCAGCACTTTCCATAACATAGCATCGCTATTTACGTTCACTAGATTATAGCACTACCGCGACACGTCGACACACGACAGCCCACGGCAGCACCCCTTATCATGACAACACATGTCATTTGGGTAATCTTGACTTATCAAATTTTATTTAGAAAACATACTTGTACCACACCCCGTGGATTTAATCCATCGCAACAAACTCCTATAAACCCGAAAGCTCGGAGTATTCGAATACATTTTTAAATCTATAGAGAGGTACCAATTTACCCGCAAGATATTCCACTTTCATGCCCTTCCTATCAAAATGATTGGACCCCTGACTCACTTCATACTTTGAGTGGCAAGGTGGAGATAACAAGAACTTTTGTCATGTTTCACAGACAATTCACCCCAGACCCTGCAGTTTTCTTCACACAAACCACAGTTGTGGCGGGATATACCCCCACCCCCAAGCCTCTTCCCATTACTGGGTCAGCGTGCATGATCAGATCACATTCAGTGATACGTGGAGGAGCCGCACCCCGTGAAATTAATGTATTGTTTTCCATCTCATGCAGGGGTTTCATGTGCGATCCACATAAGTACTTGTTCAGGCCTGTCTTAGCACGTGTTTCATGCCACTAGACGCAAACACAAGGTTCTAGTCCTTATATGCTAGTGACCAGATCATACCACACACCATGCACCTATAGTGCCTGCACATCCAGTGCTAGTACCACCATTCCATACCAAAACCCTGGTCATGGCTAAGGGTTCTATTCATGAATATATAAAAATACATTTATAGTAGTTCATGGCTCACTATTTGATCAATTCACATTTCACAGGCATCCAGCCTAGTACTGCAAATTCACAATTCATCCATTCCCATGCAATACTATTTATATTCAAAGTCATATCATAGCAATTCATAAAATATAGGTTCAAGATGATCAAGACTATGACTTGCCTTCCGCGTCGTAAGAGACAGCAGTTGATATCGGATCAGCAGTGAAGTCCTCAAACTCTGGCTCCGACTTTGAGCAAAGATCAAGAAAACAACCAAGAATCACAACCTTTCAATACAGTATTATTTTACTACATGCAATAATGCAAAGATGAAATGTCTCGATGATTTTGGAATAATTGGATTTAGAAGCTGATTAGGGCTAACCCATAGAATTAGGGCTGAAAATGAGTGCTAGGGACTTTTAGGGTTTTAGGGTGAGGAAATGGCATTAGGTCTGCAGTTGGTTTGCCCAAAATCGACGAACGTCTTTAGGACGACATTCGGTTCAAGGCATCGACATAGGGTCGATGGATGACAGAGGGACTATCTCAACTTGTGGCAGTAGAATAAAATGTAGATTACAACTCCACAAGTCTAAGGGACAAGGTTGTTTTGAATTCGCACAACTGGAAAGAGGTGAAAAGAGCTAATGCCACTGGTTGACAAGCTCTGGCATAGGGCTGATAATGTTAAAATCTAGGGCTAAGCATAAAATGCTGTTCAAGGGCTCAACTCAAGTTGTGATAGAAGAAGAAATTGTAGATCACAACCTCAGGAGTCTAAGGGACAAAGTCATGCTCAAAATGCACATCTGGAAGGAAGTGAAAAGGGCTAATGCCACTGGCTGGCATAGATTGGCATTGGACTGACATGGCCACAGACTAGGGCTTGCCATAACTTTTGATCTAGGGCTCCAATTGATGCACCATTTTATCTGGGAGGTAGGCCTTGATAACAGGAACAAATCACTCAACAGGATCTAGGGCAGGAGATGGCCGGAAAGTGATGAAAACTGGAGATGAACTTGGTGGCTGAAGTTTCAAATCACAGCACTGGATAGGAATTAGGGCATAGCTATAACTTCTGATTTAGACCGAATTGGAAGTCGAGCTAGTAGACAAAATTGCTCAGGAGATCAAGATTCATCTAATGGACAAGGTGGATGGAGCTAGATCGGCTGGGGATAGATTTTCGGTGGCCGGCGCCGAAGAAGACATAAGATTTGGGGATATTCATTATACACAATTTGAACTCAATTCCTTGCTCAAGGAGTACCTAAGAGATATAAGGAAGCTGTTGGCATCATTAGATTGGCCGGAGGATCATCGGAGAAGCCTTGCGACGTGCGCCGGTTTCTGGTGAAATTCAAATTTGGGGAAAACTTCAATTGGAGTTCAATAGGGGATTCTGAGCTTACAAGCTTGATAAACTCAGTTCACAGATCATTTTTGTCTATTGAATCGAAGGCTAATTCGGACTGATTTGAGTTGTGCAACTGGAACAAGGAATTTTCGAAATTCGGCAATTGCCAATGATCATCGGCAACGAGATGCACGGGGCTTCAATTAAATGATACAGCACAGATAGTAAGATGTGGGGAACTCACTGGTGGTGTCAATTTGGAGGTTGGTGCAGTGGGTGAAGCTGGCACCGTGAGCTTCTGTGCTGGACTCGCCGGAGAAGAAGACAACAGCAAGGAAAGTTTGCTTAATTGCTGAGAAGGTCAAGGGGATAGTACTGGTGACAAGGAAGCTGCTCGAGACTGCTATTTACAGGCAAGGAAACGAAGCAAAGCTTACTGCTTGGAGGTTAAGATACTTGTGCCAATGAAGACTTTGGGTTGAAGCAACGGCGAGCAACAAAGCTCCTCTCTGGCGTGTAGCTGCTGTTGAGCTGGATGGGAATCGCCACGGTGCAGACTGAGATGCAAACACGTGTGCGTGCAAAGGTGGTTGCGAAAAACGCGGGCTAGAGCGGCGCTGATCGGCGGCGAAACACAGCAACGAGGTGCTCCTGGTCGCGGTCGAGGTCGATGACGGGTTCTGGTCGCGAACTGCAGCTGCCCTAGTCGCAAACAGTGGATGAGGTCGAAGGAGCTGATCCCTGGTCGCAAGCAACTCCTCTGGTCGTGAACTGCTGCTGAGGTCGAACCAGGGACCTAATTGCAAGATTCTTTGTTTGCAACCTGGACTGATTTGTAATTTCTGACTTGGAGATGGTTGATTTGCAATCTGATTTCATAGATGAGTATAAACTTATACCTTATACTCATCCAGCAAGAGATTTGGTAAAATCTGGCATGATTTGGTGATTTTTGATATAAACTGAAAATAGGGTACTTTAGGGTAAAATAAGATTTGAGTTTTGTCGATTTTGAATTCTGGCCTTTAAGATGTGATTTTGTAATCTGGACAGAAGGGAAAATTGTATGAAATAGCATTTGGAAGAGATTTGCTGAAGAAGTTCTGAATTTGGAGTTAATCTGAAGATTTCAGCCTTTTTGGGTTTCCAGATATCAGATAAAGGACTAATTTGTGATATAATTTGGACTGATATGTGAAAAAGGCTTAGATAATATAATTTGGCTGCCAACTTTCTGGATTAAGGTATTGGCATACTCATGATCATAATCCAAGAGTAATCTAGTCTGAATTAGGTCAGGACTTGACTAAATTTGAGTTCAGAGTATTTAGGTTAATTAGAATATTAAGTAAAATCCTGTTTTCGAAAACAGAAAAGGATTGATAAATCTGGGAGTTAGAGATGGAATTGAATCTGGCTTCTGAAGGCTTTTATGCTCAGGGTAACTGATAAATCATATCTGAGTAATCTGATCATGATTTGGGTTCACTGGATAGATTTTGAGATTTTCGGGTTTGAGATAGATACTGATCTGGCTGCTACTACAGATACATGCATGCATGATGTTCATGAAAAAGGAAGTTTTTACCCCTAAACTCAGGGTGTTACAGATACAGGTTTTTATTCGTAGCCATTGATACGTTCACCAAGTGGATAGAGGCTGGACCAGTCCAAAATATTACCGCCGTAGCGGCGAAGAAGTTCTTTCATAAGAACATAGTGACTAGATTTGGTGTTCCAAGTCATCTCATTACTGACAATGGTTCCCAATTTGTTAGTCGTCTATTCTTAGACTATTGTGACAACATTGGGACCAAGGTCTGTTTCGCATCTGTTGCTCATCCGTAGAGCAATTTTGCAGTTGAATGTGCCAACGGGAAGATAATACAGGGTGTCAAGAAACGTATTTTTGATCGCCTTAAGTTACGCTCTGGGGCTTGGCTAGATGAACTCTACTCCGTTTTATGGGCATTATGTACCACATATAGTCGAGCCACAGGCGAGACACCTTTCCAACTGGTGTTTGGTGCAAAAGTTGTGTTACCATTTGAAGTACAACTTGGTTCGACTCGCCTAAATCACTTAGATGTTGATAATCAAAGTGATCATCGAGAGGATAAACTCTCCCTTCTCGAAGAAAAGCGTGATCGAGCTTTGATTAGGTCTACTGCATATTTACAAGCTTTACGTAAATATCACAGTAAAAAGGTGCGACCATGTAGTCTTCATGTGGGAGGCATGGTTTTAAGAAAAATCCAAAATCAGTCCAATCACAACAAGTTCTCCCCTCAATGGGAAGGTCTTTATACTGTGGTTTCAATTTCGCGACCTGGATCGGCTCGAATAGCCATGGAAGATGGAAGGATCTTATCCAATGCTTTGAATATAGATCAATTGTGCAAGTTTTATGTGTAAGTTCTCCAATTCTCTTTTTTCCTATTCCATTAGCATATTTCTTTTAATAATAAAGTGCTTTTCTCACTTTATGTTATAGTTGTACTCCCATATTTTGTCCTTGGATTTTCTCAAGCTATTGATAATTGTCATATCCGTGCATATTTTTATATGTTTTAGCCCTCCCGGTCATGCACATTTAGACACCTTTCCAACTGGTGTTTGGTGCAAAAGTTGTGTTACCATTTGAAGTACAACTTGGTTCGACTCGCCTAAATCACTTAGATGTTGATAATCAAAGTGATCATCGAGAGGATAAACTCTCCCTTCTCGAAGAAAAGCGTGATCGAGCTTTGATTAGGTCTACTGCATATTTACAAGCTTTACGTAAATATCACAGTAAAAAGGTGCGACCATGTAGTCTTCATGTGGGAGGCATGGTTTTAAGAAAAATCCAAAATCAGTCCAATCACAACAAGTTCTCCCCTCAATGGGAAGGTCTTTATACTGTGGTTTCAATTTCGCGACCTGGATCGGCTCGAATAGCCATGGAAGATGGAAGGATCTTATCCAATGCTTGGAATATAGATCAATTGTGCAAGTTTTATGTGTAAGTTCTCCAATTCTCTTTTTTCCTATTCCATTAGCATATTTCTTTTAATAATAAAGTGCTTTTCTCACTTTATGTTATAGTTGTACTCCCATATTTTGTCCTTGGATTTTCTCAAGCTATTGATAATTGTCATATCCGTGCATATTTTTATATGTTTTAGCCCTCCCGGTCATGCACATTTAGTCATATAAGGCGGCATTTGCATTAATCATATAGATTTTATCTCCAAACCGACCATATTATTCGTTGTGTGATTTTATTGCAGGTCGACGTGATTTGGGTGGATTTTGGTTGATGGAGCGCGTCTCTTTGAATTTACCTGACCATCGGTCGATTCCTAATAGAAGCACGTGTTCCTACGGATACGTAGGAACTAATTGTGCTGAAATCGGAGTCTCTGGAGGCCCAGAATGTCCATTCCTTTCAGTCGAGGACCTTCCGGTAAATTCTTTAACCCTCAATCACCCTTTTGCCAAATAGCCAATACTCAGAAATCTAAACCCTAACTCGGGGAGGACTTAACTATAATTTTCTAAAGCCTCGAGGGTCTTTTTGCAAAATTGCCTTTTTTCTCTAAACCCAGCCGCCGGCCATTGTTTCCCTTTGAGCTTAGTTTTTTTTTCTTTTCCTTCTCTTCTTCCCCCTCACCGTTTCCACACCTCCGTCCCACCTCACCGCCGGCAACCAGGCCGTACGCCACGGTGCAGCTTCTTCTCCTTCCTCCATTTCTTTCCCTCTCCTTTCTTCTCTGTTTTTCATCCCCTTTCTAGCAGCCGCCACTTCTACTCTTCTTCTCCAGCATCGTTCGCCGCCGTAGTGACAGCGGCGGTGACGGTTGCCGTCTCCTCCTCTTCTCCTCACCACCAGCTTCTTCTTCTACCTCCCCCCAAACTCAGATCCACACCTCCTACCACCCTTGGCCCTAGTCGGTTCTTTCTTATATCTCCCTTCTCTCTATTTCCTCTCCCCATTTCCTTGGACCTCTCGCGCCGCTGTAGCCTCGTGCAGCGTCGCAACCGCCTCCTCTCCCACGCCGGATCCGCCTGATCCCGCGTGCGCCACCGCCATCTCCTGCACCACCATCTTCCCTCTCTCTTCTTTGAGCTCCACGCGCCACGTCGACCTCGCGCTCGCCGCCGCCGGATCCGTGCTGCCTCCACCTAGCTAGCTACGCCGCCGCTGCACGCCGCCACCCCCGATCCACCGCCTCCGCCACACACTGCGCCCAGATCCGCCGCCTCCACAGCCTGCGCTGCCTCCGATCTCACGTCGCCCGTGCCACCTCATGCCACCGTCGCTAGATCTGCCAAATCTAGCCAGTCCGCGGCCTCTCCCACTTGTCGTGCCGCCGTTCCTGCGCTGCGGCGCCGCTCTCTTCCTTCTTCCCTCTCTTTCTCCTCTAGTCCCTAAAAGCCGCCACCGTACAGCCACCACGTCGCCGGATCCGAGCCCGACGACGCCACTGAGTCCCTAGTACATCCTCGACGCTTCTCTTCAACCTCGTCCTTGATGGCAACCTCGAGCAGCTCCAGCCGACGGCAACCTCGACCACTTCATCAACTCCACTGCTCCTCTCCGGCTACTTCGACCACTACCAGCTCTCTCATGCCCGATGACCTCGGCCATCAACTCTAGAACCCGCCAGCTTTTGCAATAAAACAAATGGTGACCAATCTCTTCTTGCTCTCCCTCCAATTGGTGTGTGATGATTGGACAAGTTGTTCTAATAGGTAATATTCCTAAGATTCTAGTGACAATGACGAATTTGATTGAATGAAGCAAAACATTTCCTAGAATTGCAACCTAGAATCTGACTTTTTGGATGCTGAGATGAATTGAATCTGAGCTGGCTTAACTGTTTTTTTGCTTGAGAGCTTCTAATTTGAATTGTTAAATTCTGTGTTCTGTGGCTATAAGTTATGATTTGACTTCTAGCTATACCGGGGGAAAGCTCCGCGGGACCAGGTCCAGGTAAGTTGCGTCACGATTGCCCGAGTACCTGGCCTCCGGCGATGCCATTTGCCCGGGGACGTGGCCTCCGGCGCCTCCCTGGGCGCCGCCATTTGCCCGGGGATGTGGCCTCCGGCCCCTCCCCGGGCGCCGCCATTTGGCCCCCGGGACCTGGCCTGCGGGGCCTCCCCGGGCGCCGCCATTTGCCCGGGGACGTGGCCTCCGGCCCCTCCCCGGGCGCCGCCATTTGGCCCCCGGGACCTGGCCTTCGGGGCCTCCCCGGGCGTCGCCATTTGCCCGGGGACGTGGCCTCCGGCCCCCCCCCGGGCGCCGCCATTTGGCCCCCGGGACCTGGCCTTCGGCGCCGTCTCTAGCGCCGCCTTTGGCCCGGGGACGTGGCCTCCGGCCCCTCCCCGGGCACCGCCTTTGGCCCCCGGGACCTGGCCTCCGGCGCCGTCCCGGGCGCCGCCGTTTGCCCAGGGACCTGGCCTCCGGGACCTCCCACGGGCGTCGCCATTTGCCCGGGGATGTGGCCTCCGGCCCCTCCCCGGGCGCCGCCATTTGGCCCCCGGGACCTGGACTCCGGGGCCTCCCCGGGCGCCACCATTTGCCCCGGGACGTGGCCTCCGGCCCCTCCCCAGGCGCCGCCATTTGGCCCCCGGGACCTGGCCTCCGGCGCCGTCCCGAGCGCCGTCGTTTGCCCGGGGACGTGGCCTCCGGGGCCTCCCCGGGTGCCACCATTTGGCCCCCGGGACCTGGCCTCCGGGGCCTCCCCGGGCACCGCCATTTGGTCCCCGGAACTTGGCCTCCGGCGCCGTCCCGAGCGCCGTCGTTTGCCCGGGGACGTGGCCTCGGGCCCCTCCCCGGGCGCCGCCATTTGGCCCCCGGGACCTGGCCTCCGGCACCGTCCAGGGCGCCGCCATTGGCCCGAGGACGTGGCCTCCGGCCCCTCCCCGGGCGCCGCCTTTTGCCCCCGGGACCTGGCCTCCGGCGCCGTCCCGGGTGCCGCCGTTTGGCCCCTGGGACTTGGCCTCCGGTGCTGTCCCGGGCCTCATCGCCCTCCTCAAGGTATAGTCCCGAATTGTTTGTCACGTGCAGGTCACCCGAGGAACGCCTCGGGAACTAGCGACCACCTGTCAAGCATTCAAGGCGTTTGACCGGAAGAAGGACAGTCCTACCCTTCAATCCGACGGTGGCTTCCGGGGTAGTTTAGGCTTTTTGCTTCTTTTTGGGGCTATAAATAGCCCTTGTACCCCTCTGTTGTAGAGGATCGGATCACTTTTATTGGAATAGCTAAACTCACAGACGTGCTCCGGAACCCTCTCCCCCCGGAGAGAGCCTCCCCAACTGACTCCGGTCAGGAGCGCGTCGACAGGATTAGGGTCCCCACTGGGACCCGAACCTGTATAAATCCCTGTGTCATTTCTTGTGCTTGTCCGGCGGGGGGGGGGGGGACCGGTCACCCGGTCAACCCGCGCCGCGTAATCTTCGCTAGGATCATTCTCAAAACCTGCCGGGGTATTCGCAATACCACGACAGTTGGCGCCGACCGTGGGGACTCGTGACAAGACGCCATGGCTCCCCCAAGAACAAGGGCTCGCACCCTTCCCGGTGACCCGGGTCTCAGAGACCCGGCGCCATCCGCCCGGGACACTGCTGTCCCGGCGGTCCCTTCCGGAGGCGACCTGGCCCAGGTACCGCCTCCTTCCTTTCCTCTTAACATAGGTGCTTCCACCTCCAGGTTGTTCCCGGTGACCGCGGGGACCTCGGCCGGGACCAGTCTCCCCCCGACGGCTCCCCCGGCTCCCCGGGACGCCCTGCTTGAGGCTCTCGTGGAGGGCCAGCTCCGCGCCCAGCGCTCTATGGATGAGCTACTCAGCGTGTTGGCGCGGCCTCTGGCCCCCACATTTGCGTCACACCCGTATCTGGGGAACATGCCCCCGTTTATGGGTTACCTGGCGGCCCCTCCGGCCTCCGGGGGTTTGACCGCCCCGTATGATCCTGCCGGGGGGTCCCCTCCCCCTGCGGGATGTACGTCCGGACCCCTCCCGGCGCCCGGGCCCGTCCCGGTGCCGGGGGGTTACTTCATGCCGGGGCCCTTCGTGGCACCAGGGGGGTACCCCGTCCCTGGCCTATTCCCGGGGCCGGGAGCCCACTTCATGCCGGGGGTTTTCCCTACGCCGGGAGCCAGTCCCGCCCACCGCGTCGCGTTTACCGCACCGGGGGCGGTTAACAGAGCAGCTCCTGTGCCGCAGCGGACTTCCCCCCGCATGGGCTCCCCGGTTCCGGACGTCGCCGCGGGGGCTACCCCCTCGCCGGTTTCGGGTGTTAAGGGGCTCCCCCATTCCCGGTTCCGGTCGTGGCCACTGGGGCCCCCTCCACTTCGGTTCCAAGCGTCGCCGTGGGCGCCCCCTCCCCGGTTCTGGATAATATAGGGGCTTCCCCCTTTCTGGTCCCGGGGGTCGTCGCAGGGGGCTCCCCCCAACCAGCTCCGGAAGCCTCCGGGCCGACACCTACAGCGCATGAGCTCCCTCCCTCGGCGGGACAGGTCCGTTTCGCCCGGGGGGAGGTCGAGCGAATGCGTTCACCAGAGCGCAGGGAAGAACTTCCCCCCGGCTGCTGGCGCGGGGAGCCTCGCTCTCGCACCGGCCGGGGGAAGAGACCCGCTGAAGAGCCAACCTCTCCGGCGGAGAGCCCGGACGTCTGGGAACCCAGTCCCGGTTCGGAGGAAAAGCGTCGCCACCGCCATTCTGGCGGACCTCTCGGACCGCTTCCAGACTCAAACAACGAAGGTCCCGTGAAAGAAGACAGTGACCGGGGCTCTCCCCGGGAAGTGCAGGGGGCTAACCAGCCCCTGTGCCGAAGACTTCGCAGCATCCGGTGGCCGCGGCCCTACCGCCCTCCGCACATCGAGCACTATAACGGTGAGGCAGACCCTTACGAGTTTGTGCTTGTCTACTCCACGGCCATCTCCGCGGCCGGGGGGGACGAGACGGTACAGTGCAACGTCTTCCCCCTCTACCTCTCCGGCATTGCCCGCTCCTGGTTCTACAACCTGAAGGCGGGCTCCATCAAGTCTTTCTCGCAGCTCAAGCGGGAGTTCTGTGCCAACTTCCAGGGGAACTACGTGCGTCCCCTGGACTTCTCGCAGCTGTACACTGTCCGGCAGAGGACTGGGGAAACCATCAGAAGCTTCTTCAAGCGCTTTGCTCAGGTGAAGAGCAAAGTGGCCCATGTCCCCGACTCTACGGTCATCGAAGCCTGCAAAAGCGGTGTTGGGGGAAATCTCCATGCGGCCAACTCCAGGTAAGTTCATGATTGCCCGGGGACAGTGGCCCCCTTTTAGGCTCCCGGGATCGTGCCTCCGGGGCATGTCCCGGGCGCCGCCATTGGCCCGGGGACAGTGGCCTCCGGTGCCTGCCCCGGGCGCCGCCTTTTAGGCTCCCGGGACCGTGCCTCCAGGGCATGTCCCGGGCGCCGCCATTTGGCCCCCGGGACCTTGCCCCCCGGGCTGGTCCCGGGCCCCGCCATTTGCCCGGGGACAGTGGCCTCCGGTGCCTGCCCCGGGCGCCGCCTTTTAGGCTCCCGGGACCGTGCCCCCCGGGCTGGTACCGGGCGCCGCCATTTGCCTGGGGACAGTGGCCTCCGGTGCCTGCCCCGGGAGCCGCCATTTGGCCCCCGGGACCTTGCCCCCCGGGCGGGTCCCGGGCACCACCATTCGCCCGGGGACAGTGGCCTCCGTTGCCTGCCCCGGGCGCCGCCTTTTAGGCTCCCGGGACCGTACCCCCCGGGCTGGTCCCGGGCGCCGCCATTTGCCCGGGGACAGTGGCCTCCGGTGCCTGCCCCGGGCGCCGCCATTTGGCCCCCGGGACCTTGCCCCCCGGGCGGGTTCCGGGCACCGCCATTCGCCCGGGGACAGTGGCCTCCGTTGCCTGCCCCGGGCGCCGCCTTTTACCCGGGGACAGTGGCCTCCGGTGCCTGCCCCGGGCGCCGACTTTTGGGCTCCTGGGACCCTGCCCTCCGGAAAGGGTCCCGGACGTCATCGCCCTTCTAAAAGGTAAAATCCCTGTTTGTTTATCACGTGCAGGTCACGCGAGGGACGCCTCGGGAATCAGCGACCACCTGTCAAGCATCCAAGACGTTTGACCGGAAGAAGGACGATCCTACCCTTCAATCCGACGGTGGCTTCCGGGGTAGTTTAGGCTTTTTGCATCTTTTTGAGGCTATAAATAGCCCTTGTAACCCTCTGTTGTAAAGGATCAGCTCATTCTTATTTGGAATAGCTAAACTCACAGACGTGCTCCGGAAGCCTCTCCCCCGGAGAGAGCCTCCCCAGCCGACTCCGGTCGGAAGCGCGTCGGCAGGACTAGGGCCCCCACCGGGACCCGAACCAGTATAAATCCTCGTGTCATTTCTTGTGTTTGTCCGGCGGGGGAGGACCGGTCGCCCGGTCAACCCGCGCTGCGTAATCTCCGCTAGGATTGTCTTCGAAACCTGCCGGGGTATTCTTAATACCACGACAGTTGGTGCCGTCCGTGGGGACCCGTGACAAATCTCCATGGCTCCTCCGAGAACAAGGGCCCGCGCCCTCCCCGGTGACGCCGGTCCCGGTGACTTGGCGCCACCCGTCCGGGACGCTGCTGTTCCGGCGCTTTCGTCCGGAGGCGACCATTCCCAGGTACCGCCTCCCACCTTTCCTCTCAATCTAGGTGCCTCCACCTCCGGGTCACTCCCGGCGGCCGCGGGGACCTCGGCCGGGACGAGTTTCCCCCCGACGGCTGCCCCGGCTCCCCGGGATGCCCTGCTGGAGGCTCTCGTGGAGGGCCAGCTCCGCGCCCAGTGCTCTATGGACGAGCTCCTCAGTGTGTTGACGCGGCCCCCGACCCCCACATTTTCGTCGCGCACATATCCGGGGATCATGCCCCCGTTTATGGGATACCCGGCGGCCCCTCCAGTCTCCGGGGGGTTGTCCACCCCGTATGATCCCGCCGGGGGGTTCCCTCCCCCCGCGGGATATGCTTCCAGACACTTCTCGGCACCCGGGCCTGTCCCGGTGCCGGGAGGCTATTTCATGCCCGGGCCCTTCGTGGCACCAGGGGGGTACCCCGTCCCCGGCCCGCTTCCGGGGCTGGGGGGTCATTTCATGCCGGGGGTTATTCCTATGCCGGGAGCCAGTCCCGGCCCCCGCGTGGCGTTTACCGCACCGGGGCCGGTCGACAGAGTAGCTCCCGTGCCTCAGCGAATTTCCCCCCGCATTGGCTCCCCAACCCCGGACGTCGCAGGGGCTTCCCCCTTTCCAGTCCCGGTCGTTGCCGCAGGGGCCCCCTCTTCGGATCCCCTCCCCGGTTCCGGATGGTGCAGGGGCTCCCCCCTTTCCGGTCACGGGGGTCATCGCAGGGGGCTCCCCCCAGCAGGCCCCGGTAGCTTCCGGGCCGACTGCTACAGTGCAGGAGCTCCCTCCCCCGGCGAAGCAGGTCCGCTTCTCCCGGGGGGAGGTCGAGCGAATGCATTCTCCCAGCCGCGGGGAAGAGCTTCCCCCCGGTCGTTGTTGCAGGGAGCCTCGCTCTCGCACCGGTCGGGGGAAGTGACCAGCCGAAGAACCATCCTCCCCGGAGGGAAGCCCGGACGTCCGAGAAATCAGTCCCGGCCCGGAAGAGAAGCGTCGTCACCACCACTCTGGCGGCCCTCTGGGGCCGCTACCTGACTCGGATAACGAGGGGGCGTCCCCCGTTAAAGAAGACAGTGACTGGGGCTCCCCCCGGGAAGTGTAGGGGGCGAACCAGCCTCTGTGTCGAAGACTCCGCAGCATCCGATGGCCGCGGCCCTACCGTCCCCCGCACATCGAACATTATAATGGCGAGGCGGACCCCTTACGAGTTCGTGCAGATCTACTCCACAGCCATCTCCGCGGCGGGGGGGGGGACGAGAGCGTCCAATGCAACGTCTTCCCCCTCTACCTCGCCGGTGTTGCCCGCTCCGGGTTTTACAATCTGAAGGCGGGCTCCATCAAGTCTTTCTCGCAGCTGAAGCGGGAGTTCTGCGCCAACTTTCAGGGAAATTACGTACGTCCCCTGGATTCTTCACAGCTATACACAGTGCGCCAGAGAACTGGGGAGACCATCAGAAGCTTCTTCAAGCGCTTTGCCCAAGTAAAAAGCAAAGTGGCCCACGTCCCGGACTCCACAGTGATCGAAGCCTGTAAAAGCGGGATCCTCCCGGGGGAACTCCACCGAAGACTCTCTCGAAGCTGCCCCTCCTCCGCCGACGAGCTCTTCAACGTACTTGAAAAGTACGCTCGCGCGGAGGAAGACGACATCTGGAAGAAGACCCAGGGGGCTCCTGCCCCCGCCGAGCGGGGGGCCCGGGATCCCCCCAGGCACCCCAGGCAGGGGGGCCGTAGCGAACCACGGCCTCGGGACACTTTTGTCCTCGAGGGCGGAGGCGGCTCGCGCTTCCCCCCGAAGGGCAACCGCCCCTTTCCCAAGCTGAGAGGCCATGGGGGAGGACAGTCTTCGCGCGGCCGCGAAGGCCCCGCGGGGAGAAGCCGGGAAGGACCGTGGTGCAGCTTCCACGAGTCCAGTACCCACGCCACCCGAGATTGCCACCAGCTGCTGCAGCACTTCGCGGCGTTCCTTGACCAGCGCGGGCAAGGGGGGGGACTCCGGCCTCCTTGCCCCCTCAGCCAGCTGTTCCGGCCCTTCCCGCTCCCGCGGGGGGGCAGCAGGTGCAGGAGGGGGAGCCTTCAGACGCTCTCCCCTTTCAAACTTCTCAGCGCCGCATCAACGTCATCGTAGGGGGGTCCGCCTCCGGGCGGGACTCCAAGCGCCAGCGCAAGGAGTACGCGCGAGAAGTTAAGGTAGTGGGGGTGCTACACGCGTCCGTGCCGCCCAAGTGGTCGGACGTCCCCCTCACCTTTACGGCGGAAGACGCGCGAGCGGTTCGCTCCCCCATGACGACGCGCTCATTGTCTCCGCGACAATCTACAACTGCCACTTGGCCCGCATCCTTGTGGACGGTGGAAGCTCCGCCGACGTCCTGTTCCTGAAAACCTTCAAGGAAATGCAGGTGGATGAGAAGCTCCTGCAACCAGCCGCAGGGCCTCTGCAAGGGTTTGTCCCGGGGAAGGCGATCCACCCCATGGGCAAGGTGGATCTCCCGATCACCTTCGGCACCCAGGAGAACTTCCGGACCGAGCTAGTCCGCTTCGACGTAGTGGACCTCCCCTCCTCCTACAATGTGATTATGGGGAGGACTACGATCAATCGGCTGGGGGCTGCCACCCACCAAAACTACCTGTGCATGAAGATCCCCGGGCCGCATGGCGTGATCAACGTCCTGGGGGACCAAGACATGGCCCGTGCTCTATACGAGCGAGCTGCTGCCACAATAGGAAGCGTCAACCTGATCAAGGCACCCGGGGGGGGGGGGCTCCCCCCCGAACGTAGGCATCGCTGCACCGTCCCCTGGGAGGCCCCTTCTCAAGCCGCGTCCGGAAGGGGGCCTCCGGAAGGTCCCGCTGTCCCCAGGCAGCGAGGACAAAACTGTCCAAATCGGGGCAGAGCTCCCCCAAGACCATGCAGCGCAACTCACAGTCTTTCTGCGCGAAAACTCCGATGTTTTTGCGTGGAAGCCTTCGGACATGCGGGTGTCGCCCGAAAGGTTATTGAACACAAGCTCGCGGTAACCCCCGGTCACCCCCCTATCAAGCAGAAGTTGAGAAAGCTCTCCCTCGAACGTCAAGAAGCCATCAAGACGGAAATAGCTCGGCTCCAAGAGGTGGGGTTCATCCGGGAGGTCTTGCACCCTGAGTGGCTCGCAAACCCCGTCCTCGTCAAGAAATCAAGTGGCAAGTGGCGCATGTGTGTGGACTTCACCAACCTTAACCGTGCCTACCCCAAAGACAACTTCCCGCTCCCGCGGATCGACCAGCTCGTTGACTCCACCGCGGGGTGCGAGCTGATGAGCTTCCTAGACGCCTACTCGGGATACCATCAAGTCCGGATGGCGGAGGGGGACGAGGAAAAGACGAGTTTTATAACTCCCCTCGGAACCTTCTGCTACCGCCACATGCCCTTTGGGCTCAAGAATGCGGGAGCCACCTTCCAGCGCCTGATGACGCTGGTCTTCAAAGATCAAGTCGGCCGCAACGTCGAAGTCTACGTAGACGACGCGGTCGTCAAGAGTCCCCGTGCAGCCTCCCACATCGACGACCTCGCACAGACCTTCCGCAACCTCCGCGCGTTCGGGCTCAAGCTCAACCCGAAGAAGTGCGCCTTCGGGGTGCGCGGGGGGAAGCTCCTGGGTTTCCTCGTGTCCCAGCGGGGCATTGAGGCAAACCCCGAGAAGATCCGGGCCTTCCTAGACACGCCCCCACCACGCTCCGTCAAAGATGTCCAGCGGCTCTCCGGCCGCCTGGCCGCGCTCAGTCGCTTCGTCTCCCGTTCGGGGGAGCGGGGCCTCCAGTTCTTCAAGATCCTCCGAGGGCTCGAGGGGTTCCGCTGGACCCCCGAGGCCCAGGAAGCCTTCAACGACCTCAAGAAGTACGTCTCGAGCCCTCCAATGCTCGTGAGTCCGTCTCTGGAAGAGCCCTTGCTCCTCTACCTCGCCGCGACCCCCGTCGCCGTCAGCGCGGTTTTGGTGAAGGAGCAAGGGGGGCAGCAACGTCCCGTGTACTACGTGAGTGAGGCCCTCCAAGGGGCCAAGACTCGGTACACGGAGATGGAGAAGATTAGCTACGCCCTCCTCATGGCGTCCCGGAAGCTTCGGCACTACTTCCTGGGGACCCCATCACCGTCCCGTCGTCCCTCCCCCTGGGGGTGGTGCTGCGGAATAAAGAAGCCACCGGTCGGATTGGGAAGTGGGGGGCCGAGCTTGCCCCCTTCTCCCTGTCCCTTACCGGCCGCTCCGCGATCAAGTCGCAGGTCCTCGCCGACTTCGTCGCAGAATGGACTCCCACCTCTGGGTCCGGGGACGAAGATCTCCCTGTGCCGCCCCGACGCAGTGATCATTGGACCCTGCTGTTCGACGGGTCCCTGTGTCTCGCCGGGGCTAGCGCGGGGGTAGTCCTCCGAAGCCCCGAGGGGAAGGAGCTCGAGTACGCCGCTCGGCTCGAGTTCCCCGCAACCAACAACGTCGCCGAATACGAGGCTCTGCTCCTCGGGATGCGCCTTGTGCGCTCCCTGGGGATCCGACGCCTCCTAGTGAAGCGAGACTCTCAGCTTGTTGTCTGCCAAATGGACAAGTCTTACCTGTGCCATGACGCAAATCTAAGTCTTTACTTGCAGGAAGTACGGAAGATGGAGAGGCACTTCGACGGCCTCGAGGCCCGGCATATCCCTCGAAAGGAGAATGACCGGGCTGATGCCCTGGCCCGGGCGGCAAGCGCCTGGAAAACGCTCCCCAAGGGGGCCTTCTAGGAAACAATCACGAAGCCCTCGGTGGCCTCCCCGGACGCAGGCCCCGAGCCTCCGGTCCCGGAGGTCGCCGAGATCGTCCGGCCGTCATCATGGATGGATCCCCTCATCTCCTTCATCAAGGGGGAGGGGGACCCTCCTGACAAGACCGAGGCTAAGCGCCTCCGGGCCAAAGCCCGGGCATATCTCCTGCTGGAGGGAAGGCTCTACAAGCGGGGGGCTTCAGCCCTCCTGCGCTGCCTCCCCCGGTCGGAGGGACTTCAACTCCTGGAAGACATTCACTCGGGGAGCTGTGGTTCTCACCTAGCCCCGCGTGCCATCGCCGCCAAGGCCCTTCGGCAGGGCTTCTACTGGCCTACAGTCATGCGCGACGCGCGAGACCTTGTCTCCGCGTGCGAAGCATGCCAGAAGATGGCCAAGGGCTCGAATCTCCCCCCTGTAGCGCTGCAGACTATCCCCATCACTTGGCCCTTCGTGCGCTGGGGGATGGACCTCTTAGGGCCCTTCCCCCCAGCGCCCGGAGGATACAAGTATGCGGTAGTCGCGGTCGACTACTTCACAAAGTGGGTGGAGGCGGAGCCCTTGGCTAGCATCACCTCCCGGGTCGTTCAGCGGTTTTTCTGGAAAAACGTCGTTTGTCGTTTTAGTGTCCCCCGGGAAATCACCGTGGACAACGGGACCCAATTCGACTCGGCTTATTTCCGAGAATTCTGCGAAGGCCTGGGGATCGTCATCCACTTCGCCTCAGTGGCCCATCCTCAAAGCAACGGGGCCGTCGAGAGAGTCAACGGCGTAATCCTACAGGGGTTACGCCGGAGACTCGAGCAAACCGCTCCCAAGCGGGGCGCGTGGGCAGAGGAGCTCCCTAGCATCCTCTGCTCGATGCGCACGACCCCGTCCCGGGCCACAGGGCGTGCTCCCTTCTCCCTGGTCTACGGGGCGGAGGCAGTCCTCCCCCCGGAGATCGGCTTCCGGTCGCTGCGGGTCGAGCTCCTGAACGGAGCCACGACCGCAGCCTACCGGGCCAACGAAGACAACCGGTGGTCGGAAATCGACCTCGTGGAGGAGGAACGCGACCGAGCGCTCCTCCGCCACGCCATCTACGAGCGTGAGATGTCGCGCGCATACAACCAGCGCGTGCGCGAGAGAGCTTTCCGCCTTGGGGACCTTGTCCTCAAGCGCGTCACAGACCCCCAAGCCCAGGGTAAGCTCTCCCCCAAGTGGGAGGGCCCCTACAGGATCTCCGCTGTCCTAGGCTCGGGGGCCTACAAGCTCTCCAACCTTCAAGAGCAGGAGCTGAAGCACACCTGGAACATGCGTTTACTTCGCAAGTTCTACGTCTAGCCTTACGGGCCTGTCCCCTCCCCCGGAGCGATCACGCCGGAGGGGGAGGAGGGACACTGTAGCTTCCTTTTCCCCCCCTTCGCGGTTTCGCAGGGGGGGCTTTGTATATTTTGTTAATAAATGCATAGCCTTTGTTCTTCAACTGTCTCACTGCAGGTTCTTGTTTACCGCCCCTAGCGGCGATGCCCTCCCCGCGAGGATGCCTTCCCTGTGAAGATGCCCTCCCCGAGAGGAAGCCCTCCCCGCGAGGATGCCCTCCCCGTGAGGAAGTGGGCCCTGACCCAGCAAGTCCCTCCTGTAGGGCGACTTACGAATAGCCCTCGTGGACTGAGGGTGTAAGCGGCAACCCGGTCCCCAGCGGCCGCGGTAACGAGTCACTTTGGGAGACTAGTCCCCTACCCAAACACTCAAGACCCGTCTTCGGGCACTTTCTCCTCCGGGAGTAGACGCTCTCCTCAGCGGGACGTCTAATGGCTTTCTGGAATTTCGTCCTCCTCCGGGAGTGGACGCTCTCCCCAGTGGGACGTTCAATGGATTTCTCGGAGACCTTATTCCCGGCTCCCCGTTCTCACGGTGACCGGATGATTACCTCCCGGAGACCTTATTCCCGGCTCCCCGTTCTCACGGCGACCGGATGATTATCTCCCGGAGACCTTATTCCCGGCTCCCCGCTCACAGCGACCGCATGATTACCTCCCGGAGACCTTATTCCCGGCTCCCCGTTCTCACGGCGACCGGATGATTATCTCCTGGAGACATTATTCCCAGTTCCCCGTCCTCACGGCTACCGGACGAAGTCTCCCGGGAAGCTCCCCTCCGGAGGTCTTATTGGCTTTTCATGAGCCCCTTCCGCGCCTTGTTCCCGGTTCCCCGCTCTCCCGGCGGCCGGATGAACCTCTCCCGGTGCCCCCGGGCACCCCGGAAGGTCCCTCCCTCAGAAACCCTGTTTTTACAATTTTCTAACTTAGAAAATATTTCTCCTACAGGTTATGCTCCCCCCGGGGACCCTGTTACCCCCACAGCGCACGGAGGCCTCCTCCGGCCCGCTGTGGGCGGGGGGGGGACAGGGGGCCCCCGGGTCACCCACGAACAAACATAGCTCATTCTTTTGAAGATGAGCCCCACAGACCATACAAGAAGAAAAAATAGTCTACAAAGCAATCAACAGAAAGGAGCTTTATTTATCGGGAAACCCGAAGGACACGCTCCCCCTCCGGTGGGCTTCAGGAAAGATACAACCCGGGTCCTAACCCGGGGGATTTCTCACAAGCCTAAGGCTCCTACCCCTAAAGCTCCCGGAGGCGCTCCCTCAGCTCCCGGGCCAAGTCCCGGTACAGGGCCCGCACGCGACGCTGCGAGTCCCGAAGCACATCTTCGGGCCAAAACTCGTACCCCGCCGGTGGAAGTATCCGGAGGGGTGGTACCACCTGGGCCTCCGGACGCGGGGGAGATTGTACGGCACGGCTATTGTCAAAATTGCCCAAGTGCCACTCCGGGCGCCACCTCAACCGGACAGGCTCCCGGGCAGTACACCCGTCGCGTTCCCCAGAGACAAGGCTCAGCAAAATCAAAGCCGCTTGGGCGTCCCCCGGAGAGCCTCTCCCGGACCGTTGCCCGGGAGTAACCCCCCGGGAACCCTGGTAACATTTGATTGCAAAGACTTAGAAAATTTGAAATATATTCCATTGCAAAATGATTTTTGTACAAGTGCCCGGGGCTTCTCCTAAGAAGCTACCGGAATCAAAATGTCTAACAAAAATAAAAAGGGGTCCTAGCTAAAGACCCGGGGGAGGCTCATACTTTAGCATTGGGGTCCTCCCCCCGGGGAGCTTCCTTCGTGGTCGGGGCAGGGGCATCCGCGGCCGGAGGCGCCGGTGTCGGGAACCTCGTCCGGATGATCCAGTCGTAGAATCCCTCCGCCAGCAGCTCCATCTCCCGGCGCGTTGGCTCGAAGGCCTCCGGGAAGCTCCGGGGGATGCGGCCCCCGATCGCCCTTGCGCCGACCCCCCGGTAGTCAACGAGCCCCGCGGCGGCCGCGATGACGGGGATCGCCCGGCCCCGTGCCCGGACGTCCGCAGCCTCCGGGATGGCGGAGACTTGTGCGTTAAGAAAACGCACAGCCTCCGCGAGGGTCGCCGGGGGCACCTCCGGGCCTGCTCCCGGAGCCCAGGCTAACGCCAAGGCTTTCCAAGGCCGAGCGGACGGAGCGGCCCGCGTCCGACAGCGCCCGGACGCTGGAGCTCTCGAGCTCCCAGAGCGCCTTCTCACTCACCTTGGCCTCCTCTCGGAGGCGGCAGTAGGCACCCTCCGAAAGGTGCACCTGGGCCCGGGCCCGGGACAGCTCATCGAGAGCTTCGTCCCGCTCCCGGAGGGCCGCCTCCCGCTGCTCCACGCAAGCCGCGGCCCGGCTCTCCGCCTCCTTGAGCAACCGGGTGACCCGCTGCTCAAGGCCCCAGGTAACAGTCGCTACCTACAAAAAACATAAAGAGTTAGAAAAATCTTAAGTGCAGGAAAAAAGCCGAAGTATTAAGAGCTCGGGTTACCTGGGCTCCGAGGGACTCGAGCCCCTCAAAACGCTCGTGGAGCGTTCCTCTTGCTACGAAGGCCTGCACCTTCCGGTTGTGCAGGCCCTCCGCGTAGCGGGCCACCTCCCCCGCGGGAAGTAGGGAGGTATCTTGCCCGGCCCTCCCGTCGCGGCCGGGAGAGGGCCCCCGAACCTCGGAATCCGGGAGCACGGCCGGCGTCGCCGGCGTCTTCGTCGACGAAGTTTCCTCCGAAGACGAAGACGAAGATTGGGCGGGGTTCTCCGCCCGGGGGGGGATCATCGGGCCTTTCCCCGCCCCAGGCCGAAGAGCCCTCGGGACCACCTGCTCCAGGGGGACCACGTAGACCGAGGGGCTCCCCCCCTCGTCGTCCACCGGCCAGAGGCACGGAGGCTCCGCCTCCGAGAACCTCACCTCCAGCCTCTCCGGCGCCAATGCCGCTGGGAGAGGCGAGAGGAGCGCCACTCGAACTGGCGACGAGGACCCCGCCCCGCCGATAACAACCTCCTTCCCCCGGGCCTCGACGGGGGCCTCCGGGGGCGGAGGCGTCGCCTCTGCCCAGGGCGCCGCCCGGGCATGTTCGGCTCCGGGAGCCGCGTCCCGGGCCCTCACCGGCGTCGTCGCCTGGGTCGTCGTCGGGGCGGGGGTCTTCTGGACCCGGGGCCTTTTGGACCCGGGCCCTTTTGGGCTCCGAGCCCCCTGCCGCATCCTTCCCCCGCTTATGAGACCCGGGGGTGGGAAGGGGCTTCCTCTCCGGAAGCCTGAGCCCGTAGGCCTCGGCCACCAGGTTCCGGGGAGGCCCCTCCCCCACGAGGCGCACGATGCGCTCGTGTTCGTCAGCAAAGTACCTCCCCAGGAGGTGCTCCGCCTTGTCCTTCGCCGCCGGATACGGGCGCACTGCAAGAGGTAAAGAGTTAGTCGATTTTCATAAAAAACTGCAAGTACAAAAATGCAGGGGACTTACGCCGCGTCACCGGCTTGACCGGAGGCCGCTGCTCCGGGCCCATGCCGATCCCCCTTCCCCCGCGTGAGAAGGGGGAAAGCCGCAGGAGCGCCAGCTCCTCCGCGGCGTCCCGCATCGAGCGGGCCTTCTTCGTCAGCACCACCTTCCCGAGGAGCTCGAACTCCTCGTCCGTCCACACCGGCGGCTTCGGTGCGGATGACCGGCTGTAGGTGGGAGGCTCCGGGGCGTAGACCACCGCCTCGTCCCGAACCCGGAGGTAGAACCACCTCCGGAGCCATTCCCCCCAGTGGTCCCGGGAGGCCGCCGCCGGGTAGTCCGCCACCCGGGAGGGCAGCATTTGGACCATCACCGAGCCAAAGGGGGACTTCGGTCCTCCCTTCACCAGGTGGGAGCTCCGCGCTGCCGGTTCATAGAAGTACCGGAAGGCGCGGAGGGTGGGCTCCCGCCCGGTCGCTGTCTCATAGAGCCATATAAAAAGGCCCATACGGACGAGCGCGTTCGGGGTGAGGTGGTTGAGAGCCAGCCCGTACTCTTTGAGAAACTCCCGGAGCATCGGATGCACCGGGAGCCGGAGCCCCGCCTCGAGGAAGGCCTCGAAGGCCACGACCTCTCCGGGCCTTGGGCGGGGGGCTCCGTCCTTCTTCAGGGGGACCCGGATGTCCCCCTCTCCAACGACGCCCTTCTCGACCAGGGACTCCGCGTCCGAGACCGAGAACTCCGAGGCCCAGAGGAAATCCACAGGGATTTCCTCCGGGGGCACCTCCGTGGTCTTCACTCGACCTTTGGGCGCCATTAGGTCAGTTCTTTCTTTTTCCGGTGGCTAACTTTTCAGGAGGTTGACTAAAGCTCCCGGACGCTCGTTACCGGAGGAAGCTACCGGAAATGCTACCGGGAGAGCGCTACCGGGAGAGCTGAAGCTGCAGTTGGAAAATTTGGAATGAGCTACCGGGGCCCCCTAAGGCCCTATTTATAGAGGCTGGCCGCGATCCAGATGCGCGCCACGTGGCCCCCTCGGAGCAATCTGGACCACTGAAATTCAAACCGTGCGCGGGAAACGAAGGGACAGGCGCGTAAATCGAGACACCGATTCAAACCGCGCGTGCATTTATTGCGAAAACGGCGCGGCCATAAAGCGCCCGGCACAGAAACCGAAGCGTCGCCGGGGCTCTGGCAATTTTCGTCCGGAGGTTTCGTCCGGAGATCTCCCCGGTAACGTAACCATTCCCTCCGGGGGCTCAAGCTTCGTCCCCAGAGGGAATGGGGGGCTGCTGTTGGGGGAAATCTCCATGCGGCCAACTCCAGGTAAGTTCATGATTGCCTGGGGACAGTGGCCCCCTTTTAGGCTCCCGGGATCGTGCCTCCGGGGCATGTCCCGGGCGCTGCCATTGGCCCGGGGACAGTGGCCTCCGGTGCCTGCCCCGGGCGCCGCCTTTTAGGCTCCCGGGACCGTGCCTCCGGGCCATGTCCCGGGCGCCGCCATTTGGCCCTCGGGACCTTGCCCCCCGGGCTGGTCCCGGCGCCGCCATTTGCCCGGGGACAGTGGCCTCCGGTGCCTGCCCCGGGCGCCGCCATTTGGCCCCCGGGACCTTGCCCCCCGGGCGGGTCCCGGGCGCCGCCATTCGCCCGGGGACAGTGGCCTCCGTTGCCTGCCCCGGGCGCCGCCTTTTAGGCTCTCGGGACCGTGCCCCCCGGGTTGGTCCCGGGCGCCGCCATTTGCCCGGGGAGAGTGGCCTCCGGTGCCTGCCCCGGGCGCCGCCATTCGACCGGAGACAGTGGCCTCCGTTGCCTGCCCCGGGCGCCGCCTTTTACCCGGGGACAGTGGCCTCCGGTGCCTGCCCCGGGCGCCGACTTTTGGGCTCCCGGGACCCTGCCCTCCGGGAAGGGTCCCGGACGTCATCGCCCTTCTAAAAGGTAAAATCCCTGTTTGTTTATCACGTGCAGGTCACGCGAGGGACGCCTCGGGAATCAGCGACCACCTGTCAAGCATCCAAGACGTTTGACCGGAAGAAGGACGGTCCTACCCTTCAATCCGACGAAGGCTTCCGGGGTAGTTTAGGCTTTTTGCTTCTTTTTGAGGCTATAAATAGCCCTTGTACCCCTCTGTTGTAAAGGATCAGCTCATTATTATTTGGAATAGCTAAACTCACAGACGTGCTCCGGAAGCCTCTCCCCCGGAGAGAGCCTCCCCAGCCGACTCCGGTCGGAAGCGCGTCGACAGGACTAGGGCCCCCACCGGGACCCGAACCTGTATAAATCCTCGTGTCATTTCTTGTGTTTGTCCGGCGGGGGAGGACCGGTCGCCCGGTCAACCCGCGCTGCGTAATCTCCGCTAGGATTGTCTTCGAAACCTGCCGGGGTATTCTTAATACCACGACAAGCGGCATCCTCCCGGGGGAGCTCCACCGAAGGCTCTCCCGGTGCTGCCCCTCTTCCGCCGACGAGCTCTTCAACGTACTCAAAAAGTACGCTCGGGCGGAGGAAGACGACATCTGGAAGAAGACCTAGGGGGCTCCCGCCCCCGTCAACCGGGGGGCCAGGGATCCCCCCAAACGCCCCAGACAGGGGGGCCGTAGCGAGCCACGGCCTCGGGACACCTTTGTCCTTGAGGGCGGAGGCAGCTCGCGCGACCCCCCGAGGGGCAACCGCCCCTTCCCCAAACCGAAGGGCCATGGGGGAGGACAGTCTTCGCGCGGCCGGGAAGGCCCCGCAGGGAGAAGGCGGGAAGGACCGTGGTGCAGCTTCCACAGGTCCAGTACCCATGCTACCCGAGATTGTAGCCAGCTACTGCAGCACTTCGCGGAATTCCTTGACCAGCACGGGCAGGGGGGGGACTCCGGCCTCCTTGCCCCCTCTGCCGGCTGTTCCGGCCCTTCCCGCTCCCGCGGGGGGTCAACAGACGCAGGAGGGGGAGCCTTCAGAAGCTCTCCCCTTTCAAACTTCGCAGCGGCACATCAACGTCATCGTGGGAGGATCTGCCTCCGGGCGGGACTCTAAGCGCCAGTGTAAGGAGTACGCGCGCGAGGTCATGGTTGTGGGGGTGCTACACGCGTCCCCGCCACCTAAGTAGTCGGACGTCCCCCTCACCTTCACGGCAGAAGACGCGCGGGGGGTTCGCTTCCCTCACGACGACGCGCTCATTGTCTCCGCGACCATCTACAACTGCCATCTGGCCCGTATCCTGGTGGACGGCGGGAGCTCCGACGATGTCCTATTCCTGAAGGCCTTCAAAGAAATGCAAGTGGATGAGAAGCTCCTGCAGCCCGCTGCCGGGCCCCTGCAAGGCTTTGTCCCGGGGAAGGCGATCCACCCCGTGGGCATGGTAGATCTTCCAATGACCTTCGGCACCCCGGAGAACTACCGGACCGAGCTGGTCCGCTTCGACGTTGTGGACCTCCCCTCCTCCTACAACGCGATTATGGTGAGGACGACAATCAACCGGCTGGGGGCTGCCACCCATCAAAACTATCTCTGCATGAAGATCCCCGGGCCGCATGGTGTGATCAACGTCCGGGGAGACCAAGACATGGCCCGTGCTCTATACGAGCGCGCTACGGCCACAATCGGAAGTGTCAACCTCATAAAGACGCCCGGGGGGGAGGCTTCCCCCCCGGAACCAGACGCCGCTGCGCCACCGCCCGGGAGGCCCCTCCTCAAGCCACGACCGGAAGGGGGCCTCCGGAAGGTCCTACTGTCCCCGGGCGACGAAGACAAAACCGTCCGGGTCGGGGCGGAGCTCCCCGAGGAGCATGCAGCGCAACTTGTGGCTTTTCTGCGCGAAAACTCTGATGTTTTTGCGTGGAAGCCTTCGGACATGCGGGGCGTCGCCCGGGAGGTCATCGAGCACAAGCTTGCAGTGGCCCCCGGTCACCCCCCGGTCAAACAGAAGCTGCGGAAACTCTCCCTCGAGCGCCAAGAGGCAATCAAGGCGGAGATCACCCGGCTCTGAGAGGCGGGGTTCATTCGGGAGGTCTTGCACCCCGAGTGGCTCGCGAACCCCGTCCTCGTCAAGAAATCAACTTGCAGGTGGCGGATGTGCGTAGACTTCACCGACCTTAACCGTGCCTGCCCCAAAGACAACTTCCCGCTCCCGCGGATTGATCAGCTCGTCGACTCCACTGCGGGGTGCGAGCTCATGAGCTTCCTAGACGCCTACTCGGGCTACCATCAAGTCGGGATGGCGGAAGGGGACGAGGAAAAGACGAGTTTTATCACTCCCCTCGGAACCTTCTGCTACATCCATATGCCCTTCGGGCTCAAGAACGCAGGGGCAACCTTCCAGCGCCTCATGACGTTGGTTTTCAAAGAGCAAGTCGGCCGCAATGTTGAAGTCTACGTAGACGACGCGGTTGTCAAGAGTCCCCGCGCAGCCTCCCACATCGACGACCTGGCTGAAACCTTCCGCAACCTCCGCGCGTTCAGGCTCAAACTCAACCCGGAGAAGTGCGCCTTCGGGGTGCGCGGGGGGAAGCTCCTAGGTTTCCTCATGTCCCAGCGGGGCATTGAGGCAAACCCTGAGAAGATCCGGGCGTTCCTAGATATGCCCCCGCCGTGCTCCGTCAAGGATGTCCAGCGGCTCTCCGGCCGCCTAGCCGCACTCAGCTGCTTTGTCTCTCGGTCGGGGGAGCGGGGCCTCCAGTTCTTCAAGATCCTCCGAGGGCTCGAGGGGTTCCGCTGGACCCCTGAGGCCCAGGAGGCGTTCGACAACCTCAAGAAGTACCTCACGAGCCCTCCAATGCTCGTGAGTCCGTCTCTGGAAGAGCCCTTGCTCCTCTACCTCGCCGCGACCCCCGTCGCTGTCAGCGCGGTCTTGGTGAAGGAGCAAGGGGGGCAGCAGCGTCCCGTGTACTACGTGAGCGAGGCCCTCCAAGGGGCCAAAACTCGATACACAGAGATGGAGAAAATCTGCTACGCCCTCCTCATGGCGTCTCGGAAGCTTCGACATTACTTCCTGGGGCACCCCATCACCGTCCTGTCGTCCCTCCCCCTAGGGGAGGTACTGCGGAACAAAGAAGCCACCGGCCGGATCGGGAAGTGGGGGGCCGAGCTCGCCCCCTTCTCCCTGTCCCTTACCGGCCGCTCCGCCATCAAGTCGCAGGTCCTCGCCGACTTCGTCGCAGAGTGGACTCCCGCCTCTGGGTCCGGGGACGAAGATCTCCCTGTGCCGCCCCGACGCAGTGATCATTGGACCCTCATGTTTGATGGGTCGCTGTGTCTCGCCGGGGCTGGTGCGGGAGTAGTCCTCCGGAGCCCCGAGGGGAAGGAACTCGAGTACGCCGCGCGGCTCGAGTTCCCCACTACCAACAACGTCGCCGAATACAAGGCTTTGCTCCTCGGGATGCGCCTCGCGCGCTCCCTGGGGATCCGGCGCCTCCTAGTCAAGGGAGATTCTCAGCTCGTAGTTTGCCAAATGGACAAGTCTTACCTGTGCCCTGACGCAAACTTAAGTCTTTATTTGCAGGAAGTGCGAAAGATGGAGAGGCATTTCGACGGCCTCGAGGCCCGGCATATCCCGCGGAGGGACAATGACCGGGCCGACGCCCTGGCCCGGGCGGCAAGCGCCCAGGAATCGCTCCCCAAGGGGGCTTTCCTGGAAATCATCACGAAGCCCTCGATGGCCTCCCCGGACACGGGCGACGAGCCTCATGTCTCAGAGGTCGCCGAGCCTCATGTCTCGGAGGTCGCCGAGATCATCCGGACTCCGTCTTGGATGGACTCCCTCATCTCCTTCATCAAGGGGGAGGGGGACCCTCCTAATGAGACCGAGGCTAAACGCCTCCAGGCTAAAGCCCGGCCATATCTCCTGCTGGAGGGGAGGCTCTACAAGCGGGGGGCTTCCGCCCTCCTGCGCTGCCTCCCCCGGCCAGAGGGACTTCAACTTCTTGAAGACATCCACGCGGGGAGCTGTGGTTCTCACCTAGCCCCGCGTGCCATTGCGGCCAAGGCCCTCCGGCAGGGCTTCTACTGGCCCACGATCATGCGCGACGCGCGAGACCTTGTCTCCGCGTGCGAGGCATGCCAGAAGATGGCCAAAGGCTCGAATCTCCCCCCTATAGCGCTGTAGACAATCCCCATCACTTGGCCCTTCGTGCGCTGGGGGGTGGACCTCTTAGGGCCCTTCCCCCCAGCGCCCGGGGGATACAAGAATGCGGTAGTCGCAGTCGACTATTTTACAAAGTGGGTTGAGGCGTAGCCTTTGGCCAGCATCACGTCCCGGGCCGTTCAGCGGTTTTTCTGGAAAAACGACGTATGCGTTTTGGTGTCCCCCGGGAAATCACCGTGGACAACGGGACCCAATTCGACTCGGCTTATTTCTGGGAATTCTGCGAAGGCCTGGGGCTCGTCATCCACATCGCCTCAGTGGCCCATCCCCGGAGCAATGGGGCTGTCGAGAGGGTCAATGGCGTGATCCTACTGGGGTTGCGCCGGAGACTCGAGCAAACCGCTTCTAAGCGGGGTGCATGGGCGGAGGAGCTCCCTAGCATCCTCTGCTCCATGCGCACGACCCCATCCCGGGCGACGGGGCGTACTCCCTTCTCCCTGGTCTACGGGGCGGAGGCAGTCCTCCCCCCGGAGATCGGCTTCCGGTCACTGCGGGTCGAGCTCCTGGAGGGAGCCACGCCCGTAGCGTACCAGGCCAACGAGGCCAACCAGCGCCTGGAGATCGACCTCGTGGAGGAGGAACGCGACTGAGCGCTCCTCCGCCACGCCATCTACGAGCAAGAGATGGCGCGCGCGTACAATCAGCGCGTGCGCGAGAGGGCTTTCCCCCTTGGGGACCTCGTCCTCAAGCGTGTGACGGACCCCCAGGCCCAAGGTAAGCTCTCCCCCAAGTGGGAGGGCCCCTACAGGATCTCCGCGGTCCTGGGCTCGAGGGCCTACAAGCTCTCCAACCTTCAAGAGCAGGAGCTGAAGCACACGTGGAACTTGTGTTTACTTCGCAAGTTCTATGTTTAGCCTTACGGGCCTGTCCCCTCCCCCGGAGCGTTCACACCGGAGGGGGAGGAGGGACGCTGTATTTTCCTCCCCTTTCGCGGCTTCGCAGGGGGAGGCCCTGTACTTCATTTTATTAGCAATACATAGGTCTTGCTTTTCAAACTATCTCATCGCAGGTCTTTCTCATTACCGCCCCTGGCGGCGATGCCCTCCCCGCGAGGAAGCCCTCCCCACGAGGATGCCCTCCCCGTGAGGATGCCCTCTCCGCGAGGAAGTGGGCCAAGCCCAGCAAGTCCCTCCTATAGGACGGCTTACGATCAGCCCTCATGGACTGAGGGTGTAAGAGGCAACCCGGTCACAGTGGCCGTGGTAACGAGTCACTTTGGGAGACTAGTCCCCTGCCTAAACACTCAAGACCCGTCTTCGGGCACTTCCTCCTCCGGGAGTAGATGCTCTCCCCAGTGGGACGTCTAATGGCCTTCTTGGATCTATCTTCCTCCTTCGGGAGTCGACGTTATTCCCGGCTCCCCGTTTTCATGGCGACCGGATGATCGGCCCCTTGCGGCCTGATTGGATCTATCTTCCTCCTCCGGGAGTCGACGTTATCCCCGACTCCCCGTTCTCACGGCGACCGGACGATTGGTCCCCGACGACCTTATTCCCGGCTCCCCGTTCTCACGGCGACCGGATGAATGCCTCCCGGAGACCCTATTCCCGGCTCCCCGTCTTCACGGCGACCGGACGATTGTCTCCCGAAGAAGTCACGGATTTCTCGGACATTTTCTTCCCCGAAGACCCTATTCCCGGCTCCCCGTTCTCACGGTGACCGGATGATTGTCTCCGAGGAAGCTCACCTCCGGAAATCTCATCGGGTTTTCTTGGACGTTTCTTCCACATGAGGCCTTATTCCCGGCTCCCCGTTCTTACGGCAACCGGACGATTGTCTCCCGGAAGGTCTTCTCCTTGAAAACCTCGTTTTAAAATTTTCTAACTTAGAAAATTTCCTATGCTACAGGTGACTTCCATCCCGGGGGCCTTGTTACCCCCCCAGCGCGCGGAGCTATTCTCCGGCCCGCTGTGGGCGGGGGGATAAGGAACCCCCGGGTGTCGACCGCACCGCCCACGAGCAAACTTAGCTCATCCTTGTTAAGATGAGTCGTCCGGACCATCCAAGAAGAAGAAAATAAAGAGACAACGAAAGAAGAAGCAACAACACAGCTTTATTGATTGTCAAACCCGGAGGACATCTTCCCCCTCCGGTGGGCTTCGGAAACGGTACAACCCGGGTTCTAACCCGGGGGATTCTCTACGCCCTAAGGCTCCTACGCCTAATACTCCCGGAGGCTCTCCGCTAGCTCCCGGGTCAAGTCCCGGTACAATGCCCGTACGCCGAGCGTCCCGGAGCACATCTTCAGGCCAGAACTCGTATCCCGCCGGTGGAAGTATCCGGAGGGGAGGTACCATTCGGAACCCCGGTCGCGGAGGGGACAATTCGGCGCGATGATTGTCAAAGTTGTCCAAGTGCCACTCCGGACGCCACCTCAACCGGACCGGCTCCTGGACGCTGTCCCCGCCGCAATTCCCGGAGACAAGGCTTAGCAAGATTAAAGCCGCTTGGGCGTCCCCCGGGGAGCCCCTCCCGGGAACCCTGGTAACAACATTCAATTCAAAGACTTAGAAAAAATTCTAACTCCATTGCATTCAAAATGTTTTTGTACAAGTGTCCGGGGCTTCTTCTACGAAGCTACCGGGATCAAAATCCTAAGAAAACAAAAAAAGGGCCCTAGCTAAGACCCGGGGGGAGGCTCATACATGTTCGTTGGCGTCCTCCCCTGTCGCGCCCCGAGACTGGGACTACGACTACTCCTGTAGAGACCTAGCTCGCTGCAGCTAGTCCCATATATGCATAGCATACACATACCCTTGACGTCCCAGGATAAGTCAAGCACAGGAGTATATTCACATTGCAACAGAGTAACTTACAAAATATTAAGCAGTGTGGCCTGCTGGCCTTAATATTACATAAAGAGGATTACAATGCCTACAAGGCATTCAGGGTTTAGCAAAATATTTAACTACGCAGCAGAAGATAGGTGACCCACCCACAAAAGAGAAGTGGACAGCAGAACAACACACATCAGGGAAATGACGGGACTGACGCTCCTCCTTCTGGATCCAATAAGTTCTCCACGCCTTCATCTTGATTGTTGATCGCTCCGTCTATTGATTTGTAGGTTGCAAGAGTGAGTACTTACGTACTCAGCAAGTCATAGGTAAGAGTAGATACATATAGTAGTGATGACATGAACCTAGACTAGTCAAGAATTATGGATATTTGTAAAATAATCTTTTCCTTTCTCATCTCATCTTATGGCAGCACTTTTTATAATATAACATCATCAATCATGTTCACTAGATTATAGCACTACCGCGACACGTCGACACACGACAACCCACGGCAGCACTCCTTATCATGACAACACATGTCATTTGGGTAATCTTGATTAAACATATTTTATTTAGAAAATAGTACTTGTGTCACACCCCGTGGATTTAATCCACCGCAGCAGACTCCTATAAACCCGGGAGCTCGGAGTATTTGAATACGTTTTTAACTCTGCAAAGAGGTACCAATTTACCCGCAAGATATTCCACTTTCAAACCTTTCCTATCATAACAAAATGATTGGACCCCTGACTCACTTCATATTGTGAGCGGCAAGGTGGAAATAACAAGAACTTTTGTTATGTATCACTTACAATTCACCCCCGACCCTGTGGCTCTCCGCGAAACACAGTTGTGGTAGGCTGTATCATAACCTCCACCCCACCTCATTTTCCCATTACTGGGTCAAATATCAGATCACCTTCAGTGATAGTGGGAGTCAGCCTCCAAGTCAATCATCACAACACAACTCATGCAGGGGTTTCATGTACGATCCACATAAGTACTTGTTCAGGCCTGTCCCATACCAGGCTTGCGGTTAGCACGTTGTTCATGCCACTAGACGCACAACACAAGGTTCTAGTCCTTATATGCCAGCGACCAGACCATCCACAACCCTGCACCTTCAGTGCCTGCATTCCTTTGCAGTCTAGCACCTCCAGTGCTACAGCCATCCACACCATTTTTCTGGTCACGGCTAAGGGTTTTATTTCATGAATATAAGTATATACATACATAAAATAGTTCATGGCTCAAAACTTGTTTATTTCACATTTCACAGATAACCAGTCTAGTACTGCCAATTCATAAATCAATCATTCTCAATCTTTCACATGCAATATTGCCTATATTCAAGGTTATGTTTTAGCAACATTTAAAATATAGGTTCAAGATGACCAAGGATATGACTTGCCTTCCGCGTCGTAAGAAACAGCAGTTGATGACGGGTCAACAGCGAAGTCCTCGAACTTGATTTCTGGATCTGCTCGGCGACAAACAAACAATACACACAAATATTACTTATATATTAAGATGTTTTAGGATCTATATGCAGATATGCTTAACAAGAGTGACTGAACGATATTGGAGATAATTGAGATTGCGAGCTGAACTGAGTTGAGATCTAGGGTTTCAAAGGATTGGCTAAGAATGGGTGGTAGATGCTCTTAGGATTTCAAGGTTACAATAAGAACATCAGTTTTGTGGCTGGTTTGATCAAAAACAGCGAATGTCAGCGGATTGACATTCGGATCAAGATTCTGACATAACTTCAGGGAAAGCTAGAGAGCTTATCTCAAGTTATGATAGTAGAAGAAAATGTAGATCATAACTCTACAAATTCAGTGGACAAAGTGGCTTTCAAAATGCAAAATCAGAAGTGGGTACACAAGGCCAATGCCATTGGCTGGCATGCACTGAGACAGTGTCAAAAATTAGGGTTTAGCGGCAAATATAATTCAAGGGCTCAAATCAAGTTGTGATAGAAGAAGAAAATGTTGATCACAACCTCAGGAGTCTAAGGGACAAAGTTATGCCCAAAATGCACATCTGGAAGGAAGTGAAAAGGGCTAATGCCACTGACTGACATAGTCTGGCATTGATCTTGACATGGCCAGAAACTAGGGCTTGGCATAACTTTTGATCTAGAGCTCCAAATAATGCACCACTTTGTCTGGGAGGTAGGCAATGATAACAGGAACAAATCATTCAACAGGATCTATGGCAGAAAATGGCTAGAAGGTGATGAAATTCAGTGATGAACTGAGGTGAACTAGTTGCACTGGAGCAGTTCTGGACAAGATTTTGGCATGGCTATAACTTGAATTCTGGGCAGTTTCAGAGATCGAGCTAGAAGGCAAAAATGTTTAGGAGGTTGAGGCACACTTGAATGACAAAGTGGATGAAGCTGAAACTGCCAGGAATAGGTTTTCCGGTGATCAACGCCGGAGAAGAAACACTGCCATTTGGGGCTTTTCGATTTAGACCGAATGAACTTGATTCCAAGCTTGGGAAGTGAAAGAGAGATAAGAGGAATCTACCTGCACGATCAATTTGGCCGGAGGATGGCCGGAGAAGCCTGGCGACGATCGCCGGTTTCTGGAGAAGCTCAAAATTGGGGAAAGCTTCGATTGAAGCTCAATCGGGAGATCTTGATGCATAGGCTTGCTGGAAACGGCTCACTGATCAACTTCTTCCACAGGATCGAAAGCTAATTCGAGGTAATTTGGCCTGCATTGCCGGAACAGGGCAATCTTCGAGTTTCAGCAAATTCCGGTGATCGCCGGCGATAGGAGGCAAGGAAATCCAATTAAGTGATACAGCACGATGAGAGAGATAAGGGGAACTCACTGGTGCTGTTAATTTGGCAGGAGATGCTGCGGTTGAGGCTGTCACCGTGAGGCCTCGAGCTGGTCTCGCCGGAGAAGAAGACTAAGACAGAAAATCTGAGGCTTTGCTGGTTCCAAGTGAGGTGTGAAGGAGCTACTGAGTACAGGGATGCTCAAATAGGCAGGCGAAGCTGCAAGGGGGAACAGCGAAGTAATTGGCTGCTGTGATGAGATGGAGATGGGTTGCGTGCTGAGCATCAGCGGCGAAGACACAGCATTAACCGGTGATGCGACGGCGACAACGGCTCTGCAGTTGATCATCATGTAAGTTCATCGGGACATGGCAAGCTGGAGCAAGCGGTGGCGACAACATTGGCCCGGCAAGGCAACGTGGCAGTGAATTGCTGACAAAAGGCTGCTGGTCGCGCGCGGGAGCAGGCGCTGGTCGTCGACGTTGCAGTGGCTCTGCCACGACACGGCTGGAGCGAGGACACGTGCGCACCGGCATGCACGGTCACAAGTGCGGCGAAGCCTCGCCGGCGACGAGCAGCCACGGCGCACAAGTACAGCAACTCTGGTCGTGAGCACAGCAAACGGCCTGGTCGAATTTGGGCTTGATTGCAATTTCCAATTCTTGATTTGGACTGAACTGTAAATCTGGAGATTTGGAAGGTTTGATCTGATTTTGATTCTGCTGTTTTGGTATACTTAATTCCACAAATGATTTGGCACAGATTGAAGATAAAATTTGAGACATTTGGATGTCTTTTGATATGAACTGAAAACATAGTAGATTAGGGTAAAATAAGTCTGAATCTTATTGATCTCGAATTCTGGGATTTAGGGTTTGATTTTGAGATACTCATAAAAGAAGAATTTGTATTGAAAAGCATTTGGGAGGTGTTCCCTGAATCAGATTTGAATTTGGAGATGATTTGCAACATTTTGCCTTTTCTGGCTTTTAGAAAATCTGGAAAAAGGACTGATCTGCGATACTCTTGGATTGATTTGCGAAAAAGGTTCAGATGGTGAAATCTGGCTGCCAACTTTTTGGATTAAGGTATTGGCATACCCTTGATCATAATCCAGGAATAATCTGGTCTGAACTTGGCTAAGATTTTGATTAAATCTGAATTTCTGAAACTTAGGGTAAAAGGTAATAACAGATATTCTGTTTTCGAAAACAGAAAAGAGTTGATAATTCTGGAAGTTAGGGATAGAATTGAATCTGGGTTCTGAATGCTTTTAGGTTTAGGATAACTGATAGATCAAATCTGGCAAGTCAGATCTTGACTTGGGGTCACAGGATAGATTTGAAGATTTTAGGTTAGAACAGAATAAAGCTGAGGCTGATTTGGCTGATCTAGAAGAGACATATGCATACATGATTTTTAAGAAAGAAACTTTTCACCCCAAAACTCAGGATGTTACATCCCCCCGGGGGGCTTCTTCCAAGACCGGGGCTGGGACGTCCCCCGCCGGAGGCGCCGGAGCCGGGAATCTCGCCCGGATGATGTCGCGCCCCGAAACTGGGACTACGACTACTCCTGTAGAGACCTAGCTCGCTGCAGCTAGTCCCATATATGCATAGCATACACATACCCTTGACTTCCCAGGATAAGTCAAGCACAGGAGTATATCACATTGCAACAGAGTAACTTACAAAATAGTTAAGCAGTGTGGCCTGCGGGCCTTGATATTACATAAGAAGATTACAATGCCTTCACGGCATACCTGGTTTAGCAAAATAACATCTACACAGCAGAAGATAGGTGACCCACCCACAAAGAGAAGTGGACGGCAGAACAACACACATCAGGGCTCTGGCGGAACTGACGCTCCTCCTTCTGGATCCAAGAAGTTCTTCACGCCTTCATCTTGATTGTTGATCTCTCCGTCTATTGATTTGTAGGTTGCAAGGGTGAGCACTTACGTACTCAGCAAGTCATAGGTAAGAGTAGATACATATAGTAGTGATGATATGAACCTAGACTAGTCAAGAATTATGGATGTTTATAAAATAATCTTTTACTTTCATACCACATCTCATGGCAGCACCTTTCATAATATAACATCATCATTCATGTTCACTAGATTATAGCACTACCGCGACACGTCGACACACGACAGCCCACGGTAGCACTCCTTACCATGACAACACATGTCATTTGGGTAATCTTGATTTGACATATTTTATTCAGAAAATAGTACTTGTGTCACACCCCGTGGATTTAATCCACCGCAGCAGACTCCTATAAACCCGAGAGCTCAGAGTATTCGAATACGTTTTTAACTCTGCAGAGAGGTACTAATTTACCCGCAAGATATTCCACTTTCAAGCCCATCCTATCAAAATGATTAGACCCCTCCTCACAACCATGTGTGAGTGGCAAGGTGGAGATAACAAGAACTTTTGTTATGTCTCACTCACAATTCACCCCTGACCCTGTGGCTCTCTGCGAGACACAGTTGTGGTAGGCTGTATCATAACCTCCACCCCTTCATATGTTTCCATTACTGGATCAACGTGCGAGATCACCTTCAGTGATATGTGTGGGAGCCGTACTCCGTGTTTATCGTGCATCACTACACAAGTCCAGCAGGGGTGTCATGTGCGATCCACATAATTACTTGTTCAGGCCTGTCCCATACCAGGCTTGCGGTTAGCACGCTGTTCATGCCACTAGACGCACAACACAAGGTTCTAGTCCTTATATGCCAGTGACCAGACCATCCACAACCCTGCACCTTCAGTGCCTGCATTCCTTCGCAGTTTAGCACCTCCAGTGCTACAGCCATTCCACACCATTTTTCTGGTCACGGCTAGGGGTTTGATTTCATGAATATAAATGTATACATACATATATAATAGTTCATGGCTCAAAACTTGTTTATTTCACATTTCACAGATAACCAGTCTAGTACTGCCAATTCATAAATCAACCATTCTCAATCTTTCTCATGTAGTATTATCTATATTCAAGGTTATGTTTTAGCAACGTTTAAAATATAGGTTCAAGATGACCAAGGATATGACTTGCCTTCCGCGTCGTAAGAAACAGCAATTGATGACGGATCAACAGTGAAGTCCTCGAACTTCGTTTCTGGTTCTGCTCGACGACAAACAACAATACACACAAATATTACTTAATATATTAAAATGATTTATGATCTATATGCAGATATGCTTTACAAGAGTGACTGAACGATACTGGAGATAAATGAGATTACAAGCTGAACTGAGTTGAGATCTAGGGTTTCAAGGAATTGGCTAAGGATGGGTGTTAGATGCTCTTAGGATCTCAAGGTTACAATAAGAACATCAGTTTTGTGGTTGGTTTGATCAAAAACAGCGCATGTCAGCAGATTGACATTCGGATCAAGAATCTGACATAACTTCAAGGAAAACTAGAGAGCTTATCTCAAGTTATGACAGTAGAAGAAAGTGTAGATTATAACTCTACAAATTCAGTGGACAAAGTGGTTTTCAAAATACACAATCAGAAGTGGGTAAACAAGGCCAATGCCATTGGCTGGCATGCACTAGGACAGTGTCAAAAACTAGGGTTTAGCGGAAAATATAATTCAAGGGCTCAAATCAAGTTGTGATAGAAGAAGAAAATGTAGATCACAACCTCAGGAATCTAAGGGACAAAGTTATGCCCAAAATTCACATCTGGAAGAGAGTGAAAAGGGTTAATGCCACTGACTGACATAGTCTGGCATTGATCTTGACATGGCCAGAAACTAGGGCTTGGCATAACTTTTGATCTAGGGCTCCAAATGATGCATCACTTTGTCTGGGAGGTAGGCAATGATAACAGGAACAAATCATTCAACAGGATCCAAAGCTGAAAATGGCTGGAAGATGATGAAATTCAAAGGAGAAGTGTGGTGGCGACACGGCACAGTGAAGCCACTAGTCAAAATCTTGGCATGGCTGTATCTTGAAATCTGGGCAGTTTCCGGGATCGAGCTAGAAGACAAATATGCTCAGGAGGTTGAAGCACACCTGAATGACAAAGTGGATGAAGCTGAAACGGCCAGGAATAGGTTTCCGGTGAACTGCGCCGGAGAAGATGGCATGAGATTTGGGGCTTTTTGATACAGGTCGAATGAACTCGATTCCAAGCTTGGAGAGTGAAAGAGAGGTAAGAGGAAGTCACCTGCACAATCAATTTGGCTGGAGAATGGCCGGAGAAGCCTGGCGACGATCGCCGGTTTCTGGAGAAGCTCAAAATTGGGGAAAACTTCGATTGAAGCTCAATCTGGAGGTATTGATGCATAGGCTTGCTGGAAATGAGTCACTGATTATTTTCTTCCACAGGATCGAGAGCTAATTCGAAGTAAATTGGCCTGCATTGCCGGAACAGGGTAATCGGGATTTCCGGTGATCGCCGGCGATAGGAGGCAAAGAAATCCAATTAAGTGATACAGCATGATGAGAGAGATAAGGGGAACTCACTGATACTGTTAATTTGGCAGGAGGTGCTGTGGAATGAGCTGGCACCGTGAAGCTTCTTGCTGGACTCGCCGGAGAAGACGACGACAGTGAAGCAGTTTGAGAATTTGGTTAAGTCCTGGTGATGAGGAAGTGACACAAGGCACTGGTGGCTTAAATAGACCGGAGGGCGAAGCTTGCAAGGTTGTAATAGCAATAAATTGGTGTCAATTGACATGAGTTGCCGAGCGCAGAAGCAACAACGGCGAGCGGCAACGCGACTGTGCACTGGCGAGGCAAAGCTGTGCTACATCGGGACTCATCAATGTCGGCCGGTGCAAGGCGGTGGCGACAAGGGCTGGTGAAGCAAGCAACGTGGCAAGAGGATGCTTACAATGGTTGCTGCTGGCCGCGCACAGGAGCGAGTGTTGTTCAATGGCACTGCCACGGCGTTGCCACGGCGAAGGCTAGGACACGGACACGTGCGCACAAGCATGCACGGTCACAAGCACGGCGAAACTTGGCCGGCGGCGAGCAACACGGCGCAAAGAAACCACGGCGAGGCTTCTGGTCGTGTACTGCAGCTGCTGGTCGAAATAGGGCCTGATTGCAATTTCCAATTCTTGATTTGGACTGAACTGTAAATCTGCTGATTTGGAAGGTTTGATCTTATTTTGATTGCACTGATTTGGCACAGATTGAAGATAAAATTTGAGACATTTGGATGATTTTTGATATGAACTGAAAATAGGGTATTTTAGGGTAATTGAAATCTGAATTTCAATTGATTTCGAATTCTGGAATTTAGGATTTGATTTTGAGATACTCATAAAAGAAGAATTTGTGTTGAAAAGCATTTGGGAGGTGTTCCTTGAATCATATTTGAATTTGGAGATGATTTGCAACATTTTGCCTTTTTAGGCTTTTGGAAAATCTGGAAAAAGGACTGATCTGCGATACTCTTGGACTGATTTGCGAAAAAGGTTTAGATGGTGAAATCTGGCTGCCAACTTTTTGGATTAAGGTATTGGCATACCCTTGATCATAATCCAAGAATAATCTGGTCTGAACTTGGCTAAGATTTTGATTAAATCTGGATTTCTGAAACTTAGGGTATTTAGGTGACAACAAATATTCTGTTTTCAAAAACAGAAAGGAGTTAATAAATCTGGAAGTTAGGGATAGAATTGAATCTGGGTTCTGAAGGCTTTTAGGTTTAGGATAACTGATAGATCAAATCTGGAAAGTCAGATCTTGACTTGGGGTCACAGGATAGATTTTGGAGATTTTAGGGCTAGAACAGAATAAAGCTGAGGCTGATTTGGTTGATCTAGAAGAGACATATGCATGCATGACTTTTAAGAAAGAAACTTTTCACCCCAAAACTCAGGATGTTACAGATGAGCTGTGACGAGGATTGACACCCGGGTCACTTCTAATAAACTTTTGGTTCAAGACAAGTTCGAACCAGACATGTATCTGGTGATGCGAACTCAAGCTATTCTGAGGGGCATCACCATGAGGTCGCAAGCTTTACGCGATCAGGTCGCGGGTTTCGTGCGATCATACCGACAGCCTTGTGCGGTCAGAAGTTCGTATGCTATACGCGAACTACACATTCGGGATATTGCGCGGTCAGCCAATATCCCGCGGTCAGAACATCTGCCGATCAGGATACTTGGGATCTATCTATTCGGTTGTCCATACAACAGGATATTCTAAGTATCCCGAAGATTCCTACACGTGGAGAATCAACCGTCAGAAGGTTAACACATACAGTTATCCATGAATAACACATGTTTAACCTGCATGGAGGTTAAGAGCAGTTCCAAAAAACCGCATCCAACCGTCCGTGCAACCAATTGATGCAGTTTCCTCCACATGGCACCCTTTCGAGCAGTACAAAAGGATGGCATGGAGCATCAATCAAGGGGGATGAAGAAAAGAGGGATCAAAAACATCAACCGAGAGATCGGAAGATCAAGAAACCCAAAATCATCCAAGTTAGCCAAGTCTACGGCCCACCTCATATAACATTTTAGTAAGCCTTCTTTGGCTTATCCTTATATACTTTTACAAGGAAAATCCTCGCCTGTGAGGACTTTTCCCTCCATTTTGTAAATCTTTTACCACACATAGTGAAATCTCAACAGGACATAGGGCTATTACTCCCACTATCGAGGGCCCGAACCTGTCTAAACTCTATGTGCTCCTGTTCACCATTGTTCAGCATACCTTCCCGGAGGGTCATCTTGAAAGGTCTCACAATTACAAATTCTGCATAAGTTCGGCTGAGGACTCCGAGTCCGAATCGTCGACAACTGGCGCCCACCGTGGGGCCTTTCTCAAGGCGTCCTAATTGAAATTCGGAGGTTCGCCAAAACATGGCTGGAGCATATGATTCCGAGAATGATTTCGATCTCGAGGATTATGCCCATATACCAATGCCTTCTCCAAGCGATCCTGTTCCGATGGAAGAGGTCGAAGGCCAGAATCTTCCACAGGTTGAATCATCTCCCCAAGTCATGTTAATCGACCAGGAGGAAACTGGCACAAGGTCAGAACCCGCAGAGGTTCTTAAGGTGCTAGATGATGAATCCGGCCCGTCATACGATCCCGCTGAGGGAAAATATGATGGTGACCCTGAAGTTAGCCCAGGAAGGTTCGACCCTGATAACCTCCACCGTCTCTTTGATTTCGAGTCCGACTCGGAACAAACTGAGATGTTCTCCCCATCGGCGACCTCTCTCCCTAGGCAGTTTGCTGCGTTGTCGGAAGAAACTCCCGATCAACAGGCTGCCAGGGAAGAACAAGATCGCAAACAGAAGGAGGAGCAAGATCTCGAGCAACAAAACAACGAACTACGCAGAACTGCCCTAGAGGCTCTTCAAGATGCGCAGGCTCGTTACGATGCTGCCCCGAGTTCTTCTCGACGGTCGCGTGGTCGTAGACGTGACCAGACTCCTTCCTTACCACCGGAGCATTTCCCAGTGGACGAAGAAACAATAACACCTGGTGCCCCTAGGAGAAGTACCCATGGTCGACTGCGATCTATCGCAGAAGTCATGCGCAATTTTCCTCCTACGGTCACGGATGCGCAGAGACCGGCCTTTTTAAGGATCCTGGCGGAAAGACTGGACGAGGTCGCATCCGAGGCGACCCCAACAGCCTCTTCCCGCTCAGTGACACATTCCCGTGAACGAGATGGTCCTCATTTTGGCTCTGGCCGGCGGAGTTACCCGCCGCCTGTACCGTCCCGACAGGACAAATACCGGCGAATGTAGGACTCTCGTAGTAGGGATCGATTTCCTGTTCACTCTCGTTTGGGACCCCGAGTAACCTCGCCATTAAGTGAGTTTGCTTGAAACCCAACCGAAAGTCGCAGGACGGTTCACGGTCCTTACGTTGGTTGCAAAGCTTTCTCACCTGGCCTACGAGCAGTTGTTTGGCCCGATAAGTTTCGACCAGGGGCCATTGAGAGGTTTGATGGAACTCAGAACCCATCCGAGTTCCTTCAGATCTATATTACTGCCATCCAAGCAGCAGGAGGCGATGACAAGGTCATGGCCAACTACCTGCCAACAGTCCTCGCAGGACCGGCTAGAACCTGGTTGTTCAATCAGCATGAGGGTTCCATTTACAATTGGGAAATGCTATGCGATGCCATCCTCAGCAATTTCCAAAACTGTTACCAAAAGCCGGGTAAAGAGGACGACTTGCACAGACTGCGACAAACTTCGACCGAAACACTTCGGCAGTTTGTTAAGAGGTTTGTCGGGGTAAGAAATACCATCCCGAACATATCTGATGGCTCCGTAATCAGGGCATTTAAGCATGCCGTTCGATACCGGAGATTCACTGAAGACTTGCTTATCCACCCTCCTCGATCAGTGGCCGATCTGTTCGATATGGCTGATCGGTACTCCGATGCAGCCGAGGCAGTCGAATGGAACCGAATGGTTGACAAGGGGGACCTACCGCCCCAACCAGGCTTCAAGGATGCCAGGAAAGAAGATTCAAGCAAAAAGCCGGAATCTTCACCGGGTGGGAAGTCAAAAAAGTCGAAGAGGAACCGCTCTGGACAGTACCGTGAGGTCGCAGTCGTGGAGAAACCACCTTCGACCAAAGGTAATAAGTCTTCTTTTAAAAGTAAAACTGCTTCTGGTGGCCGGATTCCGACCAGCCAGAAAAATCAACTAATCCGCAGGAGGGCAAGAGGTGGTGTCCACTCCACAACTCCGCAGGCCACGACCTCAAAAACTGCAGGAGTTGGTTGAAACAGCTGGATGATTTCTACCAAGGAGCTGGGCCAATGCCAACCTTACCGCCTAAAGAACAGGCGTGCGGGATTAGAGACGTCGACGGAGACGAAGCAATGGCTTACCAGGTACCTCAAAATCATGTTAATGTCATTTTTGGAGGTTCCTCCTCTTTCGTTTCCAAAAGGCAGTTTAAAACTTTTTGCCGAGAGGTTAACCAAACGGAGACATCCCTTGGCGAACCTCAATATCCCCGTTGGTCGGATATGCCTTTGACGTTCGATCGCGCTGACTGTCCTGTGGGGCTAACTCGACCATTGAGGCTACCTCTGGTTATTACCCCAATCATCAGTAACGCGAGAGTCGAAAGGGTCCTGATTGATGGGGGAAGTTCCCTTGATCTTTTATTGGTCAAGACTCTCGACGAGATGCAAATTCCTCGTTCGAAGATCAAGCCCATAATCCATCCATTTTATGGGATTATCCCAGGCCCCTCCATGATGCCATTGGGACAAGTGGTCCTCCCGGTCACTCTGGGAGAACCAGATAACTTCCGAACAGAATTGGTTACTTTCGATGTAATCGATTGTGATTCAGCTTATAATGCAATCTTTGGCAGGCCGACTCTTGCTAAGTTCATGATGGCAACGCACTATGCTTATCAGTGCGGGAAATTGCCTGGCCCCAAAGGTGTCATTTCGGTCAGAGGTAGTCGCAACGTGGCGCTCACGTGCGACCGGCTATCTTTGGAGATGGTCGATCAACTTCCCCTCCGGGATGCTCAGGTTGCCACCATTGCCACCGATGCGATCAGGGCTGCTCCTCGACCAGATGAAAAACTCAAACAAGTTCCTTTGTACCCAGATGACCCATCCAAGACAGTTCGGGTTGGGTCAGCCCTGGATGACAAATAGGAACTCGACCTCGTTGCTTTCCTCCGGGCTAACGCAGACGTGTTTGCGTGGAAACCGTCCGACATTCCCAATGTCCCAAGGGAAGTAATTGAGCACAGGTTAGCAATTCGACCTGGACAACGACCAATAAAGCAAAAGCTCGGGCGTTTTGCCACCGACCGACAGGAAGCCATCCGAGAAGAGTTAGACAAACTCTTACAAGCCGGGTTTATCTGCGAAGTGAATCACCCGGACTGGCTCGCCAATCCGGTCATGGTCCGCAAGTCAAATGGCAAGTGGCGCATGTGCGTCGACTACACTAGCCTCAACAGTGCCTGTCCGAAGGATGACTTTCCCCTTCCCCGCATCGACCAGCTGGTTGACTCCACTGCGGGTTGCGAACTGATGAGTTTTCTGGATGCTTACTCAGGATATCATCAAATTAGCATGGCAGAAGACGATGAAGAGAAAACTGCCTTCATCACCCCGTTCGGCACATACTGCTACGTCAGAATGCCGTTAGGTCTCAAGAACGCAGGTTCCACGTACCAGCGCTTGATGCAAAAGACCTTTCTTTCCCAGATAGGGCGTAATCTCGAAGCATATGTAGACGACTTGGTTGTAAAGAGCACCAAAAGATTGTCTCATTTGGACGATCTTGCTGAAACCTTCTGTAACTTGAATCGCTTTGGAATAAAATTGAACCCGGAGAAATGTTCTTTCGGGGTTTCTTCAGGGAAGCTTCTTGGTTTCCTTGTGTGTTCCAGGGGCATTGAGGTTAATCCTGAGAAAATCAGAGCTATTGAACAAATGAGGTCGCCCTCAACCATGAAGGATGTTCAACGCCTGGCTGGTCGCATGGCGGCTTTAAGTCGCTTTATATCGCGATTAGGCGAAAGGGGACTACCTTTCTTTAAAGCCTTGCGGAAACATCATAACTTCACGTGGTCCGACGAGGCCGAAAAAGCGTTTCAGGAGGTAAAAACATATCTGTCCAGTCCGCCAGTATTGGTGTCTCCTGAAAAGGAAGAACCATTACTTCTGTATTTGGCGGCCACCCCACACGCGGTCAGCGCAGTTCTGATCGCGGAAAGGGAAGGAGTACACAGACCCGTCTACTATGTGAGCGAAGTACTTCATGGTCCTAAGGAGCGCTACCCTGAGGTCCAGAAGATACTTTACGCGCTACTGATGGCTTCCCGTAAGCTACGACATTACTTTCAAGCACACAAGATCACAGTACCCTCCTCTTTTCCTTTAGGGGATATTGTCCGAAATCCAGAAAAATCTGGTCGAATCGCCAAATGGGCGGTCGAGTTCGGTGCCTTCGAGATCCATTTCACCCCTCGCACGGCGGTTAAGTCTCAGGTTTTGGCCGACTTTGTGGTCGAATGGACCAACCTTGAGCCACCTGTGCAGTTGGCAAAGGAACTAGAGTGCCCCGATTATTGGACAATGTACTTTGACGGCTCCCGTAGTTTTCAACACTCGGGGGCTGGAATAGTCTTAGTTACGCCCCAGGGCGAACAGCTTAAGTATGTCATTCAACTACACTTTGTTGCAACCAACAACGCAGCAGAGTATGAAGGTCTTCTTGCAGGGCTCCGGGCAGCAAAATTCCTCGGAGTCCGTCGATTAGTGGTGAGGGGGGACTCACAACTAGTCGTAAACCAGGTAAACAAGGAGTACAGCACCTCCGATGAGACAATGGCTCATTACCTGGGGGAAGTGAGGAGATTGGAAAAACACTTCAGTCACTTCGAAGTCCAATACATCCCGCGAAAGGACAATATTCTCGCAGACCAATTATCCAAAATTGGATCCTCACGCTCATCCGCTCCGGCAGGAGTGTTCATTGAACACTTGGACCATCCTTCGATCATGACTTCGGTCGAGGATGATCCGGCAATAGCCTTCGTTGCCAACCTCGGTCAGGAACATGATTGGACTCATCCATTGAGGGTCTATCTTGAACATGGGACCCTACCCGAGGACGAAACCAAAAGCGATCGGTTAATTCGAAAGGCGCGTCTGTACAAACTCATAGATGGGGTTATGTACAGAAAAGGTACTCAAGGAGTATTCATGCGCTGCATATCTCAGGAGGAAGGAAAATCCCTCTTGAAAGAAATACATGACGGTGTATGCGGTGCACACGCGTCATACCGAACACTGGTCGGAAAAGTTTTTCGACAGGGATTCTACTGGCCTACGGCACTCGATGATGCCAAGCTTATGGTCAAGATGTGTCCACAGTGTCAATTTCATGCAAGACAGGCTCATCAACCTGCTTATGCATTGCAAACTATTCCTCTCGCATGGCCCTTCGCGATCTGGGGAATGGACATCGTCGGTCCTATGCCACAAGCGGTCAATGGGTACAAGTTTCTGTTCGTAGCCATTGACACGTTCACAAAGTGGATTGAGGCCGAACCAGTGCGAAATATTACTGCATCAGCCGCACAAAAGTTCTTTCACAAGAATATTGTGGCACGATTTGGTGTTCCAAACCGTCTCATCACAGACAACGGTTCTCAGTTCGCTAGCGGTCTCTTCCTAGACTACTGCGATCAGATTGGGACCAAGGTGTGCTCTGCTTCTGTGGCACATCCACAAAGCAATGGTGCCGTAGAATGGGCCAATGGGCAAGTATTGCAAGGCATCAAAAAACGTATTTTTGATCGCCTCAAGACCCGCTCGGGGGCTTGGGCAGACGAGCTTTATACTGTTCTATGGGCACTACGGACTACCTCTAGTCGAGCCACCGGTGAGACACCCTTCCATTTGGTCTATGGGGCCGAGGCTGTGTTGCCTATGGAAGTTAGTATTGGATCTGTTCGCACGAATCAATTCGAACAGGTCAACCAATCCGAACAGCGATCGCAAGATCTCATCCTCCTGGAAGAACGGCGTGATCGCGCCCTGATCAAGTCCGCGGTATACTTGCAGGCTCTACGCAAGTATCACAGTAAAAAGGTGCGACCACGTGATCTCAACGTTGGCGACTTGGTTTTACGAAAAATTCAAGACCAGTCTAATCGCAACAAATTCTCCCCAAAATGGGAAGGCCCTTATACTGTTGTCTCAGTGCCGCGGCCAGGATCTGCGCGGTTAGCCATGGAGGATGGTCGGATTTTGTCCAATACTTGGAACATCGATCAACTTCGCAAGTTTTACGTGTAAGTACCACATCCCTTTTCCTGTTCAATTAGCATCTTTTCATAAAAAGCATGTCTCGTTTTCATACAATAAGTGTTTTCCTTTAAAGCCCAAATTATACAAATTCGACCTGGGGGCTGATCGCCGGCGGTTAGGTTATTACAGCATTTTTCAACCGGATTCGCTGGTCGATCTCATGATCACTTCCAGATAAGTCACTCCTAAATAAGCCGTTTCTCAATGCACACGGGACTATCTGGCTAGTCTTCGGTCATCTGGGTGGCTACCAGTTTGCAATAAGGTTAAAATGTTACTTTAATCTTGACCATCGGCTTGAAGCACATATCCCTGGTCATCATACTTATGTTTTCCCCTCTGCTTAAAATACTAAGGCTCCAGTATTCATAAACAGAGGCGGGGGCTAGAGGGATATACTTATAGTATGAAACTTATGATGTGAATATGCACTTTCTTTTTAAAAAAAAAATATATAGTTTTCCATACATTGCATTGTAATTACAATTGTTTGGTTACAAAAACAAGGATCATTCGATCCCCAGCTCAGTCAGGAGTCTATCTACTAGGGGCTTGACTTCCTCTATGACTGCATCGAGCAGCTCTTCACTCTCGACCTCAACCGGACCCACCAATGCGTTCAGATCTGCATCTAGGCCATGGTGAAGTCGAACCCGGCTGAGTACGGCTGCTGCGGCTGATCGAACCCTGGTTCTGATCGCCTCTTCGCGTCGCCGTGTATCTCCAGGGAGATACTCAAGCAGTGAATCCGCCTGGGCAGTAAGCAGCGATGTCCAGTCACTTATGCTGAGGTTGTCTTGCCTCAGTTCTACCACATCGGTCTTCAAAAGATCAGCCACGGCCTTTAGTTTTTCGAAGATCCGGAGGCTCAGTTCTTTGATTGCCCGATCGGTGTGGCGAATCGAGGATTCAAGAATCTCCTTGTCTCGACTGAGCTGCATAATTCGACCTGCTTGCGCTGTATAGAGAGAAGAGATTATTTGCATATTATGGATTCAAGTCTTCCTAATCAGGAATCGACTTACCAGCATTCTCTGATCGAAGTTTGTTGAGTTCAGTTTCTTGTTTCTTAAACATTGAAACTGAACCGGCCACCTCTTTCTTCAAAGATATAACATCTCTGCAGCAAAGTCAAGGCAGTCACAACCAAGATGCACCCATGCTAATCAAAGGGTAATGGTACTCACCTGCGCAAGCTGTCGCGTTCTTTTTGAATGGCTTCTGTACTAGCCATCACAACACGCGAATGGCTTATTAGCCAGGATAATCCCTGCAGTGCCAAAGAAGAAGATCAAAGGTGTCCTAAGTACAATTCAGGCACGAAAGCAGAGTTTTATTATGCCTTCATAAACTTTTGTAAAACAGCATCATTCAGTTCAGAGGGAATCCTCGCTAGAGCCTCCGAAGCGCTCACTACAGGGACAGTAGGTGGGAGTGCCGGCTGGACGCCACCCCCAGAGGCCACTGGTGGTGACCTGGTCCCTGTACTTGTTTCACCTCCCGCGGTCCGGGCGACTTCTTGAACCACGGGAGCAGAGCGCTCTTCATTAGAGGCTCCCTCATCAGCCCTAATTTCAACCTCCCCAGTGGCGGTTGAAGGGTTAGGCGCTGTCTTCTTTTGCCTAACAGGAAGAATGGGTCAGGCAGCTTTTATCTAAGATTACCGTCTCGGGTTCTCGCCTTCCTTATTGTAAACAAGGCAGCACCTCCCTGGAAATGTTCTGTTACGAGCACATTCCTAGGAAAAAAGATAAAAACACATAGAAAGGTCTTTACCTGGGCCACCGGACTAACTGGTGGGGCTGCATCCGAAGGCCTTGGCGACTCCAGAGTTGCTGGGACTGTCACAGCCGGCCTTTGTTCATCTACCTCCTCCTCTGTCCGCAGAGGAGGAGGATTTTCCTCCCTGGAACCCCCAGTGGTCCCAGGGGGAAGCTCTCCTCCCTGTATGTACATTAACTTGTCAAATGTGCAGAAAGACTCATAGAAGGAACGGTCGAAAAGATTCCTTACCTTCGTCCTCCCTTCGACCAGGGAAGCAGAGATAATTGACCCTGAAACCTCGGGGGCTTCAGGAATTGGAAGGTCACCTGCGACCACAAGATCTTCGGTGGTCGCAGGGTCAGCCACGGCCACCTCTTCGGCAGCTGTGGTCCCTACGGGACAGCTTGAGGCGTCACCAACAGGGGACTCCCCGGTCCTATTCCTTCTGATGACTAGAGGCACATCTTCTTCCTCTTCCTCCTCGCTCCCCTCTCCCTGTACGACGAAGAAGTGATTCCATGTCGCGCCTGAAAAAGAAGAAGGAACGCGATATCTTACCGCAGTCTTTCTTGCGGGACGAGGAATGCTTCGTGAAGACCCCTCCCCAGGGTTCAGCTTGGTCTTCTTGGGGGCAGGACTCTTTGTCCTGGGTCTCTGAGAGACCTTCTTCACATTCTTCGCCGTCGGCTTCCGCAGAGAGCCGACATTTTCGCTTGGGAAAGTCGCATCAGCAAACTTCCCTAGGAGCTGGTTCACAGTCCATTAAAATGGATTAGCGCTGGACACACACAAGACCTGCAGAACCAAAGCCGAACAAGGAAATTACCTTTCGGCGCTCCTGTCTGAGGTCATCACCGGCATGAATCAAGCTCTGCGGGCGAGGTGATCCCTTAGGGCCCTCTACATCAGCATTGTAGGCCCTAAGGAGGGAATTAGTTCGCCTCTCAATTTCGGCTGAGGGCAGAACTGTTCCCAAATTCAAGTCAGAAAACATAAATTTCAGAAATGACAAAGCACAGTGCTAAAAGGTTGAGTACCTTCATTGTAGTCCAGGGTTCCATCTGCCATGGACTTGATTTCCCAAGCAGGATGAGCCCTTTCGCGCAGGGGGCTCACTCGGTTCTTCACGAAGTCTCGGATGACATCCCTCGCTGTCAATCCTTGACCCATCAAGTGAAGAATCACCTCGGCGTGCTTCAGGTGCTCCACGCCCAGCGTCGGAGGAGCATCCAACTTGCTTGACTTCTCTGGCCGCGAGTTCTCAAACCATAAACTACTCTCGGACGGCGGAGAGCAGTAAAACCACCTCTGGTGCCACCCGTGCACCGAATCCCGCAGAGGTGGAGAGGGATATTCCTTCTTGTCCCTCAGCCGGAAGTAAATGCATCCGGCGGCATTGGTGCTCTTCGACCATGCCGAGAAGTAGAACCGTCGGAAGAGGTCCACGCTAGGATATACTCCGACGAAGGCCTCGCAAAGATGCTGAAACACCGCCAGAATCAGCATCGCATTTGGGTGGAGGTTGATCAGTTCCCACCCATAATGCTCGAGGATGTCTTTTAGGAACCGACTCTCAGGGAATCGGAACCCGCAGCGCAGATACTCCTCGAAGATTACCAACTCGCCCTCTCGGACGATTGGAGTTTCTTGGTCCTTTTCCGCAGGCCGCCAATTGATCAGCAGCCGCGATGGAAGGATCTCCTCTTTCTCCAACGCCACCAGAGTCTCCTCAGAATGGTGGTTGGATCTGCTCCAAGATGCCATTTTTTGAGGAAGATCGGTCGAAAAAGTCGATGATTTCGTGGAAGATGAAGGCGAGAAGATGAGGGTTTTGTGCGGCGGGAACTCTAAGGGTCTTTCGCGGCTGAATAGCTTCCTCAAGAAGCTACCTACTGCTTTTATAGACTCGAGGAGTCACGCTTCTGTGAGTAACGTTCCACTCAAGCGTCCTCTTAAATATTTTATTCATTTCCCATAATGGATATTCTCTGATAAACCCTTTAAAGCGTTTCGGGTATCGGATCTGAAATAAAAAGACTTCTTTATTTCGGAAGCTGAAAGGGTTAAAACTCGAGAAGTCTGCTAAGGCTTTTTGAGGATTATTTACCTTTCTTTTTACTTGAACATTTTTGTGGAAAATATCATGTAACTCAAATTTTGACGTACGGATATATTCTAACTGGGTTATGGTTTGGTTAAAACCATGTTATTTAACTTCGTTTCTGATCGAAGTAATGGTCTAACCGAACGTTCGACTCTAGTCGCAATTCAGTTCTAACCGCGGCCTTAAGTCTGATCGCGGCATCAGGGCAGGTCACGGTGATCTTTTAAAGTGCGATTCTAATCGTCAAACTGAAATTTCCTGTGTATGAATGGTCGCGGACTAAGCTTTTGGCCATAATTTCACACAGAAGGTATGAAGAATGTTCATATGAATAAAAGAAACTTTATTTATTACATTCTTTACATACAAAAGGGATACGGTCGATAAAAGCATCGACCTGTTCCGAAAGAAGTTTACAAAGTTCCCCAAGGGACATGTTGTTGTCAGTAGGATCTACACTGGCAACCCCCAGGGAACTAGCAACTACCCTAAGTCTATCTATATCGTCCCTAACAACAGACGCACTATTGTCCCTAATCAAGTCAGAGAGTTCTCGCTGCTGCTGAGCGAAGTCCCTCTCTCGACGGAAATGGTGCGCCTCTTCTCAGGATCGATCAAGGCATTCTGCTAAACACAGAATCTTCGAGGCCATCTCCTCGGTCTTCTTCTCCAGGGCATTCTTCTCTTCCAGAAGGGTCAGTCCGGAAGGAAGAGATGGAGCAGCAGAAGGCTGATCGCTGGAGCCTCCTACCTCCTGCATTTTGCAAAAGTTAGTCATACTAACTAAAATTATCAACAAAAAGGGAGAAGAATTGTTACCTGTCCCAGTGCATAACCCGTTGATACACCCATCTTGGGAGGAAGATCATCATATGGTGGAAGAGCAACCTTCCCATAAGAAGATTGTTTCGCCAACCCAATATGGCAATCATCTGATCGAGGGATAGTCACCGCTTGCCGACCAGGATGTCGATCACCCAAAAGGATGGGAGAATTGGACGTGATGGGATCTTTCTCTAAGGATAAAGGCCTAATTTGCCGAGAGGCATGAACGGGGAGGGTCAAAGGAACTGAAGGAAGAAAGAAACTCGCTACGTTCTTCACCTTTGTTCCACGGGAAGATCCTTCGTCAACCTTGGGTTTCTTCCTTAAGGGAGACAGGACTTCATTCGTTTGAGACCCTTGTTTGACAACTTCCTCTTCATCACTCTCAATCTCGATGATATCGTGATCTGCCATTGGGAGGAGTATGTGAAAAGGAAGAAGGCAGGATAACAAGAAAAAGACTTAGGCGTGAGAGGGAAATTGTAGATCCTTAGATGTCCAGGGGTCTGGTATTTATAGCCACCAGGGCGACGGTTCGCCTCCCAGACACCTCGGGTTTCGTTAAGACATTTACAATTTTACCTCGAGATAAAAACAATTCTACGGTGTTATCATTACCCGTCACGTAATGTCAGAACCCGTCTTGAAAAACCAACCGTTTTCACTTAGTGCGCCACTAAGTGGAGAAGTTAAAGGACCGGGTTAAAAATCCAATGCACGGTTTTTTAAATTTGAAATAAACACGTCTCTTCGTTTTCTTCGAATTTGGGGGCCAGCTGACGAGGATTGACACCCGGGTCACTTCTAATAAACTTTTGGTTCAAGACAAGTTCGAACCAGACATGTATCTGGTGATGCGAACTCAAGCTATTCTGAGGGGCATCACCATGAGGTCGCAAGCTTTACGCGATCAGGTCGCGGGTTTCGTGCGATCAGACCGACAGCCTTGTGCGGTCAGAAGTTCGTATGCTATACGTGAACTACACATTCGGGATATTGCGCGGTCAGCCAATATCCCGCAGTCAGAACATCTGCCGATCAGGATACTTGGGATCTATCTATTCAGTTGTCCATACAACAGGATATTCTAAGTATCCCGAAGATTCCTACACGTGGAGAATCAACCGTCAGAAGGTTAACACATACAGTTATCCATGAATAACACATGTTTAACCTGCGTGGAGGTTAAGAGCAGTTCCAAAAAACCGCATCCAACCGTCCGTGCAACCAATTGATGCAGTTTCCTCCACATGGCACCCTTTCGAGCAGTACAAAAAGATGGCATGGAGCATCAATCAAGGGGGATGAAGAAAAGAGGGATCAAAAACATCAACCGAGAGATCGGAAGATCAAGAAACCCAAAATCATCCAAGTTAGCCAAGTCTACGGCCCACCTCATATAGCATTTTAGTAAGCCTTCTTTGGCTTATCCTTATATACTTTTACAGGGAAAATCCTCGCCTATGAGGAATTTTCCCTCCATTTTGTAAATCTTTTACCACACTTAGTGAAATCTCAACAGGACGTAGGGCTATTACTCCCACTATCGAGGGCCCGAACCTGTCTAAACTCTCTGTGCTCCTGTTCACCATTGTTCAGCATACCTTCCCGGAGGGTCATCTTGAAAGGTCTCACAATTACAAATTCTGCATAAGTTCGGCTGAGGACTCCGAGTCCGAATCGTCGACAAGCCGGTCGTAGAATCCTCCGGCGAGCTGCTCGATCTCCCGGCGTGACGGCTCGAAGGAGTTCAGGAAGCTTCGGGGGATGCAGCCCCCAATCGCCCGGGCGCCGACCCCCCGGAACTCGACGAGCCCCGCAGCAGCCGCGACAACGGGGATCGCCCGGCCCCGCGCCCGAACGTCGACAGCCTCCGGGATGGCGGAGACCTGTGCGTTAAGAAAACACACAGCCTCCGCGAGGGTCGCCGGCGGCACCTCCTTGCTCCCGGAGCCCAGGCTTACGCCGAGGCTCTCGAGGGCCAAACGGACGGAGCGGCCCGCGTCCGCCACCGCCCGGACGCTCGAGCCCTCGGAAATATGAACCTGGGCCTGGACCCGAGTCAATTCCACGAGGGCTTCGTCGCATTCCAGGAGGGCCTCCTCGCGCTGCCCTACGGAAGCCGCGGCTCGGCCCTCCGCTTCCTTGAGCAGCCGGGCGACCCGCTGCTCAAGGCCCCAGGTAACAGCTGCCACCTACAAAATATATAGAGTTAGAAAAATCTCAAGTGCAGGAAATAAATAAAGACGTCAACGACTCGGGTTACCTGGGCCCCGAGGGACTGAAGCCCATGGAAACGCTCATGGAGCGTCCCCTCCGCGACGAAGGCCTGCACCTTCCGGGTGTGCAGGCCTTCCGCGTAGCGGGCGACTTCCCCCGCGGGAAATAGAGGGGCCTCTCTCCCGGCGCCGGCGTCGCTGCCGGTGGGGGGTCCCCGGACCTGCGAGTCCGGTAACGCGGCCGGCGTCACCGGCGTCTTCGTGGCCGAGGTCTCCTCTGAAGACGTGGCCGAGGAACTTTGGGCGGGGGTCCCTGCCTGGGGGGGGGATCATCAGACCTTTCCTCGCCCCGGGCCGAAAGGTCCTCGGGGCCTCCTCCTCCGGAGGAACCTCGTAGACCGAGGGGCTCCCCCCTCGTCCACCGGCCAAACCCGTGGAGGCGAGGCCTCCGCGAATCTCACCTCCAGCCTCTCCGGCTCCAAAGAAGCCGGAAGGGGCAGGAGGGGCTCCACCGAGAGTGGCGATGGGGCGTAGTTCGCCGAGTCGGACGCCACCCCGCCCGCGGCCGCCTCCTTCCCCCGGGCCTCGACGGGGCCCTTCGGGGGAGGAGGTGTTGCTCCCTTCCGAGCCGGTGCCCGGGCACGCTCGGTCCCGGGGGTCTCGCCCCGGGGCTTGGCCGGTGTCGCCGCCGACGTCGTCGACGTGCCGGGGGTCTTTTGGACCCTAGCCTTCTTGGGCTCCGAGCCCCCAACCGCTTCCTTCCCCCATTTGTGCGACCCGGGGGTGGGGAGAGGCTTCCTCTCCGGCAGCTTGAGCCCGTAGGCCGCCGCTACCAAGTTCTGGGGAGGACCTCCCCCACGAGGCGCACGACGCGCTCGTGCTCATCGGCGAAGTACCTCCCCAGGAGGTTCTCCGCCTTCTCCCGCGCCGCCGGGTACGGCCGGACTGCAAGAGGTAAAGAGTTAGTCAAATTTTCAAAAAATTGTAAGTATAATGCGGCAGGTTCCCGGAGCTTACGTCGCGTCACCGGCTTCACCGGGGACTGCTGCTCGGGCCCCATGCCGATCCCCCTCTTCCCGCCTGTGAAGGGGGAGATCCGGAGGAGAGCCATCTCCTCGGCGGCGTCCCGCATTGAGCGGGTCTTCTTGGAAAGGACCACCCGGCCGAGGAGCTCGAACTCCTCATCCGTCCACACCGGCGGCTTCAGTGCGGACGATCGGCTGTAGGTGGGGGGCTCCGGGGCGTACACCACCGCCTCGTCCCGGACCCGGAGGTAAAACCACCTCCGGACCCAGTCGCCCCAGTGGTCCCGGGAGGCCGCCGCCGGGTAGTCGGCCACCCGGGACGGCAGCATTTGGACCATCACCGAACCAAAGGGGGACTTGGGGCCCCCCTTCACCAGGTGGGAGCTCCGCGCCCCCTGTTCGTAGAAGTACCAGAAGGCGCGAAGGGTGGGCTCCCGCCCGGTCGCTGTCTCATAGAGCCAGATGAAAAGGCCCATCCTAACGAGCGCGTTCGGGGTGAGGTGGTTGAGTGCCACCCCGTACTCCTTCAGAAACTCCCGAAGCATGGGATGCACCGGGAGCCGGAGCCCCGCCTCCAGGAAGGCCTCGAAGGCCACGACCTCACCGGGACTGGGGCGGGGGGCTCCGTCTTTCTTCACGGGGACTCGGATGTCCCCGTCCGCTACGACACAGCGTTCGACCAAGGACTCGGCGTCCTCGGCCGTGAACTCCGACGCCCAGACGAAATCCGGAGGGATTTCCTCCGGGGGCACTTCCGTGGTCTTTGCTCGACCCTTGGGTGCCATGAGGTTAGTCTTCTTTTTTGTTCGGTGGCTAACCTTTCAGGAGGCTACTACTCAAACTTCCGGACGTCTGCTACCGGGAGCCAACTACCGGAAAAAGCTACCGGGAGAGCAAAAATCACTAAGGCTGAAAGTTTGGAATGAGCTTCCGGGCCCCCCAAGGCCCTTTTTATAGGGGCGGGAGGTGGTCTAGATGCACGCCACGTGGCACACGCGGAGCAATCTGTACCGTAGAAGTTCAAACTATGCGCGGGAAACGAAGGGACGAGCGCGTGAATCGAGGCGCCAGTTTGAACCGCGCGCGCATTTATGGTGAAACGGCGCGGCCTTAAGCACGGGGCACGGAAACCGAAGCGCCGCAGCTCCGGTGACTTGGCCCGGAGATCTTCCCGGTGACGTGTACCATACCCACCGGGGACTCGAGCATCGTCCCCGGCGTGCATGGGGGGCTGCTGTCGGGGGAAATCTCCGCGGGACCAAGTCCAGGTAAGTTGCGTCACGATTGCCCGGGTACCTGGCCTCCGGCGCCACCATTTGCCCGGGGACGTGGCCTCCGGCGCCTCCCCGGGCGCCGCCATTTGGCCCCCGGGACTTGGCCTCCAGGGCCTCCCCGGGCGCCGCCATTTGCCCGGGGACGTGGCCTCCGGCCCCTCCCCGGGCGCCGCCATTTGGCCCCCGGGACTTGGTCTCCGGCGCCGTCTCGTGCGCCACCTTTGGCCCGGGGACGTGGCCTCCAGCCCCTCCCCGTGCGTCGCCTTTTGGCCCCCGGGACCTGGCCTCCGGCACCATCCCGGGCGCCACCGTTTGCCCGGGGACCTGGCCTCCGGGGCCTCCCCAGGGTGCCGCCATGTGCCCGGGGACGTGGCCTCCGGCCCCTCCCCGGGCGCAGCCATTTGGCCCCCGGGACGTGGCCTCTAGGGCCTCCCCGGGCGCCGCCATTTGGCCCCCGGGACCTGGCCTCCGGCGCCGTCCCGGGCGCCGCCGTTTGCTCGGGGACCTGGCCTCCGGGACCTCCCCCGGGCGCCGCCATTTGGCCCCCGGGACCTGGCCTCCGGGGCCTCCCCGGGCGCCGCCATTTGCCCGGGGACGTGGCCTCCGGCCCCTCCCCGGGCGCCGCCATTTGGCCCCCGGGACCTGGCCTCCGGCGCCGTCCCGGGCACCGCCATTTGCCCGGGGATGTGGCCTCCGGCCCCTCCCCGGGCGCCGCCATTTGGCCCCCGGGACCTGGCCTCCGGCACCATCCCGGGCGCCGCCGTTTGGCCCCCGGGACTTGGCCTCCGGCGCCGTCCCGGGCCTCATCGCCCTCCTAAAGGTAAAGTCCCGAATTGTTTGTCACGTGCAGGTCACGCGAGGAGCACCTCGGGAACTAGCGACCACCTGTCAAGCATCCAAGGCGTTTGACCGGAAGAAGGACGGTCCTACCCTTCAATCCGACGGTGGCTTCCGGGGTAGTTTAGGTTTTTTTCTTCTTTTTGGGGCTATAAATAACCCTTGTACCCCTCTGTTGTAGAGGATCGGATCACTTTTATTGGAATAGCTAAACTCACAGACATGCTCCGGAACCCTCTCCCCCCTGAGAGAGCCTCCCCAGCTGACTCCGGTCAGGAGCGCGTCGACAGGACTAGGGCCCCCACAGGGACCCGAACCTGTATAAATCCCTGTGTCATTTCTTGTGCTTGTCCGGCGGGGGGGACCGGTCACCTGGTCAACCCGCGCCGCGTAATCTTCGCTAGGATCATTTTCAAAACCTGCCGGGGTATTTGCAATACCACGACAAGCTACAAAAGTGTTTTTGATGCATCTCTCTCTGAATTGGTTGGGAGGCTTTATTTTAGAACTTTGTCTGCAACTACAAGCTATTTCTGTCTTTTCTGTATTGCATCCAGACTAGTGATGATGCAATTGTGATTTCTAGGAAAATGTTGTGAAAGTTGAGTTCATTATTAATCTAATTGCAGTTGTGAGTAACATTGACTTATTGCCTGCTAAATTCTTTGTAAAGATTTGTGTGGTTGCGTCCCAGTAGTGAAGGAAGTAGTTTCAGTGTTCAAGTGAGCTTGGTCTATCTCTTTCTTTTATTTTTGTTCTAGTAATTGTTGGATTGAAGTTCTGGATTCCAAGTTCCATTGATCCTTGTTCATAAGTGTTCAAGAAGTAAAATGGGAAGCCTAGCTTTGACTCTGGTTATTTGCTTGTCTTGTGCTTGTTGTTGTTTAGTCAAAAGGGTGTCGGGTAATGGTTTGTGCTATCTCTATGTGCCTATTCATTGATACCATCGATGGATGTATTCGTCTTTTAGTTGTTTTCGCCTTTCTCTCGCGAGACCACTGAACAATACGGTTCTATTGCATGTATTCATGATGGCGGGTATAGACTTAGCATCGATCGATGCTCGCAGTGTGATCACCTCTATCTTTCTCTTTATTTCTTCCAACATTTCCTCCCTCTTTCTCTCGTCCGTTTTGGTTTTCCTATCCACCGATTTAGTCTAGTTTACGCGTTCTGCTTCTCTATTCCCTGAGGAAAGAACGATAGAATACTCGCCTTACTGCTCTGATCTTGTTCGCTTGCGAGACGGTCTAGGCCAGTATCAGCTATGCTCGGGGGCTGATTAATCATCTTATTGTAATGATTAAAGTGGATTCATTGACCGATCTCGTGGTCGCATTTACATAAGACATCTCTAGATAAGCCATTTCTTAACACATATGAGACTTAATAGCATGTTTCTGATCATTTAGGTGGCTGCCAGTTCGTAAAAGGCTTTGGCAGTTATACTAAAATGTTTATTCTTGCGACTTTACAAACTCTAGTTGAGATTTCTCTTTTTTAAGTTGTTTCTCAACGCATAAGAGACTCGCTAGTCATGGTCTTTGTTAGTCCATGTTTTCTATCCATAAATTACTACAATGTATTCTCATCAGTAGTAATCTCAAGAGGGGGCTAGGGGAATATAATTATAATATATTGTTGAGAGTTAAGTATGTTCTTTTTTATTTCCATCATGCATTTGCATTCTCTATTAGTTTTATGTGTTGGCAGTTTATAACAATAATTGATACATAGAGAGACAAAATTTCCTATTTTTCATTGTTAATTTCCCATATAAATTACAATGGCAAGGAGATTTTATATAAGCTTGAGGTTTTCTAATAATTTGTTGACCATGGGTTTAACCTCAGCCATGGTTGCACTCATTTGATCTTCATTATCAAACATTGCATCTTCCGTCGCTGGATTCAGTTCTAAATTCGGTCCATGGCGATGCCAAAGTTTGCAAAAGATAGAAGAGGCAGCAGCACCTATATCAGTCTTTATTGTTTCCTTATACCTCTTTGCAAACTCTGGGATATTTGCGATCAAAGATTCAGTTTGAGCTGCAACCAAATTGCAGGATTCCTCAAGAGATAAGTTATCCTTCTCAGGATCAACAATTGTTGCCTCGAGTGAATCTGCGACTTCCCTCAGCTTTGCGAGAGTGCCCATTCCAATGATGCTGCATCTGTTCATGGTTGTTTTGGAAATCATTCTTTTCTTTTTCTGAAACTTTTGCATCATTTTTTACCTTCTCCATTGTCTTCTGGTTGCGATTATGAAGCTTTTCGAGATCATGTCCTCGCCGGATACGTTTCTCTTCAAAATCGTATGTATTCACAATTACGCGTATAGACTTAGCATCGATCGATGGTCGCAGTGTGATCACCTCTCTCTTTCTCTTTATTTCTTCCAACATTTCCTCCCTCTTTCTCTCGTCCATTTTTGTTTTCCTATCCACCGATTTAGTCTAGTTTACGCGTTCTGCGTCTCTAGTCCCTGAGGAAAGAACAACAGAATACTCGCCTTACTGCTCCGATCTCATTCTCTTGCGAGACTGTCTAGGCCGGTATCAATTTTTGGCGCCGTTGCCGGGGAGTAGGTTGACTACGAGCGTGTTCAACTGACTAGATCTTTTATTTTTGTTTCTTTTTTATTTTTATTTGCATCTTTTTCCGCCCCTTTTTTCCTTCTTTGCTCTTTTATTTCTCACACCTCTTGTCCTTTTCTCGTTGATTGGTTGTTTTACATTGATTGAGGATATGGATGGTTGCCAATCTTTTTGTGATGCATGTGACAATCTCAGTGCTAAATTAGGTGATTTGGATCGTCAGATTGGATTATTTGCTCGTGTTGGTGCTGCTCCTATATGTTGTATTTGTGGTATACAAGGTCATTCGCCCACTGCTTGTCAGCATGGTCGAGCATCCACTATATATCATCCTGGATGGCCTGCATACCCAAATACACCGTACAGGAACAACCACCCTATTATCTCATCGGTTTCTACTAGTTATCTTTCGTAGGGTTTTAGGTACAGAGAGCAACCCCCATATACATCATATCAGCCTCCATACTCATCACATCAACAGTACTCACAGCAACCTCCTGCATACGAGGATACTTCTAGATTCGAGGCGATGTTGGAGGCATATTCAAAAAAACTGAACATCCACTACTACAGTAGTCCCCACAGTCGCCTCCCGAAGTTGAGGATACATCCAGACTTGAGGCACTGATGGAGGGCATGATTAAGCAGTCCGAGCGTCTCATGACCCAGAATTCAGAGGCCGTGGAATTATTGCAGGCTAAGATGTAGGGTGTGCGATCTTGCATAGATGAGTTCCGAGGATATCAAGATTCAGTCCACATCCTACCATCTCAAGTACCTACATTTGAGATCATCACACCTAGGTTGAGTGTCCCGGAGCCCACCCATGAAATCTATCCTAGAGACCCTCACGGAGAGACTACAGTATTGAGCAACGAGCTTCAACTCGATCTTGTTCCTTCGACGTCGCATCAATCATCTCTGCCTCCTATTGATCTGATCATATTTGCTGATGATGGCGAGCTTGTTTTCAAGACACCTCTGCGTCCGTTTGGACCGTTTTCTTTTGATGATCCATTGGCAACCGGACCAGAGATGGAGATTAGTTTTGATCTTGCGGATTGCCTGGACGATTCCTTGAGCCTCGAGATCGAGAGGGAGACATTCATATTTGCCGACGAGGGACTTCTTTCTAACGTAGGGGAGTTTGTTCATCTTGATCTACCAGATACAACCCCCGTTGAGGTTCATCCTACCCCAGACTTCACGCCATCTACTATTCAGGTAGACTTGAAACCCCTCTCGTATTATTCTGAGTTGTTTAGTTCTTACGAGGCTATTCATATCTCTTTGAGTTTTCATTCACCCTGTATCGACATATGCCATCCTCATGATATGTATTATCAGTCGATCTACGTGACATGATTTTCGTTAGCTGACTTTCTAGAGGGCCTTGTCCCTACCAGATACACGTGCTTGTTTGTTCTTGATCTTATTTGCAGGTTAGCACGTGTGGCTTCTCAACCATGAGCAGACTTGCTCCGAGTCGACATTCCCTGGGATCCTGGTGGATTCCCAGGCATGTTGCTTCTGACAGGAGGTGGACGTAGAGCTTCTACCACATCCCATACTTGCCTCTCCTCCACTCAAGCTTCAATGCTATATCCTTTGAGGCTCGAGCTTCCGACCTAAAAGAAACGCTTCTCGGGAGGCAGCCCGAGTGTTTTGTCTTTTTCCTTCTTTCTGTTATTTATTTTCCTTTGTTTTGTAGAATTTTTTTTAGTTTCTTTTGTTCTTCTGTTTTCCAGGCTGCTGCTATGTCTTCATCCATACATGTGTGTGGGACTTCGACATGCTTTACCATGATGACATTGACATCATCCATACCCAGTGAGCTGTCTCGGACCCCATGTGACTTATTTGTGCAAAAATTTACTTTGTGCTTCCACCTCATTCATTTTTATCACATCTTGTATGCATCGTGGACTATGCATCATTTAAGCTTGGGGGTATGGGAGTCCCATTGTCCTTCATTGTTTGCATTTTTGAGTCAATTTTTTTCAAAAATATGGATGAATTGATAGCATTTGTGATTCATGTGGCCATTCTTGTGTTTAAATTCTATATATGTGGTATGTTGAGTTGTATGACTATTGTGCTTATTCATGCTATGATTGTTTTATATCTAGCCTTGTGGGCTATGTTGTCTATTGATATGACCTGCTTTGTGTTTGAACTATTGTACCACAAGGTAATTCTAGAGAGGTCATGTCAAAATTTTCAAATAAATCATAGACTTGTGCACTTTATCGTAGATATTTGGCTTCTAAGAGCCCTTTGCACATTGTGTTGAGTTATATGCATGCATTAGTGGCTCGACGATCTATTGTAGGTTGAATTGTGATTAACCATCTTCTAATGGTATTAAAATTGCTTGCACTTAGTTTTGTTGTGGATATCGTGGAAATTTGAATGTTTATTGATATCTATATTGCCGCATTCTATCATGTATATTGAAATATCAATTGTTGAGCCTAATCTCTACACACATGCTTAGAACACGAGTCTCCTAAACAATCATTTAACCTATGTAGACCAAATTTGAAAAATTTTGCTAATAAGATCACAATTTCTTGTTCTCTACCTTGTAGGCACTGCCAATCTAGCTTTCTTTTCTTTTCAATAAAAACTCTTCTACTTCATTTCTCCTCTGAGTCTTCGGTATGAAAGTATGGTTCGCACATTTTTTAAATCTAATAAGTGCATAAGCCTTCTTCCTACCTCTTTTGATTCATGAGCATGTTTTTAAAACACTCTAGGGGACTAGTGAGCCTAGAGTGAAGTATGGAGAGATACGCCTTAATAAGGCGAAGGGTAGAGACTTGCATGAGCACCAAATTTTGTTTTTCAAACAAAAAGAGCTAAAAAAAATTTCATAAGGTTGAAATGGATTATTTGATGTTTATGGAGACCGTAGTTCTCTCATGCTTGTACATTGTTTACGCTCACTTTGAAATTTTGTATACATGCATGGATGTAGGTGGTATGAGTAGAACTAAACATTCTTATTTCCTCTGTACCCGGAACTAAGCTAGTTACGTGCAATTTATGTGCAATTATTAGATGGTTGAGCACTCGATACATATCTTAGTTTGCCGAGCTTAGTATATGCTGCATTCAACTCTTTCACATCATTTGTATGCTTGCTTGTCTACTTGGATTTATTTCTTATCTCATCGCTTGAGGACAAGCAAAGATTTAAGCTTGGGGGTGTTGATAATTGTCATATCTGTGCATATTTTTATATGCTTTAGCCCTCCCGATCATGCACATTTAGTCATATAAGGCGGCATTTGCATTAATCATATACATTTTATCGCCAAATCGACCATATTATTCGTTGTGTGATTTTATTGCAAGTTGACGCGATTTGGGTGGATTTTGGTTGATGGAGCGCGTCTCTTTGAATTTACCTGACCCTTGGTCAATTCCTGATAGAAGCACGTATTCCTACGGACGCGTAGGAACTAACTGTGCTAAAATCGGAGTCTCTGGGGGCCCAGAATCTCCATTCCTTTCAGCTGAGGACCTTACTATAAATTCTTTAAACCTCAAGCACCATTTTACAAAATAGCCAAGACTCAGAAATCTAAACCCTAACTCGGGGAGGACTTAACTGTAATTTTCTAAAACTCTCAGGACCTTTTTTCAAAATTGCCTTTCTTCTCTAAACCCAGCCGCTAGCCATTGTTTCCCTTTGAGCCTGGTTTTTCTTTTTTTCTTCTCCTTCTCTTCTTCCCCCTCACCGTTTCCACACCTCCGTCCCATCTCACCGCCAGTGGCCAGGCCGTACGCCATGGTGCAGCTTGTACTCCTTCCTCCTTTTCCTTTCCCTCTCCTTTCTTCTCTGTTTTTCATCCCCTTTCCAGTAGCCTTCACTTCTGCTCTTCTTCTCCGGCGCCGTTCTCCACCGTAGTGACAGCGACAGTGACAGCTGCCGTCTCCTCCTCTTCTCCTCACCACCAGCTTCTTCTTCTACCTCCCCCCAAACTCAGATCCACACCTCCTACCACCCCCGGCCCTAGCCGGTTCTTTCTTGTTCCTCCTCTCTCTCTATTTCCTCTCCCCATTTCCTTGCACCTCCCACGCCGCTCTAGCCTCGCGCTGTGTCGCAACCGCTTCCTCTCCCACGCCAGATCCGCCCGATCCCGCGTGCCCCACCGCCATCGCCTGCACCACCATCTTCCCTCTCTTCTTTGAGCTCCACGCCCACATGCGCCGCGGCGACCTCGCGCTCACCGCCGTCCAATCCACACAGCCTCCACCGAGGTAGCTGCGCCGCCGCTGCACCAGACTCGTTGCCACACCCGATCAACCGCCTCCGCCACGCGCTGTGCCCAGATCTGCCATCTCCACAGCCCACGCTACCTCCGATCTCGCATCACCTGCGCCACCTCACGCCACCGCTGCTAGATCCGCCTGATCTAGCTAGTCCGCGGCCTCTCCCACACACCGCATCGTCGTTCCTGCACTACACCACCGCTCTCTTCCTTCTTCCCTCTCTCTCCTCTACTCCCTAAAAGCCGCCACCGTACAGCCACCACGTTGCCGGATCCGAGCGCGACGACGCTGCCGAGTCCCCAGTACATCCTCGCCGCTCCTCTTCGACCTCGTCCTTTACGGCGGCCTCGAGCAGCTCCAGCCAACGATGAGCTCGACCACTTCATCGACTCCACCGCTCCTCTCCGGCTACTTCGACCACTACAAGCTCCCTCCTACTCGATGACCACGGCCATCAACTCGAGAACCCGCCAGCTTTTGCAATAGCACAAATGGTGACCAATTTCTTCTTGCTCTCCCTCTCAATTGCTCTGTGATGATTGGACAAGTTGTTCTGAGATGTAATATTGCTAAGATTCTAGTGACAATGATGAATTTGATTGAATGAAGCAAAACATTTCCCGAAATTGCAATCTAGAATCTGACTTTCTTGGATGCTGAGATGAATTGAATCTGAGTTGGCATAACTGTTGTTTCTGCTTGAGAGCTTCTAATTTGAATTGTTAAATTTTGTGTTCTGTGGTTATAACTTATGATTTGACTTCTAGCTGCAATAGTGTTTTTGATGCATCTCTCTCTGAATTGGTTGGGAGGCTTTATTTTAGATCTTTGTCTGCAGCTACAAGCTATTTCTGTCTTTTTTGTATTGCTGTCCAGACTAGTGATGATGCATTGTGATTCCTAGGTAAATGTTGTGAATTTCGAGTTCATTGTTAATCTAATTGCAGTTGTGAGTAACATTGACTTATTGCCTGCTAAATTCTTTGTAAAGATTTGTGTGGTTGTGACCCAGTAGTGAAGGAAGTAGTTTCAGTGTTCAAGTGAGCTTGGTCTATCTCTTTCTTTTATTTTTGTTCTAGTAATTGTTGGATTGAAGTTCTGGATTCCAAGTTCCATTGATCCTTGTTCATAAGTGTTCAAGAAGTAAAATGGGAAGCCTAGCTTTGACTCTGGTTATTTGCTTGTCTTGTGCTTGTTGTTGTCTAGTCAAAAGGGTGTCGGGGAATGGTTTGTTCTATCTCTATGTGCCTATTCGTTGATACCATCGAGGGACGTATTCGTCTTTGGTTTGTGCTATCTCTATGTGCCTAGTCGCTGATACCATCGAGGGACGTATTCGTCTTAGTCGTTTTCGCCTTCCTCTCGCAAGACCACTGAACAATACGGTTCTATCATATGTATTCACGATGGCACGTGTCGACGATTCGGACTCGGGATCCTTAGTCGAACTTATGCAGAATTTGTAGATTCTGAGACCTTTCAGGGTGTCCCTCCGGGAAGGTATGATGAATCAAAGATAACTAGAGCACAGAGAAGTTTATACAAGTTCGGGCCCTCGATGGTGGGAGTAATAGCCCTACGTCGTATTGGGATTTCACTATGTATAGTAGAAAGAGTTACAAAGTTATGGAAAAGATCCTCATAGGCGAAGATTTTTCCTATGTGTTTATACAAGACAATGCTAGAAAGGCTTAGGAAATCTAGCTAACTTGGACTACTGTCTTCTGATCGTTTGAGTGTTAGATTGCTTGATTCGATGATCTGATCATCTGATTATCCGATGCCCTGTTTGATTCATTGGGTTACCCCTTTATACTGGTCGAAAGGGTGCCAAGTCATAACGGCATCGAACAGTTGCTTGGATGTAGTTTTGGCAACTGCCTTTGACCTCCACGCAAGTTTAACACGTGTTATTCATGCATAACCGCATGTATTAACCTCCTGACGGTTGTCTACATGCGTGGAAGGATCTTCGGGATACTCGAGATATCCCTGTTGTAGGGATAGAACAATCCCGCGTCCCCTTGTCGAAGGTGTTCTGACCGAGCATTATTTGTTGTTACCTGATCGCGCACTATCTGCAGTCTTCTGTTTGCGTATGGCATACGAACTCCTAACTGCGCACTAGCTACAGTCCGATCGCATAAAGCCTGTGACCAAATGATTGTGCTTCTCGGAGTAACTTGAGTTCGCATTAATAGACACTCATCTGGCTCGAATCTGTCTAGAACCAATCATGCATTTATTTGAACTAGCTCGGCTATCAATCCTCGTCAGCTACCCCCAAATTTGAAGAGAACGAAGGGACGTGTTTGCTTCAAATTTCAAGACTTACATCAGATACTTAACCCGATGCTTCAAATCCTCCACTTAGTGGCGCACTAAGTGCGGCGGTTGGTTCCCCGAGACGGACTCTGGGTAATACGTGACGGGTAATGATGGCACCGTAGAAACATTTTTTAACCCGAGGTAAAATTGTAAATGCTTTAAAAACTCGAGGCGTTCGGAAACTGAACCATCACCCCGGCGGCTATAAATACCGAAGCCTCTAGACTTCAAAGCTCCACAATTCTTCTTCCCGGCTAAGTCTCTTCCAAAGCCATCTTCCCTTCCTTACACCCCTCGATGGCAGACCAAAACATCATCGAGATTGAGAGTGATGAAGAAGAAGTTTCACTTGAATTCGAGCAGGATTCATAGATGTCCAAAGATCTGTCTCCTTCAAGGAAGACCCAAGGTTGACGAGGGATCCTCCAGCAGAACAAAGGTGAAAGATGCATCATTGCTCTCTCTTCCTTTGGTTCCCATAGTTCTTCCTGTTCATGCACCTCGGCAGGTCGAACCTTCATCTCCACCTTTTGGAGGGACGTTCTTCTCAGCTTTCTCCATTTCATCCCAATGATCCCTATTTTTGTTCGGGTGATCAATTTTCTGGTTGGCAAGCTGTACTTCCGCGACCAGACGATCCTCAACTTGTGTTGGGGAAGCAATCTTCTGGTGGGAAGGTTGCATTTCTACTATCTGATGATCCTCGACCTTTATCAGGTGATCTACTTTCTGGGGGAAGTACATCAACCTGTCACTTGCGAGGATTGGTAATTACTTCCATCTCCCTTTGCTTGTTGTTATAGTTAGTAAAACTAACATCTGCAAATGTAGGAGACGAAAATTGTTGGAGCCCCCAATGACCAGCCTGCTGAAGTTCAACCTCCTCCCCTCGAACGGACTCTCCAAGGGGAAAAAGAGGCCCTGGAGAAGAAGACCGAAGAGATGTCTTCGGTAATTCTGCACCTGGCAGATTGTTTTGAAAGATCCCGCGAAGAGGCACACCAATTCAGCCTGGAGAGGGACTATGCTCGACAGCAGCGAGAACTCTCCGATTTGATTAGGAATAATAGTGAGTCTCTTGTTAGGGATGATGTAGATAGACTTTGAGTAGTTGCTAGTTCCCTTGGGGTTGTCAGTGTAGATCCTACTGATGACAACATGTCCCTAAGAGAACTTTGTAAACTCCTCTCAGATCAGGTCGACACTCTAGTCGCCGGAATCCCTTTTGTATGTAAAGATTGTCAGAAATAAAGTTTTCTTTTACCTTACATAACATGAAGATTCTTCATAATTTCTGTGTGAAAATGTGGCCATAAGTAGTGTTTTTACGACCACTCATGCACAGATAAGTCCCGGTATTACGACCAGAGACGCATTCAATATGTTATACCGCGACTAGTGCTGATACCGCGATCAGACTTAAAGCCACGGTCAGAATCTGAAATTCGATCTGCAAGGTTACCGCGATCAGAACCGAAATTCGATCAGACCACCACTTCGTCTAGAATTGGAATCCGATCAGAAACATAGTTCTGATAATACAGCAATCTAATCGAAAAAACAACCGTATGCCGGCAATTAAATCATAGAATATCTTTATGATCAACTCGTGAAAGTTTACAAGAAACAAGAAGGAAAATGTCCTCTGAAAATCCTTTGTAGAACTTTTCACGTTTTTGTGCCCATTTTTAATCCTCAAATTCGAAACAAAGAAGACCTTTCATTTCGGATTCGGTGAAGGGAATGCATAACGGGTTTACCAGAGAAAACATCCATTATGGGAAATGAATAGAATATTTAATGGAACATTTCCCTCAGTGGTGCGTCTCCTCGGGCCTATAAAAGGAGCAGGTAGCTTCCTGAGGAAGCCACACATCCAGCCTCCAGCCCTAGAACTTCTGCCGCTCAAAACCCTCGTTCCTCATCTTCCATCGCCCCCAAAGCCACCAGCTTTTCCCTCACAATCTCTTCCAAAAATGATATCTTGGAGCCGATCAGTTCATCATTCGAAGGAAAGCTTGATAGCGCTGGAGAAGGAAGAGATTCTTCCCCCAAGATTGCTGATCAACTGGCGACCCGCGAGGAAAGATCAAGAAACCCCAATCGTCCAAGAGGGCGAGTTGGTGGTCTTCGAAGAATACCTGAGGTGCGGATTCTGATTTCCTGAGAGTCGGTTCTTGAAGGGGATCTTGGAGCACTATGGGTTGGAGTTATTGAATCTCCACCCAAATGCTGTCCTGATCCTGGCGATCTTCCAACACCTGTGCGAAGCCTTCGTCGGAGTGTATCCCAGTGTGGATCTCTTTTGACACTTCTACTATTCGACGTGGTCGAAGAGCGCCAACGCCGCCGGATGCATTTATCTCTGGATAAGGGAGAAGAAAGAGTATCCCTTCCCACCCCTGCGAGACTCCGTTCACGGGTGGTACCAGAAATGGTTCTACTGCACCCCTTTGTCCGAGAGTGGGTTGTGGTTTGTCAACTCGCGGCCAGAGAAGTCCAGCGAGTTGAACTCCCTCCCTGCTCTGAATGCAGAGCAGAAGAAGCAAGCCGAGGTGATTCTTCACTTAGTCCAACAGGGACTAACAGCTCGCGATGTTATTCGTGACTTCGTGAAGAATCGGGTGAGCCCCCTGCGTGAAAGGGCTCATCCGGCTTGGGAGATACAGTCCATGGCGGACAGCACCTTGGACTATAACAATGGTATGTGACTTAGCCAACGAAGTCTTATACTTTTCTTTCATGTTCGATAACTGGTCTGCTGGTGACACAGTTTTGCCTTCGTCCGAAGTCGAGAAGTGGACAAACTACCTCCTCAAGGCATATAGTGCCGAAGTGGAGGGAATCAAGGGATTGCCTCACCCCCAAAGCTTGATCCATGCCGGTGACGACCTTAGACAAGAACGTTGAAAGGTATGTCGTCTCTCATTATGTTCTGTCTGTAAGTCATATGTGTGTCTTGTACTAACAAGGGCACTGGGACGGCAAGCTTTTGGGGAAATTCGTCGAGGCGACGTATCCAGGTGAAAGCGTCGGTTTCCTGGGAAAGCCGACAATGAAGAGAGTAAAGAAAGTCTCTTCAAGGCTTGGAGCAAGGGATCCTGCCCCCAAGAAATCCAAGAAACTTCTCGGGGAAGGCTCCTCGCATAGGACGCCCCTTACCGTGAAGAAGACTGAGGTAAGATATCATGTGCCTCCTGTTACCCCAGGTGCGAACTGGAATTACTTCTTCGTTGTACAGGGTAAAGGAAGTGAGGAGGAGGAAGACGACATTCCTCTGGTTCGCCGGAAGAGGACGGCAATCACTTCTCAAGCCGGCGAAGTGCTGTCTCGGCCTGCAGGGACAAAGACAGCTACTGCAGACCCCGCGGCCACTGAGAATCTCATGGTCGCGGGTGAGACCTCTGCTCCTGAAGCCCGGGAGGCTTCAGGGTCTGTAACTCCCCCCCTGGCCGAAGGGGCGACTGCGGTAAGATTCCTCGTAATCCTGAGCATTATAATTCATCTGTACATGTTCGTGTTCATCAAGCCACGTTTGCACAGGAAGAAGAAATTCTTCCTAAGACTCCTGTTAGTCCTAGGGAGGCGAGCTCTCCGCTCTCGTCGACAGGGGCGGGAATAACAAAGCAAGATCCCACGACCACTCCCAATCTTATGGTCGCGGATGAGATGCCAGCACCGGTGGTTCATGAGACATCCATACCATCGGATGCATCCCTGCCAACAAAGAAGGTTACCCCGGTAAGAATCCTTACAACTTAGACCGTCATCATTCCTCCAATATGTGCTTACAAGTTGGTACACACAGGGAGGAAAAGACAAGGTCTTGTTCACAAAGAGGAAGACCAGAACAGACGACGACTGTCCTCTTTTCCTGGGTGAATCATCTTTGAAATCCCAGAAGCTGATGGGATTTCAATTAAGGTAAGAATTCCCTTCTGTTTATACCGGATTGGGCTATGGCAACCATCTGTGAAACTGACGAATTCTTTTCTTGCTTAGGCGTAGAGATTCAGCACCAAACCTCCCAACAGCCTCGGCGAGGGTTGAAGTTCCCTCTGGCGCTGAGGCCTCTGGTGAGCACTATCCCTCCGGTCCAGGAAGTCGTACGGGCCGTTGTGGACGAGTTGGATGCGGAGGCCCAATCGCAGGTATTGAAATCTGCGACCGAGGCTCAGCAAGGACATTCATCTACTGCTCTCGTCGGGGATGAGGCGAGTCCATCGACTTGGCCTCCAACCATCCTGAAGAACAGGTCATTTCGGGAATACATTGAGGTATGTCGAACATCCCTCATGGTATCTGAGTTTTGCATAGAATTACTCAGATTTTGGAACTGATTCGCTTCCATGAATAGGAATTGACTCGCATGGCGACCAGATCGATGGCTATGGCGGATAGCATCGAGGCCATGCAAGAGGAAAAGGATCGCTTGTAGGAGTAAGAAAGATGTTCTTTGGTTTGCCTGATCATAGACCCGTCATAACAATCATCTCTTTTGTTATAGAGAGAATGCCTTTCTAACGAAGAGCCTTGCTGATCGGGAAAACCATGATCTCAAGGCAGCCACCACAATTAGTTTTGTCGTTCGGATTGCTTATAACGACCTTCTTACTGCAGCGCAAGTCGATCAAATAAGCCAGCTTGGTCAAGAGAAAGAAGACCTCCAGGTGACCATCGATTCTATCCGCAGGGAGAACCAAGACTTAAGCACATCCCTCTCGACCTGCGGCAGGGCTCATCAAGACATCTTTGAAAAAAACTAAAGATGGTGGCCGGTCTACTAAAGGCTGATGTGGTCGAAACAGCGGCGAACGACCTCAGCCTTAGTGACTGGTCCAAATTGGTCGCAACTCAAGCGGAATCACTTCTCGAGTATCTTCCTAAAGATACTAGGCGACAACAAAAGGCGATCAAAACAAGAGTTCGATCAGCAGCCTCTGCTATTCTCTGCTGGTTTCGTCTCCACCATGGCCCAGACCTGGATCTAAACCCATTGGTAGGAGAGGTAGAGATCGAGAGTGAAGACCAACTTGAGGTTATCATGGAGGAAGTCAGACCTCTTGTAGATAAACTCTTGATCGAGCTTGGCATTATGTGAATCCTTATACCTGTAGAAATACAATTCATAGAATGCAATGCATGCATTTTTTGGTTTTGTTCTGAAAGAAGAAAGAACTTCTTTTTGTTTCATATTATAACCATATTCCCCTAGTGTAACACCCTAGTTTTGGGGGTGAAAAGTTTTGCATAAAAACCCTGCATGCATGTATCTCTGTAGTAGTAGCCAGATCAGCTGAACTCTAATCTCTCCCAAACCCTAAAAATCTCCAAATCTATTCTCTAGATCCAGATCAAGATCTGACCATCCAGATTTAACCTACCAGTTACCCTGAAAATAAAAGTCTTCAGGAGCCAGATCAAATTCTGACCCTAACTCTCAGTACCTAAGCCTCTCTCTGTTTTCGAAAACAGGAAAATTCAGATTTACCCTAAGTACCCCAATTTCCAGATGATTGAATTATTCTGATTTAACCTTATCCAGACTCAAGTAACCCCTGGAATATGTTCCTAGGTTCATCCTCAACTCACTCCAAAAAGTTGGGAGCCAGATTAATTCATCTAAACACTTTTCGCAGTTTAGTCCAAGTTTTACTGCGAATAAGTCCTTTTCTGTTTACCTGGAAGCCTGAAAAGGCTAAAATCCACAAATCAATTCCAACTTCAGAATTTCTTCAGGAAACACCTTCCAAATACTATTTGATACAGATCTCCCTTTTGATCAGACTTCAAAACCTCTCTCTAATCACCAGAATTCGAGATCGACAAAATCTACATTTAGTTTACCCTAATTTTACCCTATTTTCGAAAATAGGTGAAATCCCTCAAATCTTATCAAACTTTCTCCAAATTTGAGCTAGATGAGTATTAATAGAAATGTTATACTCAGCCATGAAATCAATCCTCAAATTAACCATCTCTAAGACAGAAATTGCAAATCAGTCCAGATTTCAAATAAGAATCCTTGCAATTTGGTCCCTGGTTCGACCAGAGACACTGTGCACGACCAGCAGCTGTGCACGACCGCGACCACCGCGCTGCCACGCCAGGAGCTTCGTCGCCGGTGAAGCCCCGTGGTCGCCACCCCCGCCACCGCGTTCCTGCCACGTGTGCGCACGTCGTTCGCCACCGTGGAGCCACCGCGGCCGCACCAGCATCTCCAATTTTGCCCGCGCGCGCACGCCATCGCTGCAGCCACTGCAGAAGCTCGGTGCCACGTTGCAAGCATGCCGGAGGAGGCCGTCAGTTCGTCGTTGCATCACCCGGGACAGCGCACGCCAGCCTGCAAAGCCGGCACGGCCGCTGGAGCGCGTCACTTCGCTGCTGTCCCGCCCGACCGGTCAACTCGCCATCGATTCGAGCTTCACTTCCCCGTGCAATTCCAGCCGTTGCAAGCCCCTTGCTGTGCCTATAAAAGCCGCCCCAGCCCAGCACGAAGGCACTCACACCAGAACCACCCAAAACCCCTAACCACGCCGTCGTCTTCGTCTTCTTCGGCGAGCTCGAGAAGAGGCTCACGGTGCCAAGCCTCTACACTGCTTCCTCCTCGATTCCAGCTACTTCAGTAAGCTCCTCTTACCTCCCTCATCATACTCGAGCAAGTAATTGACTTCAAACCTCTCCAGTCGCCGGCAATTTCCTTTTCTCTCCAGCAACTCCGGCGAGCAATTAATCTCTAACCAGAGTGAATTAGCTCTTGAGCCTGTGATCAATCTTGATTAGTGAACTTCTCTAAGCATCTCTAAGCAACCAGAATCGAAGAATTTGCTAAAGTATGAAAAATCCCAACTTTGCACCTTGCATGTAAGCTGGAGCTCGCTGTTAAGCTTCTCTGGTGTTTCCCCAGCCAATCCAACTTCACACCTAGCTTACTTATGCCCCAGAGACCATCCTCAAGCAAGGAATTAAGTTTATTTGCCCTAAAACAGAAATGCCCAATTTTGGTGTCTTCTTCCCTAGCTCCGGTCGCCGGATTTTGTTCCCGGCCGTTTCAACCCCAACCACCTTGTCTAGTAGATGTGCCTCGACCCCAGGAGTATTTTTGCCTTCTAGCTCGACACCTGGATCGGCCCAGATGAAGAAATATCGCCATGCCAAAGTTTTGTCCAGAAACTGTTGAGAACAGCTCGGCCACCGTGTTCTTCGCCGGTTTTCATCACTTTCCGGCCATCTCCTGCCCTAGATCCTGTTGAGACATTTGTTCCTGTTACAAATGCCTAACCACCAGACAAAGTGGTGCATCATTTGGAGCCCTGAGTCAAAAGATATGGCTAACCCTAGTTTCTGGCCGTGTCAAGCCTATGCCAGGCTATGTCAGCCAGTGGCATTAGCCCTGTTCACCCACCTTTGGTCATGTAAAACAGAAATTTCTTTGTCAAATAGCTGCCTCACTACCTTGTGCACCATATGCTTGAATCAAAACCTACTTTGGCCACTGGAAACTGTTCAAACCATGTCAATGCCATTCTAGAGCACTGTCAGCCTATGTCAGCCAGTGGCATTGAGCCTTTTCACCCACTTCCAGCCATGAACTTTGGAAATAACTTTGTCCCTTAGACTCCTGATGTTGTGATCTACACTTTTCTCTACTGTCACAACTTGAGTTGAGCCCTCTATCACCCATTGACCTTATGTCGATGCCTTGAACCGAATGCCAACCTAAGGACATTCGCTGTTTTTGGGCGAACCAATCACAACCCTGATATTTTGGAACCTTGTAAACCTTAACAACTAATCTTAACCCTAGTTACCGTAGTTAAACTTAAATTGCTTTCAAAACCTTGTATCACCAGAGTATTTTCTCCTTGCATCTTTGCATGTAGTGGATTAGTAAGAATAGGATTGATTGTAATGCCTGTTTGCTTGTTTGACCTTGTTCAGAGCAAGAGTCCAGGGTTGAAGATCTTGTCGCTGAACCGTCTTCGACTGCTGATACTTATGACGCGGAAGGCAAGTGTAACACCCTGAGTTAGGGGTGAAAACTTCCTTTTTCATCAATAGCATGCATGCATGTATCTGTAGTAATAGCCAAATTAGTTTCTATCTCAAGCCCTAAAATCTCCAAAATCTATCCTGTGATCTCAAATCAAGATCAGATTGTTCAGATGTGATCTATCAGTTACTTTAAACTTAAAAGTCTTCAGAACCCAGATCCAATTCTATCTCTAACTTCCAGAATTATCAACTCCTTCTGTTTTCGAAAACAGAAATACCTTATATTACCCAAATACCCTAAGTTTAGAAATACAGATTTAATCAAAATCTTGACCAAGTTCAGACCAGATTATTCCTGGAATATGATCATGGGTATGTCAATACCTTAATCTAAAAAGTTGACATCCAGATTTTATCATCTAAACCTTTTTCACAAAACAGTCCAAAACTCAAGATTTGAAATTTGCAGTTCAGTCCAATTCGACCAGAGGACTTAGCCGTTTTCGACCAGAGCTTGCCGTGCCTGTGCGCCGTGGCTGTTCATCGCCGGTGAGGCTTCGCCGCACTCGTGACCGTGCATGCTTGTGTGTACGTGTCCTTGCTTCAGCTGTGCCGTGGCAACGCCGTGGCAGCGCCGTTGAACAGCATGTGCTCCTGCGCGCGACCAGCAGCCTTTTGTCAGCAACCCCTCGCCACGTCGCTTTGCCGCGCCAGTGTTGTCGCCACCGCTTGCTACAACTTTGCCAGGTCCCGATGAGGCGACACTGTGATCAACTGCAAGCTTGTCGCCGTCGCATCACTGTTCTTCGCTGTGTCTTCGCCGCTGTTGCTCCAGCACGCAACCAATCGCATCACCAACTGCCAAATCAATTCACTGCTCCCTCCTTGCAAGCTTCGCCTGCCTATTTAAACATCCCTAAGTTCAGCAGCTTCTCCACACTTCACTAGAAACCAGCCAAGTTCCAGAATTTGCTGTTTTCGTTTTCTTCTCCGGCGAGCCGTCGAGGAGGCTCACGGTGCCAGCGCTCTACACTTAATTTCCTGCCAAATTAACAACATCAGTGAGTTCCCCTACTCATCCTCTCTGTGTGATAGCATTTAATTGTTCTCCGGTGGACTCTAACGCCGATGATCGCCGGAAATGGCTGAAAGTCGAAGATGCCCTGTTCCGGCAATGCTGGCCAATCTACCCCGAATTAGCCCTCGATCCTGTAAACAAAATTGATCAGTGGGTTATTTCAAGCAAGCCTGTAAGCTTAGAATCCCTAATTAAACATCATTCGAAGCTTTTCTCTAAACCGAGCTTCACCAGAAACCGGCGATCGTCGCCAGGCTTCTCCGGTGATCCTCCGGTCAATTTGATGTTACCAGAAGCTTCCCTATACCTCCTAGATACTCTCCAAGCAAGGAATTTAGTTCTCTCGGCCTGTAACAGAAACCCCCAACTGGCGGTGTCTCTTCTCCGGCGACGATGATCGGAAAAGTGATCCCGGCCATTTCAGCCCTCGAAACCTTGTCATTTAGATGTGCCCTAGTCTCCTGAGTATTTTTGTCTTCTAGCCCGACACCTGGATCGGCCTAGATTGGAAGTTACAGCCATGCCAAGATCTTGTCCAGAACTGCTCCAGTACAGCCAGTTCATCTCTGTTCATCATCAAATTTCTTGCTTTCCAGTCATTTCTTGCCCTAGATCCTGTTGACTTAATTGTTCCTGTTACTCAAGCCTACCTCCCAGACAAAGTGGTGCATCATTTGGAGCTCCAGATCAAAAGTTATGCTAAGCCCTAGTTTTTGGCATTGTCAGCTCTATGCCAGAGCTTGCCAGCCAGTGGCATTGACCTTGTTTACCCACTTCTGGTTGTGTAAATTGAAAACCACTTTGTCCACTAAATTTGTAGAGTTGTAATCTACATTTTATTCTACTACCACAAGTTGAGATAACCCCTCTATCATTCATCGACCCTATGTCGATGCTTTGAACCGAATGTCGACCTAAAGACGTTCGCTGTTTTTGAGCGAACCAGTCACAACCTTGATATCATTCTGATATTTTGAGACATTTGGAACCTTGTAAACCTTTGACAGCTAATCTTAACATTGGTTACCTTAACTTAACCCTAATCAGCCTCTAAACTCAATCATTTCAGAATCATCAAGACTTCATCTTGCATCATTGCATATAGTATAATAATGTATGGAAAAGATTATGATTATTGGTTGTTTGTTTGATTGGAGAGCAGATCAAGAGCCCGAGTTCGAGGACTTCACTGCGGATCCGACGTCAACTGCTGTATCTTACGACGCGGAAGGCAAGTCATATCCTTGGTCATCTTGAACCTATATTTTAAATGTCGCTAAAACATAACCTTGAATATAGGCAATATTGCATGTGAAAGATTGAGAATGGTTGATTTATGAATTGGCAGTACTAGACTGGTTATCTGTGAAATGTAAAATAAACAAGTTTTGAGCCATGAACTATTATACGTATTTATATACTTATATTCATGAAATAAAACCCCTAGCCGTGACCAGAAAATGGTATGGATGGCTGTAGCACTGGAGGTGCTAGACTGCAAAGGAATGCAGGCACTGAAGGTGCAGGGTTGTGGATGGTCTGGTCATTGGCATATAAGGACTAGAACCTTGTGTTGTGCGTCTAGTGGCATGAACAACGTGCTAACCGCAAGCCTGGTATGGGACAGGCCTGAACAAGTAATTATGTGGATCGCACATGAAACCCCTGCATGAGATGTGTAGTGATGCACGATAAACACGGAGCGCGGCTCCCACACATATCACTGAAGGTGATCAAGCACGCTGACCCAGTAATGGGAATAAGCAATGGGGTGGAGGTTTGGATACAACCTGCCACAACTGTGCCTCGCTGAGAGCCACAGGGTCGGGGGTGAATTGTGAGTAAAACATAACAAAAGTTCTTGTTATTTCCACCTTGCCGCTCACAGTATGAAGTGAGTCAGGGGTCCAATCATTTTGTTATGATAGGAAAGGTTTGAAAGTGGAATATCTTGCGGGTAAATTGGTGCCTCTCTGCAGAGTTAAAACGTATTCGAATACTCCGAGCTCCCGGGTTTATAGGAGTCTGCTGCGGTGGATTAAATCCACGGGGTGTGACACAAGTACTATTTTCTAAATAAAATATGTTTAAATCAAGATTACCCAAATGACATGTGTTGTCATGATAAGGAGTGCTGCCGTGGGCTGTCGTGTGTCGACGTGTCGCGGTAGTGCTATAATCTAGTGAACATGAATGATGATGTATATTATGAAAAGTGCTGCCATAAGATGAGATGAGAAAGGAAAAGATTATTTTACAAATATCCATAATTCTTGACTAGTCTAGGTTCATATCATCACTACTATATGTATCTACTCTTACCTATGACTTGCTGAGTACGTAAGTGCTCACCCTTGCAACATTCAACTCAATAAATGGAGCCTACTTTGATCAAGATGATGGTACGGAATACTACGTGGATCCAGAAGGAGGAGAATCAGTTCCGCCAGAACCCTGAAGTGTGTTGTTCTGCCGTCAACTTCTTTTGTGGGAGGGTCACCTATCTTCTGCTGTGTAGTTAAATATATTTTGCTAAACCCTGAATGCCCTGTAGGCATTGTAATCCTCTTTATGTAATATTAAGGCCAGCAGGCCACACTGCTTAATATTTTGTGAGTACTCTGTTGCAATGTAATATACTCCTGTGTTTGACTCATCCTGGGAAGTCAAAGGTTTGTGAGAATGGGACTAGCTGCAGCGAGCTAGGTCTCTACAGGAGTAGTCGTTGTCCCAGTCTCGGGGCGCGACAGCAAGTCATACTTTGATCATATTGAAACCCATATTTTATGAATTGCTATGCTATTCCATGAATAGATATCTCATTAATATTGCATGTGTTGAGATCAATAATATTATGGCAGTGATAGATTGAATACTTGAGAAATGTGAACTTGATAAGATAGTAAGCCACGAACTAATAAAAGTATAAACATGTACATTTATATTCATGAAATAGAACCCCTAGCCGTGACCAGTATTTTGGTATGGAATGGTGGTAGCACTGGAGGTGCTTGGCTGCACGGGTTGTGCAGGCGCTAAAGGTGCATGGTTTGTGGTATGATCTGGTCACTGGCATGTAAGGACTAGAACCTTGTGTTATGCGTCTAGTGGCATGAAAAACGTACCAACCACTTACCTGGTATGGGACAGGCGCAACCTAGTAGCTTTCTTAGTATTATCAGTTCCCTGCATGGCTTGTCGATCCGGTTTCTCGCGTGGAAACTGGTGGGACGCAGTTCGTCCATGAGTGATGTGAGATCAGAAAAATTATGAGAGGATAAGGGGTAAAGAAGGAAGACGCCCTACGCCAGATTAAGTCATGCGCGACTGTAATCAAAAGAGGTTATGTGTCCTGCGGGAACATAGACCCAGGCTAGGAAGTAAGGCAGTGGGGAGGACCCACAACGGTACTTGGGACGGTATTGTCCATTTACCGGGCAGGGATACTGTTAATACTAGACTGCAAAAACGTTGTGTGATCTCGGCCTTGTCACATGCGTTTAAGTCGCATGGAGTTGGCCCGACTTGGAAGTCGAGTGAAAAAGTGGATTTAAAAAGAGGTACATCTCTGCAGAGTTTAAAAATGTATTCGAATACTTCGTGCTCCCGAGTTTTAGGAGTATGCCGCGGTGGATAAAATCCATGGGGTGTGACACAAGTACTGTTTTATAAACTAAAATTTGTTAGTTCAAGATTACCCAAGTGGCATGTGTTGTCACGATAAGGGGCGTTACCGTGGGCTGTCATGTGTTGACGTGTCGCGGTAATACCATAATATAGAGATCATATAATAATTAAGAGGCATGTGGTTTATGCCCTAAGTTATGAAATACTGCTATGAGTATAAGATTGAAAGGCTTGAATAAAGATAATGTGATATGAGGATATATCGCCTTGGATATGGGATATAGGTATCACCATCAATATGATTTATTTACTGCCATGGGTATGATCAGAAGTTGAGTAAGAATTGAGAAAGAAATGTATTTTGGGAAAAACCTTTCACTCTTTCCCCAATAGCATAGGTTCATGTCATATATATATATATATGTATCTCTACCTTCCCTATGACTTGCTGAGTACGTAAGTACTCACCCTTGCAACAACTCATCAATAGATGGAGCGTTCTACGACCTTGGAGGATACCCTGAAGATGCAGTAGAGCCAGGAGAAGATGAGCAGTTTCCTTCGGAGCCCTGATGTGGTGCTGTCTTGCTGTCAACCTCTGTTTCCTGTGGATTGCTTTTGGGCCTAGCTTCCGCCGTCTAGATGTGTTATTTTGTTAGACCCTTGTGCCTTGTAAGGCACTGTACCTCGTTTTGTACTAAGGCCTGATGGCCATACAATTATGACTACTGTATTATTTTTGCTGCTTCAATGTATCCCTGTGATTGACTCATCCTGGGAAGTCAAGTGGTTTAAGGGACCAGCTGCACCGAGCTGGGCTCCTCACAGGTAATGTCACTGTCGTGGCAGACGTGACACCTAGCCCCCGCCTATGATTATATATACTGAAGACTTAGTATTAGAAGCACAGGAAAAATATGGGTGTAACGAACAGGGACATTCGACCAGGCCAGCTATTATATTCGATGCAATGCCTAACCTTGTTGCAAACCGGCAGCCACCCTGATGACCAAGGACATACCAGTAAGCCCCGTGTGCATTGAGAAACGGCTTATTGAGGAGTGTCTTATCTGGAAGTGGTCATGAGATCGGCCAGCGAATCCGATTAGGGAATTGTGGCGATATAACCGCCGACGACCAGCCCCCGAGCCAAATTCGTAACACATGGGCATAAAAGGAAATATTCGACATATGAAACAACAAAAAAGCACTCGTTTTATTAAACCATGCTAATTGAAAAGGAAAAGGGATTGGATAGTTACACGTAAAACTTGCGTAGTTGATCGATGTTCCAGGTCTTGGATAAGATTCGACCATCCTCCATCGCTAACCGAGCTGATCTTGGTCGCGGCACCGAAACAACAGTATAAGGGCCTTCCCACTTCGGGGAGAATTTGTTGCGATTGGATTGGTCTTGTATTTTATGTAAAACCAGATCGCCCACGTGAAGAATACGTGGTCACACCCTTTTGTTATGGTACTTGCGCAAAGCCTGCAATTATACCGCGGACTTGATCAAAGCACGATCATGCTTTTCTTCTAGGAGGATGACATCTTGCGATCGCTGTTCTCCCTGATCAACTCGTTCGAATTGATCTGTCCGAACAGATCCAATACTAACTTCCATAGGCAATACGGCCTCAGCCCCGTAGACTAGATGGACGGGCGTCTCACTGGTGGCTCGACTAGAGGTAGTTCGTAGTGCCCATAGAACGGTGTAGAGCTCATCTGCCCAAGCTCCCGAGCGAGTCTTAAGGCGGTCGAAAACACGTTTGTTGATACCTTCCAATATCTGCCCGTTGGCACGTTCCACGGCACCATTGCTCTGTGGATGAGCTACAGAAGCAAAGCACACCTTGGTTCCAATCTGATCGCAATAATCCAGAAAAAGGCCACTAGCGAACTGAGAACCATTATCTGTAATGAGACGATTCGGAACACCAAATCGAGCAACAATGTTCTTATGGAAGAACTTTTGTGCTGCAGCAGCGGTAATATTGCTTACCGGTTTGGCCTCAATCCACTTCGTAAACTTGTCAATAGCTACGAACAGGAACTTGTATCCATTGACCGCTTGTGGCATAGGACCGACAATATCCATTCCTCAGACCGCGAAAGGCCATGTAAGGGGAATGGTCTGCAATGCATAGGCAGGCTAGTGAACCTATCTTGCATGAAACTGACACTGAGGACACATCTTGACCATATTCTTGGCATCATCGAGTGCCGAAGACCAGTAGAATCCTTGTCGAAAAGATTTTCCGACCAGTGTACGATATGATGCGTGCACACCGCATACACCGTCATGAATTTCTCTCAAGAGGTATTTACCTTCCTCCTGAGATACGCAGTGCATGAATTCTCCCTGAGTACCCTTTCTATACAAAACTCCTTCTATGATTTTGTATAAACGCGCTTTTCGAATCAACCAATCACTTTCGGTTTCGTCCTCGGGCAAGGTCCCATGTTCAAGATAGACTCTCAATGGATGAGTCCAATCCTGTTCCTGTCCGAGGTTGGTAATGCAGACTGTTACCGGATCATCCTCGACCGAAGTCATAATCGAAGGATGTTCCAAGTGTTCGACGAACACTCCTGCCGGAGCGGATGTGTGTGAGGACCCAATTTTGGATAATTGGTCTGCGAGAATGTTGTCCTTTCGCTGGATGTATTGGACTTCGAAATGATTGAAGTGTTTTTCCAACCTCCTCACTTCCCCAGGTAATGAGCCATTGTCTCATTGGAGGTGCTATACTCCTTGTTTACCTGGTTTGCGACCAGCTGTGAGTCTCCCCTCACCACTAATCAACGGACTCTAAGGAATTTGCTGCCCGGAGCCCTGCAAGAAGACCTTCATACTCTGCTGCATTATTGGTCACAACAAAGTATAGTTGAAAGACAAACTTAAGCTGTTCGCCCTGAGGCGTAACTAAGACCACTCTAGCCCCCGAGTGTTGAAAACTACGAGAGCCATCGAAGTACATTGTCCAGTAATCGGGGAATTCCAATTCCTCGGGTACCCGCACTGGTGACTCAGGATTGGTCCATTCGACCACAAAGTCGGCCAAGACCTGAGACATAACCACAGTGCGGAGCGTGAAATGGATATCGAAGTCACCGAGCTCGATAGCCCATTTTGCGATCCGACCAGATTTCTCCGGATTGCGGACAATATCCCCCAATGGAAAAGATGAGGGTACTGTGATCTTATGTGCTTGAAAGTAATGTCGTAGCTTACGCGAAGCCATCAGTAGTGCGTAAAGTATCTTCTGGACCTCAGGGTATTGCTCCTTAGGGCCATGAAGTACCTCGCTTACATAGTAGACGGGTCTGTGTATTCCTTCTCTATCCGCGATCAGGACACCGCTGACCGCATGCGGCGTGGCCGCCAAATAGAGAAGTAATGGTTCTCCTTTGTCGGGAGACACCAAGATTGGTGGACTAGATAAATATGCCTTCACCTCCTGAAACGCTTTTTCGGCCTCATCGGACCATGCGAAATTGTGATGTTTTCGCAGGGCTTTGAAGAAAGGTAGTCCCCTCTCGCCTAGTCGCGATATGAACTGACTTAAGGCCGCCATCCGACCTGCCAAGCGCTGAACATCCTTCATGGTCGAGGGAGACCTCATCTGTTCAATAGCCCTGATTTTTTCAGGATTGACTTCAATTCCTCTGGAACAAACAAGAAAACCCAGAAGTTTTGCTGAAAAAACCCCGAAAGAACATTTCTCCGGGTTCAATTTTATTCCAAAGCGATTCAAATTACAGAAGGTTTCAGCGAGATCGTCCAAATGAGACAATCTTTTAGTGCTTTTTACAACCAAGTCGCCTACATATGCTTCGCGATTATGCCCTATCTGGGAAAGAAAGGTCTTTTGCATCCAGCGCTGGTATGTGGAACCTGCGTTCTTGAGACCGAACGGCATTCTGATGTAGTAGTAGATGTCGAACGGGGTGATGAAGGCAGTCTTCTCTTCATCTTCTTTTGCCATACTAATTTGATGATCTCCTGAGTAAGCGTCCAGGAAACTCATCAGTTCACAATCCGCAGTTGAGTCGACCAGCTGGTCGATGCGGGGAAGGGGAAAGTCGTCCTTTGGACAGGCACTGTTGAGGCTGGTGTAGTCGACGCACATGCTCCACTTACCATTTGACTTGCGGACCATGACCGGATTTGCAAGCCCTTCCGGGTGATCGACCTCGCAAATAAACCCGGCCTTTAGGAGTTTATCCAACTCCTCTCGGATGGCCTCCTGCCGGTCAACAGCAAAACGCCTGATCTTTTGCTTTATTGGTCACTGTCTAGGTTGAATTGCTAACCTGTGCTTGATTACCTCCCTTGGGACACCGGGCATGTCGGATGGTTTCCACGCAAACACATCTGCATTAGCCCGGAGGAAAGTAATGAGCTTGAGTTCCTATTTTTCATCCAGGCCTGATCCAACCTGAATTGTCTTGGATGGATCATCTGAGTACAATGGAACTAGTTTGAGTTTCTCATCTGGTCGAGGAGCAACCTTGATCGCGTCAGCGGCGACTGTGGCGACCTGAGCTTCCCAGAGGGGAAGTTGGTCCACCATCTCCAAAGATAGCCGGTCACACGTCAGCGCCACGTTACGACTGCCTCGGATCGAGATGACATCTTTGGGGCCAGGCAACTTGCCGCACTGATAAGCCGGTCACATGTCTCCGTTTGGTTAACCTCTCGATAAAAGGCCTTAAATTGCCTTTTGGAAACAAAAGAGGAGGAACCTTCGAAAATAACATTAACATGATTATGAGGTACCTGGTAAGACATCTCTTCATCCCCGTCGGCGTCTCTTAGCCCACATGCTTGTTCCTTAGTCGGTAAGGTCGGCATCGGTCCAACCCCCTGCTAGAAGTCATCTAACTGCTTCAACCAACTCCTGCAGTTCTTGAGGTCATGGCCTGCGGAGTTGTGGAGCGGACACCATTTCTTGCCTTCCTGCAGATTAGTCGACTTCTTTGGCTGGTCGGTACTACGACCACCAGAAGCAGTTTTATTTTTAAACGAAGTGATCCATTTGAGACCTAGCCTTGGTTTTCGCACTAGGCTCGCCCAGATTCTAATATGCGGAATAACGGGATCATATACCCGAAACCCAAAGTAATTGCACAACTCTTTATTTCAAAGAGGGCTTACACGTCGAACGTTAGGCACACTTGCCTACGTCGAAGGAACTATAAGTGTCTAAAACTCAAATAAGTTCTATGACTTTTTGATGATCTAAACTAGATCTATTACAAGGTATTTATAGTCCAATCGTATGAGTACGTATCAGACTCAATAACCTAAACGTATTAGACTCATATAACAAATCCTAAACAGATAAGCTTAGTTATACACATTCGGATCGGATTACAATTCCGAACAGGGAACGAATTCCTTTTCCTGGTCGCAGACCCATCCATGTTCGCTGATCCTTTCCGAACACGGTTAAGGTCGCGAAGCCGTATGCGATCAGGACTTGGTCGCGAAGCCGCATGCGATCAGGACTTGGAGATCCTCCGGGATCACAAAGGCTTGTTACCTTTGGTCGAAGGAGGCTTCTCTGCGATTGCGACCTCCCGGTACTGTCCAAAGCGATTCCTTTTCGACTTCTTCGATTTCCCACCTGATGAAGATTCAGGCTTCTTGCTTGGATCTTCCTTCCTAGCATCCTTGAGACTTGGTTGAGGCGGTAGGTTACCTCCATTCGGTTCCATTCGATAGCCTCGGCTACGTCAGAATATCGATCAGCCATATCAAAGAGATCGGCTACTGATCGGGGAGGATGGATGAGCAAGTCTTTGGTGAATCTCCGATATTGAACGGCATGTTTAAATGCCCTAATAATGGAGCTACCAGATATGTTTGGGATGGTATTCCTTACCCCAACAAATCTCTTGACAAACTGCGAAGGGTTTCAGTCGAAGTTTGCCGTAGTCGATGGAGGTCATCCTCATTACCCGGCTTCTGATAACAATTTTGGAAATTGCTGAGGATACCATCACACAGCATTTCCCAGTTATAGATCGAACCTTCGGGTTGGTTAAACAACCAGGTTCTTGCCGGTCCTTCGAGGACTGTTGGTAGGTAGTTGGCCATGACCCTGTCATCACCACCTGCCGCTTGGATGGCAGTAATGTAAATTTGAAGGAATTCGGACGGGTTCTGAGTTCCATCAAACCTTTCTATGGCCCCTGGTCTGAACTTGTCTGGCCAAACGACCACACGAAGGTTGGGTGAGAAAGCTTTACAACCAACGTAGGGACCATGAACTGTCCTGCGACTCTCGATCGGATCGCGGGCAACCTCACGCAATGGAGAGGCCACACGTTGTAACATCCTGAGTTTTGGGGTGAAAAGTTTCTTTCTTAAAAATCATGTATGCATATGTCTCTTCTAGATCAGCCAAATCAGCCTCAGCTTTATTCTGTTCTAGCCTAAAATCTTCAAATCTATCCTGTAACCCCAAGTCAAGATCTGACTTGCCAGATTTGATCTATCAGTTATCCTAAACCTAAAAGCCTTCAAAACCCAGATTCAATTCTATCCCTAACTTCCAGAATTATCAACTCTTTTCTGTTTTCGAAAACAGAATATCTGTTATTATCTTTTACCCTAAGTTTCAGAAATTCAGATTTAATCAAAATCTTAGCCAAGTTCAGACCAGATTATTCCTGGATTATGATCAAGGGTATGCCAATACCTTAATCCAAAAAGTTGGCAGCCAGATTTCACCATCTGAACCTTTTTCGCAAATCAGTCCAAGAATATCGCAGATCAGTCCTTTTTCCATATTTTCTAAAAGCCAGAAAAGGCAAAATGTTGCAAATCATCTCCAAATTCAAATCTGATTCAGGGAACACCTCCCAAATGCTTTTCAATACAAATTCTTCTTTTATGAGTATCTCAAAATCAAACCCTAAATCCCAGAATTCGAGATCAATAAGATTCAGACTTATTTTACCCTAATCTACTCTGTTTTCAGTTCATATCAAAAGACATCCAAATGTCTCAAATTTTATCTTCAATCTGTGCCAAATCATTTGTGGAATTAAGTATACCAAAACAGCAGAATCAAAATCAGATCAAACCTTCCAAATCTCCAGATTTACAGTTCAGTCCAAATCAAGAATTGGAAATTGCAATCAAGCCCAAATTCGACCAGGCCGTTTGCTGTGCTCACGACCAGAGTTGCTGTACCTGTGCGCCGTGGCTGCTCGTCGCCGGCGAGGCTTCGCCGCACTTGTGACCGTGCATGCCGGTGCGCACGTGTCCTCGCTCCAGCCGTGTCGTGGCAGAGCCACTGCAACGTCGACGACCAGCGCCTGCTCCCGCGCGCGACCAGCAGCCTTTTGTCAGCAATTCACTGCCACGTTGCCTTGCCGCGCCAATGTTGTCGCCACCGCTTGCTCCAGCTTGCCATGTCCCGATGAACTTACATGATGATCAACTGCAGAGCCGTTGTCGCCGTCGCATCACCGGTTAATGCTGTGTCTTCGCCGCTGATGCTCAGCACGCAACCCATCTCCATCTCATCACAGCAGCCAATTACTTCGCTGTTCCCCCTTGCAGCTTCGCCTGCCTATTTGAGCATCCCTGTACTCAGTAGCTCCTTCACAGCTCACTTGGAACCAGCAAAGCCTCAGATTTTCTGTCTTAGTCTTCTTCTCCGGCGAGACCAGCTCGAGGCCTCACGGTGACAGCCTCAACCACAGCATCTCCTGCCAAATTAACAGCACCAGTGAGTTCCCCTTATCTCTCTCATCGTGCTGTATCACTTAATTGGATTTCCTTGCCTCCTATCGCCGGCGATCACCGGAATTTGCTGAAACTCGAAGATTGCCCTGTTCCGGCAATGCAGGCCAAATTACCTCGAATTAGCTTTCGATCCTGTGGAAGAAGTTGATCAGTGAGCCGTTTCCAGCAAGCCTATGCATCAAGATCTCCCGATTGAGCTTCAATCGAAGCTTTCCCCAATTTTGAGCTTCTCCAGAAACCGGCGATCGTCGCCAGGCTTCTCCGGCCATCCTCCGGCCAAATTGATCGTGCAGGTAGATTCCTCTTATCTCTCTTTCACTTCCCAAGCTTGGAATCAAGTTCATTCGGTCTAAATCGAAAAGCCCCAAATGGCAGTGTTTCTTCTCCGGCGTTGATCACCGGAAAACCTATTCCTGGCCGTTTCAGCTTCATCCACTTTGTCATTCAAGTGTGCCTCAACCTCCTAAACATTTTTGCCTTCTAGCTCGATCTCTGAAACTGCCCAGAATTCAAGTTATAGCCATGCCAAAATCTTGTCCAGAACTGCTCCAGTGCAACTAGTTCACCTCAGTTCATCACTGAATTTCATCACCTTCTAGCCATTTTCTGCCATAGATCCTGTTGAATGATTTGTTCCTGTTATCATTGCCTACCTCCCAGACAAAGTGGTGCATCATTTGGAGCTCTAGATCAAAAGTTATGCCAAGCCCTAGTTTCTGGCCATGTCAAGATCAATGCCAGACTATGTCAGTCAGTGGCATTAGCCCTTTTCACTTCCTTCCAGATGTGCATTTTGGGAATAACTTTGTCCCTTAGACTCCTGAGGTTGTGATCAACATTTTCTTCTTCTATCACAACTTGATTTGAGCCCTTGAATTATATTTGCCGCTAAACCCTAATTTTTGACACTGTCTAAGTGCATGCCAGCCAATGGCATTGGCCTTGTGTACCCACTTCTGATTTTGCATTTTGAAAGCCACTTTGTCCACTGAATTTGTAGAGTTATGATCTACATTTTCTTCTACTATCATAACTTGAGATAAGCTCTCTAGCTTTCCCTGAAGTTATGTCAGAATCTTGATCCGAATGTCAATCCGCTGACATTCGCTGTTTTTGATCAAACCAGCCACAAAACTGATGTTCTTATTGTAACCTTGAAATCCTAAGAGCATCTACCACCCATTCTTAGCCAATCCTTTGAAACCCTAGATCTCAACTCAGTTCAGCTCGCAATCTCAATTATCTCCAATATCGTTCAGTCACTCTTGTTAAGCATATCTGCATATAGATCCTAAAACATCTTAATATATAAGTAATATTTGTGTGTATTGTTTGTTTGTCGCCGAGCAGATCCAGAAATCAAGTTCGAGGACTTCGCTGTTGACCCGTCATCAACTGCTGTTTCTTACGACGCGGAAGGCAAGTCATATCCTTGGTCATCTTGAACCTATATTTTAAATTTTGCTAAAACATAACCTTGAATATAGGCAATATTGCATGTGAAAGATTGAGAATGATTGATTTATGAATTGGCAGTACTAGACTGGTTATCTGTGAAATGTGAAATAAACAAGTTTTGAGCCATGAACTATTTTATGTATGTATATACTTATATTCATGAAATAAAACCCCTAGCCGTGACCAGAAAAATGGTGTGGATGGCTGTAGCACTGGAGGTGCTAGACTGCAAAGGAATGCAGGCACTGAAGGTGCAGGGTTGTGGATGGTCTGGTCACTGGCATATAAGGACTAGAACCTTGTGTTGTGCGTCTAGTGGCATGAACAACGTGCTAACCGCAAGCCTGGTATGGGACAGGCCTGAACAAGTACTTATGTGGATCGTACATGAAACCCCTGCATGAGTTGTGTTGTGATGATTGACTTGGAGGCTGACTCCCACTATCACTGAAGGTGATCTGATATTTGACCCAGTAATGGGAAAATGAGGTGGGGTGGAGGTTATGATACAGCCTACCACAACTGTGTTTCGTGGAGAGCCACAGGGTCGGGGGTGAATTGTAAGTGATACATAACAAAAGTTCTTGTTATTTCCACCATGCCGCTCACAATATGAAGTGAGTCAGGGGTCCAATCATTTTGTTATGATAGGAAAGGTTTGAAAGTGGAATATCTTGCGGGTAAATTGGTACCTCTCTGCAGAGTTAAAAACGTATTCGAATACTCCGAGCTCCCGGGTTTATAGGAGTCTGCTGCGGTGGATTAAATCCACGGGGTGTGACACAAGTACTATTTTCTAAATAAAATATGTTTAATCAAGATTACCCAAATGACATGTGTTGTCATGATAAGGAGTGCTGCCGTGGGCTGTCGTGTGTCGACGTGTCGCGGTAGTGCTATAATCTAGTGAACATGATTGATGATGTTATATTATAAAAAGTGCTGCCATAAGATGAGATGAGAAAGGAAAAGATTATTTTACAAATATCCATAATTCTTGACTAGTCTAGGTTCATGTCATCACTACTATATGTATCTACTCTTACCTATGACTTGCTGAGTACGTAAGTGCTCACTCTTGCAACCTACAAATCAATAGACGGAGCGATCAACAATCAAGATGAAGGCGTGGAGAACTTATTGGATCCAGAAGGAGGAGCGTCAGTCCCCTCATTTCCCTGATGTGTGTTGTTCTGCTGTCCACTTCTCTTTTGTGGGTGGGTCACCTATCTTCTGCTGCGTAGTTAAATATTTTGCTAAACCCTGAATGCCTTGTAGGCATTGTAATCCTCTTTATGTAATATTAAGGCCAGCAGGCCACACTGCTTAATATTTTGTAAGTTACTCTGTTGCAATGTGAATATACTCCTGTGCTTGACTTATCCTGGGACGTCAAGGGTATGTGTATGCTATGCATATATGGGACTAGCTGCAGTGAGCTAGGTCTCTACAGGAGTAGTCGTAGTCCCAGTCTCGGGGCGCGACACACGTGGCCCCAAACGAGAGTGGACAGGGACTCGATTCCTATCATGAGAATCCTACGCCCACCTGGACTTGTCCTGCCGGGATGGTATAGGTGGCGGGTGACTCCGTCGACCAGAACCAGAGTGAGAGTGCTCTCGGTTGTGGGAACGTGTCGCCGACTTGGAGGAGGCCATAGGGGTCACCTCAGATGCGACCTCATCCAACCTCTCCGCCAGGATTCTGGTGAAGGCCGGTTTCTGCGCATCCGTGACCGTAGGAGGAAAATTATGCATGACCTCTGCGATAGATCGAAGCTGGCCATGCGTACTTCTCCTAGGGGCACCAAGTGTTACCGTTTCTTCGTCCACTGGGAAATGCTCTGGAGGCAAGGAGGGTGTCTAGTCACGTTTGCGACCACGTGATCATCGGAAAGAACTCGGAGCGGCATCATAACGAGCCTTGGCATCTTGAAGAGCCTCTAGGGCAGTTCTGCGTAGTTCGTTGTCTTATTGCTCAAGATCTTGATCTTCCTTTTGTTTGTGTTCCTGTTCTTCCCTAGCAGCCCGTTGATCAGGAGTTTCTTCCGATAAGGCAGTGAACTATCTAGGGAGAGAGGCCTCTCCCACACGCCACGTTGTCATTCCTGCGCTGCACTGCCGCTCTCATCCTTCTTCCCTCTCTCTCCTCTACTCTCTAAAAGCCGCCACCGTACAGCCACCACGTCGCCGAATCCGAGCCCGATGACGCCGCCGAGTCCCCAGTACATCCTCGCCGCTCCTCTTCGACCTCATCCTTTACGGCGGCCTCGAGCAGCTCCAGCCAACAGCGAGCTCGACAACTTCATCGACTCCACCACTCCTCTCCGGCTACTTCGACCACTACAAACTCCCTCTTGCCCGATGACCTCGGCCATCAACTCGAGAACCCGCCAGCTTTTGCAATAGCACAAATGGTGACCAATTTCTTCTTGCTCTCCCTCTCAATTGCTCTGTGATGATTGGACAAGTTGTTCTGAGATGTAATATTGCTAAGATTCTAGTGACAATGATGAATTTGATTGAATGAAGAAAAACATTTCCAAAAATTGCAATCTAGAATCTGACTTTGTTGCATACTGAGATGAATTGAATCTGAGTTGGCTTAACTGTTGTTTCTGCTTGAGAGCGTCTAATTTGAATTGTTAAATTCTGTGTTCTGTGGGTATAACTTATGATTTGACTTCTAGCTGCAATAGTGTTTTTGATGCATCACTCTCTGAATTGGTTGGGAGGCTTTATTTTAGATCTTTGTCTGCAGCTACACGCTATTTTTGTCTTTTTTGTATTGCTTTCCAGACTAGTGATGATGCATTGTGATTTCTAGGTAAATGTTGTGAATTTTGAGTTCATTGTTAATCTAATTGCAGTTGTGAGTAACGTTGACTTATTGCCTGCTAAATTCTTTGTAAAGATTTGTGTGGTTGTGACCTAGTAGTGAAGGAAGTAGTTTCAGTGTTCAAGTGAGCTTGGTCTATCTCTTTCTTTTATTTTTGTTCTAGTAATTGTTGGATTGAAGTTCTGGATTCCAAGTTCCATTGATCCTTGTTCATAAGTGTTCAAGAAGTAAAATGGGAAGCCTAGCTTTGACTCTGGTTATTTGCTTGTCTTGTGCTTGTTGTTGTCTAGTCAAAAGGGTGTCGGGGAATGGTTTGTGCTATCTCTATGTGCCTATTCGTTGATACCATCGAGGGACGTATTCTTCTTAGTCATTTTCCCCTTCCACTCAGAAGACCACTGAACAATACGGTTCTATCGCATGTATTCACGATCGCGCGTGTCGATGATTCGGACTCGGGGTCCTTAGTCGAACTTATGCAGAATTTGTAGGTTGTGAGACCTTTCAGGGTGTCCCTCCAGGAAGGTATGATGAATCAAAGATAACTAGAGCACAGGGAAGTTTATACAGGTTTGGGCCCTCTATGGTGGGAGTAATAGCCCTACGTCGTATTGGGATTTAGAGTTACAAAGTTATGGAAAAGATATTCACAGGCGAAGATTTTTCCTATGTGTTTGTACAAGACAATGCCAGAAAGGCTTAGGAAATCTAGCTAACTTGGACTATTCTCCTCTGATCCTTTGAGTGTTAGATTGCTTGATTCGATGATCTGATCATCTGATTATCCAATGCCCTGTTTGATTCATTGGGTTATCCCTTTATACTGGTCGAAAGGGTGCCAAGTCATAACGGCATCGAATAGTTGCTTGGATGTAGTTTTGGCAACTGCCTTTAACCTCCACGCAAGTTTAACACGTGTTATTCATGGATAACCACACGTATTAACCTCCTGACAGTTGTCTCCATGCGTGGAAGGATCTTCAAGATACTCGGGATATCCCTGTTGTAGGAATAGAACAATCCTGCGTCCCATGGTTGAAGGTGTTCTGACCGCGCGTTGTTTGTTGTTACCTGACCGCGCACTATCTGCAGTCTTCTGTTCGCGTATGGCATATGAACTCCTAACTGCGCACTAGCTACGATCTGATCGCGTAAAGCCTGTGACCAAATGATTGTGCTTCTCGGAGTAACTTGAGTTCGCATTAATAGACACTCGTCTGGCTCGAATCTGTCTAGAACCAGTCATGCATTTATTTGAACTAGCTCGGGTATCAATCCTCGTCAGCGCGTATAGACTTAGCATCGATCGATGGTCGCGGTGTGGTGACCTCTCTCTCTTTCTCTTTATTTCTTCCAACATTTCCTCCCTCTTTCTCTTGTCCGTTTTGGTTTTCCTATCCACCGATTTAGTCTACTTTATGCGTTCTGCTTCTCTATTCCCTGAGGAAAGAACGACAGAATACTCGCCTTACTACTCCCATCTCGTTCGCTTGCAAGACGTTCTAGGCCGGTGTCGCGCCCCGAGACTGGGACTACGACTACTCCTGTAGAGACCTAGCTCGCTGCAGCTAGTCCCATATACGCATAGCATACACATACCCTTGACGTCCCAGGATAAGTCAAGCACAGGAGTATATCACATTGCAACAGAGTAACTTACAAAATAGTTAAGCAGTGTGGCCTGCTGGCCTTAATATTACATAAGGAGATTACAATGCCTTCATGGCATACATGGTTTAGCAAAATAACTTCTACACAGCAGAAGATAGGTGACCCACCCACAAAAGAGAAGTGGACAGCAGAACAACACACATCAGGGAAATGACGGGACTGACGCTCCTCCTTCTAGATCCAATAAGTACTCCGTGCCATCATCTTGATCACAGTAGGCTCCATCTATTGATTTGTAGGTTGCAAGAGTGAGCACTTACGTACTCAGCAAGTCATAGGTAAGAGTAGATACATATAGTAGTGATGACATGAACCTAGACTAGTCAAGAATTATGGATGTTTATAAAATAATCTTTTTCTTTCATACCTCATCTCATGGCAGCACTTTTCATAATATAACATCATCATTCATGTTCACTAGATTATAGCATTACCGCGACACGTCGACACACGACAGCCCACGGCAGCACTCCTTATCATGACAACACATGTCATTTGGGTAATCTTGATTAAAACATATTTTATTTAGAAAATAGTACTTGTGTCACACCCCGTGGATTTAATCCACCGCAGCAGACTCCTATAAAACCCGGGAGCTCGGAGTATTCGAATACGTTTTTAACTCTGCAGAGAGGTACCAATTTACCCGCAAGATATTCCACTTTCAAGCCCATCCTATCATAACAAAATGATTAGACCCCTCCTCACAACCATGTGTGAGTGGCAAGGTGGAGATAACAAGAACTTTTGTTATGTCTCACTCACATTTCACCCCTGACCCTGTGGATCTCTCGCGAAACACAGTTGTGGCGAGCTATACCCCCACCCCTACCTCATTTCCCCATTGCTGGGTCTAATGTCAGATCACCTTCAGTGATAGTGGGAGTCAGCCTCCAAATCAATCATCACAACACATCTCATGCAGGGGTTTCATGTGCGATCCACATAAGTACTTGTTCAGGCCTGTCCCATACCAGGCTTGCGGTTAGCACGTTGTTCATGCCACTAGACGCACAACACAAGGTTCTAGTCCTTATATGCCAGTGACCAGACCATCCACAACCCTGCACCTTCAGTGCCTGCATTCTTTTGCAGTCTAGCACCTCCAGTGCTACCACCATTCCATACCATTTTCTGGTCCCAGCTAGGGGTTTTATTTCATGAATATAAGTATATAAATACATGTTGGGGGAAATCTCCACGCGTTCAAGTCCAGGTAAGCTCATGATTGCCCGGGGACAGTGGCCTCCGGTGCCTGCCCCGGGCGCCGCCTTTCGGCCCCCGGGACCGTGCCCCCCGGGCATGTCCCGGGCGCCGCCATGTGCCCGGGGACAGTGGCCTCCGGTGCCTGTCCCGGGCGCCGCCTTTTAGGCTCCCGGGACCGTGCCGCCGGGGCATGTCCCGGGCGCCGCCATTTGGCCCCCGGGACCGTGCCCCCCGGGCGTGCCCCGGGCGCCGCCATTTGGCCCCCGGGACTGTGCCGCCGGGGCATGTCCCGGGCGCCGCCATTTGGCCCGTGGGACCGTGCCCCCCGGGCCTGTCCCGGGCGCCGCCATCTGCCCGGGGACAGCGGCCCCCGGTGCCTGCCCCGGGCGCCGCCATTTGGCCCCCGGGACCGTGCCCCCCCGGGCATGTCCCGGGCGCCGCCATCTGCCCGGGGACAGTGGCCCCCGGTGCCTGCCCCGGGCGCCGCCATTTGGACCCCGGGACCGTGCCCCCCATGCATGTTCCAGGCGCCGCCATGTGCCCGGGGACAGTGGCCTCTGGTGCCTGCCTCGGGCGCCGCCTTTTTGGCCCCCGGGACCGTGCCCCCCGGGCCTGCCCCGGGCGCCGCCATTTGGCCCCCGGGACCGTGCCCCCCCGGGCATGTCCCGGGCGCCGCCGTCTGCCCGGGGACAGTGGCCTCCGGTGCCTGCCCCGGGCGCCGCCTTTTGGGCTCCCGGGACCCTGCTCTCCGGAAGGGGTCCCGGACGTCACCGCCCTCCTAAAAGGTAAAATCCCTGTTTGTTTATCACGTGCAGGTCACGCGAGGGATGCCTCGGGAATCAGCGACCACCTGTCAAGCATCCAAGACGTTTGACCGGAAGAAGGACGGTCCTACCCTTCGATCCGACGGTGGCTTCCGGGGTAATTTAGGCTTTTCGCTTCTTTTTGGGGGCTATAAATAGCCCTTGTACCCCTCTGTTGTAAGGATCAGTTCATTATTATTTGGAATAGCTAATCTCACAGACGTGCTCCGGAAGCCTCTCCCCCGGAGAGAGCCTCCCCAGCCGACTCCGGTCGGGAGTGCGTCGACAGGACTACGGCCCCCACCGGGACCCGAACCTGTATAAATCCGCGTGTCAATTCTTGTGTTTGCCCGGCGGGGGAGGACCGGTCACCCGGTCAACCCGCGCTGCGTGATTTCCGCTAGGATCGTCTTCAAAACCTGCCGGGGTATTCTTAATACCACGACAGTTGGCGCCGACCGTGGGGACCCGTGACGAATCGCCATGGCTCCTCCGAGAACAAGGGCCCGCGCCCTTCCCGGTGACGCCGGTCCCGGTGACCTGGCGCCACCCGTCCGGGACGCTGCTGTTCCGGCGCCTCCGTCCGGAGGCGACCATTCCCAGGTACCGCCTCCCACCTTTCCTCTTAACTTAGGTGCTTCCACCTCCAGGTCGTTCCCGGTGACCGCGGGGACCTCGGCCGGGACAAGCGTCCCCTCGACGGCTCCCCGGCTCCCCGGGACGCCCTGCTCGAAGCTCTCGTAGAGGGCCAGCTCCGCGCCCAGCGCTCTATGGACGAGCTCCTTAGTGTGTTGGCGCGGCCCTCGGCCCCCACATTTCCGTCGCACCCGTATCCGGGGATCATGCCCCCGTTTATGGGATACCCAGCGGCCCCTCCGGCGTCAGGGGGGCTGTCTACCCCGTATGATCCCGCTGGGGGGTTCCCTCCCCCAGCGCGATATACTTCCGGACACTTCTCGGCACCCGGGCCTGTCCCGGTGCCGGGAGGCTATTTCATGCCCGGGCCCCTCGTGGCACCAGGGGGGTAACCCGTCCCCGGCCCGCTTCCGGGGCTGGGGGGTCATTTCATGCCGGGGGTTATTCCTACGCCGGGAGCCAGTCCCGCCCCTCGCGTTGCGTTTACCGCACCGGGGCCGGTCGACAGAGGAGCTCCCGTGCCTCAGCGAATTTCCCCCCGCATTGGCTCCCTAACCCCGGACGTCGCCGAGGGGGCTCACCCCCCACCGGTTCCGGATGTCGCAGGGGCTTCCCCCTTTCCGGTCCCGATCGTTGCCACGGGGGCCCCCTCTTCGGATCCAAACGCCGCCCCGGGCGCCCCCTCCCCGGTTCCGGATGGTGCAGGGTCTCCCCCCTTTCCGGTCCCGGGGGCCGTCGCAGGGGGCTCCCCCCAGCAGGTCCCGGTAGCTCCCGGGCCGGCGGCCACAGTGCAGGAGCTCCCTCCCCCATCAAAGCAGATCCGCTTCTCCCGGGGGGAGGTTGAGCGAATGTATTCTCCCAGCCGCGGGGAAGAGCTTCCCCCCGGTCGTTGTCGCAGGGAGCCTCGCTCTCGCACCGGTCGGGGGAAGAGACCCACCGAAGAACCATCCTCCCCGGAGGGAAGCCCGGACGTCCGGGAAATCAGTCCCAGCCCGGAAGAGAAGCGTCGTCACCACCACTCTGGCGGCCCTCTTGGGCCGCTACCTGACTCGGATAACGAGGGGGCGTCCCCCGTTATAGAAGACAGTGACTGGGGCTCCCCCCGGGAAGTGCAGGGGGTGAACCAGCCTCTATGTCGAAGACTCCGCAGCATCCGATGGCCGCGGCCCTACCGTCCCCCGCACATCGAGCATTATAATGGCGAGGCGGACCCTTACGAGTTCGTGCAGATCTACTCCACAGCCATCTCCGCGGCGGGGGGGGACGAGAGCGTCCAATGCAACGTCTTCCCCCTCTACCTTACCGGCATTGCCCGCTCCTGGTTTTACAATCTGAAGGCGGGCTCCATCAAGTCCTTCTCGCAGCTGAAGCGGGAGTTCTGCGCCAACTTTCAGGGAAATTACGTACGTCCCCTGGATTCTTCACAGCTATACACAGTGCGCCAGAGAACCGGGGAGACCATCAGAAGCTTCTTCAAGCGCTTTGCCCAAGTAAAAAGCAAAGTGGCCCACGTCCCGGACTCTACGGTCATCGAAGCCTGCAAAAGCGGCATCCTCCCGGGGGAGCTCCACCGAAGGCTCTCCCGGAGCTGCTCCTCCTCCGCCGATGAGCTCTTCAACGTGCTCGAAAAGTATGCTCGGGCGGAGGAAGACGATATCTGGAAGAAGACCCAGGGGGCTCCTGCCCCCGTTGACCGGGGGACCAGGGATCCCCCCAAACGCCCCAGACAAGGGGGGCATAACGAGCCACGGCCTCGGGACACTTTTGTCCTCGAGGGCGGAGGCGGCTCGCGCGACCCCCCGAAGGGCAACCGCCCCTTCCCCAAGCCAAAAGGTCATGGGGGAGGACAGTCTTCGCGCGGCCGGGAAGGCCCCGCGGGGAGAAGGCGGGAAGGACCGTGGTGCAACTTCCACGGGTCCAATACCCACGCTACCCGAGACTGCGACCAACTACTGCAGCACTTCGCGACATTCCTCGACCAGCGCGGGCAGGGGGGGGGACTCCGGCCTCCTTGCTCCCTCGGCCAGCTATTCCGGCCCTTCCCGCTCCCGCGGGGGGTGAGCAGGCACAGGAGGGGGAGCCTTCAGAAGCTCTCCCCTTCCAGACCTCTCAGCGCCGCATCAACGTCATCGTGGGAGGGTCTGCCTCCGGGCGGGACTCCGAGCACCAGCGTAAGGAGTACGCGCGTGAAGTTAAGGTTGTGGGGGTGCTACACACGTCCCCGCCACCAAAGTGGTCGGACGTCCCCCTCACCTTCACTGCAGAAGACGCGCGGGGGGTTCGCTTCCCCCACGACGACGCGCTCGTTGTCTCCGCGACAATCTACAACTGTCACCTGGCCCGCATCCTTGTGGATAGTGGGAGCTCCGCCGACGTCCTATTCCTGAAGGCTTTCAAAGAGATGCAGGTGGATGAGAAGCTCCTGCAGCCCGCAGCTGGGCCCCTACAAGGTTTTGTCCCGGGGAAGGCGATCCACCCCGTGGGCAAGGTAGATCTTCCTGTGACCTTCGGCGCCCCGGAGAACTACCGGACCGAGCTGGTCCGCTTCGATGTAGTGGACCTCCCCTCCTCCTACAACGTGATTATGGGGAGGACCACCATCAACCGGCTGGGGGCTGCCACCCATCAAAACTACCTCTGCATGAAGATCCCCGGGCCGCATGGCGTGATCAACGTCCGGGGAGACCAAGACATGGCCCGTGCTCTGTATGAGCGCGCAGCCGCCACGATCGGAAGCGTCAACATTATTGAGGCGCCCAGGGGGGAGGCCTCCCCCCTGGAACCAGACGTCGCGGCAGTATCCCCCGGGGGGCCCCTCCTCAAACCGCGTCCGGAAGGGAGCCTCCGGAAGGACCTGCTGTTCCCGGGGCCAGCAGTGCCTCCAAGTACGAGGCTTTGCTCCTCAGGTCGCACCACGTGCGTTCCCCGGGGATCCGATGCCTCCAACTGAAGGGAGATTCTCAGCCCATATTTCACCAAAAGCACGGGCCTTACCTGTGCCGTAACGCAAATTCTAGTCTTTTATTTGCAGATGCAAAAGATGCAGAGGCACTTCGATGGCCACTTCTTGCCGAGGGTTTACCCTGCGCCGGGAGCCAGTCCCGCCCCCCGCGTTGCGTTTACCGCACCGGGAGCGGTCGACAGAGCAGCCCCCGTGCCGCAGCGGACTTCCCCTCGCATGGGCTCCCCGGTTCCGGTCGTCGCCTCGGGGGCTCCCCCCTGGCCGGTTCCGGGTGTTACAGGGCCTGCCCCCTTCCCGGTTCCGGTCGAGGCCACTGGGGCCCCCTCCACTTCGATTCCGGTCTTCGCCACAGGGGCTTCCCCCTTCCCGGTCCCGGTCGTCGCCTCGGGGGCTCCCCCCTCGCCGGTTCCGGGTGTTACAGGGCCTGCCCCCTTCCCGGTTCCGGTTGTGGTCATCAGGGCTCCCCCCTTTCAGGGACCCCTTACAAGCTCTTCGACCTTCAAGAGCAGGAGCTGAAGCACACGTGGAACTTGCGTTTACTTCGCAAGTTCTATGTTTAGCCTCACGGGCATGTCCCCTCCCCCAGGGCGTTCACGCCGGAGGGGGAGAAGGAACGCTGTATTTTCCTCCCCTTTCGCGGCTTCGCCGGGGGAGACCCTGTACTTCATTTCATTAGCAATACATAGGTCTTGCTTTGCAAACTGTCTCATTGCAGGTCTTTCTCATTACCGCCCCTAGTGGCGATGCCCTCCCCGCGACGATGCCCTCCTTGTGAGGATGCCCTCCCCGCAAGGATGCCCTCCTTGTGAGGATGCCCTCCCCGCGAGGATGCCCTCCCCGCGAGGAAGTGGGCTAGCCCCAACAAGTCCCTACAACGGAGCCTGCACTCCCGTAGGGCGCCCTCCCCGCGAGGAAGTGGGCCAGCCCCAACAAGTCCCTACAACGGAGCCTGCACTCCCGTAGGGCGGCTTACGATCAGCCCTCGTGGACTGAGGGTGTAAGCGGCAACCCGCTCACAGTGGCCGTGGTAACGAGTCACTTTGGGAGACTAGTCCCCTGCCCAAACACTCAAGACCCGTCTTCGGGCACTTCCTCCTCTGGGAGTAGATGCTCTCCTCAGTGGGACGTCTAATGGCTTTCTGGATCTCTTCCTCCTCCGGGAGTCGACGTTACTCCCGGCTCCCCGTTCTGACGGCGACCGGAAGATCAGCCCCTTGCGGCTTATTTGGATCCATCTTCCTCCTCCGGGAGTCGACGTTATTCCCGGCTCCCCGTTCTCACGGCGACCGGAAGATCAGCCCCTTGTGGCTTGATTGGATCCATCTTCCTCCTCCGGGAGTCGACGTTATTCCCGGCTCCCCGTTCTCACGGCGACCGGAAGATCAGCCCCTTGCGGCTTGATTGGATCTATCTTTCTCCTCCGGGAGTCGACGTTATTCCTGGCTCCCCGTTCTCACGGCGACCGGAAGATCAGCCCCTTGCGGCTTGATTGGATCCATCTTCCTCCTCCGGGAGTCGACGTTATTCCCGGCTCCCCGTTCTCACGGCGACTGGAAGATCAGCCCCTTGCGGCTTGATTGGATCCATCTTCCTCCTCCGGGAGTCGACGTTATTCCCGGCTCCCCGTCTTCACGGCGACCGGAGGATTGGTCCCCAGCGACCTTATTCCTAGCTCCCCGTTCTCACGGCGACCGGACAATTGCTTTACGAAGAGATTTCTCAGATAAATTTTCCCCCGGAGACATTATTCCCGGTTCCCCGCTCACGGCGACCGGACGAAGTCTCCCGGGAAGCTCCCCTCCGGAGGTCTTATTGGCTTTTCATGAGCCCCTTCCGCGCCTTGTTCCCGGTTCCCCGCTCTCCCGGCGGCCGGATGAACCTCTCCCGGTGCCCCCGGGCACCCCGGAAGGTCCCTCCCTCGGAAACCCTGTTTTTACAATTTTCTAAGATATTTCTCCTACAGGCTATGCTCCCCCCGGGGACCCTGTTACCCCCACAGCGCGCGGAGGCCTCCTCCCGCCCGCTGTGGGCGGGGGGGGACGGGGGGGCCCCCGGGTCACCCACGAAGAAACTCAGCTCATCCTTGTTAAGATGAGTCGTCCAGACCATCCAAGAAGAAGAAAATAAAGAGGCAATAAAAGGAAACAATGCGCTTTATTGATCAACAAACCCGGAGGACATCTTCCCCCTCCGGTGGGTTTCGGAAATGATACAACCCGGGTCCTAACCCGGGGGATTTTCTACGAGCCTAAGGCCCCTACGCCTAAAGCTCCCGGAGGCGCTCCCTTAGCTCCCGGGCCAGGTCCCGGTACAGCACCCGGACGCGACGCTGAGAATCCCGAAGTACGTCTTCGGGCCAAAACTCGTACCCAGCCGGCGGAAGTATCCGGAGAGGAGGTATCATCTGGGCCCTCGGGCGCGGGGGAGTTAATTCAGCACGGCTGTTGTCAAAATTATCCAAATGCCATTCCGGGCGCCACCTCAACCGGACAGGCTCCCGGGCAGTACCGCCGTCGCGCCTCCCGGAGACAAGGCTCAGCAAAATCAAAGCCGCTTGGGCGTCCCCCGGAGAGCCTCTCCCGGACCGTTGCTCGGGAGCAACCCCCCGGGAACCCTGGTAACATTTCATTGCAAAGACTTAGAAAAATTTCTAATATATTCCATTGCAAAATGTTTTTGTACAAGTGCCCGGGGCTTCTCCTAAGAAGCTACCGGAATCAAAATGTCTAAAAATAAAAAGGGGTCCTAGCTAAAGACCCGGGGGAGGCTCATACTTTGGCATTGGGGTCCTCCCCCCGGGAAGCTTCCTCCGTGGCCGGGGCAGGGACATCCGCGGCCGGAGGCGCCGGTGTCGGGAACAACGTCCGGATGATCCGGTCGTAGAACCCCTCCGCCAGCAGCTCCACCTCCCGGCGCGTTGGCTCGAAGGCCTCCAGGAAGCCCCGGGGGATGCGGCCCCCGATCGCCCGGGCGCCGACCCCACGGTAGTCAACGAGCCCCGCGGCGGCCGCGATGACGGGGATCGCGCGGCCCCGTGCCCGGACGTCCGCAGCCTCCGGGATGGCGGAGACTTGTGCGTTAAGAAAACGCACAGCCTCCGCGAGGGTCGCCGGGGGCACCTCCGGGCCGCTCCCGGAGCCCAGGCTAACGCCAAGGCTTTCCAAGGCCGAGCGGACGGAGCGGCACGCGTTCGACAGCGCCCGGACGCTGGAGCTCTCGAGCTCCTGGAGCGCCTTCTCCCGCACCTTGGCCTCCTCTCGGAGGCGGATGTAGGCGCCCTACGAAAGGTGCACCTGCGCCCGGGCCCGGGACAGCTCATCAAGAGCTTCGTCCCGCTCCCGGATGGCCGCCTCCCGCTGCTCGACGCAGGCCGAGGCCCGGCTCTCCGCCTCCTTGAGCAGCCGGGTGACCCGCTGCTCAAGGCCCCAGGTAACAGTCGCTACCTACAAAATGCATAAAGAGTTAGAAAAATCTTAAGTGCAGGAAAAAAGCCGAAGTGTGGAGAGCTCGAGTTACCTGGGCTCCGAGGGACTCGAGCCCCTCAAAACGCTCGTGGAGCGTCCCTCCCGCTACGAAGGCCTGCACCTTCCGGTTGTGCAGACCCTCCGCGTAGCGGGCCACCTCCCCCGCAGAAAATAGGGAGGTGTCTTGCCCGGCCCTCCTGTCGCGGCCGGGAGAGGGCCCCCGGACCTCCGAATCCGGGAGCACGGCCGGCGTCACCGGCGTCTTCGTCGACGAAGTTTCCTCCGAAGACGAAGACGAAGGTTGGGCGGGGATCTCCGCCCGGGGCGGGATCATTGGGCCTTTCCCCGCCCCAGGCCGGAGGGCCCTCGGAGCCTCCTGCTCCGGGGGGACCTCGAAGACTGAGGGGCTCCCCCCCTCCTCATCCACCGGCCAGAGGCGCGGGGGCGCCGCCCCGGAAAACCTCACTTCTAGCCTCTTCGGGGCCAATGCCGCCGGGAGAGGCGAGAGGAGCGTCACGCGAACTGGCGACGGGGCGTAGTCCGCCGAATCGGACCCCGCCCCATCAACAACAACCTCCTTCTCCCGGGCCTCGACGGGGGCCTCCGGGGGCGGAGGCGTCGCCTCTGCCCGGGGCGCCGCCCGGGCATGTTCGGCTCCGGGAGCTGCGTCCCGGGCCCTCACCGGCGTCGTCGCCGGCGCCGTCGCCGGAGCTGGGGTCTTCTGGACCCGGGGCTTTTTGGGCTCCGAGCCCCCGGCCACGTCCTTCCCCCGTTTATGAGACCCGGGGTGGGAAGGGGCTTCCTCTCCGGAAGCCTGAGCCCGTAGGCCTCGGCCACCAAGTTCCGGGGAGGCCCCTCCCCCACGAGGCGCACGATGCGCTCGTGTTCGTCGGCGAAGTACCTCCCCAGGAGGTGCTCCGCCTTGTCCCTCGTCGCCGGATACGGGCGCACTGCAAGAGGTAAAAAGTTAGTCAATTTCTCATAAAAAACTGCAAGTACAAAAATGCAGGGGACTTACGCCGCGTCACCGGCTTGACCGGAGGCCGCTGCTCCGGGCCCATGCCGATCCCCCTTCCCCCGCGTGAGAAGGGGGAAAGCCGCAGGAGCGCCAGTTCCTCCGCGGCGTCCCGCATCGAGCGGGCCTTCTTCGCCAACACCACCTTCCCGAGGAGCTCGAACTCCTCGTCCGTCCACACCGGCGGCTTCGGTGCGGATGATCGGCTGTAGGTGGGAGGCTCCGGGGCGTAGACCACCGCCTCGTCCCGGACCCGGAGGTAGAACCACCTCCAGAGCCAGTCCCCCCAATGGTCCCGGGAGGCCGCCGCAGGGTAGTCCGCCACTCGGGAGGGCAGCATTTGGACCATCACCGAGCCGAAGGGGGACTTCGGTCCTCCCTTTACCAGGTGGGAGCTCCGCGCCGCCGGTTCATAGAAGTACCGGAAGGCGTGGAGGGTGGGCTCCCGCCCGGTCGCCGTCTCGTAGAGCCATATAAAAAGGCCCATACGGACGAGCGCGTTCGGGGTGAGGTGGTTGAGAGCCACCCCGTACTCTTTGAGAAACTCCCGGAGCATCGGATGCACCAGGAGCCGGAGCCCCGCCTCGAGGAAGGCCTCGAAGGCCACGACCTCCCCGGGCCTGGGGCGGGGGGCTCCGTCCTTCTTTAGGGGGACCCGGATGTCCCCCTCTTCGACGACGCCCTTCTTGACCAGGGACTCCGCGTCCGAGGCCGAGAACTCGGAGGCCCAAAGGAAATCCACGGGGATTTCCTCCGGGGGCACCTCCGTGGTCTTCGCTCGACCATTGGGCGCCATTAGGTGAGTTCTTTGTTTTTCGGTGGCTAAGTTTTCAGGTGGCTACGGCTACAACTCCCGGACGCTCGCTACCGGAGAAGGCTACCGGAAATGCTACCGGGAGAGCGCTACCGGGAGAGCTGAAGCTGGAGTTGGAAGATTTGGAATGAGCTACCGGGGCCCCCTAAGGCCCTATTTATAGAGGCTGGCCGTGATCTAGATGCGTGCCACGTGGCCCCCTCGGAGCAATCTGGACCACTGAAATTCAAACCGTGCGCGGGAAACGAAGGGACAGGCGCGTAAATCGAGACGCCGGTTCAAACCGCGCGTGCATTTATTGCGAAAACGGCGCGGCCATAAAGCGCCCGGCACAGAAACCGAAGCGTCGCCGGGGCTCCGGCGATTTTCGTCCGGAGTTTTCGTCCGGAGATTTTCCCGGTACCGTAACCATTCCCTCCGGGGGCTCAAGCTTCGTCCCCGGAGGGCATGGGGGGCTGCTGTTGGGGGAAATCTCCACGCGTTCAAGTCCAGGTAAGCTCATGATTGCCCGGGGACAGTGGCCTCCGGTGCCTGCCCCGGGCGTCGCCTTTCGGCCCCCGGGACCGTGCCCCCCGGGCATGTCCCGGGCGCCGCCATGTGCCCGGGGACAGTGGCCTCCGGTGCCTGTCCCGGGCGCCGCCTTTTAGGCTCCCGGGACCGTGCCGCCGGGGCATGTCCCGGGCGCTGCCATTTGGCCCCCGGGACCGTGCCCCCCGGGCGTGCCCCGGGCGCCGCCATTTGGCCCCCGGGACTGTGCCGCCGGGGCATGTCCCGGGCGCCGCCATTTGGCCCCTGGGACCGTGCCCCCCGGGCCTGTCCCGGGCGCCGCCATCTGCCCGGGGACAGCGGCCCCCGGTGCCTGCCCCGGGCGCCGCCATTTGGCCCCCGGGACCGTGGCCCCCCGGGCATGTCCGGGGCGCCGCCATCTGCCCGGGGACAGTGGCCCCCGGTGCCTGCCCCGGGCGCCGCCATTTGGACCCCGGGACCGTGCCCCCCGGGCATGTCCCAGGCGCCGCCATGTGCCCGGGGACAGTGGCCTCTGGTGCCTGCCCCGGGCGCCGCCTTTTTGGCCCCCGGGACCGTGCCCCCCGGGCCTGCCCCGGGCGCCGCCATTTGGCCCCCGAGACCGTGCCCCCCCGGGCATGTCCCGGGCGCCGCCGTCTGCCCGGGGACAGTGGCCTCCAGTGCCTGCCCCGGGCGCCGCCTTTTGGGCTCCCGGGACCCTGCTCTCCGGAAGGGGTCCCGGACGTCACCGCCCTCCTAAAAGGTAAAATCCCTGTTTGTTTATCACATGCAGGTCACGCGAGGGATGCCTCGGGAATCAGCGACCACCTGTCAAGCATCCAAGACGTTTGACCGGAAGAAGGACGGTCCTATCCTTCGATCCGACGGTGGCTTCCGGGGTAGTTTAGGCTTTTCGCTTCTTTTTGGGGGCTATAAATAGCCCTTGTACCCCTCTGTTGTAAGGATCAGTTCATTATTATTTGGAATAGCTAATCTCACAGACGTGCTCCGTAAGCCTCTCCCCCGGAGAGAGCCTCCCCAGCCGACTCCGGTCGGGAGCGCGTCGACAGGACTAGGGCCCCCACCGGGACCCGAACCTGTATAAATCCGTGTGTCAATTCTTGTGTTTGCCCGGCGGGGGAGGACCGGTCACCCGGTCAACCCGCGCTGCGTGATTTCCGCTAGGATCGTCTTCAAAACCTGCCGGGGTATTCTTAATACCACGACAATACATATAATAGTTCGTGGCTCAAAACTTGTTTATTTCACATTTCACAGATAACCAGTCTAGTACTGCCAATTCATAAATCAACCATTCTCAATCTTTTTCATGCAATATTGCCTATACTCAAGGTTATGTTTTAGCAACATTTAAAATATAGGTTCAAGATGACCAAGGATATGACTTGCCTTCCGCGTCGTAAGAAACAGCAGTTGATGACGGGTCAACAGCGAAGTCCTCAAATTCAGCTTCTGAATCTGCTCGACGACAAACCAAACAATACACACAAATATTACTTATATATTAGAATGATTTAGGATCTATATGCAGATATGCTTAACAAGGTTAACTGAACGATACTGGAGATTATTGAGATTACAAGCTGAACTGAGTTGAGATCTAGGGTTTCAAGGATTTGGCTAAGGATGGGTGGTAGATGCTCTTAGGATCTCAAGGTTACAATAAGAACATCAGTTTTGTGGCTGGTTTGATCAAAAACAGTGAATGTCAGCGGATCGACATTCGGATCAAAGTTCTGACATAACTTCAGGGAAAGCTAGAGGGCTTATCTCGAGTTATGACAGTAGAAGAAAATGTAGATCATAACTCTACAAATTCAGTGGACAAAGTGGCTTTCAAAATGCACAATCAGAAGTGGGTAAACAAGGCCAATGCCATTGGCTGGCATGCACTGAGACAGTGTCAAAAACTAGGGTTTAGTGGCAAATATAATTCAAGGGCTCAAATCAAGTTGTGATAGAAGAAGAAAATGTTGATCACAACCTCAGGAATCTAAGGGGCAAAGTTATGCCCAAAATGCACATCTGGAAGGGAGTGAAAAGGACTAATGCCACTGACTGACATAGTCTGGCATTGATCTTGACATGGCCAGAAAATAGGGCTTGGCATAACTTTTGATCTAAAGCTCCAAATGATGCACCACTTTGTCTGGGAGGTAGGAAATGATAACAGGAACAAATCATTCAACAGGATCTAGGGCAGAAGATGGCTAGAAGGTGATGAAATTCAGTGATGAACTGAGGTGAACTAGTTGCACTAGAGCAGTTCTGGACAAGATTTTGGCATGGCTATAACTTGAATTCTGGGCAGTTTCAGAGATCGATCTAGAAGACAAATATGTTCAGGAGGTTGAAGCACACCTGAATGACAAAATGGATGGAGCTGAAACGGCCAGAAATAGGTTTTCCGGTGATCGACGCCGGAGAAGAACACTGCCATTTGGGGGTTTTTGTTTTAGGCCGAATGAACTCGATTCCAAGCTTGGGAAGTGAAAGAGAGATAAGGGGAATCTACCTGCACGATCAATTTGGCCGGAGGATGGCCGGAGAAGCCTGGCGACGATCGCCGGTTTCTGGAGAAGCTCAAAATTGATGAAAGCTTCGATTGAAGCTCAATCTGGAGATCTTGATGCACAGGCTTGCTAGAAATGAGTCACTGATCATTTTCTTCCACAGGATCGAGAGCTAAATCGAGTTAATTTGGCCTGCATTGCCGGAACAGGGCAATCTTCGAGTTTCAGCAAATTCCGGTGATCGCCGGCGATAGGAGGCAAGGAAATCCAATTAAGTGGTACAACACGATGAGTGAGATGAGAGGAACTCACTGGTACTGTTAATTTGGCAAGAGATGCTGTGGTTGAGGCTGCCACCGTGAAGCTCCTCGACGGCTCGCCGGAGAAGAAGACCAAGACAGGAGAATTTCGAGACTTAGCTGATTTCCAGTGAAGGAAAGGAGTTGCTGGGGGTACAGTAGTGTTTAAATAGGCCAGGCGCAACTTGCAAGGAGGGAGCAGCGAAGTGATTAGCAGCCGGTGATGAGATTGGTTGCGTGCTGAACATCAGCGGCGAAGACACAGCAAGAAGCGGTGATTGCGACGGCGACAAGTCTGCGGCTGATCACCATGTCGGTTCATCGGGACTTTGCAAAGCTGGAGCAAGCGGTGGCGACAGCAACTGGCGCGGCAAAGCAACGTGGCGGGGAGTTGCTGACAAAAGGCTGCTGGTCGCGCGCGGGAGCAGCGCTGGTCGTCGACGTTGCAGCGACATTGCCACGGCATTGGTTGAGGCGAGGACACGTACACCCAACATGCACGGTCACGAGCGCGGCGTAGCTTCACCGGCGACGAACAGCCACGGCGCACAGGCACGGCAAGCTCTGGTCGAAAACGGCTAAGTCCTCTGGTCGAATTGGACTGAACTGCAATTTCAAATCTTGAGTTTTGGACTGAAATGTAATTCTGGAGATTTGGAAAGTTTAAACTGAAATTGATTCTGCTGTTTTGGTATACTTAATTCCATAGATGATTTGGCACAGATTGAAGATAAAATTTGAGACATTTGGATGATTTTTGGTATGAACTGAAAATAGGGTATTTTAGGGTAATTGAAATCTGAATTTCAATTGATTTCGAATTCTGGGATTTAGGATGAGATTTTGGAATCTGAACAGAAGAGAAACTTGTGACAAATAGCATTTAGAAAAGATTTGCTGAAGAGATTTTGAGTTTGAAGTTAATCTGGAGATTTTAGCCTTTTTGGGTTTCCAGATATCAGGTAAAGGACTAATTTGCAATAACTCTTGGACTGATTTGCGAAAAAGGTTCAGATGGTGAAATCTGGCTGCCAACTTTTTGGATTAAGGTATTGGCATACCCTTGATCATAATCCAGGAATAATCTGGTCTGAACTTGGCTAAGATTTTGATTAAATCTGAATTTCTGAAACTTAGGGTAAAAGGTAATAACAGATATTCTGTTTTCGAAAACAGAAAAGAATTGATAATCCTGGAAGTTAGAGATAGAATTGAATCTGGGTTCTGAAGGCTTTTAGGTTTAGGATAACTGATAGATCAAATCTGGCAAGTCAAATCTTGACTTGGGGTCACAGGATAGGTTTGGAGATTTTAGGGCTAGAACAGAATAAAGTAGAGGCTGATTTGGTTGATCTAGAAGAGACATATGCATGCATGATTTTTGAGAAAGAAACTTTTCACCCCAAAACTCAGGATGTTACAGATCTACCCTCCTTAAAGAAATCTCGCCCCGAGATTTACCTAAAGCAAGGAAAGATAAGAATAGAGATAGATTTGCTGAAAATTCTCTTCCTTCTTCCAAGTAGTTTCTTGTTCTGAATGATTTTCCACTGAACTTCTATAATCTGATATGGGGTATTCTAAGATATTTTCTCCATATGCATTTCAACTTCAGGTGCACTTGCTCTTAATATGAAATTGCAGTACCAGAATCAAATAGTATTAAGGCAGATGCAACTGAGTCAAAAATCTACCTCGAAGGATGTCGGTGGTGTTTCCTGCTTCTTGAATGTAGTTTAACTTTCCTCCCAGACTTGCTGTTGGTGTTCCATCTCTTTCTCTTCTTTGGTTGGGCATGCTTCCTCCTCTTCCCGGTGGAGTTCCTCTAGAATTCTGTGGTTGTGGCACTGGTACCCTAGGTGCTTCTGGTTGTGTTCTTGCCTGTATCCTGGCAATAGATGATGGAAGTCGAATCAAAGGACAAAATTCCCTACGATGTCCACGCTGTTCACAGTGGAAACAAATGATATTCATGCGAGGGCAATCCTTCTGATGATGATTTCCTCTGCAGGTTGGGCACATCGCCGTTGCCGGTCTAGGAGCTTGATATGATGGTCGAAAATTGGAGGTGATGGGAGCTTTTCCTCTGATTGGGTCTGGTTGTGGTCGTGCTTGCTGAAGCATCTTCCTCTTCCGATTTTCTTCTCCTGTATTCCTCTTCTCCTCTACTTTTAGGACTCTGTTCACTAGTGTCTGAAATTCAGTTATCTCATGGGAAGCGATTTGGTACTGTAGGTAATGTTGAAGTCCTTCTGTAAAGCGCTCTATTTTCTTCTCCTCTGTATCAACATCTCCAGGTGCATATCGGGCTAAGTGAGTGAACTGGTGCAGATACTCTGTAACTGTCTTGTTTCCTTGAACCAAATTACGGAATTCCCGACGTTTGGCAGCTATGACGCCGGTAGGTACATGAAATTTCCGGAATTGTTCCTTGAATTCCGTCCAAGAGATGTTATCTTTGTCAAAGTGAGCCTCCTGGTAGTTCATCCACCATGCAGCTGCAGCTCCTAATAACTGGTGTGATCCAAACAAAACCTTCTCTCGGTCGCTGCATCGGACCGTGTCCAGCTTCCTCTCCATATCCCTTAACCAGTCATCGGCAACCATGGGATCGGTCGCACTAGAGAATGTTGGTGGACGGGTCTTTTGAAAATCCGTTAGTCGGGCACCTACAGTAGTTCCTTCTGTGGCTCCAGTAGGCATTCTCTGAACTATTTGAGCTAAAAACTGGGTATGAGCTATCTGAGCTTCCTGTCGACTTTTCTCCATTGACAACAAAATTTCCTGAAGACTGGGTTGTTCATTCTGAGGAGGATTGGAACTCTGAGATCCTTGCTGAAACAAAGGGTTTCTTGTCATAATATCTTCTTCCTGAGGTGTCTGTTCCCTGTCTTCTCCACTGCTTCGAGATCTTCCTCTTGTATCAACCATGGTAGCTCTGAAAAAGAAGTTTGGTCTGATCTAACTATCTAGGGCCAACTAAGACAACAATGCAGAAAATAATGCAAACTACTTTAGTGCATGAAATACTTAGGCTACTAGCCATAATACGCAAGTTAACCATTGCAAAAGCAACAGCGAGTCACAAACTATCAAGAGCATCCACTAGCTCTATCTACACCAACCTCTAAACACTCTGAAACAACAGAACGCACTCTCACAATCTTACCGAATTTTAGAAAATCCAAATAAAATTTTGAAATAAAAGTTTTCAAGAGCTACAAAGCTCATTATTTTTATCAAAATACAATTTTCATCAAATAGTTTTCTAAATAAATTACGTCTTCCTGGCACGGCCAATCCCTAGAGGTGTCGTCCTACAGTCAAGTTCTCATGTTGCTCTGATACCAACTTTTCTTGTCGCGCCCCGAGACTGAGACTACGACTACTCCTGTAGAGACCTAGCTCGCTGCAGCTAGTCCCATATATGCATAGCATACACATACCCTTGACGTCCCAGGATAAGTCAAGCACAGGAGTATATCACATTGCAACAGAGTAACTTACAAAATAGTTAAGCAGTGTGGCCTGCTGGCCTTAATATTACATAAGGAGATTACAATGCCTTCACGGCATACATGGTTTAGCAAAATAACTTCTACACAGCAGAAGATAGGTGACCCACCCACAAAAGAGAAGTGGACAGCAGAACAACACACATCAGGGAAATGACGGGACTGACGCTCCTCCTTCTGGATCCAATAAGTACTCCGTGCCATCATCTTGATCACAGTAGGCTCCATCTATTGATTTGTAGGTTGCAAGAGTGAGCACTTACGTACTCAGCAAGTCATAGGTAAGAGTAGATACATATAGTAGTGATGACATGAACCTAGACTAGTCAAGAATTATGGATGTTTATAAAATAATCTTTTTCTTTCATACCTCATCTCATGGCAGCACTTTTCATAATATAACATCATCATTCATGTTCACTAGATTATAGCATTACCGCGACACGTCGACACACGACAGCCCACGGCAGCACTCCTTATCATGACAACACATGTCATTTGGGTAATCTTGATTAAAACATATTTTATTTAGAAAATAGTACTTGTGTCACACCCCGTGGATTTAATCCACCGCAGCAGACTCCTATAAAACCCGGGAGCTCGGAGTATTCGAATACGTTTTTAACTCTGCAGAGAGGTACCAATTTACCCGCAAGATATTCCACTTTCAAGCCCATCCTATCATAACAAAATGATTAGACCCCTCCTCACAACCATGTGTGAGTGGCAAGGTGGAGATAACAAGAACTTTTGTTATGTCTCACTCACATTTCACCCCTGACCCTGTGGATCTCTCGCGAAACACAGTTGTGGCGAGCTATACCCCCACCCCTACCTCATTTCCCCATTGCTGGGTCTAATGTCAGATCACCTTCAGTGATAGTGGGAGTCAGCCTCCAAATCAATCATCACAACACATCTCATGCAGGGGTTTCATGTGCGATCCACATAAGTACTTGTTCAGGCCTGTCCCATACCAGGCTTCCGGTTAGCACGTTGTTCATGCCACTAGACGCACAACACAAGGTTCTAGTCCTTATATGCCAGTGACCAGACCATCCACAACCCTGCACCTTCAGTGCCTGCATTCCTTTGCAGTCTAGCACCTCCAGTGCTACCACCATTCCATACCATTTTCTGGTCCCGGCTAGGGGTTTTATTTCATGAATATAAGTATATAAATACATATAATAGTTCGTGGCTCAAAACTTGTTTATTTCACATTTCACAGATAACCAGTCTAGTACTGCCAATTCATAAATCAACCATTCTCAATCTTTTTCATGCAATATTGCCTATACTCAAGGTTATGTTTTAGCAACATTTAAAATATAGGTTCAAGATGACCAAGGATATGACTTGCCTTCCGCGTCGTAAGAAACAGCAGTTGATGACGGGTCAACAGCGAAGTCCTCAAATTCAGCTTCTGAATCTGCTCGACGACAAACCAAACAATACACACAAATATTACTTATATATTAGAATGATTTAGGATCTATATGCAGATATGCTTAACAAGGATAACTGAACGATACTGGAGATTATTGAGATTACAAGCTGAACTGAGTTGAGGTCTAGGGTTTCAAGGATTTGGCTAAGGATGGGTGGTAGATGCTCTTAGGATCTCAAGGTTACAATAAGAACATCAGTTTTGTGGCTGGTTTGATCAAAAACAGTGAATGTCAGCGGATCGACATTCGGATCAAAGTTCTGACATAACTTCAGGGAAAGCTAGAGGGCTTATCTCGAGTTATGATAGTAGAAGAAAATGTAGATCATAACTCTACAAATTCAGTGGACAAAGTGGCTTTCAAAATGCACAATCAGAAGTGGGTAAACAAGGCCAATGCCATTGGCTGGCATGCACTGAGACAGTGTCAAAAACTAGGGTTTAGTGGCAAATATAATTCAAGGGCTCAAATCAAGTTGTGATAGAAGAAGAAAATGTTGATCACAACCTCAGGAATCTAAGGGACAAAGTTATGCCCAAAATGCACATCTGGAAGGGAGTGAAAAGGACTAATGCCACTGACTGACATAGTCTGGCATTGATCTTGACATGGCCAGAAACTAGGGCTTGGCATAACTTTTGATCTAAAGCTCCAAATGATGCACCACTTTGTCTGGGAGGTAGGAAATGATAACAGGAACAAATCATTCAACAGGATCTAGGGCAGAAGATGGCTAGAAGGTGATGAAATTCAGTGATGAACTGAGGTGAACTAGTTGCACTGGAGCAGTTCTGGACAAGATTTTGGCATGGCTATAACTTGAATTCTGGGCAGTTTCAGAGATCGATCTAGAAGACAAATATGTTCAGGAGGTTGAAGCACACCTGAATGACAAAATGGATGGAGCTGAAACGGCCAGAAATAGGTTTTCCGGTGATCGACGCCGGAGAAGAACACTGCCATTTGGGGGTTTTTGTTTTAGGCCGAATGAACTCGATTCCAAGCTTGGGAAGTGAAAGAGAGATAAGGGGAATCTACCTGCACGATCAATTTGGCCGGAGGATGGCCGGAGAAGCCTGGCGACGATCGCCGGTTTCTGGAGAAGCTCAAAATTGATGAAAGCTTCGATTGAAGCTCAATCTGGAGATCTTGATGCACAGGCTTGCTGGAAATGAGTCACTGATCATTTTCTTCCACTGGATCGAGAGCTAAATCGAGTTAATTTGGCCTGCATTGCCAGAACAGGGCAATCTTCGAGTTTCAGCAAATTCCGGTGATCGCCGGCGATAGGAGGCAAGGAAATCCAATTAAGTGGTACAGCACGATGAGTGAGATGAGAGGAACTCACTGGTACTGTTAATTTGGCAAGAGATGCTGTGGTTGAGGCTGCCACCGTGAAGCTCCTCGACGGCTCGCCGGAGAAGAAGACCAAGACAGGAGAATTTCGAGACTTAGCTGATTTCCAGTGAAGGAAAGGAGTTGCTGGGGGTACAGTAGTGTTTAAATAGGCCAGGCGCAACTTGCAAGGAGGGAGCAGCGAAGTGATTAGCAGCCGGTGATGAGATTGGTTGCGTGCTGAACATCAGCGGCGAAGACACAGCAAGAAGCGGTGATTGCGACGGCGACAAGTCTGCGGCTGATCACCATGTCGGTTCATCGGGACTTTGCAAAGCTGGAGCAAGCGGTGGCGACAGCAACTGGCGCGGCAAAGCAACGTGGCGGGGAGTTGCTGACAAAAGGCTGCTGGTCGCGCGCGGGAGCAGGCGCTGGTCGTCGACGTTGCAGCGACATTGCCACGGCATTGGTTGAGGCGAGGACACGTACACCCAACATGCACGGTCACGAGCGCGGCGTAGCTTCACCGGCGACGAACAGCCACGGCGCACAGGCACGGCAAGCTCTGGTCGAAAACGGCTAAGTCCTCTGGTCGAATTGGACTGAACTGCAATTTCAAATCTTGAGTTTTGGACTGAAATGTAATTCTGGAGATTTGGAAAGTTTAAACTGAAATTGATTCTGCTGTTTTGGTATACTTAATTCCATAGATGATTTGGCACAGATTGAAGATAAAATTTGAGACATTTGGATGATTTTTGGTATGAACTGAAAATAGGGTATTTTAGGGTAATTGAAATCTGAATTTCAATTGATTTCGAATTCTGGGATTTAGGATGAGATTTTGGAATCTGAACAGAAGAGAAACTTGTGACAAATAGCATTTAGAAAAGATTTGCTGAAGAGATTTTGAGTTTGAAGTTAATCTGGAGATTTTAGCCTTTTTGGGTTTCCAGATATCAGGTAAAGGACTAATTTGCAATAACTCTTGGACTGATTTGCGAAAAAGGTTCAGATGGTGAAATCTGGCTGCCAACTTTTTGGATTAAGGTATTGGCATACCCTTGATCATAATCCAGGAATAATCTGGTCTGAACTTGGCTAAGATTTTGATTAAATCTGAATTTCTGAAACTTAGGGTAAAAGGTAATAACAGATATTCTGTTTTCGAAAACAGAAAAGAATTGATAATCCTGGAAGTTAGAGATAGAATTGAATCTGGGTTCTGAAGGCTTTTAGGTTTAGGATAACTGATAGATCAAATCTGGCAAGTCAAATCTTGACTTGGGGTCACAGGATAGGTTTGGAGATTTTAGGGCTAGAACAGAATAAAGTAGAGGCTGATTTGGTTGATCTAGAAGAGACATATGCATGCATGATTTTTAAGAAAGAAACTTTCCACCCCAAAACTCAGGATGTTACAGCCGGTATCAGCTATGCTCGGGGGTTGATCGCAAATAATCATCTTATTGTAATGATTAAAGTGGATTCATTGACCGATCTCATGGTCGCATCTACATAAGACATCTCTAGATAAGCCATTTCTTAACGCATATGAGACTTACTAGCATGTTTCTGATCATTTAGGTGGCTGCCAATTCGTAAAAGACTTTGACAGTTATACTAAAATGTTTATTCTAGCGACTTTACAAACTCTAGTTGAGATTTCTCTTTTTTAAGTTGTTTCTCAACACATAAGAGACTCGCTAGTCATGGTCTTTGTCAGTCCATGTTTTCTATCCATAAATTAATACAATGTATTCTCATCAGTAGTAATCTCAGGAGGCGGTTAGGGGAATATAATTATAATATATTGTTGAGAGTTAAGTATGTTCCTTTTTATTTCCATCATGCATTTGCATTCTCTATTAGTTTTATGTATTTGCAGGTTATAACAATAATTGAGGGTTGGGACCCTGTTACCCCCACAGCGCGCGGAGGCCTCCTCCCGCCCGCTGTGGGCGGGGGGGGACGGGGGGCCCCCGGGTCACCCACGAAGAAACTCAGCTCATCCTTGTTAAGATGAGTCGTCCAGACCATCCAAGAAGAAGAAAATAAAGAGGCAATAAAAGGAAACAATGCGCTTTATTGATCAACAAACCCGGAGGACATCTTCCCCCTCCGGTGGGTTTCGGAAATGATACAACCCGGGTCCTAACCCGGGGGATTTTCTACGAGCCTAAGGCCCCTACGCCTAAAGCTCCCGGAGGCGCTCCCTTAGCTCCCGGGCCAGGTCCCGGTACAGCGCCCGGACGCGACGCTGAGAATCCCGAAGTACGTCTTCGGGCCAAAACTCGTACCCAGCCGGCGGAAGTATCCGGAGAGGAGGTATCATCTGGGCCCTCGGGCGCGGGGGAGTTAATTCAGCATGGCTGTTGTCAAAATTATCCAAATGTCATTCCGGGCGCCACCTCAACCGGACAGGCTCCCGGGCAGTACCGCCGTCGCGCCTCCCAGAGACAAGGCTCAGCAAAATCAAAGCCGCTTGGGCGTCCCCCGGAGAGCCTCTCCCGGACCGTTGCTCGGGAGCAACCCCCCGGGAACCCTGGTAACATTTCATTGCAAAGACTTAGAAAAATTTCTAATATATTCCATTGCAAAATGTTTTTGTACAAGTGCCCGGGGCTTCTCCTAAGAAGCTACCGGAATCAAAATGTCTAAAAATAAAAAGGGGTCCTAGCTAAAGACCCGGGGGAGGCTCATACTTTGGCATTGGGGTCCTCCCCCCGGGAAGCTTCCTCCGTGGCCGGGGCAGGGACATCCGCGGCCGGAGGCGCCGGTGTCGGGAACCACGTCCGGATGATCCGGTCGTAGAACCCCTCCGCCAGCAGCTCCACCTCCCGGCGCGTTGGCTCGAAGGCCTCCGGGAAGCCCCGGGGGATGCGGCCCCCGATCGCCCGGGCGCCGACCCCACGGTAGTCAACGAGCCCCGCGGTGGCCGCGATGACGGGGATCGCGCGGCCCCGTGCCCGGACGTCCGCAGCCTCCGGGATGGCGGAGACTTGTGCGTTAAGAAAACGCACAGCCTCCGCGAGGGTCGCCGGGGGCACCTCCGGGCCGCTCCCGGAGCCCAGGCTAACGCCAAGGCTTTCCAAGGCCGAGCGGACGGAGCGGCCCGCGTCCGACAGCGCCCGGACGCTGGAGCTCTCGAGCTCCCGGAGCGCCTTCTCCCGCACCTTGGCCTCCTCTCGGAGGCGGATGTAGGCGCCCTCCGAAAGGTGCACCTGCGCCCGGGCCCGGGACAGCTCATCAAGAGCTTCGTCCCGCTCCCGGATGGCCGCCTCCCGCTGCTCGACGCAGGCCAAGGCCCGGCTCTCCGCCTCCTTGAGCAGCCGGGTGACCCGCTGCTCAAGGCCCCAGGTAACAGTCGCTACCTACAAAATGCATAAAGAGTTAGAAAAATCTTAAGTGCAGGAAAAAAGCCGAAGTGTGGAGAGCTCGAGTTACCTGGGCTCCGAGGGACTCGAGCCCCTCAAAACGCTCGTGGAGCGTCCCTCCCGCTACGAAGGCCTGCACCTTCCGGTTGTGCAGACCCTCCGCGTAGCGGGCCACCTCCCCCGCAGAAAATAGGGAGGTGTCTTGCCCGGCCCTCCTGTCGCGGCCGGGAGAGGGCCCCCGGACCTCCGAATCCGGGAGCACGGCCGGCGTCACCGGCGTCTTCGTCGACGAAGTTTCCTCCGAAGACGAAGACGAAGGTTGGGCGGGGATCTCCGCCCGGGGCGGGATCATTGGGCCTTTCCCCGCCCCAGGCCGGAGGGCCCTCGGAGCCTCCTGCTCCGGGGGGACCTCGAAGACTGAGGGGCTCCCCCCCTCCTCATCCACCGGCCAGAGGCGCGGGGGCGCCGCCCCCGAAAACCTCACTTCTAGCCTCACACAAGTGCTGGAAAATGGCCAAACTTAATACAAAGTTAGGATGGAGATTTACCAGTTCCAACCCAAAATGGTTGAGCACACTGAGAACGAATTCGCTTTCCGGAAGGCAAAAACCACAGTATAAGAAATCTTCAAAGAACACCAGTTCATTGTCTTTCATAGTTGGGGTTTCTTCTTTCCCCGTGGAGCGACACGAAATCAACTGCCTCAAAGGTAGAATCTCTTCCTTCTCCAAGATCTCCAAATTTTCACTATCGTAATAGATGGATTAGCTCTAGGATGCCATTTGATCAAGATCAAAGGAAGAGAGGTTTGGAAGAAGAGGGTTTCTTGCGGTGCGAGGCGGCGAAGTTTGCAAGGTTGCAAGAAGAGGGTTTTTGAAGCCTCTTGCTTTGAAAGTTGCTTTTTAACCACTACACAAAAACCTCGCATTTGATGTTTTCCATGATGGGTCTGATGGGTGCACCCAAAGTTTCTCCTTGGGACCTGTTGAAATCCGAAAAAAAGGGCACCTTTTTCTTGAGTTCCGAAAGGCCATTTTCTTTTGGATTTGGGGGCTCATGCATCATACCCAAATCATAGGATCATTAAATATATTTTTTAATTTTCTTGAGGTCGCAAAAACCGTGATCTTAAATACCTCTTTATTTGTGAATGCCATGGTTGCAGAAGGTATTTTTTTTGCAATCATTTTTACTCACAGGAATGTTTATTTACTTGCAATCATTTTTTTTACAAAGATGATTACCTGTGAAAAATTCTGATAGCATAAATAATATTGGATATTAGTAAATGATTACAGATTATGCGTGATCATATTATCATCCAAAAATCTTTGATATAAAGGAAATAACTTTATTATTTTTTACAATTCTTACATAAAAAAGGGACACTGGCGACTAACGAGTCAGCCTGATCTGAAAGAAAATACAAGACTCCTCGATGGATAAATTATCCTTCTTAGGATCAACAACATTCTGCCCAGAGCAAGTCTGCTACTGTCCTTATTTTTTCAAGGGCATCCTATCTTGTGAGACCACAGCCCATGATAATGGCATTGGAGGTGTCCTTCTCCTCTCGAGCCAGGTCCCTCTCCAAGCGAGCAAGCCTTGTGGCCTCACGAGCCTTATCACAATTCTCTTTTATTCGATCAACGACCTTGAACATGGAGTCAAGGTCGTGTCCTCGAAAATATACTGCTCCTCAATCTCCTCGTTCTCTTATTCGAGGATCTTGCATAAAGCAGTTTTCACCTTTAGAAGAACCTAGATCTCAGCAAGCTGTTCACTGAGAACCCACAAAGCTTTGTCCTCCTATATGATCATGGGAATAAATCAAGTCGTATGAAGAAGGGTTTAAAAAGTAAAAATACTTACCTTGGAGGTAGATGCTGACTGGACCACCGAAGAGGTTGGAGCAGAAGCAATACCACCTCCCCTGCATATTCAACTCCCACTTTAAGTAAGTCATTCCTAACTAAATAACCCAAATTTAGTTTGAGAGATAATTGATACATACTGCAAGTGAGGAGAAGCAAGTGAAATATCAGAAGGATATGGTAAAAAAGACACTGTGATTTGAGAAGCGGTGGCAGCTAGCACTTCAAAACTCATTAGTTTTTTTGATGAGGATCCACTCGATGATTCTATATCATTACCAACTCGCTTCCTTGAAGCAGACTGATCTTCGAGTGACTAAAAAACCAAAATGCATTATTTTGGAAACCATTCTTCAAGAGAAAAGATTTACGTAGATTCTTCAAAAGAGAATTACCTTTTTAAGTGCCTGCATGACATTATCTTCTTCTTCACTCTCAATGTGTTATTTAGATCATTGGCTTGCCATAGGAACAAGAGAGAAAGTTAGAAGATGAAAAGAAATTCTAAGACTTATCAGCAAAAAGCTTGGAGGTTTTAGAACATAAAGATCAAGTATTTATAGAACTCAGAAGCGATGGTTTATATCCACAGCCTCGAGTTCTCAAAAGACACCTTATAAATTTTAACCTCGAGTTGCAACAAAAAGCTTCATAATGACCTGGCAACCGCACCCAAAGTTCTTCTTGGGAAATGAAATGGCGCACAATGAGAAAATGAAGCATTCCAAAGCTGCAATGTGAGAAGGTGAAACGTCGGAATATTTATAATCAAATGAAAAGATTTAGAATTTGAAGAACGACAAAGTATATAACTTGTCATTTCAAATTCGGTGGCTAGCTGACGAGAATTATAACCCGAGTTAGTCACCCTTGCCATTCTATAGGCACGAGACCTATAGAGTGAGATCTAAGTTATTTGTATACCTCTCTGTGGTCTCAGAGATCACAGAGGGACAGTCTAATATATTCTGGACATAGCCTATTCTATGGTCTCAGCCCGTATTGTCGCGGGGCCCGAAGTCTTAGGACACCTGCAAAACTGTGGTCGAAGAGTTTATAATCTCACATACCCACAAATACCTTGACCACGGAGAAATCTTCCCGAGGTCGCCCAGGTCGTGGAGAGTGAGTAAACAACTATACCTAGTCGTAGTTAATGCGCAATCTATAGCAATTGAGGAGTCAAAACATGCAATGGCGATTGATAGTTAAGATTTATTCGATCATACCCGATAAATAAGTTTGTTCAATCACTACCGCCGTCTGGGATGTCTTCAACCTCCTTAATTAATTTATAATAACGATTAAGAAGCTTAAAGCACAATTACAAACAGGCATAATTGCACATTATGGCTAGTGCACGTTTGCCTCCCAGCGACCCTCCAATTCCGTAATCAGCGATCGGCAACAAGCTATAAAAAGGGGGCATCGCCGGGAGAGAAAGGGGGGACTGATCGGATATTATTTTGAACAAAGACATAAGACCAAGGAGATAGAGACAATAGAATACTATACACTGTGTAACTAGGAATAAAGGATTGCTCTTAGTTTACCTAAGAACACCTCTTATTCTGCTCTTGTAAACTTTGATACTCTTAGTGAAATACCAACAGGAGTAGGCTATTACTCATCATCAGAGGGCCCGAACCTATATAAATTCATTTCTTCCTTAGACATAGATACCCTGATTCATTTGAATTTCACCTTAGATCGGCTTCACAATTCATCAACTAATTTTACGTAAGTTCGACTAAGGACCAAAGTCCCAATCGTCGACACAAGAGAAGAAATAAACATCCATGAACCAAAAGATGGTCTTCATATCGACTCACATCCACATGCTCGAGACACAAATCACACAATTGGTGAATCCTACACCGACAAATGATAACCCTCTTCCTTCTCAACCAATTAATCCTTGTAATTTTGAACAAATAATTCTACAGCTTGTTCTAATCCTCTTATTTCTAATGTAGTGATCCTAAGGAGTGGAACAAAGCTATCAGAACAAACAACACCCACCGAGCAACCACCAACAAGTGAAACAATGGAAGTACCATTACTGCCGGCAGAGGATGACGTCAAGGTCACCGAACCAAAAGAAAAGGAAAGTGGAGAAAACCAGGTAACACGTGTTTATAATCCAACTCCACCTTTCCCAGGAAGGTATGTTAAAGCAAATCTTGCTAAGAAATTTGAAAAATTCATGTAAATCATGAAAAAGCTTAATGTCACTGTACCTTTCATTGACTTGGTAACTCAAATGCCTTCTTATGGAAAATTCTTGAAAGACATACTCACTAAAAAGAGGGATTTGAGTGAATTTTAAACTATTGCTTTGACCGAAAATTTTACTGCTTTAATCCATAACAGGATGCGGGCAAAGCTATGGGATCAACAGAGCTTCTCCATCCCTTGCAACACAAATACGGTACATGTCAATCGAGCTCTTTGCGACCTAGGCGTAATCATGAGTGTGATGCCTCTTACCATTGCACAACATTTGAGCAATAGATCAAACCTACAGGCATTGTTTTGCACATTTCCAATCGCTCGGTGAAGCATCCAGAAAGAATCCTGGAACAAGTGCCTCTTCAAGTCGGTAAATTTTATCTTTCAATTGATTTTGTCGTTCTAGATATGGATGAAGATGTTGCTATACCTATAATATTGGGACAACCAATGATCAGGACAACAAGTATCCTCATTGATGTTCTTGAGGGACGAATCACTTTTCACATAGGGGAGGACAAAATTTGTTTAAAATGTCTAATCTTGTTAACTACCCTATGTATGAGGAAAAACGTTACAACATGGACACTCTAAAAGAAGTCTTAGAATAGGAGTCACCACTTCAACTCACTTTGGAAGAAGAAACAGATGAAATTCTTGAAAACGAAAAAACAGACAGCAGCGAAGAAGACAAACAAAACGAAGATGAACCACAATAGAACCATCCAAAGAGGACATCTCTAACTCCAACATCTCAAGTAAGGAAAAGGAAAGTAAATGTGCACCCAAAAATCTTCCTTCCTCACTAAAATATGTGTTTTTGGATTATAATGTTAATGAAAACTTTATTGATTCGCAACTAGAAAAAATGATTTCTTTACTTCGTTTGCATCGCAATACCCTGGGTTATTCAATTGATGATATCGAAGGAATTAGCCCTGAAATTTGTATGCATAGGATCCCTCTAGTTGATGAAACAAAAACCTCCATTGAACGTCAACGTAGACTAAACCCTAACTTAAAGGAAATCGTTAAATCTGAAATTTCTAAACTATTAGTTGTGGGTATCATATATCCTATTTCTGATAGTAATTTAGTTATTTCTATTTGTGAGGGACCCACCCGCCGCAGTGGGCCCCGAGTGTGCACTTACCCTGACTACCCAGGATGCAGTCGTGCACAGAGTAATTAACAGATGGCCAACTCAAATCAGTTCATACACAAAAGTAATATATGGCCGTCAAGCCTTAATACACATCATCATACAAATGCCAGCAAGGCCAACTACTTAGGTTTTATAAAATTAGTTTTATCTGATCTCTGAGACCATTCCACGGGCAAAATTCGAGTGTACCATGTAACCTTCTAAACTCTGGGTGGTCTTACTTCACCAATCTCTAGCTTCTCTTCAACGGTATTTTTGTTATTGAGCAAGGGTAAGTACAAAGTACTTAGCAAGTCTCTATATAAGAATTGATTTGATGCATGACGGGAAATGTTCAATTGAATAGTTTATGAGGCACAGAATAGTAAGTTTCACAAATACATTTTCATAACGAATTGAAAAACAAATAATTAGCAAAAATAATTGTAGAAAGCATTTCAGTAACTCAGTAGTTGAATTTGGGAAAAACATTCCCGTTTGCCCATTTTAGTTTAATTTTTCAACACTAGTGTGCTATCCAGTTACTACCCATGGTATACCCCTGTACGGGGGTACGGAGTACTCGAACACTTTTTTAAACTTTGCAGAGGAGCACTGCTTTACCCGCATGGGTCCATCTATCTTCCCTGTCAAGCCAGTTACATGCACAATATTGCATGTGATAAGTCTTAATTTGGTAGAATTTTACCCAAGATTTAGTATTGAAAATGTGCAAAAATGATGCTTAAAATATCTTTAATACATCATTTTATGTGACTTTTTGTAACATTTTTACAATCCACTTTCACGAGTGTGTTCATCATGTTTCAAGAAACAAACATACCAAATTTGGAGTTATTTCGACATCGTTTGGATAGGAAACGAAGTGGAGCAAGAAGATGCTGAAAATCTGGAAAAAAAAAACAGCAATCCGACCCGAAATTGGACCCGAATCCGACCTGAAACCCGATTTTCGAATCAAAACAGACCCGTTAGTCGGTTTAAAGTCCGAATCTAAGACAATTTCCTTCCTAAATAATTCTTTAGTTGTAATTGGTTGATTCTAGGACTTATGTACTATAAATAGAGAAGCTTTTGGCTCAATTAGACATGCTTTTTTCATACTAGCCGTTAAGGTTTAGTTTAGTTTTAGTTTAGTAGAGTCTACTTCAATATTTTATTGCTTTTGTAAGCTAGCAAGGACAGCAACTTCAATTCTCAAGCAATCAACTAAGTTTTTATTTATTTTTTATTATTATTATTACTAAATTATTATGGCTTTTTGCAAGTAGATCCCTTCTAGGTTAGGGATGATCTAATCCGGAAGGCATGATTCTTTCTTGGCTTTGATCTCAAGTTTTAGAGTTATTTTCTAATGTTTTCTTCCTCTAAACCCTAAATTCTCGTTTCAGCAATAGATGTAACAGTTGAGCCTTAGCTAGAATTTAGGGGAATTCTTGAGTACTTAGTGCTTTGACGCGGGACCTTGAACAGGAGAGATGCTCTCGCCAAACGTGACGGTAGAAGTGATCCTCTGACTGTTGACCCAGCGCCCTGTACTGAAAACTTAATTTGTCTTGGAAAACAATGGAAATTAACTCACAATCCTCGGACCTTGGATAGAATTACGCCGGATGGTTATGGAATTTCCGAAGCCCTAGGCTTTAATTCTTGCTTTATAAATTCAGATTTAACACCTGCAATTTACTACTTTAAAACCCTAGATTGATAGCTTTAATAGTAGAATTAGTTATAGAAAAACAACCCCAAAACTCGTTTAGACTTAATCAGTGATCCAGTAAGCTAGAAAGATGAATACGCTTGTTCCTCGTGGAATTCGACCCTCAAGTGCTCAACGTTCAACCGTCCACTTGCGGTATTACAAAATCACACCATTTTAGGCGCGATCAAGTTTTTGGTGCCGTTGCCGAGGAACTACGGTAATTCGTCTTTTTAGATTAATTTTCATTGATATAAGTCAATCTCACTTCTCAATCTTGCGTCTATTTTTCTTTTGCTTTTTCTTTTCTTTGCACCACTAACCTTTCAGGGACAGTAGTGCAAAGTATTGCATCTAGGCCTTCATGCCTAACCCTAATTTTGATGATTAATGAAAACAAAGTATTTTAGACTAACTGTGCTTCTGAGATTTTTGATACAGGTTTTGTTCGGGAAGAAATACGAGATGATCAAGATGAACCCGACATGAAGTGAAGCACAAGGTGCAGAAGAGCAAAGACAAGACGCAAACATGAAAGCACAAAAGACCTAAGGTGATATTGTCTTTATTTTTACCGATCTCGGTGTTTGGAGTTGATCAGTTTAGGAAAATTGTTTTTAGTTTTTAACCGTACTATAAAGAGGGGTGGTAAAAGTCCTCTCTTCAACTCCAACATAAACCGAGAAACTTAGGTCATTGCATTGCGTCTTATTGGTTGGATTTGATTTGATTTGGTTTGAAAGATTTGGTTTTTCAGTTGAGTTTTTGACAACAGAAGAGTTTTTCAAATTTCTAGAAAGATCTAGGCAGATCTGGTTTTTCTACTGTTGACAAAAATGTAGCCCTTAAAATTATCTTTCAAACGAGCTATTAAATTCTCAATTTGGACTTCTGGATTTAAAGTTATAGCTGTTTTTGTTCAGGTTGATTGTTAGTTTATTGAACTGACTGTCAGTTTGAATGTCAATTTGTGTTAACTAACAATTGTCCAGAGAGTGTGTTTTTCAGGCTCAAAATTTTTGTACTAAACTGACTGTCAATTTTTTCATACTGACTGTCAGTTGGGGTTTTCGACCACAGTTGTTTTTAACTGAGTTTCTATCTGTTTTGGTCGAGTTTTTGGTCGAACTGACTGTCAGTTGGAGGTTTCAAGTTTCCTTAAACGACCACAAATGGCTAGCTATTTTTTATGCGTAAATTTTGTCAGCCATTATGCACGAAACTGATTGTCAGTTAGGCAAACTGACTGTCAGTTTGAGCTGCTGATTTTCAGCCCTAGCTCTAACGTCTCTTTTGATTCTTGAGGCTATAAATAGGGGATTTGGGCATGTGTTTTATACAACAAGCAGCATCATTCTCTTATACACTCTTGAGCTTTAGTTTTCTACAAAAAATCTTGATCTGTTGATCAAGTCGAGTGTTTTTTGATCCACCGAGAGTTTCAGTTCATTTGCATTTGCATACTCGTAGTTTCTCGGTGCGTGTTTGGAGGTCTAGAGAAGACCTCACTGCCTATTACTCTTGGTGAGTGCCCTCACCTAGATGTTTGGGTGGCGTGGCCGTTGACCTCTCCAGTTTGGAGATTGTTGGAGAGGCTCAGCAAAAGTGTACAAGGCATCGGTGCTCGCCTTTCCGGAGTGGACAAGGAGCAACCACTAGTGGATAATATCCTTCGTGGGTATTGAGGTAAAACTCAATTTGATTGAGTGCATCAACGAGGATTAGTGGAGACTGGGCGAGTCTCCGATACCTCAATAAATGTAACATCCTGAGTTTTGGGGTGAAAAGTTTCTTTCTTAAAAAGTCATGCATGCATATGTCTCTTCTAGATCAGCCAAATCAGCCTCAGCTTTATTCTGTTCTAACCCTAAAATCTCCAAATTTTTCCTGTGAAGCCCAAATCAAGATCAGATTGTTCAGATGTGATCTATCAGTTATCCTAAACCTAAAAGCCTTCAGAACCCAGATTCAATTCTATCTCTAACTTCCAAATTTATCAACTCCTTTCTATTTTTGAAAACAGAAATATCTTATATTACCAAATACCCTAAGTTTCAGAAATTCAGATTTAATCAAAATCTTGACCAAGTTCAGATCAGATTATTCTTGGATTATGATCAAGGGTATGCCAATACCTTAATCCAAAAAGTTGGCAGTCAGATTTCATGATCTAAACCTTTTTCGCAAATCAGTCCAAAAGTATCGCAGATCAGTCCTTTTCCAGATTTTCCAGAAGCCTGAAAAGGCAAAATGTTACAAATCACCTCCAAATTTAAATCTGGTTCAGAGAACACATCCCAAATGCCATTCAACACAAAATCTTCTTATATGAATATCTCTAAATCTTATCCTAAATGCCAGAATTCAAAATCAATTGAAATTCAGACTTATTTTACCCTAATCTACTCTGTCTTCAGTTTATATCAAAAATCATTCAAATATCTCAAATTTTATCTTTTATTCCCATCGCACGACCCTACCAAGGGCAAGGGCGATGTTGACCAGGAATTCAGTCCAGGGAGGTTTGATCCTGATAACCTCCACCGTCTCTTTGATTTCGAGTCCGACTCGGAACAAACAAAGATGTTCTCTCCATCGGCGACCTCGTTCCCTAGGCAATTCGCTGCCTTATCGGAAGAAACATCTAATCAGCAGGCTGCTAGGGAAGAACAGGAATGCAAACAAAAGGAAGATCAAGATCGTGAGAAAACAAGATAACGAACTTCGCAGAATGGCCCTAGAGGCTCTTCAAAATGCGCAAGCTCGTTACGACGCTGCTCCTAGTTCCTCCCGTCGACCACGTGGTCGCAGACGCGACCAGACACCATCTTTACCCCCGGAACATTTACCGGCGGACAAGGAGACGGTGACACTTGGTGCGCCCAGGAGGAGCATGCATGGCCGGCTTCGATCCATCGCAGAGGTCCTGCGCAATTTCCCTCCTACGGTCACAGATGCGCAGAAACCCGCCTTCGCAAAGATCCTGGCGGAGAGGTTGGACGAGGTCGCATCCGAGGCGACCCCTACAGCCTCTTCTCAGTCAGCGATATGTTCCCATGACAGAGAATACTCTAACTCTAGTTCTGGTAGACGCAATCGTCCACCACTAGTGTCGTCTCGGCATGACAAAGCCAGACGAGTGGGAGATTCTCGTGATCGGAAACGAATACCTGTCCACCCTCGCCTGGGACCACACGTAGCCTCTCCTTCCCGTGAGGTCACCCGAGATCAGGTCGAGAGTCGCAGGTCCATCCATGGTCCTTATATTGGTTGCAAAGCTTTCTCGCCCAGCCTTCGTGTGGTCGTTTGGCCAGATAAATTCAAACCAGGGGCCATTGAAAGATTTGACAGAACTCGGAATCCATCAGAATTCCTTCAAATTTACATCACTGCAATTCAGGCAGCAGGTGGCGATGACCGTGTCATGGCCAACTATTTTCCTACAGTCCTCGAGGGACCGGCAAGAACCTGGCTATTCAATCAGCCCAAGGGTTCGATATATAACTGGGAAATGTTGTGCGATGCCATCCTCAAAAATTTCCAGAATTGTTATCAGAAGCCGGGAAAAGAGGACGACCTCCATTGACTACGACAAACATCGACCGAAACCCTTCGTCAGTTTGTCAAGAGATTCGTCGGGGTGAGGAATACCATCCCGAACATATCTGATAATTCCGTTATTAGGGCGTTTAAATATGTCATTCGATAGCGGAGGTTCACGGAGGATTTGCTCGTCCACCCACCTCGATCAGTAGCCGATCTTTTTGATATGGCTGATTGATATTCCGACGTGGCAGAGGCCGTTGAGTGGAATCAGATGGTGGACAAAGGAAACTTACCGCCTCAACCAGGTCTTAAGGACATGAAGAGAGAGGATTCGAACAAGAAGCAGGAATCTTCATCAGGCAGGAAGTCCAAAAAATCAAAAAGGAGTCGATCTAGACAGTACCGAGAGGTCGCGGTCACAAAGAAACCTCCATCGACCAAAGGTAACAAACCTTCGTTCAAAAATAAAACTGCTTCTGGTGGTCGCAGTGCCGACCAGCCAGAGAAGTCGACTAACCCATAGGAAGGCAAGAGATGGTGTCCACTCCACAACTCTACACGCCATGACCTCAAGAATTCCCTGAGTTGGTTCAAGCAGTTGGATGACTTCTACCAGGGGATTGGTCCTATGCTGACCTTGCCACCGAAAGAACAAACTTGCGGGCTAACAGACGCCAGTGGGGACGAAGAGATGTCCTACCAGGTACCTCATAATCATGTCAATGTTATTTTCGGAGGTTCCTCCTCTTTTGTTTCTAAACGGCAATTTAAAGCTTTTTATCGAGAGGTGAACCAAACGGAGACTCCCCTTGGTGAACCTCAATATCCCCGTTGGTCGCATACTCCTTTGACATTTGATCGCTCTGATTGCCCTGTGGGGCTTACTCGACCATTGAGGCTACCTTTGGTCATAACCCCAATTATCAGTAATGCGAGAGTAAAAAGGGTCCTGATCGACGGAAGTAGTTCCTTGGACATTTTATTGGTCAAGGCACTAGAAGAGATGCAAATTCCTCGTTCGAAAATCGAACTCATAATTCATCCGTTTTATGGGATAATTCCTGGTCCCTCTATGATGTCATTGGGACAGGTGGTCCTCCCGGTCACGCTGGGTGAACCTGATAACTTTCGAACAGAATTGGATACTTTTGATGTAATTGATTGTGATTCGGCTTATAACGCGATCTTTGGCAGGCCAACTTTTGCTAAATTCATGATGGCTACGCACTATGCTTACCAATGTGGCAAGTTTCCCGGCCCCAAGGGCGTTATTTTGATCCGAGGCAGTCGTAACGTGGCATTGACATGTGATCGGTTATCCCTGGAGATGGTAGATCAGCTTGACGAGGATTGATACCCGAGCTAGTTCAAATAAATGCACGACTGGTTCAAAGACAGATTCGAACCAGACAAAGTGTTTGTTTATGCGAACTCAAGTTACTCCGAGAAGCGCAGGCATGAGGTCGCAGGCTTTACGCGATCAGACCGAAGCTAGTGCGCGGTCAGGAGTTCGTGTGCCATACGCGAACAGAGGACTGCAGATGGTGCGCGGTCAGCAAACAACGCGCGGTCAGAACACCTTCGACCAAGGGACGCGGGATTGTTCTGTCCCTACAACAGGGATGTTCCGTGTGTCCCGAAGATTCTTCCACGTATGAAGACAACCGTCAGGAGGTTAATACGTGCAGTTATCCACGAATAACATGTGTTAAACCTGCGTGGGAGTTGGGGGCAGTTGCCAAAACTGCATCCAAGCAACTGTTTGATACCGTTATGACTTGGCACCCTTTTGACCAGTATAAAGGGGTAGCCCAATGCATCAAACAGGGGGAACGATCAAACAAGTCGATGATCAGATCATCGAATCAAAGCAATCAGAAGATAGTAGTTTAAGTTAGATAGATTTCACAAGCCTTCTTGGCATTGTTTGTATAGACATACAGAAAAGATCTTCATCTGTGAAGATACTTTTCCCTAGCTTTGTAACACTTTGTACTACACATAGTGAAATCCCAACAGGATGTAGGGCTATTACTCTCACCATCGAGGGCCCGAACCTGTATAAACCTCTCTGTGCTCTAGTTATCGTTGATTCATCATACCTTTCCGGAGGGACACCCTGAAAGGTCTCACAACCTACAAATTTTGCATAAGTTCGACTAAGGACCCCGAGTCCGAATCGTCGACACAGCTTCCCCTCCGAGAAGCCCAGATCGCCACAACGTCCACTATATGATCAAAACCGCTCCTCGACCAGATGAAATATTAAAATTGGTCCATTGTACCCAGATGATCCATCTAGGACAATTCGGGTTGGATCAGGCCTGGATGACAAATAAGAACTCGAGCTCATTACTTTCCTCCGAGCTAACGCAGATGTGTTTGCGTGGAAACCATCCGACATGCCTGGTGTCCCAAGGGAGGTAATTGAGCACAGGTTAGCAATTCGACTTGGACAGCAACCAATAAAGCAGAAGCTCAGACGTTTTGCTGTTGATCGGTAGGAAGCCATCCGAGAGGAGTTGGATAAGCTCCAAAAGGCCGGATTTATTCGCGAAGTCGATCATCCGGAATGGCTTGCAAACCCGGTCGTGGTCCGCAAGTCAAGTGGCAAGTGGCGCATGTGCGTCGACTACACTAGCCAAAATAGTGCCTGTCTGAAGGATCATTTTCCCCTTCCCCGCATCGACCAGTTGGTCGATTCTACTGCGGGTTGCGAACTGATGAGTTTTCCTGACGCCTACGCAGGATACCATCAAATTAGCATGGCGGAAGAAGATGAAGAGAAGACTGCCTTCATCACACCATTTGGCACCTACTGCTACGTCAGAATGCCGTTTACTCTCAAGAACGCCGGTTCCACGTACCAGCGCTTGATCCAAAAGACCTTTTTTTCTCAGTTGGGGCATAATCTTGAAGCTTATGTAGATGACCTAGTTGTAAAAAGTTTGAAAAGTTTGTCTCATTTAGACGATCTTGCTGAAACCTTCTGTAATTTGAATCTATTTGGAATAAAATTAAACCCGGAGAAATATTCTTTTGGGGTTTCATCTGGAAAACTTCTAGGTTTTCTTGTTTGTTCAAGAGGAATCGAGGTCAATCCTGAAAAGATCAGGGCTATTGAACAAATGATGTCTCCCTCGACCATCAAAGATGTTCAGCGCCTAGCAGGTTGCATGGCGGCCTTGAGCCAGTTCATATCGCGACTAGGCGAAAAGGGACTACCCTTCTTCAAAGCTCTGGGCAACACCATAATTTTACTTGGCCCGATGAGGCCGAGAAAGCATTTCAGGAGGTCAAAGCATATTTATCCAGTCCGCCGGTCTTGGTTTCTCCCAATAAGGTGGAACCGTTACTCCTTTATTTGGCGGCCACACCTTGCGTGGTCAGTGCTGTCCTGATCGCAGAAAGAGAAGGTGTGCACAAACCCGTCTACTACGTAAGCGAAGTACTTCATGGTCCTAAGGATCGATACCCTGAGGTCCAGAAGATACTTTACCAACTACTGATGGCTTCTCGTAAGCTACGACATTACTTCCAAGCACATAAGATCACAGTGCCCTCGTCTTTTCCTTTGGGGGACATCGTCCGAAATCCGAAGAAATCTGGTCGGATCATGAAGTGGGCTGTAGAAATCGGAGTATTCGACATCCATTTCACGCCTCGCACCGCAGTCAAGTTTCAGTTCCTAGCCGACTTCGTGGTCGAATGGACTAATCCTAAACCGCCCGTGCAGGAATCTGAAGATTTGGAATGCCCCAATCACTAGACAATGTACTTTGATGGCTCTCGCAGTTTTCAACACTCGGGGGCTGGAGTGGTCTTAGTCACGTTTCAGGGCGACCAACTGAAGTATGTCATTCAACTACACTTTGTTGCGAGCAACAACGCAGCAGAGTATAAAGGTCTTATTGCAGGGCTCCGGGTAGCAAAATTCCTCGGAGTTCGTCGATTAGTGGTGAGGGGAGACTCACAACTGGTCGTAAACCAAGTAAACAAGGAGTACAACACCTCCAATGAGACAATGGCTCATTACCTAGGGGAAGTGAGGAGATTGGAAAAACAATTCAGTCATTTCGAAGTCCAATACATCCCACGAAAGGACAACATTCTCGCAGACCAATTATCCAAAATTGGGTCCTCACGCACATCCGCCCCGGCAGGAGTGTTCGTCGAACACTTGGAACATCCCTCAATCATGACTACAACCGAGGATGATCCGGTAACAGTCTGCGTTACCAACCTCAGACATGAACGAGATTGGACCCATCCATTGAGGGTCTATCTCGAACACGGGACCTTGCCCGAGGTCGAAACCGATAGCGATTGGTTAGTTCGAAAAGCGTGTCTATACAAACTTATAGAAGGAGTTTTGTATACAAAGGGTACTCAAGGAGTATTCATGCGCTGTGTATCCCAAGAGGAAGGTAAGTCCCTCTTGAAGGAAATTCATGACGGTGTATGCGGTGCGCACGCGTCATTCTAAACACTGGTCAGGAAGGTTTTTCGACAAGGATTTTACTGGCCTTCGGCACTTTATGATGCCAAGAATATGGTCAAGACATGTCCTCAGTGTCAATTTCATGCGAGGCAGGTCCATCAGCCTGCCTACGCTCTACAAACTATCCCTCTATCATGGCCCTTCGTAGTTTGGGGGATGGATATTGTTGGTCCTATGCAACAAGCGGTCAATGGATATAAGTTTTTATTCGTAGCCATTGACACGTTTACAAAGTGGATTGAGGCCGAGCCAGTACGCAATGTCATTGCTGCGACTGCACAAAAGTTCTTTCCTAAGAACATTATGACTCGATTCGGTGTTCCAAAGCGTCTCATCACAGATAATGGTTCACAATTCGCTAGCGGTCTCTTTCTGGACTATTGCGACACCATTGTAACCAAGGTGTGCTTTGCCTCTGTAGCACATCCACAGAGCAATGGTGCCGTCGAATGTGCCAGCGGGCAAATATAGCAGGGCATCAAAAAGCATGTTTTTGATTGCCTTAAGACACGCTCAGGGGCTTGGGTAGATGAGCTCTATACTGTTCTGTGGGCACTACGCACTACTTCTAGTCGAGCCACCGGTGAGACACCTTTTGTCGCGCCCCGAAACTGGGACTACGACTACTCCTGTAGAGACCTAGCTCGCTGCAGCTAGTCCCATATATGCATAGCATACACATACCCTTGACTTCCCAGGATAAGTCAAGCACAGGAGTATATCACATTGCAACAAAGTAACTTACAAAATAGTTAAGCAGTGTGGCCTGCTGGCCTTGATATTACATAAGAAGATTACAATGCCTTCACGGCATACATGGTTTAGCAAAATAACATCTACACAGCAGAAGATAGGTGACCCACCCACACTGAGAAGTGGACGGCAGAACAACACACATCAGGGCTCTGGCGGAACTGACACTCCTCCTTCTGGATCCAAGAAGTTCTCCATGCCTTCATCTTGATCATTGAACGCTCCATCTACTGATTTGTAGGTTGCAAGGGTGAGCACTTACGTACTCAGCAAGTCATAGGTAAGAGTAGATACATATAGTAGTGATGATATGAACCTAGACTAGTCAAGAATTATGGATATTTGTAAACTAATCTTTTTCTTTCTCATCTCATCTTATTTCAGCTCATGGCAGCACTTTTCATAATATAACATCATCAATCATGTTCACTAGATTATAGCACTACCGCGACACGTCGACACACGACAGCCCACGGTAGCACTCCTTATCATGACAGCACATGTCATTTGGGTAATCTTGATTAAACATATTTTATTTAGAAAAATATACTTGTGTCACACCCCGTGGATTCAATCCACCGCAGCAGACTCCTATAAACCCAGGAGCTCGGAGTATTCGAATACGTTTTTAACTCTGCAGAGAGGTACCAATTTACCCGCAAGATATTCCACTTTCAAGCCCATCCTATCAAAATGATTAGACCCCTCCTCACAACCATGTGTGAGTGGCAAGGTGGAGATAACAAGAACTTTTGTTATGCATCACTTACAATTCACCCCTGACCCTGTGGCTCTCCGCGAAACACAGTTGTGGTAGGCTATATCATAACCTCCACCCTACCGCATTTTCCCATTACTGGGTCAAATATCAGATCACCTTCAGTGATAGTGGGAGTCAGCCTCCAAGTCAATCATCACAACACAACTCATGCAGGAGTTTCATGTATGATCCACATAAGTACTTGTTCAGGCCTGTCCCATACCAGGCTTGCGGTTAGCACGTTGTTCATGCCACTAGACGCACAACACAAGGTTCTAGTCCTTATATGCCAGTGACCAGACCATCCACAACCCTGCACCTTCAGTGCCTGCATATCCTTTGCAGTCTAGCACCTCCAGTGCTTCCGCCATCCATACCATTTTTCTGGTCACGGCTAGGGGTTTTATTTCATGAATATAAATATATAAATACATATAATAGTTCATGGCTCAAAACTTGTTTATTTCACATTTCACAGATAACCAGTCTAGTACTGCCAATTCATAAATCAACCATTCTCAATCTTTCTTATGAAATATTATCTATATTCAAGGTTATGTTTTAGCAACATTTAAAATATAGGTTCAAGATGACCAAGGATATGTCACACCCTGAGTTAGGGGTGAAAATTTCCTTTTTCATAAATAGCATGCATGCATGTATCAGTAGTAGTAGCCAGATCAATATCTATCTCAAGCCCTAAAATCTCCAAATCTTCCTTGTGAACCCCAAATCAAGATCAGATTACTCAGGTGTGATCTATCAGTTACTTTGAACTTAAAAGTCTTCAGAACCTAGATCCAATTCTATCTCTAAATCCCAGATTTATCAACTCCTTCTGTTTTCGAAAACAGAAATACCTTATACTACCCTAAATACTCTGAATCCAGATTTAATCAAAATCTTAACCAAGTTCAGACCAGATTATTCCTGGAATATGATCATGGGTATGCTAATACCTTAAACCAGAAAGTTGGCAGCCAGATTTTATCATCTAGCCTCTTTTCACAAATCAGTCCAAGAGTTACGCAAATTAGTCCTTATCTGATATCTGAAAACCCAAAAAGGCTAAAATCTCCAGATTAACTCCAAATTCAGAATTTCTTCGACAAATCTTCTCAAAATGCTATTTTCCACAAGTTTCTCTTCTGTGCAGATATCAAAATCAAACCCTAAATGCTAGAATTCGAAATCGACAAAACTCAAATCTTACTTTACCCTAATTTACCCTATTTTCAGTTTGTATCAAAAACTATTCAAATGTGTCAAATCTTATCAACTATCTTTGCCAAATGTTTTGTTGAATATATCTGCCAGATTAGTGAAAGCAAATTCAGTTTAAACCTTCCAGAATTCCAGATTTACAGATCAGTCCAAAATTCAAGATTTGAAACTGCAGTTCAGTCCAAATTCGACCAGGCCGTTTACTGTGCGCACGACCAGGGCTCGCCGTGGTTTCCTTGCGCCGTGCACGCTCGCCGCCGGCCAAGCTTCGCCGCACTTGTGACAGTGCATGCCGGTGCGCACGTGTCCTCGCTCCAGCTGGTGCCGTGGCAAGGTTGCTGCTACGTCGACGACCAGCGCCTGCTCCCGCGCGCGATCAACGGCTTTTTGTCAGCAACTCCTCGCCACGTCGCTTTGCCGTGCCAGTACTTGTCGCCACCGCTTGCTCCATCTTTGCAAAGTCCCGATGAACGACAATGTAGACAGTTGCAGTCCTGTCGCCGTCGCAATCACCGTTCTTCGCTGAGTCTTCGCCGCTGATGTTCTTCACGCAATCCATCTCATCACAGCTGCCAATTACTTCGTTGTCTCCTCCTTGCAAGCTTCGCCTGGCCTATTTAAGCACTCCTGTGCTCAGCAGCTCCCTCCACACTTCACCAGAAATCAGCCAAGTCCTGGAATTCCTGTTTTCGTTTTCTTCTCCGGCGAGCCGTCGAGGAGGCTCACGGTGCCAGCTTCATCCACTGCATCAGCCTTCAAATTAAAGCCATCAGTGAGTTCCCCTACTCATTCTCTCTGTGCAGTACTATTTAATTGCTCACCGGTGACCCCTAACGCCGGCGATCACCGGAATTGTCGATTGCCCTGTTTCTGTAATGTGGCTCAATCCAGTACAAATTAGCTTTCGATTTTGTAAACAAAATTGATCAGTAAGCCAAATCAAGCAAGCCTGTAAGCTTAGAATCTCCAATTAAACACCATTCGAAGCTTTCCCTAACCCGAGCTTCACCAGTAACCGGCGATCGTCGCCAGGCTTCTCCGGTGATCCTCCGGTCAATTTGATGTTACCAGAAGCTTTCTTTTACCTCCTAGATACTCTCCAAGCAAGGAGTTAAGTTCTTTTGGCCTGTAGCAGAAACCCCCAATTGGCAGTGCTTCTTCTCCGGCGCCGATCACCGGAAAGCTTGTTCCAGCCGTTTTAGCCCAAATCACTTTGTCTTTTAGATGTGCCTTAGCCTCCTGAGAACTTTTGTCTTCTAGCTCGACACCTAGATCGGCCTAGATTGGAAGTTATAGCTTTGCCAAGATTTTGTCCAGAACTGATCTAGTGCAGTGTGTTCACCTCAGTTCATCATCAGATTTCTTGCTGTCCAACCATTTTCAGCCATAGATCCTATTGTAACTATTGTTCCTGTTATCAATGCCTACCTCCCAGAAAAAGTGGTGCTTCATTTGGAGCTCCAGATCAAAAGTTATGCCAAGCCCTAGTTTTTGGCATTGTCAGCTCTATGCCAGAGCTTGTCAGCCAGTGGCATTGACCTTGTTTACCCACTTCTGGTTGTGTAAATTGAAAACCACTTTGTCCACTGAATTTGTAGAGTTGTGATCTACATTTTCTTCTACTACCACAAGTTGAGATAACCCCTCTATCATTCATCGACCCTATGTCGATGCTTTGAACCGAATGTCGACCTAAAGACGTTCGCTGTTTTTGAGCGAACCAGTCGCAACCTTGATATCATTCTGATATTTTGAGACATTTGAAACCTTGTAAACCTTTGATAGCTAATCTTAACATTGGTTTCCTTAACTTAACCCTAATCAGCCTCTAAACCCAATCATTTCAGAATCATCAAGACTTCATCTTTGCATCATTGCATATAGTATAATAATGTATTGAAAAGATTGTGATTATTGGTTGTTTGTTTGATTGGAGAGCAGATCAAGAGCCCGAGTTCGAGGACTTCACTGCGGATCCGACGTCAACTGTTGTATCTTACGACGCGGAAGGCAAGTCATATCCTTGGTCATCTTGAACCTATAATTTAAATGTTGCTAAAACATAACCTTGAATATAGATAATATTGCATGAGAAAGATTGAGAATGGTTGATTTATGAATTGGCAGTTCTAGACTGGTTATCTCTGAAATGTGAAATAAACAAGTTTTGTGCCATGAACTATTATATGTATTTATATATTTATATTCATGAAATAAAACCCCTAGCCGTGACCAGAAAAATGGTATGGATGGCGGAAGCACTGGAGGTGCTAGACTGCAAAGGATATGCAGGCACTGAAGGTGCAGGGTTGTGGATGGTCTGGTCACTGGCATATAAGGACTAGAACCTTGTGTTGTGCGTCTAGTGGCATGAACAACGTGCTAACAACAAGCCTGGTATGGGACAGGCCTGAACAAGTAATTATGTGGATCGCACATGAAACCCCTGCATGAGATGTGTAGTGATGCACGATAAACACGGAGTACGGCTCCCACACATATCACTGAAGGTGATCAAGCACGCTGACCCAGTAATGGGAATAAGCAAAGGGGTGGAGGTTGGGATACAGCCTACCACAACTGTGTCTCGCGGAGAGCCACAGGGTCAGGGGTGAATTGTAAGTGATGCATAACAAAAGTTCTTGTTATCTCCACCTTGCCACTCACACATGGTTGTGAGGAGGGGTCTAATCATTTTGATAGGATGGGCTTGAAAGTGGAATATCTTGCGGGTAAATTGGTACCTCTCTGCAGAGTTAAAAACGTATTCAAATACTCCGAGCTCCCAGGTTTATAGGAGTCTGCTGCGGTGGATTAAATCCACGGGGTGTGACACAAGTACTATTTTCTAAATAAAATGTGTTAAATCAAGATTACCCAAATGACATGTGTTGTCATGATAAGGAGTACTGCCGTGGGCTGTCGTGTGTCGACGTGTCGCGGTAGTACTATAATCTAGTGAACATGATTGATGATATTATATTATGAAAAGTGCTGCCATGAGCTGAAATAAGATGAGATGAGAAAGAAAAAGATTATTTTACAAATATCCATAATTCTTGACTAGTCTAGGTTCATATCATCACTACTATATGTATCTATTCTTACCTATGACTTGCTGAGTATGTAAGTGCTCACCCTTGCAACATTCAACTCAATAGATGGAGCCTACCTTGATCAAGATGATGGCATGGAGAACTTCTTGGATCCAGAAGGAGGAGCGTCAGTTCCGCCAGAGCCCTGATGTGTGTTGTTCTGCCATCAACTTCTTTTGTGGGAGGGTCACCTATCTTCTACTGTGTAGTTAAATATTTTGCTAAACCCTGAATGCCTTGTAGGCATTGTAATCCTTTATGTAATATTAAGGCCAGCAGGCCACACTGCTTAATATTTTGTTAGTACTCTGTTGCAATGTAATATACTCCTGTGTTTGACTCATCCTGGGAAGTCAAAGGTTTGTGAGAATGGGACTAGCTGCAGCGAGCTAGGTCTCTATAGGAGTAGTCGTTGTCCCAATTTCGGGACGCGACAGGATATGACCTGCCTTCCGCGTCGTAAGAAACAGCAATGACGGGTCAACAGCGAAGTCCTCGAACTTGATTTCTGGATCTGCTCGGCGACAAACAAACAATACACATAAATATTACTTATATATTAAAATGATTTAGGATCTATATGCAGATATGCTTAACAAGGATAACTGAACGATACTGGAGATAATTGAGATTGCAAGTTGAACTGAGTCGAGAGTCTGGGGTTTCAAGGAATTGGCTAAGGATGGGTGTTAGATGCTCTTAGGATCTCAAGGTTGCAATAAGAACATCAGTTTTGCGGTTGGTTGGATCAAAAACAACGAATGTCAGCAGATTGACATTCGGATCAAGGTTCTGACATAACTTCAAGGAAAACTAGAGAACTTATCTCAAGTTATGACAGTAGAAGAAAGTGTAGATCATAACTCTACAAATTCAGTGGACAAAGTGGCTTTCAAAATGCATAATCAGAAGTGGGTAAACAAGGCCAATGCCATTGTGGCATGCACTGAGACAGTGTCAAAAATTAGGGTTTAGCGGCAAATATAATTCAAGGGCTCAAATCAAGTTGTGATAGAAGAAGAAAATGCTGATCACAACCTCAGGAATCTAAGGGACAAAGTCATGCCCAAAATGCACATCTGGAAGGAAGTGAAAATGGCTAATGCCACTGACTGACATAGTCTGGCATTGATCTTGACATGGCCAGAAACTAGGGCTTGGCATAACTTTTGATCTAGAGCTCCAAATGATGCACCACTTTGTCTGGGAGGTAGGCATTGATAACAAGAACAATTAAGTCAACAGGATCTAGGGCAAGAAATGGCTGGAAAGCAAGAAATTCAGTGATGAACTGAGGTGAACTGGCTGCACTGGAGCAGTTCTGGGCAAGATCTTGGCATGGCTATATCTTTTGATCTAGGCTGATTTAGGTGTCGGGCTAGAAGACAAAAATACTCAGGGGGTTAAGGCACACACGGTGGACAAAGTGATTTGAGCTGAAACGGCCGGGAAAACTTTTCCGGTGAACTGTGTGGGACCCTCATTTGAGGATTCCAGTGGCAATCGCCCAGGTGGATTGCACTCAGAAAAAGCACATTACAGCTCACAACAATAGAATGCATTATATAAAAATGCGAGTAATTAAAAACAAGTGCTGATCACAAGGACCAACATTACAATAACTTAGCGCCAAAATGACGCATTTAATTGTTAATACAAATTAAGGAGTTTTCGACACAAGGGTCGGCACAAAATAAAACAGCAACGATAAACAAAAGGACTTCATCAGTCTTCTTTCTCTGCAGCGGCGGTATTGCATGGGTCCTCTCCACATCGAACTCCACCTTGGTGCATAACCCTTTAACCAGATGGGTCCCCAGTTTCTTCTTCTTGTTCCACATTGGGTTCAAGACCATAAGATTCAGGGTCGACGAATCCTTCCTCTAAATTTGTTTGAAAAGCAAGGGTGAGCACATTGTCCACATGGTGCTCAACAAGTCCCAAGTAACAATGCATGTATATATAGATGAGGGGGAAATTTCTCAAAGAACAGCTCTTTGGCTCTGTATATAAACATATAATAGATTTTTGCATACAACTTTGAAGAAGGGTCTTTATTCTCGAAAACGAGGCTTTTGAAATCCTAACTAGATTTTCAGAAAATGTTGTGTGTGGCGGTCTTTCGTGAGTCACCACTTTTACTCAGATTTTGTGAAAAACTTCCAAAAGCTACTTGTGCTGCATCGACGTGAATAGAATTCACAGCGCGCAGACTCCATGACCTGGGAGCTCAGAGTATCCGATACTTTTTAAACTTTGCAAAGGTGTACCACCATAATCCACCAATCATTCGGCTTTCAAGTCAGATCAGCTTCATGCGACTTTTACGCATGTGACAAGGCCGAGATGACACAACAATTTACAGTCCTAGTATTAACTATTTCCCTGCCCGGTAAATAGACAGTTAAGTCTCAAGTACCGTTGTGGGTCCTCCCCACTGCCTTACTTCCTAGCCTGGGCCTATGTTCTCGCAAGACACATAGCCTCTCTTGATTACAGTCGCGCACGACTTAATCTGGCATAGGGCGTCTTCCTTCTTTCCACCTTTTCCTCTCGTGATTTTTTTTGAACTCACATCACTCATGGCCTTCTGCGGCCCACCAGTTCTCGCAAGAAACTGGACTGACAACCATTGCAGGGAAAAGCTAACACTAAAGAAAGCTACTAAGTTGCACCCGTCCCATAAACAGGCAGGTGGTTGGTACGTTTTTCATGCCGCATAGAAGCACAACACAAGGTTCTAGTCCTTATGAATCTTTAGTGAGGAGTCTTTCACATTCCCAGTGCGCACACAGCACCATCCAATCAAACCATCCTCACTATCGATTCCAATCACATTTTCTTTCACAAAAGGGGTTTTGAACATGCTTTTCTCATATGTGACCACTCAACATTTATCATATAATCTTTAAGCATAGCATAGCCTAAGCATGATAATCTAGGGTAACAAGGGTGCAGGGATATTCAATGTCAAAAGGGGCTTTACAATCATTTAGGTCATATCTAGTCATTTTATTGAAACATAATTCTTATTTGAATCTAAGGCTTGCATATACTGGAAAACGGTTAACATACTTCATTTCAAAATAGTAGGCTAGACATGATCAAGGGATTGAGACTTGCCTTGCAGTGACGGGTCTAGCTGCTCAAATGAATCTTCAGGGATCTCCTCTGCTCCTTCAACGTCTGGTTCCACGACGGGTACAAACAACACATACACACTATATAAGCATACAAGCACTAGAAAATAATACGTAAATACATCATGCATGCAGGGGAATTGGTTTAGACAAGGTCACTTGACATTGGTTGAAGAGATGGGTTCAAAGGGCTTGAATGTCGAAGGGCTGACATTCGACTCATGGCTTGACATTGCCCTAAATCGGTTCTAGGTTTGTTTTCTGGAGATGTGATAGTAGGGAATATTGTAGAACATGGCTCAAAAGGCTTAGTGGACAAAGTGGCATTTCAATTGCTCAAAAGAAACAAGTCTAAATCATCCAATGCCACAGGTGGACATGCACTGACATAGTGTTAGACATGGCCAGAAACTAGGGCATTGCATAACTTTTGATCTAGAGCTCCAAATGATGCACAACTTTGTCTGGGGTTTAGGCATTGATAACAGCTACAAAACTCTCAACAGGCTCAAGGGCTGAAAGTGGCCGGAGGGTGGCCAAATCCGGTGAGCAAACACGGTGGCCTGGACATGAACTGAGCCACTGGACAGCAACCTTGGCATAGCTATAACTTTTGATTCAGGTCGATTCAGAGGTCGGGCTAGTAGAAAAAATTGCTCAGGGGGTTGAGATCTATCTAAATGACAAGGTCTCATCGGCTGGTTTGGCCGGAAAATGAACTCCGGCGATCGGGGCCGAAGACGAAGGCACCGATTTGGGGGTTTTCGTTCCAGGGCGTTTGAACTCAATTCAACGCTCGGGAAGCATCTAGGGGCTGTCACAAGGCTATTGGTGCACTCAATTTTGCTAGAGATCGGCTGGAGAAGCACAGCGGCGTGCTCCGGCGAACTACCGAGGCTCGAACGTGGAAATCCGGCGCTCGGGGCAAAATTGGCGAACCCAAGCTTGTAGGTTTGTTCCTCCTAGCTCACTGATCAATATCCTCTACAGGCACGAGGATCAATTTGGCTTGAATCGCTCGGCATTGCGGGAACAGGGGATTTTGGTTTTCCGATGATTGCCAGCGTTGAGGTGCGCCGGGGACCAATTAATGGCTACGGTACGAAGAGAGAGGTGTAGGGAGCTTACTGGTGGCGTTGGTTTGGAGGAAGAAGCTTCGGGCGAAGCTGGCGCCGTGAGCTTCAGGAACTGCTCGCCGGAGAAGATGAACTTTGCGGCGGCGCTGAGGACTCGGTTGCTCTCTGGTGCTAAGGCTAAGGCAAAGAAGCTGTGAGGTGGTGCGAGGCAATGCTGGGCAAGGGAGGGGGCTTATATAGCCGCGGGTGAGGCTCTCGGGAGCAGCAGCAATCGCCGGGGAGATCTTCTTCTGACGCCGGGACGGTCATCGATGCACTTCGGGACGCGGCGGGGCTCTGCCAGAGACGGTGAATCGCGGGGAAACAGGATTTGGTCAGGAGGTGGTGGCGATGATCTTCGGGATGGTGGCCAAGTGGCATGAAGCTCCTGGCAGCAGCAGCAGCACGCGCGCGCGCGAGGAGAAGATGGCACGGGGGTTTGAGCGCTCCACGGTGGCGGTACAGCTGCGCACGGCTGGGGGCTACGTGGCCGTGAGGTGGCAGCGCGGCGAACTTCGCCGGCGACGAGTTCAACGGCGCGGCAATTTGGCGGTTGCTGGTTGAAAACTTCACAGGGACCTGGTTGTGAACTTTGGACCTATTTGCAACGATTTGGACTGATCTGTGAAGGTTTTGGCTCGGGAGTTTGGGCCCATTTGCAATTCTGAAGATCTGAGGGGCTGATTTGAATTCTGATTTTGCAGATGAGTGCTACTAAATGTCTTGGACTCATCTAGCAGGAAAAATGATGAAATCCGATAACATCTGGTGTTTTTGACAAAAATCGAAAACAGGGTAATTAGGGTTTGAACTTTTGTCGAGGCTGAAACTAGGGTTTTGGTCGAGATTCTGGAATTCTTCCAGAAGGGAAAAATGTTCAGAAAAATGAAAGAAAGGTTATCACTTGATCAGATCTGGATTTTGAGGTGATCTGGGACTTTTAGCCTTTTTGGGTTTTCTGAAATTTCTGAAAAGTACTAAATTGAAACACCTTTGGACTGAAATGTGAAAACGATCTGGTCAATGAAGTTTAGCAGCCAACTTTTAGGTTAAGGTAGTGGCATACCTAAGATCAAGATAGGGTTAAAATATCAGGGTTTCCAAAGAAGTTATGCTGATTCGTAAGCAGAAAAGATAGTCAAAAACTGGGGTGTTACAACCTACCCTCCTTAGGAATAATCTCGTCCTCGAGATTCCGAATAGTCTGAGAATAGGTAAGGAAAATTCTGACGCAGCTCTTCTTCTCTTTCCCAAGTTGATTCTTCTTCAGTGTGGTTGTTCCATTGGACTCTGCAAAATTTTATGGTTCTTGACTTCGATCTCCTTTCACTGACCTCTAACACCTTGACTGGATATTCCTGGTATGTCAGATCCGGTTGAACCTCCATTTCTGTGGGAGACACTTGCTCCGTTGGTTTTCTCAGGCATTTTCTCAGTTGGGATACGTGAAAGACATCATGGACTCCTGCTAACTCAGGCGGTAGCTCTAGTTTGTATGCTACTTCTCCTCATCTTTCCAAAACCTTGTATGGTCCTACATATCTTGGGCTTAACTTTCCCTTCATCTGGAATCGTCGAACTCCTTTGTAGGGTATTACTTTGAGATATACGTGATCGCCTATCTCGAAGGATAGTTCTCTCCTTCTTCTGTCGGCGTAACTCTTTTGTCGAGACTGGGCCGTTTTCAATCTCTCTTGTATGATCCTCACATGAGCCGTGGCATCCTCCACTAATTGCGGTCCAAGGAATTGCTTCTGTCCCACTTCAGTCCAATATAGTGGCGTACGGCACTTCCTTCCATAAAGTGCTTCGTAAGGGGCCATTTGTAGACTCACTTGGTAGCTATTGTTGTAGGTAAACTCTGCGTATGGTAGAAATTGTTCCCAAGAATTTCCATAGTCCAAAGCACAAGCTCTCAACATGTCCTCTAAAATTTGGTTCACTCTTTCGGTTTGACCTCCAGTTTGCGGGTGGTAAGCTGTACTGAACTTCAACTTCGTTCCTAGGGATTTCTGTAACTCTTCCCAAAATCTTGATACAAATTGTGCTCCTCTGTCTGAGACGATTGTTTTTGGTACTCCATGTAGCGTGACAATCCTGGTAAGATATAGCTCTGCCAGTTTTTGCGTTGTGTACTGCGTCTTTACCGGTAGAAAATGAGCTACTTTCGTCAATCTATCGACTATGACCCATATAGAATCGTATCCTTGTTGGGTTCTTGGTAAACCAACTATGAAATCCATTCCAATCTCATCCCATTTCCATTCCGGGGTTGGTAGGGGTTGCAGCGGTCCTGCAGGTTTCTGGTGCTCTGCTTTCACTCTTTGACAGGTATCACAAGAAGCTATAAACTCGGCAATTTCCTTTTTCATTCCTTTCCACCAAAACCGATCCTTTAGATCCTGATACATCTTTGTACTACCTGGGTGAATAGAGTACGGGGTACAATGGGCCTCTTGCAGTATCATGTTCTTGATTTCCTTATCTCCTGGAACACAGATTCGGTCATGATACCACAAAATTCCTTCTTCGTCCTCACGAAGGTTAATCACATCCTCGTGTTTCATGTCCTCTTTCATCTTCTGAATACTCTGGTCTACTTCTTGAGCTTTTCGGATTTGGTCCTTCAGCTCACATTTTACTGCCAATGCGGCGACGGTTCCTTGTTCAACGAACTCTAGACTCAACTTCTCGAAATCTCCAAGCAATTGGGGTGGTATTCCTAAGATCTCTGCTTGATTGCAGTAGGATTTCCTGCTCAAGGCATCAGCTACTACATTCGCTTTTCCAGGGTGGTAGTGTATTCCAAGGTCATAATCTTTAATCAACTCTAGCCATCTTCGCTATCTCATGTTCAAGTCCTGTTGGGTGAAGATGTATTTCAAACTCTTGTGATCCGTGTAGATTTCGCATCTATTTCCAAGTAGATAGTGTCGCCAAATCTTTAACGCATGAACGACGGCGGCTAACTCCAAGTCGTGAGTTGGATAATTCTCCTCATGTGGTCGCAATTGTCTCGATGCATAAGCTACGACTCTTCCTTCTTGCATAAGGACACAACCTAGTCCTTGCTTTGACACATCGCAGTAGACTTCAAAATCCTTTTTGTTATCCGGTAACGTAAGGACAGGTGCGGTCGTTAATATTTTCTTCAACTCCTCAAAGCTCTTTTCACATCCTTCTGTCCAGTCGAACAAAACATCTTTCTTTAGTAGTCTGGTGAGTGGCTTTGTAATCTTGGAGAATCCTTTGACAAATCTCCGATAATATCCGGCTAATCCTAGGAAACTTCTTACTTCAGTCAGTGTCTCCGGTTGTTTCCATTCCATGATAGCCTGAATTTTTGACGGATCCATTGAGATTCCTTTTCTAGAGATAATGTGGCCTAAGAACGAAATTTCTTTTAACCAAAAGGCACACTTATCGAATTTGGCATACAGTCGATGTTCTACTAATTTTTCCAGCACCATCCTAAGATGTTGTGCGTGCTTTTTCTCTGACTCTGAAAAGATGAGAATGTCGTCGACAAACACAATGACAAACTTGTCCAGAAACTCCATGAGAACCTTGTTCATCAAATTCATGAACACTGCTGGCGCATTCGTTAAACCAAATGGTACTACAGTAAACTCATGCAATCCATATCTTGTTATGAATGCAGTTTTCGGGATATCTTGTTCTCGAATCTTCAGCTGGTGATATCCAGACCTCAGGTCGATCCTTGAGAATATCTTTGCTCCTCTTAGTTGATCAAAGAGATCGTCGATCCTTGGTAAAGGGTACTTGTTCTTGATCGTCATATCGTTTAGTTTCCGGTAGTCGACACAAAGTCGCAGACTGCCATCTTTCTTCTTAGCGAAAAGTACAGGGGCTCCCCAAGGTGAGGAACTTGTTCTAACAAATCCCTTTCTTTCCAATTCTTCCACTTGCTTTCTTAATTCTTCTTGTTCTTCACTTGTCATACGTGCAAGCTTTCTTGCATAAGGGGCAGATCCGGGTTTTAATTCGATTGAGAATTCAATGTCCTGATCTGGTGGCATTCCGGGAAGCTCTTCAGGAAAAACTTCTGGATATTCATTCACCATTGGAACTCCCTCAAATGGAACTCCTTCCAAGCTGTTCAAACTATACACTCGGTCGTTCACCATTGATCTCTCTGCGTGGAATGTGACTCGTTTTCCTTCAGCATTCGTTAGGGTTATTGCCTTCTTTTCACAGTCCATCTGGCCTTTATGCTTGGCTAGCCAGTCCATTCCGAGAATGACGTCTAGTCCTTGAAGGTCCAAAACTAGCAGGTTTGCTAGGAATCCTAGATTGCCAATACTAAAGGCGATATTTCTACAGATAGAGTTGACAGGCATTCGAGCTCCAGGGGATTGAATTAAAATAGGGAACTCTAATGCAGATACTGGCAACTTATTTCTGAGTACGAAGGGTCTTGACACGAATGAATGAGTAGCACCAGGGTCAAATAATGCAACTGAAAGTTCAGAGTGGATAAAGATCCTACCGATTACAACGTCTGATGCTTCTCCTGCTTCAACGGAGGATGCATAGTTAAGTCTTCCGCGACCTGCAGCAGGCACTCCTCTTCCTCGGCCATTTTGAAACCTTCCTCCTCTGGAGGGTGGAGCATTCCTGGTGAAGCCTTGGGCTGGAACAGAGGGTCTTGCAGCTTGCATACGAGCGACATTGGATGGAAGGTGTTGCAATGGACAAGTGTTCCTACGATGTCCCTTCCTTCCGCAGTGAAAGCACTCCTCGTTCTTAAGGGGGCAATCCTTCAAGAGGTGATTTCCTCTACATCCAGCACATTGAGCTATTGCAGTAGGCGCAGGCCTTTGGGGTCTCTGAGGTGGTCTGAAGGCTGGTCGGAAAGTTGGCATCGGTCTCCCTCGACTAGCACTTCCTTGGTAAGAGTTGGGCAAAACCTTCCTCTTTCGGTCTTCTTCAATTATTCCTCTTTTCTCCTCCATCTTAAGTAGTCGGTTTATTAGGACGTGAAAGTCTGTGAACTCGTGGGATGACAGTTGGTATTGCAGGGAATTCTGTAGTCCTTCGCAAAACCTATCAATCTTCCTTTCCTCTGTTGCGATATCTTCGGGGGCGTATCTTGCCAGCTGAATAAATTCATGCAGGTACTGTTTCACGGTCTTACTCCCTTGTCGCAGATTTACGAATTCTCGGCGCTTTGCCTGGACAACGCCTTTTGGGACGTGGTATCTACGGAATTCCTCCTTGAACTCATTCCAGGTGATCGAATCTCTGTTGGTGTGCACGGTTTGGTAATTCTCCCACCAAGCGGCAGCAGGTCCAGCCAGTTGGTTCGATCCGTACAAGAGCTTTTCTTCATCACTACATCTGACGGTATTCAACTTTCTTTCCACATCTCGGAGCCAGTCGTCTGCCACGATGGGGTCTTCTGTGCTTGAGAAAGTCGGGGGTCGCGTCTTTTGAAAATCAGTTAACTTTGCGCCCATCACGGGTCCTTCAGTTTGTCCGGATGCAATATGCTGCATCAGCTGTCCCAAGATTTGGTTCTGCACAGCCGCTGACTCTTGACGATTGCACTCCATCCATAGCAGCACATCGTTGATGTCACCTCCCTGTGGCATCGTCGAAGATCCTGGTCTATCGGGGTCTGTGCGGCCTCTTGCTCCGGGTGTAGCTCTTGTATTGTTGGGGTTTTCCTCTAGCCCTCCTTCCTGGGGTCTCCCACGTGTGTTAACCATCCTACTCAAACAGGAGGTTAAGAATAGAAACATTGATTCGGAAAGAATCATTCACACAGGTGCTAGCAGAATGCTGGCATTAACTCAAGAAGTAAGAATAAGGATATGCAAAATGACTTTTTCATAGACCAATTTTTCAAAAGATACAAAGCTTCTAGCCTCATTGGCTTACAGAGCTCCTCTAGCAACCAGCATACATCAACCATACTAAAACAACTACTACAACAAAAGGAAATCTAGCGTCTGCTGGGCTAGGCACAAAAGGTCGAAAGTCTGCAGTCACTCCTCAGCATCATCAGAAGAATCACAAGGCTCAACCTCCTCGGGATCCTCCTCCTCATCGTCATCAGCATCCATCGGGTCATCTTCGTTGTCGTCGTTGATGTTGACAATCTCCTTCCCTTTTCCTTCGGGGGTCTTCTTCTTCTGTGCGGTGCAAGGAAGCTCGATTGCTTCACTGTTGATGACTATGCCACGCGACGCAGGCATGAAACCACTGAGATACTCCTTCGGGTTTCCTACCTTCTTGCGAGCGGTGATCCTCAACTTTGGGCGACTCTTCTTGGTTACCGACTCTGCAGCTTCAAGGTCCTTTTCTCCACTTGATTCAGCCATTTCTTGAATTTGTCTTTCTTTTTCTCGGAGGCTTGCACGAGCCCTAATAAGCATGCCCTCAAGGTAGTGGCGATCGTCGCGAACACGCTCGTAGTCTCAAAATAGGCGGGTGTATGCAATCTCCGAAGCGCGAACGACGTCTCGAGTCTTCGTCAGGATAGCGTTCTCCTGGTCGCTGGACGGAAGAACAACTCGGTACTCCGATCCGGGAACCTGGTAAGGCACGAAGCGGTAAGGGAAATCAGAAAGGTAGTCGCTGTACATCTGCCGGACGGAACCTACAGCACGACGGGCAGCGTCCAAGATAGCATCCTCCTCTTCTTCTCTACGGGCTTGGCGTCTAACTGAGCCTCTCCCATGCTCGGGGATCTCGTAGACAATCATCGAGGCCCGACAACCTATGGGTCGTCCATTTATCTCATCTTGCCAGACGCAATATACCGGTCTCTGACTGTCCCGTGCTCCAAGGAATTGCAGCATCATCCACAACAACAGTGCCCACGATCCGAGCTCGTCTCCATGAAGGTATCTCCTGTCGGAAGCCATCTGAAGACAGAACGAAAGGCATCTATAAGAGAAGTCCAAAATCTTTTTCCAAAAATCAAAGATAGCATTTTTCTTAAGGAAAATAGGTTTTCGTAAACAAATTTTGACAAAGAACTAGCGAGCTTTTCTTCTAGGGACGCCAAAGTCTATCTAAGGGTTACGACCTACAGTCGAGTCTTCTGCTCTGATACCAAGTTCTGTGGGACCCTCATTTGAGGATTCCAGTGGCAATCGCCCAGGTGGATTGCACTCAGAAAAGGCACATTATAGCTCACAACAATAGAATGCATTATATAAAAATGCGAGTAATTAAAAACAAGTGCTGATCACAAGGACCAACATTACAATAACTTAGCGCCAAAATGACGCATTTAATTGTTAATACAAATTAAGGAGTTTTCGACACAAGGGTCGGCACAAAATAAAACAGCAACGATAAACAAAAGGACTTCATCAGTCTTCTTTCTCTGCAGCGGCGGTATTGCATGGGTCCTCTCCACATCGAACTCCACCTTGGTGCATAACCCTTTAACCAGATGGGTCCCCAGTTTCTTCTTCTTGTTCCACATTGGGTTCAAGACCATAAGATTCAGGGTCGACGAATCCTTCCTCTAAATTTGTTTGAAAAGCAAGGGTGAGCACATTGTCCACATGGTGCTCAACAAGTCCCAAGTAACAATGCATGTATATATAGATGAGGGGGAAATTTCTCAAAGAACAGCTCTTTGGCTCTGTATATAAACATATAATAGATTTTTGCATACAACTTTGAAGAAGGGTCTTTATTCTCGAAAATGAGGCTTTTGAAATCCTAACTAGATTTTCAGAAAATGTTGTGTGTGGCGGTCTTTCGTGAGTCACCACTTTTACTCAGATTTTATGCAAAACTTCCAAAAGCTACTTGTACTGCATCGACGTGAATAGAATTCACAGCGCGCAGACTCCATGACCTGGGAGCTCAGAGTATCCGATACTTTTTAAACTTTGCAAAGGTGTACCACCTTAATCCACCAATCATTCGGCTTTCAAGTCGGATCAGCTTCATGCGACTTTTACGCATGTGACAAGGCCGAGATGACACAACAATTTACAGTCCTAGTATTAACTATTTCCCTGCCCGGTAAATAGACAGTTAAAGCTCAAGTACCGTTGTGGGTCCTCCCCACTGCCTTACTTACTAGCCTGGGCCTATGTTCTCGCAAGACACATAGCCTCTCTTGATTACAGTCGCGCACGACTTAATATGGCATAGGGCGTCTTCCTTCTTTCCACCTTTTCCTCTCATGATTTTTTTTGAACTCACATCACTCATGGCCTTCTGCGGCCCACCAGTTCTCGCAAGAAACTGGACCGACAACCATTGCAGGGAAAAGCTAACACTAAAGAAAGCTACTAAGTTGCACCCGTCCCATAAACAGGCAGGTGGTTGGTACGTTTTTCATGCCGCATAGAAGCACAACACAAGGTTCTAGTCCTTATGAATCTTTAGTGAGGAGTCTTTCACATTCCCAGTGCGCACACAGCACCATCCAATCAAACCATCCTCACTATCGATTCCAATCACATTTTCTTTCACAAAAAGGGTTTTGAACATGCTTTTCTCATATGTGACCACTCAACATTTATCATATAATCTTTAAGCATAGCATAGCCTAAGCATGATAATCTAGGGTAACAAGGGTGCAGGGATATTCAATGTCAAAAGGGGCTTTACAATCATTTAGGTCATATCTAGTCATTTTATTGAAACATAATTCTTATTTGAATCTAAGGCTTGCATATACTGGAAAACGGTTAACATACTTCATTTCAAAATAGTAGGCTAGACATGATCAAGGGATTGAGACTTGCCTTGCAGTGACGGGTCTAGCTGCTCAAATGAATCTTCAGGGATCTCCTCTGCTCCTTCAACGTCTGGTTCCACGACGGGTACAAACAACACATACACACTATATAAGCATACAAGCACTAGAAAATAATACGTAAATACATCATGCATGCAGGGGAATTGGTTTAGACAAGGTCACTTGACATTGGTTGAAGAGATGGGTTCAAAGGGCTTGAATGTCGAAGGGCTGACATTCGACTCATGGCTTGACATTGCCCTAAATCGGTTCTAGGTTTGTTTTCTGGAGATGTGATAGTAGGGAATATTGTAGAACATGGCTCAAAAGGCTTAGTGGACAAAGTGGCATTTCAATTGCTCAAAAGAAACAAGTCTAAATCATCCAATGCCACAGGTGGACATGCACTGACATAGTGTTAGACATGGCCAGAAACTAGGGCATTGCATAACTTTTGATCTAGAGCTCCAAATGATGCACAACTTTGTCTGGGGTTTAGGCATTGATAACAGCTACAAAACTCTCAACAGGCTCAAGGGCTGAAAGTGGCCGGAGGGTGGCCAAATCCGGTGAGCAAACACGGTGGCCTGGACATGAACTGAGCCACTGGACAGCAACCTTGGCATAGCTATAACTTTTGATTCAGGTCGATTCAGAGGTCGGGCTAGTAGACAAAATTGCTCAGGGGGTTGAGATCTATCTAAATGACAAGGTCTCATCGGCTGGTTTGGCCGGAAAATGAACTCCGGCGATCGGGGCCGAAGATGAAGGCACCGATTTGGGGGTTTTCGTTCCAGGGCGTTTGAACTCAATTCAACGCTTGGGAAGCATCTAGGGGCTGTCACAAGGCTATTGGTGCACTCAATTTTGCTAGAGATCGGCTGGAGAAGCACAGCGGCGTGCTCCGGCGAACTACCGAGGCTCGAACGTGGAAATCCGGCGCTCGGGGCAAAATTGGCGAACCCAAGCTTGTAGGTTTGTTCCTCCTAGCTCACTGATCAATATCCTCTACAGGCACGAGGATCAATTTGGCTTGAATCGCTCGGCATTGCGGGAGCAGGGGATTTTGGTTTTCCGATGATTGCCAGCGTTGAGGTGCGCCGGGGACCAATTAATGGCTACGGTACGAAGAGAGAGGTGTAGGGAGCTTACTGGTGGCGTTGGTTTGGAGGAAGAAGCTTCGGGCGAAGCTGGCGCCGTGAGCTTCAGGAACTGCTCGCCGGAGAAGATGAACTTTGCGGCGGCGCTGAGGACTCGGTTGCTCTCTGGTGCTAAGGCTAAGGCAAAGAAGCTGTGAGGTGGTGCGAGGCAATGCTGGGCAAGGGAGGGGGCTTATATAGCCGCGGGTGAGGCTCTCGGGAGCAGCAGCAATCGCCGGGGAGATCTTCTTCTGACGCCGGGACGGTCATCGATGCACTTCGGGACGCGGCGGGGCTCTGCCAGAGACGGTGAATCGCGGGGAAACAGGATTTGGTCAGGAGGTGGTGGCGATGATCTTCGGGATGGTGGCCAAGTGGCATGAAGCTCCTGGCAGCAGCAGCAGCACGCGCGCGCGCGAGGAGAAGATGGCACGGGGGTTTGAGCGCTCCACGGTGGCGGTACAGCTGCGCACGGCTGGGGGCTACGTGGCCGTGAGGTGGCAGCGCGGCGAACTTCACCGGCGACGAGTTCAACGGCGCGGCAATTTGGCGGTTGCTGGTTGAAAACTTCACAGGGACCTGGTTGTGAACTTTGGACCTATTTGCAACGATTTGGACTGATCTGTGAAGGTTTTGGCTCGGGAGTTTGGGCCCATTTGCAATTCTGAAGATCTGAGGGGCTGATTTGAATTCTGATTTTGCAGATGAGTGCTACTAAATGTCTTGGACTCATCTAGCAGGAAAAATGATGAAATCCGATAACATCTGGTGTTTTTGACAAAAATCGAAAACAGGGTAATTAGGGTTTGAACTTTTGTCGAGGCTGAAACTAGGGTTTTGGTCGAGATTCTGGAATTCTTCCAGAAGGGAAAAATGTTCAGAAAAATGAAAGAAAGGTTATCACTTGATCAGATCTGGATTTTGAGGTGATCTGGGACTTTTAGCCTTTTTGGGTTTTCTGAAATTTCTGAAAAGGACTAAATTGAAACACCTTTGGACTGAAATGTGAAAACGATCTGGTCAATGAAGTTTAGCAGCCAACTTTTTAGGTTAAGGTAGTGGCATACCTAAGATCAAGATAGGGTTAAAATATCAGGGTTTCCAAAGAAGTTATGCTGATTCGTAAGCAGAAAAGATAGTCAAAAACTGGGGTGTTACAAACTGTGCCGGAGAAGAAGACATAGGATTTGGGGGTTTTTGCTGTAGGGGGTTTGAACTTAATTCCAAGCTCAGGGAGTATCTGTGGAGTATAAGGGAGCTACTAGTATGGTCAATTTTGTTAGAGGATGGCTGGAGAAGCCTAGCGACGATCGCCGGCAACGGGTGAAGTTCAAAATTGGTGAAAGCTTCGATGGAAGCTCAATCTGGAGATCTAAGTACACAGGCTTGCTAGAAACGGCTCACTGATCAACTTCTTCTACAGAATCGAGAGCTAATTCGAGGTAATTTGGCCTGCATTGCCGGAACAGGGCATTCTTCAAATTTCAGCCATTTCCGGCGATCACCGGCGATAAGGTGTAAGAGAGTTAAATTAGTTGGTACAGCACGATGAGGGAGATGAGTTATACCTTCTGGTGCTGTTAATTTGGTGAGAGATGCAGCGGGTGAAGCTGGCACCGTGAAGCCTCCTGCTGGACTCGCCGGAGAAGAAGACGACGGCGAGGAGATTTGTAAATTTGGCTAAGTTCTGGTGATGAGGAAGTGACACAAGGTATGGCTGTTTATATAGACCAGTGGGCGATGCTTGCAAGGTGTAAACAGCAATGAATTTGGCGTCAGTTGACAAGATTTGCCGGGCGCAGATGCAACAACGGCGAGCGGTGAAGCGACGGCGCTCAGGCGAGATGACTACTGCTCAGCTTGTCGACTCTTTGGAACTCCACATTGTCGGGCGGTGCAAGCAGTGGCAACAGGAGCTGGCAATGCAAAGCAACGTGGTGCGGTGTTTCTGACAAAAGCTTGTTGCTGGTCGCGCACAGGAGAAATTGCTGTCGTCGGTGCTGCCACGGCGTTGCCACGGCGAAGGCTAGGACACGGACACATGCGCACAAGCATGCACGATCACAATTTCAGGCGAGGCTTGGCTGGCGGCGAGCAAACATGGCGCAAACGCACGGCGAGGCTCTAGTCATGAACTGGCTGCTGCCCTGGTCGAATTAGGGGCCTGATTGCAATTTCCAATTCTTGATTTGGACTGATCTGTAAATCTGAAGATTTAGGAGGTTAAATCTGAGATTGATTGCATTAATCTGATAGACTTGATTCAATAGATGATTTGGCACAGATAGAAGATAAAATTTGAGATGTTCGGATGATTTTTGATATGAACTGAAAACAGAGTAGATTAGGGTAAAATAAGTCTGAATCTTATTGATCTCGAATTCTGGGATTTAGGGTTTGATTTTGAGATACTCATATAAGAAGAGTTTGTGTTGAAAAGCATTTGGGAGGTGTTCCCTGAATTAGATTTGAATTTGAAGATGGTTTGCAACCTTTTGCCTTTTCTGGCTTTTAGAAAATCTGGAAAAAGGACTGATCTGCGAATCTGGAGTTTTGGAAGGTTTAAACTGAATTTGATTTCACTGATATGGCAGATTATATTCAACATAATATTTGGCAAGAACATTTGATAAAATTTGGCACATTTGAATAGTCTTTGATACAGACTGAAAATAGGGTATTTTTAGGGTAATTGAATCTGAGTTTCAATTGATTTCGAATTCTGGTAATTAGGATGAGATCTTGAAATCTGCACAGAAGAGAAACTTGTTTCAAATAGAATTTAGAAAAGATTTGCCAAAGAAATTCTGAATTTGGAGTTAATCTGGAGATTTTAGTCTTTTGGGTTTTCAGACATCAGATAAGGACTAATTTGAAATAACTCTTGGACTGATTTGCGAAAAAGGTCTAGATGATGAAATCTGGCTGTCAACATTTTGGATTAAGGTATTGGCATACCCTTGATCATAATCCAAGAATAATTTGGTCTGAACTTGGTCAAGATTTGGATTAAATCTGGATTTCTGAAACTTAGGGTATTTGGGTAATATAAGATATTCTGTTTTCGAAAACAGAATGGAGTTGATAAATCTGGGATTTAGAGATGGAATTGAATCTGGCTTCTGAAGACTTCTAAGTTCAGAGTAACTGATAGATCACATCTGAACAATCTGATCTTGATTTGAGGTCACAGGATAGATTTTGGAGATTTTAGGGCTAGAACAGAATAAAGCTGAGGCTGATTTGGTTGATCTAGAAGAGACATATGCATGCATGATTTTTAAGGAAGAAACTTTTCACCCCAAAACTCAGGATGTTACACCTTTCCATCTGGTGTACGGAGCCAAGGCTGTGTTACCCATGGAAATTAGTATTGGTTCTGTCCGAACAGATCAATTCCAACAAGTTGATCAGAACGGGCAACGATCACAAGATCTAATCCTCCTAGAAGAAAAACGTGATCAAGCTCTGGTCAAGTCCGCGGTGTATTTGCAAGCTTTGCTCAAATATCATAACAAAAGGGTGCGACCACGTAGCCTTCACGTGGGTGATCTGGTTTTACGCAAAATACAAAACCAATCTAATCGCAACAAGTTCTCCCCTCAATGGGAAGGCCCCTATACTGTTGTCTCGGTGCCGCAACCAGGATCATCTCGGTTAGCGATGGAGGATGGTCGAATCTTATCCAATACATGGAACATCGATCAACTGCGCAAGTTTTAGTGTACATTCCCCAACCCTTTTCCTTTTCAATTAGCATGATTTAACAAAATCAGTACTTTTGATTGTTTCATGTGATAATTATTCCTTTTGCCCATATGTTACGAGTCTGGCTCGGGGGCTAGTCGCCTATAATTGCATCACTATAACACCTCGACCGGATTTACTGGCCGATCTCGTGATCACTTCCAGACAAGACACCCCTCAATAAGCCGTTTCTCAACGCACACGGGGCTTGCTGGCATGTCCTTGGTCATTAGAGTGGCTGCCGGTTTGCAATAAAGTCGGGTGTTATATCGAGCATGATTATCGGTCTGGTCAGCTATTAATACCTAAAGTCATAGTACTCTCTAGGTATCCCTGGTCGTCGTTACATCCATATTTTTCCTGTCTTATGATACTAAGTCTTCAGTATACATACCTCAGGAGGGGGCTAGGGGAATATGGTCACAACATGAAACAAAAAGAAGTGTTTTTCTTTCAAAAATTAAGGCATACATATGCATTGTATAATTACATCTGTACAGGTACAAGATTTACAATAGGCCAAGCTCTTTCAAGAGATTTTCTACTAGAGGTCTGACTTCCTCCATTATAACCTCAAGTTGATCTTCACTCTAGACCTCTACTTCTCCCACCACCAGATTTAGATCAAGATCTGGGCCATGGTGGAGACGAAGTCTGCAGAGGATGGTGGAGGCTGTAGATTGCACTTTAGTCTTGATCGCCTCTGTTTGCCGCCTTGTATCTTCAGAAAGATACTCGAGGAGTGACTCAGCTTGGGTTGTGACCAGTGTGGTCCAGTCGCTAAGGCTAAGGTCGTCCTTTTCGGTTTCGACCACATCAGCTCTTAGCAAACTGGCCACCATCTTCAGTTTTTCGAAGATGTCGTGTTGAACGCTACTGCAGGCTGAGAGTGATGAGTTCAAGTCCTTGTTCTCTCTGCAGACAGAATCAACTTTTGAGTTTTGCAACTCGATGGTCGCCTGGAGATCCTTCTTCTCTTGGTAGAGCTGGCTTATTTGGTCCTCTCGTGCTGTAATAAGAGACCATCACAAATAGTTTGCATGACAAATTAATTCGCCCTGGTCGGAAGTATACTTACAGGAGAGCTGTGACCGCAGCAGTTGGAGTTCTTCCTCCAAGCAAGAGATCTTGGCGACTGCCCTGACCTCTTGGCTTTCCCAATCAGCGAGGCTCTTGATCAAAATGGCATTTTCTCTCTAACAAAAGAGATAATTGTTAAAATAGGACTGAAATTCAGGCAGATGAGGAAACATCTTCCAAACCACTGCAGGTGACTCGTTTCCTGTTGGGCGACCTCGATACGCTTCGCTACAGCTATTGACCTGGTCGCCACACGAGTTAGGTCCTATGACATGGAAGGGGATCAGTTTCAGAGCCTAGGTATTCCTATGCTAATGCGAACTTAAAAATCACAAGAGGTGCTCCGTATACCTCAACATACTCGCTGAACGAGCCACTTTCTGATTCAGCCAAAGGCTGAGTCTCTAGACTCGCCTTATCCCCAGCTGGAGCGGCAGATGAATTTTCCTGCTAAGCCTCCTCCATGGCTGGGGTCACATATTCCAATCTCTGTGATTGGACTTCTTTAGCCATCCCATCCACAATGGCACGAAGAACTTCCTCGGCCCCGGGGATGGAACTTTGCTCGCCCGTGACTTTTGTAGCAGGAGAAGCTTCAACACTTGCAGAGGTCACTGGGGCGCTTGGCGCTGCATCTCTATGCCTAAGAAAATAGGAGAATCATCGATTACAATGTCTTCAGTCGATCACTTCGATATGACCCTGTCTAAACGGGAGAGATTCTTACCTTACTCGAAATCCTACCCATTTCTGGGATTTCGAGGATGGTTCCCCAGGAAAAAGAGGACAGTCATCATCTGTCCTAGTCTTTCTCTTCCTAAATAGGACCTTGTCCTTTTTTCCCTGTGTGCATGCAAATTTATAAGAACACACACGAGGAATAATGAAAACTAAAACTATAAGGGTCCTTACAGGGGTAACTTCTTCTGTTGGTAGGGATGAGGCCATTGGTCCTGAAGTCTCCTGGACCGCAGGCACTGGAACTTCATCCGCGACCATAAGGTTGGTAGTGGTCGCGGGATCTTGTTTAGTCATTCCCACTCCTGTCAACAGGAGTGGAGTACTCATCGTCCCAGGACTGGCAGGAGTCTTTTTGCGGTGGATAAGGGGAATGTCATCTTCCTCTTCCTGTATGAACATAACTCAATGGATATGCACAGATGAATGAAAACATTCAGGATTGTGAGAAATCTTACCACAATTGCCCCTTCTATCAGAAGGGAAGGTGTTGCAAGTCCTAAGGCTTCATAAGCTTCAGGCACTAGGGTTTCACCCGTAACCACAGGATTATCAGTAGTCACGGGGCTTATTGTAGTCGTCTCTGTCCCTGCGGTCAGAGACAGGACCTCGCTGGTTTGAGGAGCGATCGCCTTCCTCTTGTGGCGAACTAGAGGAATGTCATCCTCCTCGTCCTCGCTCCCTTCACCCTGTACGACGAGGAAGTAATTTCTACTCGTACCTGGGATTGCAGGGGGTACTGAATATCTTACCGCAGTCTTTTTCGCGGTAGGGGTTTTCTTCTGCGAAGAAGCCTCTCCCAGAATCTTCTTAGGTTTCTTGGGAGCAGATTCCTTCGCTACGCACTTCGAAGTGGTCCTTCTCACCTTCTTTGCAACTGGTCTCCCCGAGGGACCAACGTCCTCGCTTGGAAGTGTCGCCTCAGCAAACTTCCCCAAAAGCTGTATCATTCAAATGCTTTGGGTAATGCAAGACAAGTGCATGATTTACAGCAAGGCTTGTTAAGAAAGGTCATACCTTTCGGCGCTCCTGCTTAAGGTCGTCACCTGTGTTGATTAAGCTCTGGGGGTGAGACGATCCCTTAGCTCCCTCTGTGTTGGCGCTATACGCCCGAAGGAGGCAGTTCGTCCGCTTCTTGATCTCGGACAAAGGCAGAGCTGTGTCACGAACAAGCATGTCAGCAAATACAGCATTTTTTAGTCAGTAAAAATGTATGTTTTGTTGATTAAAGGACATACCATTATTGTAGTCCAAGGTACTATCCGCCATTGACTGGATTTCCCAAGCTAGATGAGCCCTTTCATGCAGGGGGCTTATCCGGTTCTTCAAAAAGTCACGTATGATGTCGCGCGCAGTCAGGCCTTGCTGGACTAAGTGAAGAATGGCTTGGGCTTGTTTCTTCTGCTCTGCGCTCAGAGCAGGAAGGGAGTCCAACTCGCTGGCCTTCTCCGGTCGAGAGTTCAAAAACCACAGTCCGCTCTCCGACCATGCAGTAGAACCATTTCTAGTATCACCCGTGTACAGAGTCCCGGAGGGGTGAGAAGGGGTACTCCTTTTTCTCCCTTATTCGGAAGTAGATGCACCTGGCGGCATTGGCACTCTTCGACCATGCCGAGAAGTAGAAGCGTCGGAAAAGCTCCACTCTTGGAAGCACTTCGATGAAGGCTTCGCAGAGATGCTGGAAGATCGCCAAGATAAGAATAGCATTTGGGTGGAGATTCACTAACTCCAACCCATAATGCTCCAAGATTCCCTTCAAGAACTGGCTCTCTGGGAATCAGAACCTGCAGCACTGGTATTCCTCAAAGATCACCAACTCGCCCTCTTGGATGATTGGGGTTTCTTGATCTTTCTCCACTGGCCGCTAGTTGATCAGCAGCCGCGGAGGGAGAATCTCTTCCTTCTCAAGTGCCACCAGGCTTTCTTCTGTGTGGTGAACAGATCGACTCCAAGATGCCATTTCTTGCGAGAGATTGAGAAGAAAGGTGGTGACTTTGGAGGCGATGGAGATGAGGAATGCAAAAGAGGGTTTTGTGCGACGAGAAACTCTAAGGCAAATGAAGGGTTTTGGCTTGTGAAGCTTCCTCTGGAAGCTATCTTCTCCTTTTATATGCCCGAGGCAACCCTTCGTCGAGTATTTTATTAATTTCTCATAATGGGTGCCTTCTCTCTGGAAACCCGTTATGCACTCCCTACAGTAAATCCAAAACAAAATATATTTTTATTTTGTGTTCCGAATTCGGGGGCTAGGGTGCACACAAAGACATGAAAATTTTGCAGAGATTATTGAGGAAATAATCCCTCATGTTTTTTGTAAAATAATTTCTGTGTGCTGATCACAATGCAGTTCTGTGATCGTCTTAAGATTTGCATGTTGATCGCAACGCAATTCTGTGATCGCTGCAAGTGGGTAATCGCAACATGTACGGTTACCATCCGATCAAGGTATTATGTTTTGATCGCGGTTTCAGTTCTGATCGCAATACCAGTACTGGTCGTGGTGTAGCACATCAATGCGTTTCTGATCGCAAAAGTACTTCGGATTTACTTGTGTATGGGTGATCGCAAAGGCATTCTTGTGATCATGTTTTCGCACAGAGATTGTGAAGAGTTTCAATTCAAATTAACTCTTGCATAATTCTGAGAAATCAAGCCATGTAAGGCAAAAGAATTTTTATTTCTGGCAATCTTTACATACAAAAGGGATACAGGCGACCAGAGCATCGACCTAATCCGAGAGAAGTTTACAAAGTTCTCCTAAGGACATATTGGCGTCAGTAGGATCTACACTAACCGCCCCAAGAGAAGTAGCAACTACTCTAAGCCTATCGACATCATCCCGGAGCAAAGAGGCACTACCACTCCTGATCGTATCAGAGAGTTCTCGCTGCTGCTGAGCGTAGTCCCTCTCCAAGCGGAATTGGTGCGCCTCTTCAAGGGAGTTGTCATAACATTCTGCCAGGTGCAGAATGGCCGAAGACATCTCTTCAGTCTTATTCTCCAGAGCCTCTTTCTCCCTCTGGAGAGTTTGTTCAAGGGAAAGAGGTTTGATCTCAGCAGGTTGGTCGCTGGGGGCTCCGCCAATTTTGGTCTCCTGCATTCGCATGGGTTAGCTTCAAAGATAAAATGACCAGTAGTGGAAATAAAAATAATTACCAATCCTCGCGGCAAGATTGGACGGGAGGATGAAGTGTTTCCCCCAGAAAGTAGATCACCCGACAAAAGTCGGGAACCATCAGATCGTGGAAGTGCAACTTTCCCACGAGAAAATTGATCACCCAACAAAAGCTGAGGATCATCTGGTCGCGGGAATGCAACCTGCCCACCAGAAAATTGATAACCCATCAAAAGATGGGGATCGTTTGATCGCAATGGAGAAAGCTGAGAAGAAAGCTTTGAAGGATTATTATGGATCTCCAAAGTTGGAGATGAGGGTTCAACCTGCCGAGTTGCATGGATAGGGAGAACTACATGGGACAAGGAAGGAGAGTGCAATGATGCATCCCCAACCTTTGTACGCTGGAAGATCCCTCGTCAACCTTGAGTTTCTTTCCTGGAGGAACCAGTTCTTCGGTTACCTGTGAATTCCCAAAAAGCATTTTGAAAATGATCAGAATATGAAATGGCAACTTGAACCAAAAGTTCCATAGAAGCCTTACCTTCTGGAAGTCCTGGTCAAGTTCGGGTATCACTTCCTCTTCATCACTTTCAATCTCAATAATGTTCTTAGAATCTTGATCTGCCATTGAGGTGAAAACAGAAGAGAAGGAAAGGTAGCTATGGAAAGGACTTAGCCGAGAAAGAACTTGTGAAGTTTTAGGGCTAAGAGGCTTCGGTATTTATAGCACCCGAGGGTGACGGTTCATTTTTCGAATGCCTCGATTTCTTAAAACATATTTACGGTTTTATCTCTGGTTAAAAGACAATTCAGTGGCGCTATCATTACCTGTCAAAAACAACCCAGAGCCCGTCTCGGGAAATAAACTGTCACACTTAGTGCGCCACTGAGTGGAGAAGTTGAAGTGTCGGATCACTTATCCGATGTAAGATTAAAATTTGAAGTAAATATGTCCCTTCGTTTTCTTCAAATTTGGGAGCTAGCTGACGAGGATTGTTACCCGAGCTAGTTCAGAGTAATGCACATTTAGTTCAAGATAGATTCGAACCAGACAAGTGTCCAGAGGTCCGTTGCTATGATCTCAAACAACCTGAGAAGTGCGGACACATGGTCACAGGCTTTGCGTGATCATGAGATCACAGACGCTACACGGTCAGAAGGCGGTAGACATGCGCGGTCAGAAGGCCATAGACGATGCGCAGTTAGAGGATCATGGACTACCCTCGACTAGGATAACTCGGGATTGTTTAGCTCCGTAACAAGCATATCCCAAGAATCATGAAGATTCTTCCACGTATGAAGACAACTGCCAGGAGGTTAACTTGTGCAGTTATCCCTTAATTGCACGTGTTAAGCCTGTGTGGAAGTTAAGTGCGGTTATCAAAACTGCACCCAAGCAACCGTTCAAAGCCGTTGTGAATTGGTGCCCTTTCAACCAGTATAAAAGGGTGAGCAAATGTACAAGATGAGGACAGCCCTAACAGATAGGAGAGAGATCGGACAGATCCCAGAGATCCAGTACACACAAGAACACCACAAGCTTTCATAGGCTAGCTTAGTCGTGTTTTAGACAATCACACAGAAAAGATCTTCGTCTGTGATGATCTTTTCTACAACTTTGTAACCTTTTTTCCATACATAGTGAAATCACAACAGGACGTAGGGCTATTACTCCCACCATCGAGGGCCCAAACCTATATAAATCTCTCTGTGCCCCAATCGACATTGCTCTTCATCCCTTTAGGGAGGGACACCCTGAAAGGTCTCACAACTCACAAATTCTGCATAAGTTCGACTAAGGACCCTGAGTCTGAATCGTCGACAGTAGGTGAATCACTTTATGACGCTTGGGAATAGTACAAGGACTTGCTGATCAAATGTCCGCATCATGGACTAGAGAAGTGACTTGTAGTTCAAACATTCTACAACAGATTGAACTACAATGCACGGATGGCCGTAGAAATCATAGCTAGCGGCGCACTAATGAACAAAAGTGTAGATGAAGCATACGACCTCATCGAAGGAATCACTCAAAACTACACTCAATGGGGAACCGAACGAGCTGCTCAACAAGCTCCGACCAACAACATGGAGGTAAGTGTAATGTCGCAATTAGCCAAGCAGGTGCACTCTTGACTGATAAATTATCAATTCTTGGATCTTCTGCTACTTCATCTGTTAATGCAATTGCACCTATATGTGAACTGTGCAGCATACAGGGACACTATGGCCATGAATGCCAATTTAACCCATCCATGGAGCAGGCAAACACTTTTCAGGGTATGCAACAACGGCAAGGTAGTACTTTTCGTAATTCGTATAACTTTGGATGGCGCAACAATCAAAATTTTGCATGGTCAGAACAAAATCAGCAACCTCAATGTCAACAACCAAATTTTGGACAGCAGCAAATACATCAACAAAATCCCCAATATCAAGCTCAAAGGCCACCGTTTCAACCACAAAATCAGCAACCTTATCGACCTCCAAACCAATGACAACCTGAGCAATCGAACATGGAGCGCATGCTAGAGAACTTTCTAGCAAATCAAGAGAAAGAGAAGACGTCCATGAACCAAAAGATCGACTCCATATCGACTCACGTCCGCATGCTCGAGACTCAAATCGCACAATTGGCGAATCCTGCACCAAAAAACGATAACCCTCTTCCTTCTCAACCTATTAATCCTCGCAATTATGAGCATATTAATTCCATAGTTTGTTCTAACTCTCTTGTTTCTAATGCAGTGATCTTAAGGAGTAAAACAAAGGTACCGGAACGAACACCACCAACCGAACTTGCGCCGCCAAGTGAAATTGAAGAAGTACCATCACAGCCGGCAAAGGATGATAACAAGGTCACTGAACCACAAGAAAAGAAAAGTGGAGAAAATCAAGTAACACGTATTTATAATCCAACTCCACCTTTCCCGGCAAGCTATGTAAAAGCAAAACTCGATAAGCAATTTGAAAAATTTGTTGAGATCTTGAAAAGCTTAATGTGACTGTGCCTTTCACTTATTTAGTAACTCAAATGCCTTCTTATGTTAAATTCTTGAAAGATATACTTACTAAAAAGAGGGATTTGAGTGAATTTCAAACTATTGCTTTAACTGAAAATTGTAGTGCTTTAATTCAGAACAAGATGCCGGCAAAGCTATGGGATCAAGGAAGCTTCTCCATCCCTTGTAACTTAGGTATGGTACATATCAATCAAGCTCTTTGTGACCTTGGCGCAAGTGTTAGTATGATGCCTCTTACCATCGCACAACATTTGAGCATGGATGAGATTAAGCCTACACGCATGGTTCTGCTACGCGCCGATCGTTTGGTAAAACATCCGGAAGGAATCCTGGAAGATGTGCCTCTTCAAGTCGGTAAATTTTATCTTCCAGTTGATTTTGTCATTCTTGATATGGATGAAGATGTTGCTATAACTATTATATTGGGACGACCCATGCTCCGGACAGCAGGTGCCCTCATTGATGTTCATGAGGGACGAATTACTTTTCGCATAGGGGAGGAGAAAATTTTATTTAAAATGTCTAAACTTGTTGACTGCCCTATGTATGTAGAGAAAATTTGCAGCGTGGATGCTCTAGAAGAAGTCTTCGAAGAGGAGTCGCCGCTTCGACTCACTTCTGGAGAAGGAACGGATGAATTATTCAAAAATGGAAAAATAGATAGCAACGAAGAAAACGAACAAAACAAAGACGAACCAACAAAAGAACCATCCAAAGAGGACATCTCGGATTCCAACATCACAGATAAGGAAAAGGTAAGTAAACCTACACTCAAAACTCTTCCTTCCTCGCTGAAATATATGTTTTTGGATGATGATGAGATGCATCCTGTCATTGTTAATGCAAACTTGACCAATTCACAACTAGTTACTTCGTGTGCATCGCAATGTTCTTGGTTATTCTATTGATGATATCAAAGGGATTAGCCCTAAAATTTGCATGCATAGGATCTCTCTAGTTAATGAAACTAAAACCTCCGTTGAGCATCAACGTAGATTAAACCAGAACTTGAGGAAACTGTAAAAGCTAAAATTTCTAAACTATTAGATGCAAGTATCATTTATCCTATTTCTGATAGTAATTGGGTTAGTCCTATTCATGTGGTTCCAAAGAAAAGAGGTATGACTGTGGTCAACAATGCTAATAATGAATTGGTCCCTACAAGACTTGTTAATGGATGGTGCATGTGCATTGATTATCGTAAATTAAATAGCGTCACAAGGAAGGATCACTTTCCATTACCTTTCATTGATCAAATGTTGGAAAGATTAGCCAAACATGCATACTTTTGTTTTCTTGATGGGTATTCGGGGTTCTTTCAAATCCCAATTCATCCCGATGATCAAGATAAGACGACGTTTACATGTCCCTTCGGTACTTTTGCCTATAGGCGCATGCCATTTGCATTATGTAACGCACCTGCAACCTTTCAACAATGTATGATGGCTATCTTTTTAGATTTAATCAAAGAAATAATGAAAGTCTTTATGGATGATTTTAGCATTTATGGTTCCTCTTTCGATGCTTGTCTCCAAAATCTTTCTCGAGTCTTAAGTAGGTGCGAAGAAGTCAACCTTGTACTAAACTGGGAAAAGTGCCAATTCATGGTTCAAGAAGGCGTGGTGCATGGCCACGTAATTTTTGAACAAGGGATTGAAGTCGACAAGGCAAAAATCGAAGTCATAGCAAGTCTTCCACCACCAACCAATGTGAAGGTCATACGCAGTTTCTTGGGACATGCAGGTTTTTACCGTCGTTTCATTAAGAATTTTTCCAAAACTGCTAAACCTCTCACTCATTTGTTTGGTAAAGATGTGCCTTTTGATTTTGATGAAAAATGCCTTGATGCCTTTAATCAACTGAAACATGCATTAACTACTGCCCCCATCATACAACCTCCAAATTGGAAAGAACCTTTTGAATTGATGTGTGATGCTAGTGATTATGCAATTGGCGCTGTTCTAGGACAAAGAACAAATAAGGTCTTACATGCTATATACTACGTAAGCAAAACTTTGGATGATGCTCAAAATGATTACACTACAACCGAAAAAGAATTGCTTGCTGTAGTCTATGCCCTAGATAAATTTCGTCAATATTTGATTGGTTCAAAATTAATTGTGCATACTAATCATGCTTTTCTTAAGTATCTTTTGACCAAGATAGAAACAAAGCCATGGCTTGCACGATGGATCTTACTATTGCAGGAATTTGATTTGGAGATCAAAGATAAGAAAGGTGCTGAGAACGTCGTCGCCGATCATCTCTAACGACTCTTGACGGACACCGCCAACATTCACATCAATGGCGCTTTACCCGATGAGCACCTTTACTTGATTCAATAAGAACCATGGTATGCTGATATTGCAAATTATTTATTTAACCATGAACTTCCTCCAGGGTTGACAAATAGACAACGAAAGTGCTTCCTCCACGACATCCGACGCTACTACTAGGACGATCCGAATCTTTTCAAAAAGGGAGTTGACAACATATTTCGAAGATGCGTGCCCAACCACGAGATCCAAAGCGTTCTTGAACATTGTCATTCATCTCCATGTGGTGGACATGCCGGAGCTTCAAAATAGCAGCTAAGGTTGAAGTCTCAAACAGTGAAATTAAGTCGATCTTGCAGAAGGTAGTGGCACCGTCTCATACGGATTGGGCACTAAAACTTCCAGATGTCCTTTGGGCATATCGCACTGCATTCAAGACTCCACTAGGTATGACGCCTTACAAACTTGTATTTGGTAAAAACTGTCATTTGCCTATTGAACTGTCACACAGGGCGTTATGGGCGTTAAAAGAACTCAATTGGGACTTTGACAAAGCGGGGTGAAGGCGATTCTTTGAATTGCATGAGCTAGAAGCTAGAGCTTCGGAACAACTCCTATGAGAGTGCCTTGATCTATAAAGACAACATGAAAAAGTGGCACGACAAACGGATCCTCAACCGTGAATTTAAACCAGGTGATTTGATTCTATTGTTCAATTCTCAGTTGAAATTGTTCCCAGGGAAATTGAAATCGTGATGGACTGGGCCATACATGATAGAAAAGGTCTTTCCGTATGGTGCCGTCGAGCTTCGAGCACAAAACAGCACCACTTTCAAGGTAAACATGCCCAGTATCAAGCTATACAATGCGGGAGACCAAGTAAGTACACGAAACTCGGTCGATTCTTTTGATTTTATATATTTTTGAACGGTCGAGGACATTCCATCGAGCGGGACGTTAAACCAGCGCTAGCCGGGAGGCAACCCGGTTACCCAAACTCCGATGGTTGATCCACACAGTGCGCAACTTTTTCTTTCTTTCTTTTTTTATTTATTTTTTTCATTTTTTTTTAGGTTTTCACTTGTGACGCCTTGGACTGCACCATTGGAGCTACGTGGACCACAACATCTTCTTCCACCACATCATCATCCACAACATCTACCAACCTGAACCACAACCACAAACGGTAATATGTATCTATCTCCATACATTAAGGACAATGTCTGATTTAGCTTGGGGTGTTCACTTAACCGTTTGCTTAGTCTGATTTAGCTTGGGGGATGTTCACTTCACCAATTGTTTAGTCTTCAGTAAATCATCATTCCACCACATTCCATCATAAACTGAAAACTAAAAAGAGATTTATCACTTGGAATGCCTGGTTTTGAAGATGATCTTTAATCAATTAGATGATTATTCTATCACATCTTTGCATATGATCCATTGAACTTAGATTTTTAAAAATTTTCATTGCCTATGTTTAGTTTCTATCTTAAAGTGACCATTAAAGTGTGAACTTTTCCAATAAATTGTACTCGACTTCTTCCAAATTGAAGATTTCTAATAGAACCATTTTTTGGAATTAACTCTCTTATTTACTCTTTATGCCTAGATTGCTAATTGCCCTTCTCTTTAAAAATAAAAAATGTGTAAAAGTAAGTATAATCGACCCACTGGGGGGAGGCGGTGGTGAATCGTTGACCAACTGGGGAAGGGAAGATTTACTTAACTTATGCATAAAAAAATAATATTTTCAGTAAAACAGTTGCTTAAGCTGCGGCTTTGTCTAATCTTGTGTAACATATATGCGACCCGCTGGGGGGAGGTGGTGGTGAATCGTCGACCAGCTGGTGAAGGTATACGGAGCATTGAGGTTGCTTACAGGGGCTTGGAAAACCGACAAATCTGCCTTTCTCACTACAACACGGTAGGCCAGCGCAAGCTGTAAAATTGCTGGAAAAAGCTTTTTCCCAGTAGTCCTGCAGATGAAAATATAATTTTGATTTTTCACCGATGTGTCAGCTGGGAAAAGTTATTATTTTTAACAGATCAACTGCTAGGAATAAATAATATATAGCAAGCTGTAGATCAGTTTGGAAAAAGATATATAGAATCTATGGAACAGCTGGTAATATTTTTTATGCTGGGAATAACTTTTTTTACCGGCAGTCGTATAGGTGAAAAAACAATTTTGATTGTTCACCAATGTGTCAGTTGGGAAAAGTTATCATTTTTAGCAGATCTACCGCTAGGAATAAATAATATATTTTTTGGCAAAACTGAAAATTTTCAGCAGAAAATAACAAATATATTATTTTGAGAGGGAAAATTTTCGACGGAAAAAGTAACAGAAAATATTTCGGGAGATATTTTTTCAGCCAAATATAAAACCCTCCGCAGCCGCCTCTCCCACAGCCGGTGCACCAAGACCCCCAAATCTCCACCTAACCCCCCACAGCGGCCGACACCCCTACCCCTCCACCGATCCCCAACCATTGCTCGATCTCCCACCGATCCCCAACCATTTCCCCACCGCACCTCCACCTCAAAGCCCTAGCAGCAGCGGCCTGCGACGGAGGGAGGAGGCGGAGCGGCAACGACATGCGGCGAAGGGAGGAGGCGGAGCGGCAGCGGCAGCGGCCTGTGGCAGAGGGAGGAGGCGGTGCGGCAGCGACCTGCGGTGAAGGGAGGAGGCGGAGCGGCAGTGGCAGCGGCCTACGGCGGAGGGAGGAGGTGGCGCGACAAAGACCTGCGTCGAAGGGAGGAGACGGAGTGGCAGCGGCAACAACCTGCAGCGGAGGGAGGAGGCAGTGTGGTAGATCTGCAGGCCCGGCACGGCGGTGAGGGGTCGAGGCCGGCGGCCAAGGGCGGTAGAGGGGCAGAGGGGGCGAGGGCTGGTGCCATGGCCACTCGCGGGCGGTGGTGGACCTGTTCTATAGCCGCATCACGCACGATGGCTACTTCCTCATCAGCATAAGCAAAGGTGTGTGATCCATTCCGCCTTGATGCATGTTGTGAATTTGAGATTAGAAACAATCACACCTAACAGTTTGCTATGAATTTGATGCATGTTGTGAATCGTGTTGTGGATTTGAGATTTTTATTGAACTATTGATGTTTGAGATTAGTAAACCTCTCTGCCTCCAATGTAATTCTTCTTTAGACTTTTATTAAAATGCATAAAAGTAGCTCAGAATCAACATGCACTGTTCATCAACAAGGTGACTCATGACTTACCCAAACATTAAAATACCCAACAGATCTTTGTTAGCTTCCAAGTAATCAGAGGCAATCATCCTTGAACCCACCTTTTGCCTTTGTAAATTTGCAACAACTTGAGTAACATCTTTCTGAGTCTGGAACCGACAGAAAAGGGAAAAAGAAATCAGATATCATCAAAGTCTGGCAAGCCAACTGAAATAAAAATATAACTAAGCTGGCTGTATAATATTACGGGCTAACTAACAAATACAATGGCTTGCAATTTGACTAAAGAAAAGAAAATTCGAGGTTAGCAGACAGACTAAATAAGATGTTCATGGACATACTTCCAAGTCTAGAGACAGAAGACAAACAATTAGCAGACGCAGGGTGTGGGTGTTCTCCTTAAAGAACACTTTGGTCAACTGCAAGCAAGCTTCAGTGACTGGCTCTGCCTCACCATTTCCATAGAGAATACGTTTCCATCTCTCTTATGCTTTTGCTTAGATCTGCCACCTGCATGTCAATTCAAACATGCATTTAGTCCTAATGCACGAGAGCTAGCTCAAAGTTTGAAGAATCCAAGGAGTCGATTGACCGTAACTAGAAAGTGCTTAATGTCCCTACTCCCTACTACTAATGTCAAACAAATCTAATAAATTGACCACTAAAAGTTTGCTATAATCAGTTATTAGCTTCACGCTCGTGAACTACGTGAAATAATGAAATCAAGTTTAGGGAATATTAGGAATGTGTAAGTTTTTTATACCTAGGTTTAGGGGTTAATGAAACCTAATAAGCCCATATATGTCTCCTAAGAAAGATGTGAGCCATTAGATCACAAGATCGAATGGCTGAGATCACACATACAATTTATCATGAGAAATTTTCCCGTGTTAAGAGGATACTTATCTCAACCATTGATTTTTCGATTGGGATATCTTTGACACACACAATAGTTGCAACTGCAAAGATGTCCCACACCCCCATCTTTCCTATATCTTCCATACCCTGCCCAAATCCCTTGTTTGAAAGGCATGAAAATCTATATCTTACTTGATAATAGCAAAAGAAAATAAATGATTATTTTAAAACAGATAAAGATCACACTTTTTCCATCACTCATCAAAATTGAACAGATTCTAGTCTAATCTTAAGCAAATGCCATGCATAAACTAATCCAATCAAAACAGAAGAAAACTCCTGTCTTTTAGAAATTGTCTAGAGTTCAATTTGATAGCTTACAAGATTAAATGCTACATAAAAACATAATTCTGCATAAAGCTGATATGCTTTGTTTCTTTAATAGGTCATTTCGACTTGGGGTTTGCATAACAGTGTTGACATTATATCCCTTTCCTATACCCTCTCTGCTGAGGATGTCAAGGAGGTGAGGTTCTTTTTCTGATTCTGCCATTTTTGGCAATTTGATTTTTGTGAGTGGAAACAGTATAATGAGAAAGTCTCTTAAACAAAGTACTAACAAAAGTACCATAAAGGGAATCATAAAGTAGGGAGTGATCAGGTTCTTTTTTGATTCTGCCGTTTTTGCACTTTTACTAAACAATTAGTTGATCACTCCCTACTTTATGATTCCCTTTATGGTACTTTTGTTAGTACTTTGTTTAAGAGACTTTCTCATTATACTGTTTCCACTCACAAAAATCAAATTGCCAAAAACATTTCATATATTCATGAAATGCTACCTATTTTATGTACAACTCTGTTCCCACTTGCAACATGTAGGACGTGTTTGGTAATTCCCCTATTTAAATCCTGTCTGCTCTTCAACTTATTATTCACATGTATGGTCTTACTATTTTCCACACTAAATCCATGAACATGATAAGATATTTGCATTTTTGTTGATGTGTAGCATCTACGAACTCAAAATAGTTAATAATAGTTGTGACATCACTACTGATCCTTTGATATTTGTGGTGTGCAGCTTAGAGCCTTTTTAAATTCTCATGACCTTCAAGACACAGATATATGCCAAGGTCAAAAATGCTGAGGTAATTGTCATGCTTTTATAGATAATATAGCTAGTTTTATTTACTGCCATATTATGGTCAGTTGCATTATGCATTTTTTCTAGGGTTTGGAACATTTTGATGAAATTCTCGAAGAGGCAGATGGCGTCATTATTTCTCGAGGAGACCTGGGAATTTACCTTCCACTAGAAAATGTAAACTCTGGTCTTGCATAAAAGCCCAGTTGTTTATCCAAAGCATGTGATCAAATATGTCAATTAATCTAGCAAAATAATCCTGTAGATAATTGTTGTTCAAATTTAAGAAAATTAATGTTCGGTGAATCTTGTAACAACTAGCGAGTAAGGCCAGACCACTAGAAGTTGGAAGAAATCTTCATTGTTATGAAGCAAAAGTTTACCATTTATATGTTTATGAATTTGCTGTCAGAAGTGACTTGTTTAACTCTGATGGGCTACAAATACTTCTGAATATGTTAGTGCACTCAGTGATCTGTATATGTAACATGCACATACATTATGATTGCATATAACCTCTGTGTCATGTCATAACCCATCACTTTTGACACTCCAGGTATTTTTGTTCCAAAAATCAACTATTCAGAAATGCAATCTGGCTGGCAAACCTGCCATCATCACTAGAGTTGTGGACAACATGATTGACAATTTACGTCCTACACGTGCAGAGGCAACTGATGTTGCAAATGTTGTCCTAGATGGTTTGACCTAACAGCTCACTGGATTCGAATCCCTTGATGCATTTCTGATTTACATTCTGTGGCTGCTCAAATTGCAGGAACTGATGTTATTTTGCTTGGTGCGGAGACACTTCGAGGGATGTATCCTATTGATGCAATGAGGACTATTGGGAGAATATGTGCAGAAGTATGTTTTACCTGCTTAAGTAGAAACTTTAATCAGAACCATCTATAATGCTTTACTGAAAAATGATAAATCTTGCTTTTAGGCAGAGACTGTGTACAATCAGCCACTTCAGTTCAAGAAAATAGTGAGGCATGTAGGTGAACCAATGCCCCATGAAGAATCTGTGGCATCTTCAGCGGTAAATATTGTTAAATCGTTGGGATATCCTAATATTCTTATCTAGGACATTAGTGACCATTAGCTATTCACCTGTAGGTTCCAACTGCAATCAAAGTAAAGGCTGCTGCAATTGTTGTGTTCACTTTCTCTGGGGGAGATGCTAGGTGCTTTATTTTACTGCAAGATTGATACTTCATAGACAAGTTTGCATAATGCGTTTAGTATTAGATCTCACTTACATATTCTTTCTCTATAGGTTAGTTGCTAAGTACAGGCCCCCGATGCCTGTTCTTGCTGTTGTCTTAGCACGTGCCGACTTTGATTGATAAAAGTGGCGTTCTTATGGCACGACACAGGTAACTAATATGTGTTCTTTCACATTGATTTGAGTTTCATCATCTTTTGTGCATTGTGAATCAGATCTTCAAACCTTTTTTTGACCTGTGTTGTACCCCAATAATTCTTGCAGGCAAGGCAGTGTTTTGCTGCGAGAGGTGTCTACCCTTTGATGGGGAGTACTGATGAGGTATATATTCAGCACCTGCTTGATGATATTATAAGTACCTTTTATTAAATGCTTCTTTCAAATATTTAACTTATTTGTGCAAAGCCTAAAAGCATTACCAAAAAATGTATCTTTTAATGAACATCTTTGTTTGAAGTTTGTAAAGTGAAAGTACAGCGATGAAGCCTTTTGCGTTATATTATGGAAGTTTCAGATATATGATTGCTTTTAGTTCTAAGGTGTCTATGAAGCTCTACTCATCTTTGAACTCTGTAACAGGTCGAAACTGCTGGGCTCACAAAGGAAGAGTATGAGATAAAACTTGCTCTAAGTGGAAATACTTAATAATTTTATAAAGGTGAGGTGTTATCAATACAATCCACATGTTATTCATTTTTTAAATATTAAGTGTATGTTAATTGTGCCTTGAACTAGTAGCTTACTTTCATATGATTAATTTCTTTTATCAAGTATATGCAAGTCATGTCAGCCAACACAATTTTCTAATTCGCATAAGCAACAGCTTATACTTATTATACAACAATCGACCAACCATCTTTTATTATAATTGTCATATGTTTTATATGTTACTTAAAGCAAAAGTTATTGTATATATTTATCTCAAGGCTATTGTAATTAATATCTTTTCTTATGCAAGTGGTTAATAGTAAGGTGTTAAAAGCATATGAAATGATGAAGATATTTTATGTCATAAGAGGAGTTTGAAAGTGGAATATTTTAATGTTGATAGTTATAGTTGGAACAAAAAATATAAAGTTAGGAATATTATATATGGGCATACATTTGGTGTAAAGAATTCTTAAGTGATTCTTAAGTGATATTTTTCTCGCAATTATTTCAGAGATTCTATATCTACTTTGTTTGGTTTTGTCAATTGAATAATTTGTGACCATTACGAATCTTGTCAATGGCTATATAAAGCAAAGAATTCAATATAATATATAATGTGCCATTTATCCATTTTTGATAATTTTATTGCAAAATGTGGTGTGATTTCTGTTAGGATAGTGCATATTATAATTTTAGTTGTAATATTGTTGCCTAATTACTAAAAAAATATATATTTAAAATTAATTATTGACAAAATTCCTAGTGGTAAATTTACTACAAATAATTCACATATTTAAATTTGAAAGTCTAAATTCTCAATGACAAATCAGCTGGTAATAATTTATTTCAAATAGTTGTATAGCTCAGAATAATGTATTGCAAGTGGACATACAACTAGGAAAAGTTCAAAATTTCCGAGCGACCTACAGCTGAAAATACTCTCTGCCACCGGACCTACAGCTGGGAATACTCTTTGCCATTGGACCTACAGCTGGGAAAAAATTAAAGTTGGGAAAAGCTTTTCACAGCACCTTTTCGTCCAACTGTAGCAAACCTTATTCCCAATAGCTAAAGTGCTGGAAATACTGGCTTTTACCAACTACTCTACTAGTAGCATTGAAGTGCTATCTTATAGTGTCTGTAAGTGCACTTAAGTAAGCGTCTTCAGCTATGTCTCCTCTCGCTGCGACGAAATGATCCAGTAAACACATTCTGGCCAAGAGCACGAAAAAGTTGAAGAATAAAAAAAATGGCAAACAAACAAACAACAAAAGAAAGAAAATAAGTGTTTTTATTTAGAAGAGGGCAATTTAGCAACTTTGTATAAATCGTAGCATAACGAGCGTTTCTTTGCATGGTTTATTTTAAATCCTATATGAAAGAAGATTGTTAAGACAATTTAACTGATTAAGCTCTCTCTTTTCTAAGGTTGAAATTGAATAATCTTAATATATTCATTTGGAAATTTTAAATTGCTAAAATCAATTGCATCATATGCATAGATGTGTTGTGAATCTTTGGAAGATTGTTTATAGAGAATCTAATTTACCAAGGCATCTCAATTTTTGAAAAATTATTCACATTCTTTGCTTGAGGATAAGTAAAATGCTAGCTTAGGGGAATTTGATAAGTCTTAATTTGGTAGAATTTTACCCTAGGTTTAGTATTGAAAATGTGCAAAAATGATGCTTAAAATTCCTTTGATATGTCATTTTATGTGACTTTTTGTAATATTTTTATAATTCGCTTTCACGAGTGTGTTCGTCATGTTTTAGGGAACAAACATACCTTGGAGTTATTTTGACATCGTTTGGATAGGAAACGAAGTGGAGCAAGAAAATGCTGAAAATTTGGAAAAAAAAAAAACAACAATCCGACCCGAAATTGAACCCAAATCTGACCTGAAACCCAATTTCTGAATCCAAAACAGACCCGTTAGTCGATTTAAACTCCGAATCTGAGACAATTTCCTTCCTAAATAAGTCTTGAGTTGTAATTGGTTAATTTTAGGACTTATGTACTATAAATAGAGAAGCTTTTGGCTCAATTAGATATGCTTTTTTACATACTAGCCATTAGGGTTTAGTTTAGTTTTATTTTAATAGAGCCCCCTTCAATATTTTATTTCTTTTGTAAGCCGGCAAAGACGGCAACTTCAATTCTCAAGCAATCACGTAAGTTTTTATTTATTTCTTATTATTATTATTTCTGCATTCTTATGATTTTTTGCTAGTAGATCCCTTCTAGGGTTAGGAATGACCTAATTCGGAAGGTGTGATTCTTCCTTGGTTTTGATCTCAAGTTTTGGAGTTATTTTCTAATATTTTTTTCCTCTAAAACCTAAATTCTTGTTTCGGCAACAGATGTAACAGTTGAGCCTTTGCTAGAATTTAGGGAAGTTCTTGAGTCCTTAGTGCTTTGACGCGGGACCTTGAACAGGAGAGAGGCTCTCGCCAAACGTGATAGTGGAAGCGATCCTCTGACTGTTGACCCAGCGCCCTGAACTGGAAACTTAATTTTTATTGGAAAATAATGGAAATTAATTCACAATCCTTGGACCTTGGATAGAATTACGCCGGATGGTTATGGAATTCCGAAGTCCTAGGTTTTAATTCCTGCTTTATAAATTCAGATTTCATACATGTAATTTACTGCTTTAAAACCCTAGATTGATAGCTTTAGTTGTAGAATTAGTTATAGAAAAACAACCCCAAAACTCGTTTAGACTTAATCAGTGATCCATTAAGCTAGAAAGACGAATACGCTTGTTCCTCGTGGAATTCGACCCTCAAGTGCTCAACGTTCAACCGTCCACTTGCGGTATTACAAAATCACACCATTTTAGGTGCGATCAGCATGTGACTAGATGGAGGAGACAAGACTCTCAAAAACTTTGTATTAATTACATCCCTGCCCGATAATTGGACCATATTGGTCGTTCTTGTCATTGTAAGGTACCCTCAATGAGAAGTACACTTCACGCCCAGCTATCACGGTACTCAAGGTCAGAGTACCGAACGATCTCTCCCCTCACATCTCCCCCATCACCCATTCAGGCCATAAGTTTAAGTGACTAAACTTATTTAGACCCAAATGTCTCAAAATTTGAAACCTGAATGAGAACGACCGGGATGAAATCGATACGTAGTAGTTTACTGGCCGAGTTTAATTACTTGATCATGTGGTTGGCACGCTAATATGTCCATGATTGTTTAGCACAATTTGTTATGTCCTTATTCTCATGTAAGCTACTATTCCTCTTCCCCATATGAGTCAAATCACAATTGACTCCTTTCCACCTATCCATTCATAACTTCTCACATGCGATAAAAATCTTTGAAAGCATAATTTCTTTTTTCTCTATCGAGTTATTTTTCTCATGCTTCTACAATTGTATATTAGTGATCTACCATATATTTATATTCTAGGGCATCAAGGAATTCTTTATTTGATCAATTAAGGATGGCTGTTCAAATTTAGGTTAATAACTACACAGGATTATTGAAAGTATTTTCTTTAATGAGCAAATATATTCTAATATATTTATCATCAAAATAAGTAGCTTAGAAATATGGGTCAACAATACAATCAAGGTTTTGAGACTTGCCTTACTTTTTGTGAAGTCCAGTTAAAGGAGCTACCAAGGTATTGACGCTCTTGTGTTTGCCTCACATGGGATCTATTTAGACGTCAATCAATAAGCAAACAAAAATAATAGTTAGTATATTTGTTTATATAAATATGTAAGATTAAGGGCAAAGCGGACAAGGTGACACAAACGGATTTTCAATCTAAGGTTTCTAATGCCACGAACGACATAAGAATGTCAATGAGAACGACATTGAACGTGGGCTGACAAGGTTTGATCAGGGTTTCTAGGGTTTTCTTTGAGGCTTGAGTCGATAAACAGTTGGACAATGGCTAGGGCTTTGGTTGGATGGTCGAAACACTAGGGCGAAGTCAATTTCCAGATTGGACGTGAAGCGACATTTGGACATCGACGCACGACATTCGTCTGGGACGACATAGCTGAAAATAGGTCAAGACGAGGTTTTCTCACAAAGTGACAGTTGAAGAAAATGTAGAAAATGGATTATGAACTTGGTAGACAAATTTGATTTCAAATTGCATGCACGAAAGTGGCTAAACAGGACTAATGCCACTGGTTGACATAGAAATGGCACGCACTGACATTGGAACGACAATGCTTTGGTGTGGTCGACAGAAAATCGGGATCGAGGGTGTGGTCGTATGCTCGCATGAGACCTCAATGACTGCGCCAACTTTGTTTGGGATCTAGGTGAGGGCGACAAGAACTCAATCAGGTGGTTTCAAGCACTGGGGCGGATGAATGGCGATGAACGGCATCGGAGAAGAAAGGCGGCAACACGGCAAAGTAGTGTTTCTGGACAAACTTTTGGCACAGGGCTAAGTCAAGCTTTTATGTGGTACCAGAAGGTAATTTAGTGGAACAAAATACTCAGGAGGTTGAAGCGCACATGTTGGACAAAGTGGCATTGACAGGGACGGCCAACGGCGACGAGGCAACACGCTGGCGGAACACCGGAGAGGAGTAAAACATCTAATTTTGGTTTAGATATTTTTGCTGTGGCATTTGTGTGGTCTAAGAGTTAACTAGGGCCACCTATTATGCTTTGGTGCGGTAGGATTGGTAGGCGGCTGATCACTTGCAAACAGCGGCAAGTTGCACCAGAGTAAAAGAACGAAATTTGGAGCTTCAATGGTGCTAGGACGATTAGGTGTTTCATTCCCAAAATTAATAGCACGGCTAGGTTTCTGGTGTTGTATAGATGGTGTGGCTACAAGGAATTGCCCCACGATAGCGCCGGCGACGAGTTCGACGACGCTATCGACGACTAGGACAATATCCCAAGCCAAACTTACACGAAATTTGATTTATTTAGCAGTGAGACAATATCTATCAATCACCAAAGAGAATCACTATAAATATGGATGCATGGACACAATGTTATACAGATTCAGGCCCTCGAAATCTAAGTAATAGATCTATTCCTGTTGGTTTGTCACTATTAGAATAATAAATTACAAAAAATACAACTTCCGTCTCGTATCTTCTTCCATCCTCCCCCTTTTATCTAACACTCATCCCCTTTTTATACTCATCAAAGGGCGTCAGTTGCTTCATCAGAGGGACACTCGGTAGTTAACTGTGGTTTCCAGCAGTATCCAGCAGTTTATGCTGGATGGTTATGATGTGCGGTTATGAGTAGCTGCACAATTATCTTGTGACAGTTTATAGATAACTGCATGGCCATGGGCAACTACATAATTATCTTTATCTTGTTAGTAAAGAGAGTTTTATATACTGGAAATATTGGGCAAAGTGCGGTTATGGTGCAACCGCTTAACTCTTAGGTCATGGTCGGTAGGTCTCGACCAAACCTTCTTGACTCGTATGTACTTCTAATTCTAATAACTCTCCTATTTCATGGTCGCGCACAGGCTTGAAAGGGTTCTAGGATATCGACTAGAGGGGGTGAATAGGCGATTTTGACAATTTAACAACTAATCAAGCAATTAACAACAATTGAGAGAAAATAGCTAAAACAAGATGAACACAATCAATTTAACACAAGGATATATTACGTGGTCTCGGTGATTTGCCGATCACCCCTAATCCACGTTGAGGCAAACTCAAATTTCTAACCGCTCCTCTATCTAGTCGACTTCCTCTCTAGAAGTGACCTAGATCTTGAGTCGGATTAGTGTGATGAGTTATCCAAACCTCGATTCCACTATTGATTCACTTTACCGCTCCGGCAAGGCGTGCTCGACCCTTTCACAAAGTGTTTTGAGGCTTATTCACAATCTTCCTTGAAGAGCTCACCAAAACCTTCCTCCTAGCCGTCTAGGAGCCGGCAAACTCCAGGAGTAACAAGCTGGTGATGATCACTTAACACTCTTCTAGTGCCACAAGGTTGATTTAGTGATCTAAATGCAATGCACTAGAAGATTTCAAATGCACACTCTCTCAAATTTAAGAATTTGAACACTAGAGTGTATGAAACTTGTTTTTGCTCTCAAGGATGATGACAATGTTCACAAATAAGCCAAAAGTTATGAACAGGACAATGCATACCCCCCACAATAAATATAGCCATTACAAGCCGTTGGGAGAAAAAGATCACTTGGCGGTCAGACCGTAGGTATAAGCCCGGTCAGACCGCCGCAATTGCAACGGCATTAAACAGGCGCAATAAATACTCACCTGCCCTTATCGGGCACTCTCATGGTCAGACCGGAGCCAAATGCGGTCAGACCGTGAACCTTCTAGAGATGACATGGTTTATGGACACGATTTACGGTCAGGCCGAGAATTTTGAACAGACCGGCCACACGGTCAGATCGTAGTTCAAAAACTCGGTTAGACCGTTTTAGCAGTCAGACCGGACCAACAATCGGTCAGACCGTCTTAACACCTTAAGTTCCAAAAATGAGTTCATGAAGTTCCAGGAGTCTGACTTAGGTTTTAACTACGGACAGACTGACCTCTTTAAGAAAGAAAACACATTTTTACATAGGTGTCGGTCAGTCAGAAACAACATTCGGTCAGACCGGCTAACAATCGGTCAGACCGACTGAGACTGAGTTTGGCTGAATTGAATGGAACAAGGCATTTTCAAAGTATAAGACCTTCTAGTATGCAATGCAAGTTATTTTTATGACTTGTGGCACATAGATGAACTATTTAGTGATACACCACATGCTCCTCTTAATAGTACGGCGACTATCCTAAAATCCGGTCAAAATTCTTCTCTAAACACCTTAGACCGGTAAAAGGAAAAAGACCATATTCCGTACCTTTGCCTTTTTGCTCAATGTCCTTTCTTCATCATGTAGCTCTTTCTTTGCCTTTCATTATCCTGTCTTTTGAGTTTGTTCTTGACACAACTTAACAGGTAATGTTAGTTCAATATTTGTAATTGTCATTAATTGCCAAAACACTCTTTAGGGGCCTAGAAGCTACAAGGCTGCGAACACATTGGGGATTATCATAACTTCGTGACCAGCGTGACCGTGGGCAAATATCTCTGTGACCAAAGTAGTTGTGGGTAGTGTAATATGTTAGACCACGGACCCTGTGACAATTGTCATTGCGACCACGGGGGTCTGCGGCTAGAATCTATTATAGCCACAAGTAATAGTCATCCATGATGGTCCTCTGTATCTTATTGACAAGACGGGCTGGGTTATGTCCAGAATATCTTGGATTATCCCATGATCTCTCTGTGGTCTCCTGCAACCATGGAAAGGCATAAACAGATAGTTTGGTTCTCTCTCTTCGTGGTCTCCTGCGACCACAAAAAGGCATAAGCAAATAACTTGGGCAATAATCCTCGTCAGACACGGTTGGAGACAGAGGAGATTCAACTTTGGGCTTTTGCGCTTTGGTCCTCTAGAGTTCAATTCATTGCTATGGGAGTCATATAGGAATGCAAGGGAGCTAATGGTGTGGTTAATTTGGCTGGAGGAATGGCGGTGTGGGCCGACGACGAGAGCACGGTGGTGATGGCGCGGGAAGAACAGGAATTCATCGATTCAGTGAGGATTTGGAATTTGGTCTGAAAGGGAAGGCTTGATTTGTGGAAAGGAACATTTTATCCTACAAGATCGACCACTGATTTGGCCCAGAAATAAGTCTGACAAACGAAACAGGGGAGTTCATTGGAGAAAAGAAAAGCAACAATCGGTGGCGGTTGGCAGCACCGGAGTTCACGAGGACGCGACTAGGATCTGGAGTGATGTAGAGGAAGTTATTGGGCAGAAGAATTCGGCCGGAGGTGGCCAGAGGTTCTATGGCGGCGCTAGCGGTTTGCTTCGTTAGTGAACAGAAGAAGAAAAAGAAAAAGGAGTAGTGTGTGTGCTCTAATCTGTGCTAAAGCTATGAAATGCTTGTGGGTGTGAGTGAAGATGTTCCTCACTTGGATTTGGGGAAGAATTGTTGAGTTCTTTGGCTTCATTTCCTGGTAGCTGCTGTTAGCTGGTTGCTGGAAGAAAAAGATGGAGGAGGAGAGGAAGAACAGGGAGGAGAAGAGGAGAACACTCCTGCTGCTGCATATATACCAAACTGTCAATAGAATTGAAGAGAGAAAGAGGGGGTCAAAGATGGACGGCTGCTGCTCTCTTGGAACTTGCATAGAGAAGAAGAGTGTAGAGGGTGAACAGTGTTGCAGCTACTAGCTAGAGGAAGAAGACAAGTGGAGGGTTGCTACTACTGTTTGACCTGAGGCGAGTGTGTGTGTGTTTTGCTGTTTTGAATTGAGAGATGGTGTGAAGGTGAGTGTATTGCATGCTGTTGTTAAGCTGAGAAGAAAACTACTATATCTATAGTCCAAGCTGCTACGTGTATGCAGCATTGCCACTATTAGATATATTGTAGTTGTTGTTTGTCTGAGGGAGGGAGAAGCAAGTATAAGGATCAAAATTGCACAAGTATGTGTGTGTTTGTGGATCGGTGTATATGTGGCTGTGTGAGTATTTGTGTGTATAGATGTATATGTTCATGTATATGTAGAGAAAGATGGTGCAGAAGGTTTTCGAAGTGAACAAATTCAGAAATCTGAATTTCTGACAAAGTTTTCCAAACAGACTATTTTGTGATTTTGGAAACTTGCTTTGGAAATTGTGATTATTCAGAATCTGGGAACAAGTTTGGACTTAGTTCAATAAGTATAGTTTACTCAATAAACAAGTTGGGATGAATCTGGAGTCAAATGAAAATGAATCGAAAACAAAAATAGAATTAAGGCTAGCATAAAAGTGAATAGTACTTTTACTGAAAACGGCCGAAAACATAAATAACTGAGTTTTGGGGCTGAATCTGGACTTGCTACAAAAGAAAAACTTGTCTAAAATAATAGAAAGAACATAGTCAATCAGTTGAATTGGAATTTGGAGGTGATTTGGAGATTTTTGCCATTTCTGGCCTTTGAGTCAAAAAAGGACTGATTTGTGATGAAATTTGGACTGAATCACGAATAGTGATCAAATGAACTTATTTAGCTAAGAAGTTTTAGTAATGGTATGCAAGCGTATTAATTTTTAAGATTCTAGAGAAATCTAGGAGAAGGTTATTTTGAAACTGGTCGAACTGAAATATGAAAAGGTTAATTAAGGTAAGTAGGGTAATTAAGAGTTTAATTTTCAAAAACAAAACTAGAGTTAGTTTCTGGTCTTTAGGATCTGAGTTTGATCTTGATGCTGAAGATAATTCTGTGTAAGATAGGTAGTAGATCATATCTGCTTAGTCTAATCTGAATCATGGTCTATTGGGGAGTATTTTAATAAAATAAGTACACATGCATGCATACAAATGTTTGTGCACATATGCAAAAGTACATTTAAGGAACCTTCAAACTAGTTGGAAATTAATTTTATATTTTAGTTAAAACTTCTTAGAGAGTACTCTTAAAAGTGGTTTTAGAGTTAAGACAAAATGAAATTTTTAGGATCAGATTTTTGTAAAATAAAATTTTTAGACCCTATTTTTGGGATGTTACATTGTTCATGCGATTCCAAAGAAAGGGGGTATGACCATGGTTAAGAATGTTAACAATGAATTAATCTCTACTAGATTTGTTACTGGATGGCGCATGTGCATTGATTATAGCAAATTGAATACCGCCACTAGGAAGGATAACTGTCATTACCTTTTATTGATCAAATATTGGCAAGATTGGCGAAACATTCATACTTTTGTTTTGTTGACAGGTATTCGGGGTTCTTTTAAATCCCGATTCATCCTGATGATCAAGAAAAAACGATGTTTACATGTCCGTTCGGTACTTTTGATTATCGCCAAATGCCTTTTGGGCTATGTAACGCGCCTATGACCTTGTGCAAGTGCGTAAAAGCAAACCTTGTGCTCAATTGGGAAAAGTGCTAAGTTATGGTTCAAGAAGGCATGGTGCTTGGCCACATAATTTCTGAACGAGGGATTGAAGTCGACAAGGCAAAGATCAACGTGATCACAAGTCTTCCATCATCAACTGACGTGAAGGGTATACGCAGTTTCTTGGGACACACAGGTTTTTATCGTCATTTTATTCAAGATTTTTCAAAAACTGCTAAACCTCTCACCCAATTGCTTGGTAAAGATGCGACATTTGATTTTCATTAAAAAAGTCTTGATGCTTTTAATCGATTGAAACATGCACTAACTTCTGCTCCCATCATCCTGTTGGATCCAGGTAGATCTTAGTATCTAGTTTTTGATGATTAATGATGATTTGGATAAATCCATGATGATTAAATTTAATCTGGAGAATGTCAGATTTGATCATTAAATGACAATTTAGATAAATCCTGATTTAGCATAAGTGAATTAAATTGATTATCGGTAAACCCTAATGGATGTTTCCTCGGTTGTGAGTTTGATATTGATGCTATGTAGAGGAGGAGCTCGGTGGTTGCATCAAGCTTGTACTGATTGATTGATTAAGATGTAATATGTTAAGTCTTGAGATTGATGACTCCAGTTGTGGACTTGATATTGATACATATGTTGAGGGGGAGCTCATCACTTTGGTCATCTAGGTTGATTGATATCATGACATGAGTAGTATAGATCGTGTGCGTATGTGTTTATCATCTACGATCTATATGATTGTATTCTATCTCATACTTATTTGCTACTCGTTGAATATGGTTGCGTCATTTCACTGGAAAGAGACACTGTCGAGCTAACTCCTGTCTGGAGTAGTTTCTCTGGTGGTGATTAATGACGACCTATATTTGAGACTAATATTGTGTATTGAGTGTACGTATTGTAGTCTAAGTTTGATTGCAGGATAAAAGTGAGCAAGGACATGAGGAGGATGAAGACGATATGAGACATCCCGACCAAGGTCAAGCTTAGCAAGGACGAGCTTTGCGATGACGAGCGTCGAGCGATCGAGCTTCACGAGGTCAAACTCCACCTAAGGTAAAATCCAAGATTAAGGATTGTTTTCTTAGGGTTTTACCGGTCTCGGTGTTTGGAGACAGAGCGGGTTGATAGGTTTCTTTTTACTAGTTTGACGGTACTATTAAGAGGGGTCGGAAACTAGTAGCTTGAATCTATCTAGTGCGGAAGCTCAGATGCATTCATATCATCTTGCACTAGTGTCTTGCATTGCTAGTGAGTCTAAGTGTAGTTCATGTGCATTAGATTAAATATTTTGAAAACTGCACTTAGTCGTATCAATGTTGATACGTGGTCGTGGTCGTGTCGCTTGTTTGGTGGCTTTCTGTTTAGGGTTTGGGCGTGGTCGTAGAAGTTCGGACTGGTCGTACCAGTCTTCGGCTCGCTTGAGTACACTCGACCAAACCCTATCGACCACCTGTTTTTGATCGGATGTCAGACCTGTGTGGTCGTGGTCGTTGCTGAGTGACAGCAATCACATCCACGAGAAAATGGCAAAATCCGTATGTGCAAATACCCCAAATTGCATTTGAGATGATTTTTGGATTGAACATTTTGACAGTAAGAAAGTTTCTGAGTTTTATAGAAGTTTCTAGACATTTCTAGGTCTTTCTCCTGTTGAAAAAATTGTAGATCTCTAAGTTATCTTTCCAACAAGTCAAAAATCACCTCAATCGGATCTCTGGATCAAAAGTTATGCTTGTTTTACTATCACTGTGCAGTGGCCGGACTTTGTCCGGGCATGGCCGGACATTGTCCGGCCTGTACAAATTTTTTAAGCCCAGAAATGAAACAGAGACAAATACATCCGTCAGGGGCATTTGTCCGTCATGGGCGGACTTTGTCCGAAATGGCTGGACATTGTCTGGCCTTTACAGAAAAATCGCCCAACGGTAACTGACACATTGCAACGCCTGTTTTTGTTGAACTGGGCAGACACTGTCTGAAGTGGCCGGACAATGTCCGGCCTATACAAACTTGGCTCAGTTTCTTGCAAACGGCTAGTTTTTCTTTGAGGCTATAAATACTTCGTGTATGGCATCATTTTTGGGTGCTCAAAGACTTCATTCTTCAGCTGAAAACCTAGCCAATTGAGTTGTATATGTGTTATTGCATTTAGAGGCTAGAATTGAGCACAAATCTAGAGTGATTTGTGAGAGAAAGCAAAGTGTGTGAAGTTAAGAGTGCTTAGTGCATTTGAATCACCATTTGCTTGCTAGTGCTAGAGTGTTGAGCATATCATTTGCATATTTGAGCTTCTAGCACTCGATTTGTTCAAGTGAGCGTGTCCGGCTTGTTACTCTTGGCGAGCGCCTTCGCCTAGACGGTGCCGAAGGAGAGTCGCGATCTCTCTAATTGAAGTTTGTCGAAGAGGCCGGCAAAAGATTGTGAAAGGTGTGGTGCTCGCCTATCCGGTGTGGAGAAGGAGCAACCCTAGTGAGATATCCTTCGTGGATATAGAAGCGAGGCTCCGAGCGAACGCTTCAACGAGGAGTAGGGGAGACCGGGCGAGTCTCCAAGACCTCGGTAAAAATATTGTGTCAATTATGTAATTCTTATTTGCTTTATATTCATCTTGACACAATTGCTTATATCACTATTGTTGCATGTATTGTTAAATATTTCATATAGTTGAATGCAATTAGTTGATAAATTGTTTTAACCCTCATTGTATAATCTAGTTCAATCAATTATCTTGTTGAAATTAATTAGTGGGGGAGAAAATTTAAAAGCCTCTTAATCACCCCCCCCTCTAGTCGGCATCCTCGATCTTACACATCCAACCTCCAAATTGGAATTGACCTTTTGAATTTATGTGTAATGCTAGTAATTATGCAATTGTCACTATTCTAGGGCAATGAACAAATAAAATTTTATATAGTACCCGCTGGGGGTGGCGGTGATGAATCGTTGGCCAGCTGGTGAAGGGAAGATATACAGAACAATGAGGTTGCTTATAGGGGCTCGGGAAATAGACAAAGTTTCCTATCTGTAAGTGCACTTAAGTAAGCGTCTTCAACTGTGTCTCCTCTAGCCGCGATGAAATGATCTAGTTCACAACATTCTGGTCAAGAGCACAAAATAGTTGAAGAAGAAAAATGAATAAATAAAAAACATCAGTAATAACAAGTGTTTTAATTTCTCTCTCTAATTAGGGTGATCTAGCAACTTTGTATAAATTATAGCATAATGATTTTTTTTTAGCTATTGTTTGTTCTAAACCCTATATGAAAGAAGTTATCAAAATGATTTAGTCGACTAAGCTCTCTCTTTTCTAAAGTTGAGATTTGATAAACCAAATACTTATATTTGGAAATTTTAAATTGCTTAGATAAATTGCTTCATATGCCTCAATGTGATGTGAATTGTGGAAGTTGTTTATTGAAAAATCTGATTAACCTAGGCATTCAAATTTTAGAAAAATTCATTCACATCCTTTGCTTGAGGACAAGAAAAATGCTAGCTTGGGGGAATTTGATAAGTGATAAATTGGTAGTGTTTTTACCTTAGGTTTGTTAATGAAAGCGTGCTAAAAACATGCTGAAAACTCCTCTAACACAACATTTTATGTACCTTTTTGTATCTTTTTGACAATCTGTTTTCACAGTTGTGTTTGTTTTATTCCAGGGATCATACCTACAAAATTTGAAGATGTTTCAAATTCTTTTGAACCAATTTCAAAGAAAGACATGACAACTTGACGAAAGGAGCCCTGATCGAACACGAGATAGTCGAAGAAACCTAGTCCAACACACTTGAACAATGTAGACCGGATGAAGAACCCTGATCGAACACGCCATGGTCAAAGACACCTGGTCATTTGGTCAGACACACCTGGTCGCCTGATCGGACACGCCCTGGTCAAACACGCCCTGATCGGACATGCCTGATCGCCTGGTTGAACACGCCTAGTCAAACACCACTAGTTGTGTTGCCCTGGACAGAGCCTAGCATGAGCACAGGCACGACCCGTGTTCAGATCAGGACATGACCCGTGCTACAGGTCGTGCCCGGCTCAGTTTCCGGGGCTATTTTGGTCAATTTTGGTGGTTTTAAGTTCTATTTATCTATTTCTCGCACCATTTGAAGCTATATTCCGTCTCCTGCGCGTCAAGAGTTATATTTGGACACGTTAACACATTTTATCATAAATAGAGAAGTTTTTGGCTCAATTATACATGCTCTTTTGTGCTTTTTACATGCTTTCATATGCTTCTTTTATGTTTTTTAGTTTAGTTGTAGTTGTCGTGCTATTACGAATACCTCGGCAGGTTTTGTGGATGCTCCTAGCGAAGAAAATATGACGCGAGCTGACCGCGTGATCGGTCCTCTCCCGTCGGGCAAACGCAGCAAGTGACATGAAGATTTATACAGGTTCAGGCCTCAGTGGAGACCCTAGTCCTGTCGACGTGCTCCAAACTAGAGTTGGCTAGTGGAGTTCTCTCGGGGAGAGCTGGCTCCTAAGCACGCCTGTTTGATTTCTTGTGTATTGGAGTAAATGAGTTGTCCTCTCCTTACATGAGGGGTTACAAGGGCTTATATAGGCCCAAAAGATGCAAAATGACTAAACTACCCAGGCCGCAACTGTTGGATCGAAGGGCACTAGCATCCTTCTCCCAGTCAAAGGGCTCAAATGCTTGACAGGTGTCCCCGCCAATTCCCGAGGTGCTTCTCACGTGATCCTCACGTGACCCGGCACCGGGGGCCCATGTCTACGAAAAAATGGCGGCGCCCGGGACAAGCCACCGGGGACCTTCTCCCCGGGCAAATGGCGGCACCCAGGACAAATCACCGGGGGGCCTTGTCCCCGGGCGAATAGCAGCGCCCGGGACAAATCACCGGGGGGGGCCTTGTCCTCGGGAAAATGGCAGCGCCCGGGACAAGTCACCGGGGAGGCCTTGTCCCTGGGCAAATGGCTGCGCCCGGGACAAGAGTCACCGTGGGCCTTATCCCCAGGCAAATGGCGGCGCCCGGGACAAGTCACTGGGGGCCTTATCCCCGGGCAAAAGGCGGTGCCTGGGACAAGAGTCACCGGGGGCCTTATCCTCGGGCAAACGGTAGCGCCCGGGACAAGTCACCGGAGGGCCTTGTCCCCGGACAAATGGCGGCGCCCGGGACAGGGGTCACCGGGGGCCTCACATCTTCCCAGGACTTGATCCTATGGAGATTTCCCCCAACAGCAGCCCCCCATGCCCTCCGGGGACGCTGTTCGAGTCCCCGGAGGGGATGGCTCACATTATCGGGAACATCTCCTCCGGGGTGGATTTTCGGCACCTTTTCAGCGCTTCGATCTTTGCGCCAAGTGTTTATGGCCGTGCCGTCGGTCATTAAGTCCCCTAGTCTCTATTTAAGCACGCCGCTCGGCCATAATGGCCGCTTGCGGTTCGAACCGGTGACGCACCGTTCCACGTGCCCGCCTCTTCAATTCCCGCGCGTTGTTTGAATTGAGTGGTGCGGATGCGCTGCGAGGAGCCACGTGGTGCCCATCGGGGCCATGTTCGAGCCCTATAAATAGGGCCTTGAGGGGCCCGGAGGAGTCACCCGAACGTTCAATCCTCAAACGCCACCGGTGCTCTAAGCTCTCCCGGTAGCCTTCTCCCAGAAGCCTAGTCTCCGAAAACTCAAGCCTAAGTCCCTTTAGAGCCCAAGGCACCGAGGAAAGCAATGGGTCCCAAGGGTCACGCCAAGGCCACTGAGGTGCCTCCGGAGGAAGTAAACGCGGACTTCCTCTGGGCCTCCGAGTTCACCTCGGGGGACTTAGAGTCCCTCGTGGACCGAGGGGTCATCGCGGACAGGGACATCCGGATTCCCTCCAAGAAGGACGGCGCCCCCTGCCCTAGGCCTGGGGAAGTGGTCGTCTTTGAGGCCTTCCTCGAGGCCGGGCTTCGGCTCCCGGTGCATCCGTTGCTCCGATAGTTCCTCCGGGAGTACGGGGTGGCACTCAACCACCTGACGTCCAACGCCTTCATTCGAATGGGTCTCTTCATCTGGCTATTCGAGATAGCCACCGGACAGGAGCCGACGCTCCGGCTGTTCTAGTACTTCTACGAGCCGGCGACGAGGAGCTCCCATCTGGTGAAGGGAGGGCCGAAGTCTCCGTTCGGCTCCGTCATGATCCAGCTCCTGCCATCACGGGTGCAGGAGTACCCGGTGCCGGCTTCCCGGGACCACCGGGGGGACTGGGTCCGGAGGTGGTTTTACCTCCGGGTCCGGGACGCCGAGGTGACCTACTCATCGGAGCCCCCCTCCTACAGCCGATAGTCGGCCCCCAAGCCCCCGGTGTGGACCGAGGAGGAGCTGAAGCTCCTCAGCAAAGTGGTTGGCTCCCGGGGCGTCCGCTCCATGAGGGACGCCACCAAGGAGCTGACACTACTGAATGTTTCCCCCTTCTCACACGGGAGGAAGGGGATTGAAATGTGCCCGGCGCAGCGGCCCCCGCAAAAGCCAATGACCCGACATAAGCTCCCAAAGACTTTCTTCACTTTCTTGTTAATTTTGTTAACTCTTTGCTTTTGTAGTCCGGCTGTACCCAGCCGCCCGAGAGAAGGTGGAGAACCTCCTCGGGAGATACTACGCCGATGAGCACGAGCGTATCGTGCGCATCATCGGGGAGGGTCCTCCCCGGAACTTGGTGGCCGAGGCCTTTGGGATGAGGCTGCCGGAGAGGACGCCTCTCCCCACCCCCGACTCTCACAAGCGGGGGAAGGAGGTCACCGGGGGTGCCGAGCCGAAGTGTGCCAAGGCTTAGAAGGCCCCTGGTCCGGCAACGACGCCAGGTTCCATGCCTATGAAGGCCCGAGACGCTGCCCCCGGGTCAGGGCGCGTGCGGGTGCCTTCCCGATGCGAAGTGACACCGCCCCTCCCAGAGGAGAACTCCGGGGGGGCGGTGGAGGCGCAAGAGCTTGTGCACCTTCTCTAGGCCTGCGGAGAGGCTCGGGGGAAGGAGCCGGTCGATGACGGGGGGCATCCGACTCGATGAATTACGCCCCCTCGCCACCTCTGGCGATCGTGCTCCCAGTGGCACAGGCGCCACCAGAGCCTGAGAGATCGGAGGTTTGTTTCGCGGAGGCTTCCCCTCCACACATCGGATGGCCGGTAGACGAGGGGGGGAGCCCCTCGGTCTACGAGGTCCCCGCGGTGACGGAGGTCCCGGTGGCCCTGCGGCCCGGAAAGGGGAAAGGGATCCTCATCCCTCCCCGGGGGGGGGACCCCCTCGGAGAGCTCGTGGACTTCTTTGTCGGCCACCTCCTCGGCGGCAAGGACTCCGGCCGCTGCCACTCCGGTCCACATCACCCCCGCGACCTTCATGAGGGGGCCCGCCGGTGTTGATGGATCTGTAGCTGTTGGGAGGGAGACCCCCCTGCTGTCTACGGGGGAGGTCTTCCGGTTCACGGAGGGGCTCCAGACCCGGAAGGTGCAGGATTACGTCTCACAAGGGACGCTCCGCGACCGTTGCGGGGAGTTGCAGTCGCTCCACATCCAGGTTCGTTCTCAAACCGGTGGTTCATTTTTTCTAGGATTCTACCAACTCTCGGCCTTTGACTGACCCTCGCGTTCTTAGGGGGCGGCCCTCGCCTGAGGCATTGAGGCGCACTTCGACAAGGCGCTGAAAGTGGCGGAGGGAAGGGCCACCGCCTTTTTGGAGGAGCAGGACAATGCACTCCAGGAGTTGGCCCGAGTCCGGGCCCAACTCCACGCCTCCGAGAACGCCAACGATCGGCTCCAGAGGGAGGCGAGGGCTAAGGAGGATGCCCTCCGGGAGCTCGAGGGCTCCTGTGCCCGGGCGGTGACGGACGTGGGTCGCTCTGTCCGCTTGGCCCTCGAAGGGCTCGGGGTGAGCCTTGGACTGGGGGGCAACTCTGAGGCAGCGCCGACAACGCTCACGGAGGCTGTGCATTTTTGTAAAACACACAGGCCTCTGTGATCCCAGAGGCCGCCGATGCCCGAGCACGGGGCCGGGAAATCCCGGTGGTGGCTGCCGCGGCGGGGCTCGTGGAACACCGGGGGGTCGGCGCCAGGGCGATCGGGGGCCGGATCCCCCGGAACTTTCCCAAGTTTTTCGAGCCACTCCGATGAGAAGTGGAGCAGCTCGCCGGTGGCTTCTATGACCGGATCGTTCGGGTGCGATTCCCGACGTCGATTCCTCTGAGGGCGGACACTACGGCTCCGGCGGAGGCCTCCCAGGGGGAGGACGCCATTGAACAAGTATGAGCCTCCCCCCCCCCCCCCGGCCTTTAGATAGGTCCGTTTTTTGGTTTTAGGATTTTTGCTCCCTGTAGCTTCTTAGAAGAAGCCCCAGAGATTTGTACGAAAAATATTTTGATGCAATAGAATGAAATTTTTGCTAAGTCTTTTGAATTGAATTTACCAGGCGCCCCGGGAGGTTACTCCCGGGAAAGAACCCCCGAGGTTTGAGCGCAACCTCAGGGACGCCCCAATGTTGCGGGGAGCCTCCCCGGAGGTGGGGCCCCCGGGCTCCGGCAGGTGTCACCCGGGGGATGCCCAATCCACCTTCATCTTGTTAAGTCTTCTCTCCGGGGGACATGGTAGGGGTGTTTCCCGGGAGCCAATCCAGTTGCGGTGGCTTCCGGAGTGGCACCTAGACAACTTCGACAACCACCGCGCTGAATTATCCCCTCCGCTACCGGGGTCCCGGAGGGTTCCGCCGCTTCGAATATTTCCACCGGTAGGCTACGAATATTGGCCTGAAGACTTGCTCCGGGAGGCCCAGCGACGTATACGAAGCTTGTATCGAGACCTAGCCCGGGAGCTATCAGAGGGCCTCCGGGATTATTAGGTGTAGGAGCCTTCCGGTTTGTATCTTGCGTTTATCGTATCAATACCCACCGGAGGGGGAAGATGTCCTCCGATTAGATATTTTAATAAAGCTAAGTTTGCTTGTTTATTTTTTGCGAATCCTCAAAGGATGGTCTGGAACAGGGCAACCCCCGGGCATGAGTTACCCCCCCCCCCCCCCACAGTGGGTTGGAGCGTGACTCCGCATGCTGTGAAGGAGAAGTGAAAGGCCCGGGGTAAAAATTCTCCAAAATTTTTCAAAGGTCCCGATGAGAAATTTCCCGGTCGCCGTGAGAACTTCCGGGAATGATTTTTCGAAAATCCCGGTGAGAAATCCTCCGGTCACTGTGAAAACGGGTAGCCGGGTAAAAACTTCCGGGAATGATTTTTCGAAAATCCCGATGAGAAATCCTCCGGTCACCGTGAAAACAGGTAGCCGGGTAAAAACTTCTGGGAATGATTTTTCAAAAATCCCGGTGAGAAATCCTCCGATCTCCGTGAGGATGGGGGGCCGGGTAAAAAACTTCCGGGAACGATTTTTTGAAAATCCCGGTGAGAAATCCTCCGATCACCGTGAAAACGGGTAGCCGGGTAAAAACTTCCAGGAATGATTTTTTGAAAATCCCAGTGAGAAATCCTCCAGTCTCCGTGAGAATAGGGGGCCGGGTAAAAACTTCTCAGAGAAAGTCTCTGAAATCCCCGGGGATAATTTTTCCGGGAGAAAACCCTCCGGTCGCCGTGAAAACGGGGAGCCGGGAGTGAGATCTCCGAGAAAGAATATCCGAGAATTCCGTCTCGCCGAGGAGAAAATCGACTCCCAGAGGAGGACGTGCCCGATGACAGGTCTGAGTGTTTGATGGGGGACTAGTCTCTCAAATTGACTCGTTACCACGGTCCTTGGGGACCGGGTTGCCGCTTACACCCTCAGTCCACGAGGGGTGATCGTAAGCCGCCCTATGGGAGTGGGACTCCCGTTGTAGGGACTTCTTGGGTCATGATAGCCCACTTCCTCACAGAGAGGGCATCCTCATGGGAAGAACATCGCCGTGAGAGATGATAATGTAGGGACCTGCAGTGAGCCCAAACTAAGGAAAAACCAATTGTATTAATAAGGAGTTGAGATACAACACATCCCCCCGCAAGATCGCGATGGGGGAGGGAATGGTGAGTACAATGTATCCCTCCCCTCTGGCGTAATCGCTCCGGGGGAGGGGACGAGCCTGCAGGCTAGACGTAGAACTTGCGAAGCAAGCGTACGTTCCTCGTGTGCTTCAGCTCCTGCTCTTGAAGATTGGAGAGCTTGTAAGCCCCCGAGCCAAGGACAGCTGAGATCTTGTAGGGGTCCTCCCACTTGGGGGATAGCTTGCCCTGGGCTTGGGGGTCGGTTACGCACTTGAGGACAAGGTCCCCAAGGCGGCAAGCACTCTCGCGAATGCGCCGGTTGTATGCGCGCGCCATTTCGTGCTCGTAGATGGTGTGGCGGAGGAGCTCTCGGTCACGTTCCCCTTCGACGAGGTCGACCTCCAGTCGCTGATTTGCCTCGTTGGCTTGGTACGCTGCGGTCGTAGCTCCGTCTAAGAGCTCGACCCGCAGTGACCGGAAGCCAATCTCCGGGGGAAGAACTCCTCGGCCCCGTACACGAGGGAGAAGGGGGTGCGTCCCGTCGCTCGGCTCGGGATTGTACGCATGGAACAGAGGATGCTAAGGAGCTCCTCCGCCCACGCACCCCGTTTGGAGGCGGCTTGTTCGAGTCGTCAGCGTAACCCCTGTAGGATTATGCCGTTGACCCTTTCGACGGCCCCGTTGCTCTGAGGGTGAGCTATCGAGGCGAAGTGGATAGTGAGCCCCAAGCCTTCATAGAATTCCTGGAAATATACCGAGTCGAATTGTGTCCCGTTGTCGACAGTGATTTCTCGGGGGACCCCGAAATGACACACGATATTCTTCCAGAAAAACCAATGTACCACTCGGGACGTGATGCTGGACAGAGGTTCGGCCTCTACCCACTTGGTAAAATAGTCGACCGCGACTACCGCGTACTTGTAGCCCCCGGGCACTGGGGTAAGGGACCTAGGAGGTTCATCCCCCAGCACGTGAAGGGCCAAGTGATGGGGATAGTCTGCAGTGCTACGGAGGCGAGGTTGGAACCTTTGGCCATCTTCTGGCAGGCCTCGCACGCGGAGACAAGGTCTCGCACATCGCGAATCACCGTGGGCCAATAAAATTCTGGCGAAGGGCCTTGGCCGCGATAGCGCGCGGGGCTAGGTGAGACCCGCAACTTCCCGAGTGAATGTCCTCGAGGAGCCGGAGTCCTTCCGGCTGTGGAAGGCAGCGGAGCAAGGCGGTGGCCCCCCGCTTGTAAAGCTTTCCCTCCAGCAGGAGGTATGCCCGAGCCTTGGCTCGGAGGCGCTTGGCCTCAGTCTCGTTGGGAGGATCCCCCTCCCCCTTTATGAAGGAGATAAGGGGGTCCATCCAAGATGAGACTCGGGTGATCTCGGCGACTTCCGGGACACAGGACCCATTGTCCGCGTCCAGGGAGTCCACCGAGGGCTTCACGACGATCTCCAAAAAAAGCCCCCCTGGGGAGCGGTTCCAAGGCGCTGGCTGCCCGGGCCAGGGCATCGGCCCAGTCATTGTCCCTCTGCGGGATATGCCGGGCCTCCAGGCTGTCGAAGTGCTTCTCCATCTTGCGTACCTCCTACAGGTAGAGACTCAAGTTTGCATCATGGCACAAGTAGGACTTGTCCATTTGGCAAACTACGAGCTGGGAGTCTCCTTTCACGAGGAGGCGATGAATCCCCAAGGAGCATGCGAGGCGCAACCCGAGGAGCAAAGCCTCATATTCGACGATGTTGTTCATGGCGAGGAACTCGAGACGCGCCGCGTACTCTAGTTCCCTCCCCTCGGGGCTCCGGAGGACTACTCCCGAGCCGGCCCCAGCGAGACACAAGGAGCCATCAAACATGAGTGTCCAATGGTCACTGCGTCGGGGCGGTTCGGGGAGGCTTTCGTCCCCAGACCCAGAGGCAAGGGTCTACTCCGCCACAAAGTCGGCGAGGACTTGTGACTTGATGGCGGAGCATCCGGTGAGGGAAAGGGAGAAGGGAGCAAGCTCGGCCCCCCACTTTCCGATTTGGCCAGTGGCTTCCTTGTTCCGGAGTACCTCCTCCAAAGGGAGGGACGACGGGACAGTGATCGAGTGTCCCAAGAAGTAGTGACGAAGCTTCCGGGACGCCATTAGAAGGGCGTAGCAGATCTTCTCCATCTCCGTGTATCTATTTTTAGCCCCTAGGAGGGCCTCACTCACGTAGTACACGGGACGCTGTTGCCCGTCCTACTCCTTTACCAATACCGCGCTTACGGCGATCGGGGTCGCGGCGAGGTAAAGGAGCAAGGGCTCGTCTGGAGACGGGCTCACGAGCATTGGGGGCCTCGTGAGATACTTCTTCAGGTCGTCCAAGGCCTCCTGGGCCTCGGGGGTCCATCGAAACCCTTCAAGGCCCTGGAGGATTTTGAAGAATTGGAGGCCACGTTCCCCTGACCGTGAGACGAAACGACTCGGCATGGCCAAGTGGCCGGTGAGCCGTTGAACGTCTTTGACCGAGCGCGGCAGGGGCATATCCAAGAGTACCCGGATCTTTTTGGGGTTGGCCTCTATGCCCTGCTGGGACACGAGGAAGCCCAGGAGCTTCCCCCCACGCACGCCGAAGGCGCATTTCTCCGGATTGAGCTTCAACCCGTATGCGCGGAGGTTGCGGAAGGTCTCTGCTAAATCATCGATGTGAGCAGCCACGTGGGGACTTTTGACGACTGCGTCGTCAACGTAGACTTCGACATTGCGACCGATCTGGTCCTTGAGGACTAGCGTCATGAGTCACTGGAAGGTCACTCCAGCGTTCTTTAGCCCGAAGGGCATGTGGACATAGCAGAAGGTTCCAAGGGGAGTTATGAAACTCGTCTTTTCCTCATCCCCTTCCGCCATCCAGACTTGGTGATAGCCCGAATACGCGTCTAGGAAGCTCATCAACTCGCACCCCGAGGTCGAGTCAACCAGCTGGTCAATCTGTGGGAGCGGGAAGTTGTCTTTGGAGCAAGCGCGGTTGAGGTCGGTGAAGTCCACGCACATTCGCCCTTACCATTCGACTTCTTCACGAGGATGGGGTTCGCGAGCCATTCGGGGTGCAAGACCTCCCGAATGAACCCCACCTCTCTGAGTTTGGCGATCTCGACCTTGATTGCCTCTTGGCGTTCAAGGGAGAGTTTTCTCAAGTTCTACTTGACCGGGGGGTGACCGGGGGTCACCGCGAGCTTATGCTCGATGACTTCCCGGGAGACGCCTCGCATGTCGGAAGGCTTCCAGGAAAAAACATCGAAGTTCTTGCGCAGGAAAGCCGCGAGTTGCTCCGCGTGCTCCTCATGGAGATCCGCCCCAATCCTGACGGTCTTGTCCCTGTCGTCTAGGGACAGCGGGACCTTTCGGAGGTCCCCTTCCAGACGCGACTTGGGGAGAGACCTCCCGGAAGGTACCGCGGCGGCGTCTAGATCCGGGAAGAGGTCTCTCCCCCCGGGGTCTTGATCATGTTGACGCTCCCAATCATTGCGGCGGCGCGCTCCTATAGGGCGCGGGCCACATCTTTCTCTCCCCGGGCGATGATTACGCTGTGAGGCCCAGGGATCTTCACACAGAGGTAGCTCTGATGGATTGTGGCCCCCAAGCGATTGATCGTGGTCCCCCCATGATTGCGTTGTACGAGGAGGGAAGGTCCACGACATCGAACTGGACCATCTTTGTCCGGTAGTTGTCCAGGGTACCAAAGGTCATGGGGAGATCCACCTTCCCCATGGGGTGGATCGTCTTCCCCGGGACGAATCCCGGCAAGGGCCCTGCTGCGGGCTGCAGTAGCTTCTCGTCGACCTGCATCTCTCTAAACGCCATTAGGTACAGGACGTCGGCGGAGCTTCCGCCATCGACGAGGATGCGTGCCAGGTGGCAGTTGTAGACGATGGCGGAAATGATGAGCGCGTCGTCATGGGGGAAGCGAACCCCACGCGCGTCTTCTGCTGTAAAAGTGAGGGGGACGTCCGACCACTTGGGTGGCTGAGACGTGTGCAGCACCCCCACTACCTTTACTTCACATGCGTACTCCTTGTGCTGGCGCTTGAGTCCCGCCCAGAGGCGGACCCTCCCATGATGACGTTGACACGCCTTTGGGAGGTTTGGAAGGGGAGCGTTTCTGACGGGTCCCCTTCCCGCGCTTGTCCTTGCTGTCCCCCCGCTGGGGCAGGAAGGGCTGGCAAGGCCGGCTGGGGGGGTAAGGAGGCAGGAGTCCCCCCCCCCCCCCCGCCCATGCTGGTCGAGGAATGCGGCGAAGTGTTGGAGCAGCTAGTGGCATTCCCGGGTAGTGTGGGTATTGGACTTGTGGAAGGTACACCACAGGCCTTCCCTGCCTCCTGCCGAGGGGCCTTCACGGCCACAGGACGACCTACCCCCCCCCCCCCCCCCGACCTTTGGGTTTGGGGAAGGGGTGGTTGCCCTTGGAGGCATCACGCGAGCCGCCTCCACCCTCGAGGACAAAGGTGTCCCGAGGCCGTGGCTCACTACGATTGCCCCTCTTGGGGTGCTTGAGGGGGTCCCTAGCCTCCCGGTCGGCGGGGGCGGGGACTCCCTGGTTTTTCTTCCAGAGGTCGTCCTCCTCCGCCCGAGCGTATTTCTCGAGCACAGTGAAGAGCTCGTCGGCAGAGGAGGGACAGCTCCGGGAGAGTCTCCAATGGAGCTCCCCGGGAAGGATCCCACTCTTGCACGCCTCAATGACTGTGGAGTCGGGGACGTGAGCTACTTTGCTCTTGACCTGAGCAAAGTGCTTGAAGAAGCTACGGATCGTCTCCCCTGTCCTCTGTCGGACAATGTATAGCTGTGATGAATCCAGGGGACGCACGTAGTTCCCCTGGAAGTTTGCGCAAAACTCGTGTTTGAGCTGCGCAAAGGACTTGATGGAGCCGGCCTTCAGGTTGTAAAACCATAAGCGGGCAATCCCCGTCAGGTAGAGAGGGAAGACATTGCACTGGACCATCTCGTTCCCCCCAGCCGCCGAGATGGCTGTGGAATACACCTGCACAAACTCGTAGGGGTTGGCCTCACCGTTGTAGTGTTCGATGTGCGGCGCTCGGTAAGGTCGCGGCCATCGAATGCACCGAAGGCGGTGAGACAGTGGTTGGTTAGCCCCCTCCACCTCTCGGGGAGAGTCTCGGTTGCTGTCCCCTTTGATGGGGGACGCGCGTTCGTTATCGGAGTCTGAAAGGGACCCAAGGGGTCCGCCGACGTGGCGGTAGCGCCACTTTTCCTCCGGGTTAGTCGAGCTAACCTCCAGGACATCTGGGCACCCCGCAGCGGTGGCGGTTGCTTCCTCGGTGGGCCTCTTCCCTCGGCCGAGACGGGAATGTGGTTCACTGCGTAGGCGACCCGGGGGAGGCTCCGGCCGGTCGCACGGGGGAGGAGGGAGCTCATGCGTAGCGGTTGCAAGCTCAGGAGGTACCACCGGAGTGTAAGGGGAACCCACCGCCGGGTGGTCCCCGGGAGTGCCGCCCGGAACCGGTGAGGGGAGGCCTTCATGGGGGGAATCCGGTGGCCGCAGGAGTTTTCCGACGGGCCGCTTCCGGTGCAACGGGGGCGACCAGCTGGGCGAAGCTTGCTCCCAGCCTTGGGTAAACCCCCGGCGTGGAGTGAACGAATGGCATGGGAAAAGCCCTGGGGATGGGGTAGGCCCCTAGCGTCGGGAACACTCCAGAGGTTGGGAAAGCCCCCGATGATGGGCCCGCCAGGGGGGCGTAACCCCCGGTGGGATCATAGGTCCCGGGGACGACTGGGCCTCGGAGAGTCGGAGGGGTCACCGGAAACGGGGGCATTGCCCCTATGAATGGGAACTGCGACGGATAGATAGGGGCCGGTGGCCGCGCCAGGACACGGAGGAGTTCATCTATCGAACGCTGGGCGCAGAGTTGGCTCTCCACCAGAGCTTTGAGTAGGGCGTCCCAGAAGACCGGGGGAGCCACCGGGGGAAAGCCAGTCCCCCCAGGAGCGTCCGAGGTCACCGGGCCAGACCCGGAGCCCTATCCACTGGAAACTGCGCTTTGGAGGGGTGGCACCGGGTCACTAGGACCGGCATCACAGGGAAGGGTGCGAGCCCTCGTTCTTGGGGGAGCCATGGTGATTTGTCGCGAGTCCCCACGGACGGCGCCAACTGTCATGGTATTACGAATACCTCAGCAGGTTTTGTGGATGCTCCTAGCGAAGAAAATACGACGCGAGCTGACCGCGTGACCGGTCCTCTCCCGTCGGGCAAACGCAGCAAGTGTCACGAAGATTTATACAGGTTCAGGCCTCAGTGGAGACCCTAGTCCTGTCGACGTGCTCCCAACTAGAGTTGGCTAGGGAGTTCTCTCGGGGAGAGATGGCTCCTAAGCACGCCTGTTTGATTTCTTGTGTATTGGAGTAAATGAGTTGTCCTCTCCTTACATGAGGGGTTACAAGGGCTTATATAGACCCAAAAGATGCAAAATGACTAAACTACCCTAGCCACAACCGTTGGATCGAAGGGCACTAGCGTCCTTCTCCCGGTCAAAGGGCTCAGATGCTTGACAGGTGTCCCCGCCAATTCCCGAGGTGCTTCTCGCGTGATCCTCACATGACCCGGCACCGGGGCCCTTGTCTACGAAAAAATGGCGGCGCCCAGGACAAGCCACTAGGGGCCCTTGTCAACGGAAAAATGGCGGCGCCCGGGACAAGCCACCGGGGGCCTTGTCCTTGAGCAAATGGCGGCACCCGGGACAAATCACTGGGGGGTCCTTGTCCCGGGCAAATGGCAGCGCCCAGGACAAATCACCGGGCGGGGGCCTTGTCCCCTGGCAAATGGCGGTGCCCGGGACAAATCACCGGGGGGGGCCTTGTCCCCTGGCAAATTGCGGCACCCGGGACAAGTCACCGGGCGGGGGGGGGCCTTGTCCCCTGGCAAATGGCAGCGCCTGGGACAAGTCACCGGGGGGCCTTGTCCCCTGGCCAATGGCAGTGCCCGGGACAAGTCACTGGAGGGGCCTTGTCCCCGGGCCAATGGCGGCGCTCGGGACAAGAGTCATTGGAGGCCTTATCCCCGGGCAAATGGCGGCGCCTGGGACAAGTCACCGGGGGGACAAGACTTGTCCCCGGGCAAATGGCGGTGCCTGGGACAAGAGTCACCGGGGGTCTTGTCCCCAGGCAAATGGTGGCGCCCGGGACAAGTCACCAGGGGGGCCTTGTCCCCGGGCCAATGGCGGCGCCCGGGACAAGAGTCACTGGGGGCCTTCTCCCCGGGCAAATGGCGGCGCCCTAGATAAGAGTCACCGGGGGCCTTATCCCTGGGCAAATGGCGACGCCCGGGACAAGTCACCGGGGGGCCTTGTCCCCGTGCAAATGGCGGCGCCTGGGACAAGTCACCGGGGGGCCTTGTCCCCGGGAAAATGGCGGGGGTCACCGGGGACGTCACCTCTTACCAGGACTTGATCCCGCGGAGATTTCCCCCAATAGTAGTAGAGGCCCTTTCTCTATTTTTTGCGTTTGTGAGCCGACAAGAACGGCAGACTTAATTTTGAAGCAATCAAGTAAGTTTTCATTTATTTCTTATTATTTTTGTACTTTTATGGCTTTTTGCAAGTAATTCACTTCTAGTGCTATGGATGATCTAATTTGGAAGGCATAATTCCTCAGTCTCGATCTTAAGTTTTGCAATTAGTTTCTTATATTTTATTTCTCTAAACCCTAAATTCTTATTCTGGCAACAGACGTAACAATTGAATCTTAGCAAGCATTTAGGGGAGTTCTTCAGTCCTTACCACCTTGACGTGAGACCCTAAATAGGAGAGAGAGGCTCTCGCCAAACTTAACCGTAGAAACGATCCTTTGACTGTTGTACTAGCGACCGTACTGGCAACTTAATTTGTCTTGGAAAATAATTAAAGTTAACTTGGATTTCTCAGACCTTGGATAGAATTACGCCTGATGGTTATAAAATTCCCGAAACCCTAGGTTTTCCTTTTTGTTTCTAAAACCCTAGATTTCATACTTGTTCTTTACTGCTTTAAATCTTATATTGATAGATTTAGTAGTAGATTTAGTGGTAGAACAAAAACCCCCAAATCATTCAAACTTAATTAGTAATCTGTTAGCCTACAAGATGAATGTGCTTGTTCCTCGTGGAATTCGACTCTCAGGTGCTCAATGTTCAACCGTTCGCTAGTAGTTATTACTCAACCGCACCCCTCCAGGTGCGATCACTAACCCAAAAAAAAAGTGGAATAAGCTAACCCATCTAAACATAAAACAAATAGAATACTCACTCTGTTTATAAATGTATGTTATTGAGTCAATCTCCATCATATTTATTATTTTGGTGATTAATGATAAACTTAATCATGAGACTAATGTGTTTGTTGAGAATATATCTTTTAGTCTCAATGGGATCCGAGATAACAATGAAGAGATTATCTCAGAGAGGATGCATGACCGAACTTCCTCAAGAATGGTGATGAGGACATCACCCCTAACGATGCGTCCATTCTTCCAACACCCGTTGTGCAAGGACCAATAACAAGGGCACGTGCACGTCAACTAAATCACCAGGTGAGCTCGTTTCTTAGTATACGAGAGAATATTGACAAGAGCGAGTTACTACCTAATAATATTGTGCTTGTGCTCAGGAATCATGGTGTTGATCAGCGAGGGTGTCACTTTGCACCAAGACGGGTCGGGAATCAAGTCTACCGCAAGCTGGAGTCCGGGTCGGCCACGGCGGAGCAGCCTATCTTCAAACGGGCGTAGCAGATGCATAAGAACTCCGTTTGGGGCGTTCAAGTACATTACAGAGAAGCCCTCGACGAGACCTTTCCAACGGATCTGGTCCCACATCCAAAATCCTTCTGAGTCAATCACAATCATCGAAACAAGTGGAGACCAGATTCTGTTGGGCCGTGCGGTGCTGCGTCACCTGTCTATTGGGCCTCGGCCCGTGTATCCCGCGTGGGGGGGTGCGCCCCAAACCCTAGACGCCACCCCTCTCGCATATTAAAACCTCGTAGCCGTCATTGTTAGACTCGGGTTTTTCTTAGAATTTTCTGCTGTCGCAGTTCACCGTCTTTCGGTTTGTGGAACCCCAACACTTCGTGATCTTAATACATACTTGCAATTCGAGATTGCTTCTTCTGTGTTCTTGCACGTGTTCTTCGATTCGCTTGTAGGAACAGGCCTTCGTGGCTAGGTCAACCGCGCCTCGGTACGGTTGATAACGAATGGAGCAGTGGTGTAGCAATTGTAGGCCTAGATCGGTTCTGGTCGAAAGTCGGATCGTCAACATCGAGTCTCCACCAATCGAACTATCCCTTACCTGTCGGAAGATCGGGACCCCGTTCCTCATCACATGGACAAGCTCCACCAAAGGTAAAATAGAAGATTAAGGATATATTTTCTAGGATTTTACCGGTCTTGGTGTTTGGAGACGGCTGGATTAGTAGATTCTTGTTTTATAATATTTGCCATACTATAAAGAGGGGTTTGGGGTTATTAGCTTGATGATATCTCATGTGGGAAACTCAAATGCATGCTTCATTCATTCACTACATCATCAATTTTTTTTTTTGAGTTGTTTTGGTTGGTTATTAAAGGTATTGGTGCTTAAATTTGAAAAATTCACTCGGGTTGAGGTTTCGAAATGGCTACATTCAAGTTTATATTTTATGGAGTAACCTAGGCCAAACCAGGTACTAATCTTATTGCAAAAGTTATAGCTCTTTGAATTAGCTTTCTAACGAGCCAAGAAGCACCTAAATCTGATGTCTAGATCAAAAATTATGCTCTTTTTACCAAAAGCGGCACAAACTCACCCGAATTGTCCAGAAGAATGTCTGGAATTTAAACGGAAAATTCTGGACAATCTCTAACAGAGGCTATGTTTTTCCACATCTGAACTTTATTTTGAACCAGACAATCTTTTTCTTGTACCGGACTATTTTTAGATTGTACTGAATATTTGTCTAGATTGTCCCAGGCATTTCTCTAGTGAGGGTGTATTTTTGGTCTCAAAGTTATTGTATGTACTGGACTATCTAGAAATTTTCAAGACTGTCCAATTTCTTTCTCACTTGCCCTCAATGGCTAGTTCTGAAATTTGACAGTAGTCGCTACAACTATTCCAGACTATCTGACATTTTTCTCGGATTGTTCGAAAATACTGATTCTACACATTTCGATTGTAACGGCTTGAATTTCTAAGAGGGCTATAAATTCACCCCTTGACCTAGTTTCTGGCAACTCTCTAAGCATTAATTGTGCATACACTTGAGTTAGAAGTAAGATTACACTCTAGAGCATTCAATTCTTATATATTACATTAGAGTGAGATTATCTAGCGAGATCATTGTATTAATAGAGCATTTAGTGAGTTGAGAGCTTTATGTGAGTTTCTCCTCACACGTTTGAGCTTCTTAGCACTTGATTGGTGTCAAGTGAAGAGTTGAGCCTGTTACTCTTGGTGATCACTGTCACCTAGGCAGTCAAGAGAGGCCAGAAATCTCTCTAGTGACAAAGATTTTCAGAGAGGTCCGGTAGAGTTGTGAAAGGTTTGGTGTTTGCCTATCCAGAGTAAAAAAGTAGCAACCTTAATAGATATCAAAACAACACTCACGAATGAGTGTTTCAACGAATAGAGGAGATGAAACGAGTCTCTGGGACATCGGGAAAAATTCTTGTGTCATTTTGATTTATTCTCTTGCTCTCTTTTACGTATTACATTTGTTCTAGTTTACATATTGGCCTTTATTGTCATATCACCCTAGGTTTGCAAAAATCATTTGATCACTTGAACCATTAGCTTTCATTTATGGTGATTACAAAAAGAGTCTTATTTTATAAAAGCAAAAATCAAGTTTTAGTCAAAAGATTTTAGACAACCTATTCACCCTCCTCTAAGTTGTCATTCTTGATCATACATATGTCGTTTTAGTTTCATACATATGAATTAAGGCATGGCATAAAATAACCAGTCTAGTCTTATTAAAGTCTATATAAAATATTAATTATAGTTAGATAAACTCTACGAAGGGGAAGGCATGAAGGGAAAGTATGTAGGACATTCTCCTCGGTAACGTAGAACGACATATATTTATTAAAAAAAAGTCTAAAATCACATAAATTTATAAACAAAAGTAGTAATAGATTACACAAAAAAAATTATGTACAAGAAAGGTGTAAAATATTGGTATAATAGAATGGAAAAATTAGTACATTTTACATCAAATTTATTTAACCAGGTTAATCAAATCAAACAATATTTTAGACTAACTAGATTTGTTGCAAAACAAAAATCTAGTTAAACTAAACTACCTGGGTTAAATTAAACTAATCTTGTAATTTTAACCCCAAAACAAACGAGATCACGTGGAATCAGGAGTCAAACCTAATGTGAACCCTGCCTTCCTACAACTAAAACAATTGTAAGGGTAGGTTACAACAAAGTCCAAGTTGAAGGCATGATGAACCAATTGAAGTTGTTGCAATAGAAGCCAAGCAAATTCTAACTTCAAATCAAATTTGAAATTGGAAACAAAGTTAAAAAAATCTAAAACTGAAGGCATATCCCAATAAACTTTGAATTGGATTTGTTTTCAATTCAGATTCGCTAACTTTGTTTCTAATTTCAATTTTGATTTGAATTTGGAATTTACTCACTTCCATTACAACAACTTCAATTAGTTGATCTTTCCTCTAGACATCTCCAATAACTTGGACTTAATTGTGACGTACTCTTACACTTATACTTGTTTTGGTTGTAGAAAGACAAGTTTCGCATCATTAACTTGAATTTATGTTCAATTCAGATTTACCAACTGATGAGGACATCGCTGACAAAGTTGCGACCGCCGCTCCTTCCCCTACTACTTCTTCAACGCATGGAGGCCTCAATCCACAAGCTGTGCCTTTCAAGCCTTCATCAGTAGTCCAAAGCCTCATGCTAGAAGCCTCAATGCCCCAAGGAAGGTCCAACTCCAAGCCCAAGTCACCGTCGAAGCCCAAGTCGCAGAAAAGCCCGTTTCGGCAGTCCAGTAGCAGTCCAACTTCAAACGGCCGTAACTTTCACGTCTGAAGTCTGTTTTCGACGATCCACCACTCCACGAAAAGATTATCTCCTAAGCTTTCCAATGGTTCTGGTCCCACTGCCACATTTTGCCAGGAACGACGGAAATCACCAAAATACACCACGGGACAGAAACTACCAGGTGCTGCGTCACCTCTTCTTTGGGCCAAAAGCCCATGTATTCCTAGGGTTGCGTGTGTTTGGGTACCATCGTGGCCAGCGCCCCTCCTCTGGCCACCGCTCTATTTATGGCCGCCGCTACCCTTCTTCTTGCTGGGTTTTGTTTTGTTTAGTTATCCACTGCGCGTGTGAGACCTCCTCGATTCCTTTTGTATCGGCTAGATCATCAGGAACGAGCTCGGAACCCCAAACTGTGTGAGCTTAGTCTAATTCTAGCAAATTTAGTTGCTTTTATCTTGTTCTTGCTGTGTTTCTTTGGTTGCATCGCAGGAATCGACCTTCGTGGTCAGGTCAGCCGTGTTTGGCAACATTGATAACAAATTGTGATCGTGGTTTGACGATTGCCGGCGTCCACGCCTGTCTAGATTGGTAGCCGCTTCGCCTAGGTCACGTTCCACCCAACCAAACGTACCCTCTCACCAGAAGATCAACATCCGTTGGCTCATCAGTTGGTATCAGAGCTTCCGGTTGACTGGTGAGAATTTATCTTAGTTTAGTAGATTGATTTCATACCTAGAGTCCAGAAAATTGCCCTCCAAAAAGATTTATTTTCTGCTGTCCAAACCATTGTCATTAGCCTTGCATCATTCTTGTCAGTTTGCATCTTTGAATTTTAGTCCATCGTTGTCGAGTGCTGGTTTTTAGTTTTAGTCTTGGTCTAGTTTTAGTCTTGTATCTAGTCACGGAGTCAAATTGCACGTCGATCTCCTTGTCGTCGCGTCCAATTCGAATCTGCCGCTGTCCAGTTCGTTGTTTTCATCATATCTTCTTTATACGAACTCGGATTTTCACGTTCTTATACTTTCTGAAAACATCAGATCGTGCTCTACAACTTTTTTGTTGGAGATGAAGTCAGATTCGGCTTCCATCTATGAGATATTGGGCCGTTAATGATGATAGTGTAGAGTTTGAATCTAATACGTCTATTTCGGTATTTTCATCATAACTCTTTAATCTGAACTCGGATTGGGATAAACTTATACTTTCTGGAATCGTTGTGAGAAATCCCACAAAAAGTTAGTTGGGGTAATCTTCAAATTCGGCATTTTTTATCACGCTAAAATTTGGGCAAAGTTAGTTGTGTAATCTTCAAACTCTAGTCCATCTTGGATTCAAATTGCTCAATCTGAGACAGTTTCGGTAAAATTGCCATATCTTTTGATTCCCAACTCCGTTTTTGACGTTCTTGTACTTGTTGGAAAGATAAAAAGATCCTCTACAAATTTTCTGTTAGGTAGAGCTCCAGATTCGGAGCTTTTGGAGTCCGAAATTGCTAAACAACGTTTCTGTCCTAGTTGTGCAGCCCAAAAGAAAAAGGCAAAGTGCAACAAAAGCCGCACTATTCATAAAAAGAAAAGAAGTAAGAAAAAGACAAGTGCACAAAAAAAAAGTGCCTCACAAAAAAAAATTAGAACAGAAAAAAGTGTGTAGCAAAAGAGGAGAATTTTCTGTTGTGCATCTTTTGGTTCTAATTCTTTGTGTTGCTAGTTGCTTGCTTGAGTTAGGTCTGCGTCTAGGCTAGTTCCAGCACATTGACTATTACTTTGGACTAATTTTCAATCTTGCATTATTGATCTTGAATTGTTGCTACACATATAATAGCCTATCCAAGCTCCACCTTCTACTAACCAGCTAGGAACAGAGCCTTGCAATCGTTGAACTCACGTCTCAATTGGCTTGTCATGAACCAGCCACCGGTTGAATCCTTCCTTGTTACGGCTGGTAAGAACGAGTAAGAACTTGGTACAAGCATTAGCGTGTGAGCACTCCACATCCTAGTAGTTGGTAGGACGCACATATATTATGTGTTTTCCTTTGTCTCCTACTAACAATGGCAGGATCTAATACCGAAGGGGATGACGAGTGCATCTTAAGATCAGAATTCAACAAGTACGTAGAGGACAACCATAATGCGCTGAACAGCATCGGCACAAACCTCACTAAGCTTGCCCAAGACAGCGAGCAAAGGATGGAGTGCATTGAGAGGAGCATCTCCAACCTCGTCAACAGAATGGATCAGTTTGAGGGGGCACTGCACACTACTACCCCAAGACATGCGCCTCCTATTGATGCTGCTGGACTTGCGGCCAACGCCGCATCCAATGCGGTTCCCGTTCAGCATAACCGCCACTCCTGGGCAGACGAGGTCGAAGAGTATGAGAACGCTTACATTGCTGATACTGAGGCAGATGATGGTTTCAATATCCACTGTCGTGGTATTGCGAATACCCCGGCAGGTTTTGAGAATGATCCTAGTGAAGATTACGCGGCGTGGGTTGACCGGATGACCGGTCCTCCCCCGCCGGACAAGCACGAGAAATGACACAGGGATTTATACAGGTTCGGGTCCCGGTGGGGGCCCTAGTCCTGTCGACGCGCTCCCGACCGGAATCGGCTGGGGAGGCTCTCTCCAGGGGAGAGGCTTCCGGAGCACGTCTGTGAGTGTAGCTATTCCAATAAAAGAGAACCGATCCTTTACAACAGAGGGGTACAAGGGCTATTTATAGCCCCAAAAAGAAGCAAAAAACCTAAACTACCCCGGAAGCCACCGTCAGATTGAAGGGTAGGACCGTCCTTCTTCCGGTCAAACGCCTTGGATGCTTGACAGGTGGTCGCTAGTTCCCGAGGCACTCCTCACGTGACCTGCACGTGACAAACAATTCGAGGCTTTACCTTTAGGAGGGCGATGAGGCCCGGGACGGCGCCGGAGGCCAGGTCCCAGGGGTCAAATGGCGGCGCCCGGGGAGGGGCCGGGGGCCACGTCCCCGGGCCAATGGCGGCGCCCGGGACGACGCCGGAGGCCAGGTCCCGGGGGCCAAAAGGCGGCGCCCGGGGAGGGGCCGGGGGCCACGTCCCAGGGCCAATGGCGGCGCCTAGGACTGCGCCGGAGGCCAGGTCCAGGGGGCCAAAAGGCGGCGCCGGAGGAGGGGCCGGAGGCCACGTCCCCGGGCCAATGGCGGCGCCCGGGACGGCGCCGGAGGCCTGGTCCCGGGGGCCAAAAGGCGACCCCCGGGGAGAGGCCGGAGGCCACGTCCCCGGGCTAATGGCGGCGCCCGTGGAGGCCCCGGAGGCCAGGTCCCCGGGCCAATGGCGGCGCCCGGGACGGCGCCGGAGGCCAGGTCCCGGGGGCCAAAAGGCGGCGCCCGGGGAGGGGCCGGAGGCCACGTCCCCGGGCCAATGGCGGCGCCCGGGACGGCGCCGGAGGCCGGGTCCCGGGGGCCAAAAGGCGGCGCCCGGGGAGGGGCCGGAGGCCACGTCCCCGGGCCAATGGCGGCGCCCGTGGAGGCCCCGGAGGCCAGGTCCTCGGGCAATCGTGCGCAACTTACCTGGACTTAGTCCCGCGGAGATTTCCCCCGACATCCACAATGACCGTGCCCATCGTCGTCTTCGACACAACCGCCAAGGTATGGCTAGAAATCCCAATCGAAATCCAAGAGAGGTAAATGATGATCCACTAGCTAAAGTCAAGTTCTCCATACCTCCTTTTGCTGGTCGATATGATCTTGATGTTTACCTGAGTTGGGAATTATCTGTAGATCAAAATTTTGCATGCTTTAATTTCTCTGAGGATAGGAAAGTTAGTGCTGCTACTAGTGAATTCACTAATTTTGCATCCATTTGGTGGCATGAAACTTGTAAAAAACCAAATATACCTAGAACTTGGGAAGCACTAAAACGAGCTATGCGATCTAGATTTGTCCCTTCTTATTATGCTCGAGATTTACTTAATAAGCTGCAACGTTTGAACCAAGGTGAAAAATCTGTAGAGGAATATTATCAAGAATTGCAAACTGGCATGTTGCGTTGTGGCTTACAAGAAAATAATGATGCTAAGATGGCTAGGTTCTTGGGAGGGCTCAATCGTGAGATACAGGATATTCTTGATTATAAGGATTACACTACTATCATTCGTTTGTTTCATCTTGCCTGTAAAGCTGAAAGGGAAGTACATGGACACCATCCCAAGACAAGAGGACACTTTGGAGGCTCTTCTTCCTCAGGCCAGGCCCCGGTGGTGCATTCCAAGGCACCATCCACTGCTTCCGGTCGTGCGCCTCCGCCTGCTACCACTACATCCACTCCTTCGCGTGCTATCGAGGCAGCCGCACCCGCGAAGGGCGCTTCTTCTGTTGCTTCCACAGGACGTACTCGCGACACACAATGTTATCGTTGCAAGGGATTTGGGCATGTGTCGCGCAATTGTCCAAGTCAGCGTGCCCTCCTTGTGAGAGAGGATTGTGAGTATACTAGTGCTAGTGACATTGATGAAGAAGAATATGCCCTTGTTGCAACTAACAATGTAGGTAACATTGAACCACAAGAAGAGATCTTGAGTTCTGCATTGGTGGAGAAATACCCGGCCCTTGTTGTCACGCGTGTCCTTAGTGCGCAATCAGTGCGTGCTGAACAGAATCAACTCCACAACATCTTTCAGACAAGGTTTGTTGTCAAAGAGCGTGCTGTGCACGTCATTGTTGATGGAGGTAGCTGCAACAATCTCGTTAGCGTGCTGCGTCACCTCTTCTTTGGGCCAAAAGCCCATGTATTCCTAGAGTTGCGTGTGTGTGGGTACCATCGTGGCCAGTGCCCCTCCTCTGGCCAACGCTCTATTTATGACAGCCACTACCCTTCTTGCTCGGGTTTTGTTTTGTTTAGTTATCCACTGCGCGTGTGAGACTTCCTCGATTCCTTTTGTATCGGCTAGATCATCAGGAACGAGCTCGGAACCCCAAACTGTGTGAGCTTAGTCTAATTCCAACAAATTTAGTTGCTTTTATCTTGTTCTTGCTGTGTTTCTTTGGTTGCATCACAGGAATCGACCTTCGTGGTCAAGTTAGCCGTGTTTGGTACGGTTGATAACAAATTATGATCGTGGTTTGACGATTGCCCGGCGTCCACGCCAGTCTGGATTGATAGCCGCTTCGCCTAGGTCACGTTCCACCCAACCAAACGTACCCTTTCACCAGAAGATCGGTATCCGTTGGCGCATCACCAACTTTATTTCCAATTTCAATTTTGATTTTATTTCCAATTTTGATTTTGATTTGAATTTGAAACCTGCTCGACTTCCATTGTAGCAATTTTAATTGGTTGATCACTCCTCCATATGCCTTCAACTACTTGGACTCGTGCACTTATGCTTGTTGTGGTTATAGGGAGGCAAAGTTCACTTCAAAACCCGGGTCTCCCGGTAGTTAAACTTATTTCAATTTTCTCACAAGCTATCCTCGAAATTTCTCACAAGTATTTAGCCAGAAAATCCAGTCTAGTTGCACAAGAGGAATCACCAACATAATTTCCCTAAGGCTACACTGTTTAACTTCCTGTATACAATCCACAAAAAGTGCACCAAATGAAGAACATAAACTAAATCAAGTTGAAATAGATTGCCTGTGCATACCCAAAGGGGTAGAAAAAAAATATGCTTTGCCGGACAACATTATTTTTTTAATTTGCACCACTTTAAAAGCGGGCATATCCCATGAAAAGGGTCAGGTTGCATAAATATCAAGTGTATAAGCTCTATTCACTAAAATCAAATGTCTTTCAATTGGATTTGTAAAGAAAGTCCTACGACCAAACTGCTGCTTCTGTAAATTGGATTCATGGCTGCAAGAACAGTAACACACTCCTGTTTGTTACTTCTCAGAGAGATGGGCATGGCAATGTTCAAATGGATCAGAACACCAACAAAGTCCCCAGCAACCTCCTATGAACAACGAAATATCACATGGTATTATCATCACTTTTTCTTCTTTCCACCCTTTCCAGACTTTGAAGTGCCTGCAGCTGAAGAACTAGCCGCTGGTTCCTGCTTCTTAGTCCTTCCATGATGCTTGGGAACCAGCTCTGCTATTTGGAGCATAAGCTGCTTCTCTGTAATGTGAGGGAGTGGTGTCAGTAAAATTTAAAATACACACACACACACACAAAAGATCTTCACCAAAATGCAGGAGTAATATATCACCACACAAAGATGAAATTTCAATAGCAAAACGTCAGAACAAAATATGATAATTTGTTTAAGCAACTTTAATGGTAACTGCTGGCAGTTTTACAGCTGCTACTAGATTGAATATGACCGCTTAGTAAAGAAAATAACATCAAAGATATGCAGCAGCAGTACAGTATAGCAACTTCCGCTGCAAATGTCCCTCAAAAATATTTCCAAACAAGTTTGGGTAAAGCCGTACCCAAATAGAGTCGATGGAGTCAACACTACGTACATGGATAAAGATAAGGAAGCTACTTTTCATCAATACTAAACAATTGTTAGGAACAAGGAACCATCTGCAGACAGCAAGAATGCATGAGTTGTTTGAGACACAATCACATATCAACCAAGCATCATTAATATCATATAAGAGTCTAGCTTCATTAACCAAATCTTTTATGTAGGAGGAAATATTATCAGTATTCAGTTGTAAACAAGACAACATCCAATAAGAATCTCGATCTAGACGTATTCATCTATGAATTATATAAACATTTTTTATCAGTTTTCAAGCAAGATCTGATGAACCTCTTTAATGACTTCTATGAACACAGGCCAAATTTGGAAGTAACAAGTTCAGCATACATCATTCCTATGTCTAAAAAAAGAGAACCCAACTCTAGTAAGTGAATTCAGACCAATCTCTCTGATTCACAGCATGGTAAAGATTAGCAGCAAGGTGTTCACAAACATAACAAAGAATATGATGCCAAACAATGATAGATCTAGGGGTGTGAATTCAATGCATATAATCTAAAAAATCCAAGATCTGAATCTGAAAAATGTCATTTTGGTATAGTTGGCTGTTTTTTTTTTTTGGGCATCAGAATTAAAAACTGAATTCAGATTCCGATTTACATATGTGAAAGTTCTCAAGTTCAGATTCAGTATACTAATTCTGATTTGGATTTGGAATATCCGAACCCACATAAGAGTTCGTAAGTTCTAACCCAGTACCCTAGGGCTCTCCTCTATTTCTTCCCTTTGGACGATAGGTCAGCAACTAGATTGTTGGTATTTGGGGTTTGACCCTAGCCACCCCAATCCACTCCATCCTTCTCGGACTCTTCTCCACAGTGCCACCCTTCACTTCCATATCTCCTCAATAGGGTGCCACCCAAATATCAAAATATAATGTTATTGTCATCTAAGTGATGTCAAGATTATGTCGGTGCATAAATTATTCAGATATTTGAATCCGATCCAAATTGAGTACAATCTAATTCAAACCTGTAGTGGCAATTGATGCCACAGGCTTTTAGTGGTGAAAAAAAAAACAGCTTCTAACTCTGAGTACTCACAATGCAACACAAAAGAGAAAAGGCCTTAGGACCCACTTTCTCAGCCTCTGAACGACAAGATCAGCGGATCTCATCTCACTTCCTCCCAAAATTTTCAACTTCTAGGGCCTGTTTGAGAGTGCTTAGCCTTAGAAGCTCACTTCTCAGAGAAGCTGCGAGAGAGGAGCTTCAACTTATAAGTACAAAAAGGGCTTCATCTGCTTGGTATAAAGAGGCTTCAGTTTACCTGAGAAGCCACTTCAGGAACACCCTATTTAAGAGATCTTAAGCTTATTGTGAAATTAAACTAAAGTTGAAACCCTCCCAAACAGAACACCAGTCCCAAAATCACCATAGCCACATTCGGTGGGCTCGTCCCATTGTCCTTCATCGGCATGACGGCATCACGACCTGCTCGCCTCTCCTCGAGACATCAACCCAATGGCTCAACTTCTCAACACAGTGAGTGTACCTCATCAGCTTTTGCATTTTAGCGCAATGGCGATGCGATTAAGCAGTAATACAACTAGTTTATTTATTAGGTGAATTGATGTCATCTAAACTGTTTGAGCAATTAATCTAGTTTGACTTGCGCATAGATTAGGTGACAAATTCTTATATGGTTGTATGATCACTTATGTCAAAAGTGATGTTTCCAAGACTGCTAACAATGATGCTATTATGTTTTGTATGTTTATATGAACACATGATGCAATATGATAACGTAGTCAACTGGGACAGTTCACACTAGCTTTTGCTAGTCAGACGCTTTGAATATGGATAGATACATTTTAGCATCATCTTCTAGTAGAGTCATCATAAACAAAGTTGGTACAAGAGCAAAAGTTGAAGTGGATATCCATATTTTGGGTATTTTTTAGAAACACCAAATCAAAGCCCCAATTCTCCATATAGACTGAAAGAGTTTAATTAATCATAATACTCAAGCCCAATGAAAACCACAAACTATGTGTAGCATATGCAACCTGATGGTAAAAATTGAGAGGGACAACTATGCGCGTCGAGCAGAAAGCAAACAAATGTTACAGCATATATGCTTGTCATGAAAGTTCAGAAGTACCATCAAGATGTTATTACTACCTACACATGCAATACAAATCCAAGCATCATCCCTTATGTCAATTCATGTAATGTTCTATTGAATTAAGTAAACTGTTTAACATGATAGTAATTAATTATTGTCCATAACAGTTTTGTTGTCCTCAAAAGAAAACACAAAATAAAAAAAAATATATAGGAAAGTGCCCATACACCTCCACAGTTAGGCTTTTTTTCCAAAAACGCTACTAAGCTTTTTCAAATAAATTACCTTATGAAGGAATAAATTTCTTCTTTGTATGACGGGAAATGGGATGGAAAAAACGCCTACCTGCACCATCAAATTTTCCAACTTTCTAGTAATATATTGGCAATGGCCAAGAAGCCATACTGAGTGAGGAAATTAGGGGGCATGAAAATTATCCTACCAGACTCAATCAATCCTGTGTCCTAGCCTTCCGTCAGTAACAAACAATAATTCTGCTGGTTTGGAATCCATCATACCATTGAGAAATAAAAAAGAAGGGCTACTGTATACAACAATTAGAAGGAATGTCATCTAGAAACGATTGATTAGATAGTCAAATTATTGTAATATCATAGATATTGGACAACTTGACCACCCCACACCAGCAACAACCCCCCACACCCTCCAGAAAAAAAAATAAGGAAGAGGAAACAGGGCACAAAGCATTCCATTCATCTAGCTAGCAGCAGTCCTTACAATCCACAATTAATTGTAGTTTTATGGTTGCAAAGACAGCATGCTCTGAACAAATAAGGACATGATTGTGCTCCAGGTAGCATATTGAATGAATACTAATTTTTTGATGGCATGATAGCATATGAGCTCATCATGTACCACTTGTATTCAATTTGCTAGTCATTCCCGCAGATAATGTACATAATTACAGTTCCCCTGCTTCACCAAACATGAAGAAATTCACAAATTGGTAATGGATATAATTTTAAATTTAATTAAATTTAGCAGCAGCTTCATGATGAGCTTCTGGCTTGAACTGTAGGTAGGTCAATAAGAAACAAATATGAGTTGCACACTTATTATCCTAGGCACTGAATAAGATGGTAAGCACATTTTGGAAAGACATAGGTGCAAAATATAGGATGCAGGAACATAATTGTAGCTCTTTTTTCCTAAAAAAGACTTACACAATAACTTAATAGCAATAGTTTATTCTTGTGACCATTTGCAAGCCCATATTTCAATATCAACGTCACAATATGTAGTATGGTCACATGTCAAACTAGTAATAACTTCACTTCCAATAGATGATTTGTGAATGGCAGAAATAATGATCAATATGCTGCAATTTGATCTACAAAATGATAGGTTTCTCGGGGACATCCATAATAAATCATATTTCTTACAACCAAACCTGTCATTGGTTCACTCACATGTGCACGCACCCGAACCGTTAGAGCATATGCTCACGCAATAGGAAGTCGTGGGCTCAAATCCCGATCCCCTCGGTTTTCATATTTTTGTTTAGTTGCAGTATTGTGTTTGGTGTTTGGGGTGGGTGGGATGTATGGGGTGGGGTGTGTGTGTTGCCGATATAACAGATACTACCACTTGTAAAAATAAACTTCTCAAAAAAAAAACCTATCATCGGTAATATCATGAAATAATAAGAGAGTGAACACATGCTGAGGTTTGGACCTGATGGACTGTGGCCAACTTTTCAAAAAAGATGACAGTTGTTAACTACTAAAAAAGGCTCCCAGATTTTGGAGGAAAACAAGAATGTCCATAATTGCAAATTGCACACAGAACATTAGTAAGAGCCATATTCCTTGCTAATCTCACTTGAATCATATGCAATATTACATGATCACTTGGTAATACTTGATGAGGACATCCCTAGTTTTAGCATCTCTGCCACGTTTAGATAATAAGGATCCAATTACGAGGAACCATGCTAAGAAACTCCAAATAGAGGTGAATTCTCTCCTTATTGAGTTTCTTATTGATTCACATGAGAACATACTACTACCTAAATCTCTACCTTGATACATGTTGAGATGAGTCAGCAAGAGATGAGGGAGGTTGGTCTAGCCCAAAAGCATTATGAATTCAAGTATTTCGAATTCAAGCCCAGTCCATATCAAGGTCCAAAGTCCATATCAAGGTCCAAGAGCAGAGGCATTCGGACTAAAGATCCACGACCAGAAGTTATTTTAGGTTTAGGAATTTTGTTTCGTTTATATTTGTCGTACTAGACACCATATAAAACATAGGCCACCAACCTTAGTATATCATGTTAGATTTGAACAAAAAACCTAAAAAACCTAAGATATTGTTTGAGAGAATGAAACTTCTTTTCCTCTATTTCTATTGAGATTTCCTTCGATGATTGCAAAGGCAGTTCCTCAAGAACGACCAATATGTGGGTCAACTTCGTGTGTGATCGCATGGATTGGAAACTTAAGAGTGTGGTTGGCGATTACAACAATTACAATGATTCAGGTCCTTGCATTTGCTTGTGGTTGACAATCTAGTTTTCATCAGGTTACGCTATCGATCCATCTTCGAAAACCTACACCACCAAGATCGGGGCAACATCGTGTGTATGTCCATCTCTGGGCATGTGCATATCAATACTGAAACCTCATCCTGTTAAGGTCAGTTTACAACATTACATGATGATGAAATGAAGTGGGAATCTCAACATAAATTAAGCTATATTTCTGGCAGGTGTTTCAGGAAAAAAAAAAACACTTATCCAAGAAAATCCGGCCAAACAAGGCACACATTGGAATAAAAGTAAGTATGTTCTGATGAATTAGAACGCATATTATGATTCTAGTATGATTGTTTCAACCACAGTAGCACATGATCAATTTCTTCTTTGGGACCTTGTATACACTATACACCTTCCTGCTTAGATGTAATGAATATGAAACATGGCATATTCTTGAGAGGCACAAAAAACTTCGGCATATTCTTAGCTCAAATTGTCGCATTATTTGAGTTTAGAACAAAATATTGAGTTCTACCTGTAGTATTTTGCAGTGTTCTAAATAGTGGTGAATAATAAGCGAGAAGTCACCCCCTTAAGTGCTTATGTGATATGCGGCCTTATATGTGGTTTAATTATTACAAAAAAACTGACATATTTATGATATATAATGCTGTAAGATTAATGTTAAATATGCATAATATGTGTTTTAAAACAAAAAAAAAGAAGATTTTAAGCACCAAAATTTACCTATACATGCACCAAATAACACAAATGAACTATGTAATATGTGATTAGCCTCATTAAACTACTATATTTGTTTAACTATATTCGGACATAAGTGCCCGACCGGCGTAGCATAGCGGTGGACCTACCACTAAGACTTATGCGGCCACATATGCTGCTTGAGTGGCCTTGATTTAGAAAATTGGTATTCCGTTACATTTATCGACTAGTGTTAAAAAAAGCTTCTGAGATCATTTGGTGCTTACTTGTTCTAATCGTGGGATTGACAGCGGATCCATCATCTCTCTTGAGCTGCACTCTCACCCTCCCCACCTGGAAGAAGTCTCGCGGATACGCCTTATCCAGCTTCACACAACACATACAGTTCAAAATAAGCTCCTACAAATCCAAGAACCACCAGAAACTGGCAATTATAAACTACAAAAGATAGGTACTTCGATGGCATGGGGGATCTTGAGGTGGGAGCAGCAGTCGGCGATCTCGATGCAGGTGGGATCGGGGCAGGCCTTGCCGGCGGCGATGCGGCGGCCCTCGGCGACCGTCTTCTTGGAGTTGATGTACACAGGGTAGATGATGTTCCACTTCTTGATGCTACTCCTCAGGTCGCCACCCTCCATTTGCATAAACACAAAGCCTAATCCAAGAACCAGAAAGAAAACCCAAGCGCTCTAGGTCAAATCTGTTCGAGGGCAATGTGTTTCTTGCGTATAGTCAGACCAATATATTTGATGGGTCTCTACATGCACAGATCGAGCATAGATCAACACCCAACATGCACAGATCTGTAAAGGGATCGGAGGGAGAGATACCTTGCAGGTCAGAGGAAATGCGGTGCCTGGGCGAAGGAGACGGCCACTCCAGTTCCTGTCCACTCCGGCTGAGCTCGCGGCGAACAGATGGAAGGAGATGGGGTGGGGGACGCAGGTTGAGTAGTCGCTGCCGGCCGCCGCGTGGAGATGAGTTGCTTTGCTTCCTCTGGGCTGATAGGGTTCAGGAGCGGGCGGTGCGACCTTGCGACGGTGTTTCTTTGGGCCCTGGATTGGCTGCAGCACGTCCGTGTACCGTCCGATATAAAATCGACTGTCCAGAACGTCTGTCTGACGAGAAATTAGCAATTTATTTGTTACTCAATTTTCCGAATATTTTATATAAATAGCCATTTAAAAAAATTGCAAATCTCACCGAATGTTTAAAAAATTATAAAAATAACCCTTTTCAAAAGTGCGGTTAAATCTAGACGTAACACGTAGCAACAGAAATACGACAAATCTCTCTACCGTAAAACTAGTGTGTGGTCGGAAAAAATGAATAAAAAAAAGAGTCTGTCGCACTACTAAACTGTAGTAGTAAATTGTCAAAAAAATTTTATTAATTCAGATTCAAAATTTTGTACAAGAAAATTTCAATTATTTCGGTATCGATATCTTTTTAAATTTTCTTGTACAAAAGTTTAAATTTGAATTAATAAAAAAATAGAAAATTTACTACTCGAAGAGTACAACAGACTCTCTTTTTTATTGATTTTTCTCTACTACACATTGATTGTAAGGTAAACAGATTTGTCATATTTCTACCATCACATATCACGTCTAAATTCAACTGCACTTCTAAAAATTATTTTTACTATTTTTTGACATATTGAGTCAGATTTTAATTTTTTTAAAAAAATTATTTATATAAAATATTCATCCAAGGATGATACCAAGAAAATTTTTGATGACGGCTGTGTAGCAGTACACACGTCTAGATGGAAGTTTTGGCTCTCGTCCATCACGTTGGATTGTGTAGAACTTTGATTAGTGGATTTTCATTTTTGATTAGCACTTCTAGATGCAAAGTTAAAAATTTTTGTATGGATAATATTTATAAAAAAATAAAAATCACAAATAACGTAAAGATAAAAAGAATTGTAAAAGTGGCATCTGTCCTCAATTAAACTGACGATTTACTATTTATAGAACAAAAATTGATATTTTAGTTGGCAACTTATAAAAAAATCTATCAATTACTAGTCTACCTGACGACTATAAGTTGGATATAAAAACCGCCAATAACCAATCCTGATGACTGATTGAACAGCAGCAACGGAAAAATAAACTTAGTAATCAATTTATGAAGCTGGTGATCAAATTTTGCAATCAATCAAATCGAAACAGTAATCAATTTGGACTATTTAACTCCACACTAGCTGGCTAAGAATGCCTTATCATGAGGAACAAAGTAGTAACCACACTTACATATACTGTCAAAACAACCACCAGTACCATAACTAATATTCCCCTGTGATCAGGAAAGTTATTCATGGCACGAACTACATGTAAGTGATATATCATAGAGAGAATCATAGAGATATATTTTTGTTATGTTTATAAACATTTGAATAATATATTATTTTGTTTTTGAATAAATTAGCATCTTTATTTGATTAACAAGTGTGTGACTTGTTTGTAAAATTCTTAATTTATTTGATAATGTTGTTCTATAAAATCTCTGATTCATTATTATTAAATATGACATTATTAATTAATGGATTAACATATATATTGATTGATAGTCGTGTTTCACGGACCATGGATATAAGATATCAAATTAGTAATATTGACATATATTAAAAATATAATGTTGGATAAACTTATTTTGAGATACTGTTTGAATTTATCATATAAGTGTCACCAGTTGGTCTCAAATAATATTTATAATTGATTCTTAGACCTAAAACCATTATAGTTTATTACATGTGTAGTAGTATATTTTTGATATTATCAAACGCTACTTATAATTGAATAGTAATAAATATAATATTTTGGTATGTTATGAGTCATGCGGAGGAATGTGAATTGTTAAATGGAATTTACATCTCTCATATAATGAGAGAGATATTTCTGACCCTCTCGATATGGATGAATTGAGAAGTGCATAACCATGCCATCTGTAGTTGAGTGACAGCTACGGGGAGATCAGTTCACCATGAAATCGAGAAAGAATTAAACTATACAAATGTGGCACGTTTCCTATTTTAGGTTTAATCTGGTATCGTATGGCAAAAAAATTAATATGAGTACATTGTCGACGTTTTGGACTCGAGGTTCTTAGCCGATCTTATACAAATTTGTGAGTTGTGGGACCTTTCAGGGCGCTCCTCTGGGAAGGTAGGATGAGTAATATCTATATGGGCACAAGAGAATTTATGCAGGTTTGGGCCCTCGATGGTGGGAGTAATAGCTCTACGTCCTGTTATGATTTCACTATATGAGAAAAGGTGTTTACAAGGGGGATGAAAAGATGATCACAGGCGAAAATCTATTCTATATTAGTATCTATCTAACTATGCCTACGTCTTCAGGCTATTCTGACTCCTGGTAATGCTTGTATGCTTAACCGTCCCTTAGAATGTGCATTGACCACCTCTTTATACTGAACAAAAGGGCGCCAACGCGAAATGGCCTTGGACGGTTGCTAGGATGCAGTTTTGTTAACCGCACTTAACTTCCACGCAGGCTTAACACGTGCAATCAAGGGATAACCGCACATGTTAACCTTCTGGCAGTTGTCTTCATACGTGGGAAGATCCCCATGATCCTCAGGATATGCCTGTTCAAAGGGTTAGACATTCTCGAGTTATTCTGGTCGCAGATAGTTAACGACCTTCTGACCGCGCACCGTCTGCAATCTTCTGACCGCGCACTGTTTGCGGCCTCATGATCGCGCAAGGGCTGCGATCATAAATCATCTTTGTGTCCACGCCCTTCAGGTTGTCTGAGACCATAGCGACGGACTTATAGGCACACGTCTAAACTAATTCTGTCTTATTTTGAACTAGCTCGGGTGATAATCCTCGTCAGCTAGCCCCCCAAATTTGAAGAAAATGAAAAGACATATTTTTCTTCAAATTTTTATCCTACATCGAATTTTGAACCCGACGTTCAACTTCAACTGAAACTGTTTCGCCGTGTGATGGTTCATATCCAGAGAAAAAACGCTGAGTTTTTCTTGACAGGTAATAATGACTTAATTGACCCATCGTGATGGCAACCTTAAGTGTGTTTTAAGAACCCGAGACGTGTGTGGAAATGAACCGACGCCTTCTGGCTCTATAAATAGAAGAGCTTTTAGGTTCTTTGAACTCACGAGTTTTATATCTTGACAAAGTCTTTTAGAGCCATTTCTCCTCTCTTGGTCATACCCTCTAATCCTCTTATTCTTGTCTCGATGGCAGATCAAGACCCCAAGAACATTATCAAGATTGAGAGTGATGAAGAAGAAGTGATACCCGAACTCGACCACGACTTCCAGAAGGTAAGACTTTTCTGGAACTCTGGTTTAGGTCGTCGTTTTACATCCTGATCGTTTCCAAATGCATTTTGGAAACTTACAGGTGACTGAGGAACTGATTCCTCCAAAGAAGAAGTCGAAGGTTGACGAAGGATTCTCCAGTGGAGCTTCATTTACGGGTGCAAAGGTTGGGGACGCATCATTGCGCTCTCTTTCCTTGTCCCATGTAGTTCTCCTTGTCTATGCGACTCGGCAGGTTGAACCCTCATCTCCACGTTTGGAGATCCATAATAATCCTTCAAAGCTTCCATCTGCTTCTGGGGAAGTCTCAAACCTCTGCGATCAGACGATCCTTAGCTTTTATTGGGTGATCAATTTTCTGGTGAGAAGATTACACTTCTACGACCAGATGGTCCTCGACTTTCGTCGAGTGATCTACTTCCCAGGGGAAGTACCACATCCTTCCGTTCAACTTTACTGTGAGGATTGGTAATTATCTTCATTATCTCTGCTGGTCATTTTATCTTTAAAACTAACGCATGCATGTGCAGGAGATGAAAATCTCTGGAGCCCCCAGCGACCAGCCTGCTAAAGTCCAGGCTCTTTTTGGTGAGAGTGTATCCCTCGAGCAAACTCTCCAAAAAGAAAAAGAGGCTCTGGAAAAGAAGACAGGTGAAATGTCTTTGGCCATTCGGCATCTGGCAGAATGTTATGACAATTCTCGCGAAGAGACGCGCCAATTCCGCTTGGAGAGAGACTATGCTCGGCAGCAGCAAGAACTCTCCGATAGGATAAGGAATAATAGCGCTTCTTTGCTTCGGGACGATGTAGATAGGCTTAGAGCCATAGCCAGTTCTCTGGGGGCGGTCAGTGTTGATCCCACTCATGTCAACATGTCCCTGGGGGAACTTTGTAAATGGCTATCGGACCAGGTTGACGCTTTGGTCACATGTGTCCCTTTTGTATGTAAAGATTGCCAGAAATAAAGAGCTTCTTTTCCTTACATACTTGATCCCTTAAAGGATTATGTAAAACTTATAATCCGGATTAAGGTTCTTTATATTCTATGAGAAGAAATGGTTACACAAGAATGCTTCTGTGACCAAAAATACACAGGTAGATTTCTGTCCGAAACCGGCTCAGGATAGTTATTCGGTCTCAGAATAGTATTGAGATCGTAGACTGCGATCAGAACTAGAGTAACGATCACAGAATAGTATCTTGACCATACGGCGAGCACAGCTGTTATGATCACATATATCCACAGCGATTACAGAATTGCATTACGATCAGTATACAAGTCATAAGTTTATTCCAAAGTCATAAGGGATTATTTCCTTAATAAACTTTTAGGAATTTCCAATATTTTTATTTGTACCATAGCCCCCGAATATGAAATAAAATGATAAAGATACATTTCATTTTGGATTCATTATTGGGTATGGATAACGGGTTCCAAGAGGAAAGGCACCCATTATGGGAAATTAATAAAATATCTGGCGAAGGGTTGTCTCGGGCATATAAAAGGAAAAGGTAGCTTACTGGGTAAGTCTCAAAGCCAAAAACCCTTCGTTTCTTAGACATTCTTGCTGCACAAAACCCTCTTTTGCACACCTCGTCTTCGTTGTCTCCAAAGCCATCACCTTTTTCCTCAATCCTCTATAGTAATGGCGTCCTGGAGCCGATCTGTCCACCACACAGAGGAGAGCCTGGTGGCACTAGAGAAAGAAGAAATTCTCCCCCCACGGCTGCTGATCAACTGGCGGCTAGCGGAGAAAGGGTTGCGATCATAAATCATCTTTGTGTCCGCGCCCTTCAGGTCGTCTGAGACCATAGCGACGGACATATAGGCACACGTCTAATCTGATTTTGTCTTATTTTGAACTAGCTCGGGTGATAATCCTCGTCATACATTATATAGATTTTTTTGATATAATATTCGTGTATATTTGGTTAGTCGTTATATCCTTCTAGGGGCCACTATCGACTCATAGTTCGGATAAGTATTCTCGGGTTGTGACTAAATATGCATAAATCTGGAGAGTCACACACTTAACGGGTTGGAATAAGTCAATTCGAATTGAATTTGTTGTGGGGTTTTCGTATCACACTAGGAGACCTAACGTAAGGCTCCTCTTGCAATCTAGATAGGATTCATTATGTGATATCATATCACATTAGGAAACCTAATCTAGTAGGATTCTTCCTGCTGAGTTCTATATAAAGATAGGTATGATAGGCTTAACAAACATCAAGAAAAACCCTAGCCGCTACCTCCTCTAGAGCGACGACCCTAAAATGATCCGGGAGGATCTTCGGGTCTGTCAAGTCGAGTTTGAAAAGGCTTTGCGACCTATTCAAGTTCGGAAAGGTTTCGTGACCTCGGAAGGGTTCGCGACCTTGGAAAGGGTTCGCGACCTCAGGAAGGATCCGATCTCTGTCGGATTGTATTCCGATCAATATCTATATAACTAAGTCTTATCTGTTAGGTTTAGTTGTCCGAGTCCAATACGTTTAGTCGGTTATTGAGTTATATATGTATTCATACGATTGGACTATAAATACTTTATAATAGTTATAGTTTAGATCATCGAAGAGTCATCGAACTTATTTAAGTCCAAAACATATTGTTCATCGACGTAGGCGAGTGCGTCCTAACGTTCGATGTGTATAAAATCCCTCATTTCAATAAAGAGTTGTGCTCTCTTTGAACTGTGTTTTCGATCAACTTGGGTTTCGGTAATTCAGAGTAAGATCCCGTTATTCCGCATATTAGCATCTGATCGAGTATAGTTGAAGCCCGTCTATACTTCAATCAGAGCAACCAGAATCTGATCGAGGCTAGATCAAAACCTGGTCTAAGCTTGAATAAGATCAAGTTGGTATCAGAGTAACTATCCTATCCTCTGGATGGTGAAGACTCGCCAGGGTTACAAAACCTTCGGTGAAACTCCATATTATCATTCGACGGTTCCTACAGTCACTGATGATGACATCACTTCTTCGGATACACGCACTAACCATAATCCTCCGCTTGTTACACAAGGACCAATAACGTGCAGCAAAGCCCGATTGTTGCATTGCCAGGTGAACTCGTTCCTAAGTTTATATATATATGGTTTTGAGAATGGTTTACTATCTAATAGTGATAATATTGTGCTTAGGAACTATGGAGAGGATCAGCAAGAACACAAGGACCAGCAAGGAGCCCAAGTAGAGTTGGAGTCCGGGGTGGATTCGAGTTGGAGTCTGGTTCGGCCATCCAGGAGTAGTTTGCCTTCAAACGATCATAACTCCCTCATACGAAGTCCGATTAGGACATTCTTATAGTCCACGGAGAAGCCCATGACGAGATATTTCCAATGGATCTAGCTCCACATCCAAATTCCTTCTGGATAGCTGGAAATTGACAAAACAAGTTTCGACCAGATTCTGATTGGACCGAGTCGGTGCTGCGTCACCTTTTTGGTTGGGTCAAGTCCCATGTATTGAGTTTGAGTCCGAGTAGGGAAAGAGTCCATGTCGGTTTCAGGTTTCCTTACCTGGCCACCGATCTCTTTTACCTCCTCTATAGAATCATACTGAACCATTAGGGTTCTGCGGGTTTTGTTTAGTCATAATCTTTCCTTCGTGAAGCTATTGAGATATTCTTCTTGGTCGGCTAGATCAACATCAATATCTGTATTCGGAACCCCAACTCTTTTTCGTGATTCAATCTATATTTGCAATTTCAGATGTCGTGGTATTAAGAATACCCCGGCAGGTTTTGAAGACGATCCTAGCGGAGATCACGCAGCGCGGGTTGACCGGGTGACCGGTCCTCCCCCGCCGGACAAACACAAGAATTGACACGTGGATTTATACAGGTTCGGGTCCCGGTGGGGGCCCTAGTCCTGTCGACGCGCTCCCGACCGGAGTCGGCTGGGGAGGCTCTCTCCGGGGGAGAGGCTTCCGGAGCACGTCTGTGAGATTAGCTATTCCAAATAATAATGAACTGATCTTTACAACAGAGGGGTACAAGGGCTATTTATAGCCCCCAAAAAGAAGCGAAAAGCCTAAACTACCCCGGAAGCCACCGTCGGATCGAAGGGTAGGACCGTCCTTCTTCCGGTCAAACGTCTTGGATGCTTGACAGGTGGTCGCTGATTCCCGAGGCGTCCCTCGCGTGACCTGCACGTGATAAACAAACAGGTATTTTACCTTTTAGGAGGGCGGTGACGTCCGGGACCCCTTCCGGAGAGCAGGGTCCCGGGAGCCCAAAAGGCGGCGCCCAGGGCAGGCACCGGAGGCCACTGTCCCCGGGCACATGGCGGCGCCCGGGACATGCCCGGGGGGCACGGTCCCGGGGGCCAAATGGCGGCGCCCGGGGCAGGCACCGGGGGCCACTGTCCCCGGGCAGATGGCGGCGCCCGGGACATGCCCGGGGGGGCACGGTCCCGGGGGCCAAATGGCGGCGCCCAGGGCAGGCACCGGGGGCCACTGTCCCCGGGCAGATGGCGGCGCCCGGGACATGCCCGGGGGGCACGGTCCCGGGGGCCAAATGGCGGCGCCCGGGGCAGGCACCGGCGGCCTCTGTCCCCGGGCAGATGGCGGCGCCCAGGACATGCCCGGGGGGGCACGGTCCCGGGGGCCAAATGGCGGCGCCCGGGGCAGGCACCGGGGGCCACTGTCCCCGGGCAGATGGCGGCGCCCGGCACATGCCCGGGGGGCACGGTCCCGGGGGCCAAATGGCGGCGCCCGGGGCAGGCACCGGGGGCCGCTGTCCCCGGGCAGATGGCGGCGCCCGGGACATGCCCGGGGGGCACGGTCCCGGGGGCCAAATGGCGGCGCCCGGGACATGCCCCGGCGGCACGGTCCCGGGGGCCAAATGGCGGCGCCCGGGACATGCCCCGGCGGCACGGTCCCGGGGGCCAAATGGCGGCGCCCGGGACATGCCCCGGCGGCACGGTCCCGGGAGCCTAAAAGGCGGCGCCCGGGGCAGGCACGGGAGGCCACTGTCCCCGGGCACATGGCGGCGCCCGGGACATGCCCGGGGGGCACGGTCCCGGGGGCCAAATGACGGCGCTCGGGACATGAACCGGAGGCACGGTCCCGGGAGCCTAAAAGGCGGCGCCCGGGGCAGGCACCGGAGGCCACTGTCCCCGGGCAATCATGAGCTTACCTGGACTTGAACGCGTGGAGATTTCCCCCAACAGCAGCCCCCCATGCCCTCCGGGGACGAAGCTTGAGCCCCCGGAGGGAATGGTTACGGTACCGGGAAAATCTCCGGACGAAAACTCCGGACGAAAATCGTCGGAGCCCCGGCGACGCTTCGGTTTCTATGCCGGGCGCTTTATGGCCGCGCCGTTTTCGCAATAAATGCACGCGTGGTTCGAACCGGCGTCTCGATTTACGCGCCTGTCCCTTCGTTTCCCGCGCACGGTTTGAATTTCAGTGGTCCAGATTGCCCCGAGGGGGCCACGTGGCGCGCATCTAGATCACGGCCAGCCTCTATAAATAGGGCCCTAGGGGGCCCCGGAAGCTCATTCCAAATCTTCAACTCCAGCTTCAGCTCTCCCGGTAGCGCTCTTCCGGTAGTTTCTCCGGTAGCCTTTTCCGGTAGCGAGCGTCCGGGAGTTGTTGACAGCCACCTGAAAACTTAGCCACCGAAAAACAAAGAACTCACCTAATGGCGCCCAAAGGTCGAGCGAAGACCACGGAGGTGCCCCCGGAGGAAATCCCCGTGGATTTCCTTTGGGCCTCCGAGTTCTCGGCCTCGGACGCGGAGTCCCTGGTCAAGAAGGGCGTCGTCGAAGAGGGGGACATCCGGGTCCCCCTAAAGAAGGACGGAACCCCCCGCCCCAGGCCCGGGGAGGTCGTGGCCTTCGAGGCCTTCCTCGAGGCGGGGCTCCGGCTCCCGGTGCATCCGATGCTCCGGGAGTTTCTCAAAGAGTACGGGGTGGCTCTCAACCACCTCACCCCGAACGCGCTCGTCCGTATGGGCCTTTTTATATGGCTCTACGAGACAGCGACCGGGCGGGAGCCCACCCTCCGCACCTTCCGGTACTTCTATGAACCGGCGGCGCGGAGCTCCCACCTGGTGAAGGGAGGACCGAAGTCCCCCTTCGGCTCGGTGATGGTCCAAATGCTGCCCTCCCGGGTGGCGGACTACCCGGCGGCGGCCTCCCGGGACCACTGGGGGGACTGGCTCCGGAGGTGGTTCTACCTCCGGGTCCGGGACGAGGCGGTGGTCTACGCCCCGGAGGCTCCCACCTACAGCTGATCATCCGCACCGAAGCCGCCGGTGTGGACGGACGAGGAGTTCGAGCTCCTCGGGAAGGTGGTGTTGGCAAAGAAGGCCCGCTCGATGTGGGACGCCGCGGAGGAGCTGGCGCTCCTGCGGCTTTCCCCCTTCTCACGCGGGGGAAGGGGGATCGGCATGGGCCCGGAGCAGCGGCCTCCGGTCAAGCCGGTGACGCGGCGTAAGTCCCCTGCATTTTTGTACTTGCAGTTTTTTATGAGAAATTGACTAACTTTTTACCTCTTGCAGTGCGCCCGTACCCGGCGGCGAGGGACAAGGCGGAGCACCTCCTGGGGAGGTACTTCGCCGACGAACACGAGCGCATCGTGCGCCTCGTGGGGGAGGGGCCTCCCCGGAACTTGGTGGCCGAGGCCTACGGGCTCAGGCTTCCGGAGAGGAAGCCCCTTCCCACCCCCGGGTCTCATAAACGGGGGAAGGACGCGGCCGGGGGCTCGGAGCCCAAAAAGCCCCGGGTCCAAAAGACCCCAGCTCCGGCGACGGCGCCGGCGATGACGCCGGTGAGGGCCCGGGACTCGGCTCCCGGAGCCGAACATGCCCGGGCGGCGCCCCGGGCAGAGGCGACGCCTCCGCCCCCGGAGGCCCCCGTTGAGGCCCGGGGGATCCGATTCGGCGGACTACGCCCCGTCGCCAGTTCGCGTGACGCTCCTCTCGCCTCTCCCGGCGGCATTGGCGCCGGAGAGGCTAGAGGTGAGGTTTTCGGGGGCGGCGCCCCCGCGCCTTTGGCCGGTTGACGAAGAGGGGGGGAGCCCCTCAGTCTTCGAGGTCCCCCCGGAGCAGGAGGCTCCGAGGGCCCTCCGGCCCGGGGCGGGGAAAGGCCCGATGATCCCCCCCCGGGCGGAGATCCCCGCCCAATCTTCGTCTTCGTCTTCGGAGGAAACTTCGTCGACGAAGACGCCGGCGACGCCGGCCGTGCTCCCGGATTCAGAGGTCCGGGGGCCCTCTCCCGGCCGCGACAGGAGGGCCGGGCAAGACACCTCCCTACTTCCCGCGGGTGAGGTGGCCCGCTACGCGGAGGGCCTGCACAACCGGAAGGTGCAGGCCTTCGTAGCAGGAGGAACGCTCCATGAGCGTTTTGAGGGGCTCGAGTCCCTCGGAGCCCAGGTAACTCGAGCTCTCAACATCGGCTTTTTTCCTGCACTCAAGATTTTTCTAACTCTTTATGCATTTTGTAGGTAGCGACTGTTACCTGGGGCCTTGAGCAGCGGGTCACCCGGCTGCTCAAGGAGGCGGAGAGCCGGGCCGCGGCCTGCGTCGAGCAGCGGGAGGCGGCCCTCCGGGAGCGGGACGAAGCTCTGGATAAGCTGTCCCGGGCCCGGGCGCAGGTGCACCTTTCGGAGGGCGCCTACATCCGCCTCCGAGAGGAGGCCAAGGTGCGGGAGAAGGCGCTCCGGGAGCTCGAGAGCTCCAGCGTCCGGGCGCTGTCAGACGCGGGCCGCTCCATCCGCTCGGCCTTGGAAAGACTTGGCGTTAGCCTGGGCTCCGGGAGCGGCCCGGAGGTGCCCCCGGCGACCCTCGCGGAGGCTGTGCGTTTTCTTAACGCACAAGTCTCCGCCATCCCGGAGGCTGCGGACGTCCGGGCACGGGGCCGGGCGATCCCCGTCATCGCGGCCGCCGCGGGGCTCGTTGACTACCGTGGGGTCGGCGCCCGGGCGATCGGGGGGCGCATCCCGCGGGGCTTCCCGGAGGCCTTCGAGCCAACGCGCCGCGAGGTGGAGCTGCTGGCGGAGGGGTTCTACGACCGGATCATCCGGACGTGGTTCCCGACACCGGCGCCTCCGGCCGCGGATGTCCCTGCCCCGGCCACGGAGGAAGCTCCCCGGGGGGAGGACCCCAATCCCAAAGTATGAGCCTCCCCCGGGTCTTTAGCTAGGACCCCTTTTTATTTTGTTAGACATTTTGATTCCGGCAGCTTCTTAGGAGAAGCCCCGGGCACTTGTACAAAAACATTTTGCAATGAAACATATTTGAAATTTTTCTAAGTCTTTGCAATGAAATGTTACCAGGGTTCCCGGGGGGTTACTCCCGGGCAACGGTCCGGGAGGGGCTCTCCGGGGGACGCCCAAGCGGCTATGATTTTGTTGAGCCTCGTCTCCGGGGAGCGCGACGGGGGTACTGCCCGGGAGCCTGTCCGGTTGAGGTGGCGCCCGGAGTGGCACTTGGATAATTTTGACAACAGCCGTGCTGAATTAACTCCCCCGCGCCCGAAGGCCCATATGATACCTCCTCTCCGGATACTTCCGCCGGCTGGGTACGAGTTTTGGCCCGAAGACGTGCTTCGGGATTCTCAGCGTCGCGTCCGGGCGCTGTACCGGGACCTGGCCCGGGAGCTGAGGGAGCGCCTCCGGGAGCTTTAGGCGTAGGGGCCTTAGGCTCGTAGAAAATCCCCCGGGTTAGGACCCGGGTTGTATCATTTCCGAAACCCACCGGAGGGGGAAGATGTCCTCCGGGTTTGTTGATCAATAAAGCGCATTGTTTCTTTTTATTGCCTCTTTGTTTTCTTCTTGGATGGTCTGGACGACTCATCTTAACAAGGATGAGCTAAGTTTCTTCGTGGGTGACCCGGGGGCCCCCTGTCCCCCCCCGCCCACAGCGGGCGGGAGGAGGCCTCCGCGTGCTGTGGGGGTAACAGGGTCCCCGGGGGGAGCATAACCTGTAGAAATATTTTCTAAGTTAGAAAATTGTAAAAACAGGATTTCCGAGGGAGGGACCTTCCGAGGTGCCCGGGGGCACCGGGAGAGGTTCATCCGGCCGCCGGGAGAGCGGGGAACCGAGAACAAGGCGCGGAAGGGGCTCATGAAAAGCCAATAAGACCTCCGGAGGGGAGCTTCCCGGGAGACTTCGTCCGGTCGCCGTGAGAACGGGGAACCGGGAATGATGTGTCCGGGGGAAAATATATCTGAGAAACCCATATCTTCGTAAAGCAATTGTCCGGTCGCCATGAGAATGGGGAGCCGGGAATATCGTCTTCGAGAGATAATCATCCGGTCGCCGTGAGAACGGGGAGCCGGGAATAACGTCGACTCCCGGAGGAGGAAGATAGAGCCAATCAAGCCGCAAGGGGCTGATCTTCCGGTCGCCGTGAGAACGGGGAGCCGGGAATATCGTCGACTCCCGGAGGAGGAAGAAAATCCAGAAAGCCATTAGACGTCCCGCTGAGGAGAGCGTCTACTCCCGGGGGAGGAAGTGCCCGAAGACGGGTCTTGAGTGTTTGGGTAGGGGACTAATCTCCCAAAGTGACTCGTTACCGCGGCCGCTGGGGACCGGGTTGCCGCTTACACCCTCAGTCCACGAGGGCTGTTCGTAAGCCGCCCTTCATGAGGGACTTGCTGGGGCAGGGCCCACTTCCTCACGGAGAGGGCATCCTCGCAGGGAGGGCTTCCTCACGGGGAGGGCATCTTCACGGGGAAGGCATCCTCGCGGGGAGGGCGTCCTCGCGGGGAGGGCATCACCACTAGGGGCGGTAAACAAGAACAACCTGCAGTGAGACAGTTGAAGAACAAAGGCTATGCATTGATTGACAAAATATACAAAGCCCCCCCTGCGAAACCGCGAAGGGGGGGGGGGGGAAGGGGAGCTACAGTGTCCCTCCTCCCCCTCCGGCGTGATCGCTCCGGGGGAGGGGACAGGCCCGTAGGGCTAGACGTAGAACTTGCGAAGTAAACGCAAGTTCCAGGTGTGCTTCAGCTCCTGCTCTTCAAGGTTGGAGAGCTTGTAGGCCCCCGAGCCTAGGACAGCGGAGATCCTGTAGGGGCCCTCCCACTTGGGGGAGAGCTTACCCTGGGCTTGGGGGTCTGTGACGCGCTTGAGGACAAGGTCCCCAAGGCGGAAAGCTCTATCGCGCACGCGCTGGTTGTATGCGCGCGACATCTTGCGCTCGTAGATGGCGTGGCGGAGGAGCGCTCGGTCGCGTTCCTCCTCCACGAGGTCGATTTCCAGCCGCCGGTTGTCTTCGTTGGCCCGGTAGGCTGCGGTCGTGGCTTCGTTCAGGAGCTCGACCCGCAGCGACCGGAAGCCGATCTCCGGGGGGAGGACTGCCTCCGCCCCGTAGACTAGGGAGAAGGGAGCACGCCCTGTGGCCCGGGACGGGGTCGTGCGCATCGAGCAGAGGATGCTAGGGAGCTCCTCTGCCCACGCGCCCCGCTTGGAAGTGGTTTGCTCGAGTCTCCGGCGTAACCCCTGTAGGATTACGCCGTTGACTCTCTCGACGGCCCCGTTGCTTTGAGGATGGGCCACTGAGGCGAAGTGGACGACGACCCCCAGGCCTTCGCAGAATTCCCAGAAATAAGCCGAGTCGAATTGGGTCCCGTTGTCCACGGTGATTTCCCGGGGGACACCAAAACGACAAACGACGTTTTTCCAGAAAAACCGCTGAACGGCCCGGGAGGTGATGCTAGCCAAGGGCTCCGCCTCGACCCACTTTGTAAAGTAGTCGACCGCGACTACCGCATACTTGTATCCCCCGGGCGCTGGGGGGAAGGGCCCTAAGAGGTCCATCCCCCAGCGCACGAAGGGCCAAGTGATGGGGATAGTCCGCAGCGCTACAGGGGGGAGATTCGAGCCCTTGGCCATCTTCTGGCATGCTTCGCACGCGGAGACAAGGTCTCGCGCATCGCGCATGACTGTAGGCCAGTAGAAGCCCTGCCGAAGGGCCTTGGTGGCGATGGCACGCGGGGCTAAGTGAGAACCACAGCTCCCCGCGTGAACGTCTTCCAGGAGCTGAAGTCCCTCTGACCGGGGGAGGCAGCGCAGGAGGGCTGAAGCCCCCCGCTTGTAGAGCCTTCCCTCCAACAGGAGATACGCCCGGGCTTTAGCCCGGAGGCGCTTAGCCTCGGTCTCGTGGGGAGGGTCCCCCTCTCCCTTGATGAAGGAGATGAGGGGGTCCATCCAAGATGAAGGCCGGACGATCTCGGCGACCTCCGGGATCGGAGGCTCGGGGCCTGCATCCGGGGAGGCCACCGAGGGCTTCATGATGATTTCCAGGAAGGCCCCCTTGGGGAGCGTTTCCCGGGCGCTTGCCGCCCGGGCCAAAGCATCAGCCCGGTCATTCTCCCTTCGCGGGATATGCCGGGCCTCAAGGCCGTCGAAGTGTTTCTCCATTTTTCGTACTTCCTGCAAGTAAAGACTTAAATTTGCGTCATGGCACAGGTAAGATTTGTCCATTTGGCAGACAACGAGCTGAGAGTCTCCCTTCACTAGTAGGCGCCGGATCCCCAGGGAGCGCGCAAGGCGCATCCCGAGGAGCAGAGCCTCGTATTCGGCGACGTTGTTGGTTGCGGGGAACTCGAGCCGCGCGGCGTACTCGAGCTCCTTCCCGTCGGGGCTCCGGAGGACTACCCCCGCGCCAGCCCCAGCGAGACACAGCGACCCATCAAACAGCAGGGTCCAATGGTCACTGCGTCGGGGCGGCACAGGGAGATCTTCGTCCCCGGACCCAGAGGCAGGAGTCCATTCTGCGATGAAGTCGGCGAGGACCTGCGACTTGATTGCGGAGCGGTCGGTAAGGGACAGGGAGAAGGGGGCAAGCTCGGCCCCCCACTTCCCAATCCGGCCGGTGGCTTCTTTATTCCGCAGTACCTCCCCCAGGGGGAGGGACGACGGAACGGTGATGGGGTGCCCCAGGAAGTAATGCCGGAGCTTCCGGGACGCCATGAGGAGAGCGTAGCAAATCTTCTCCATCTCCGTGTACCGAGTCTTGGCCCCTTGGAGGGCTTCACTGACGTAGTACACGGGACGTTGCTGCCCCTCCTGCTCCTTTACCAAAACCGCGCTGACGGCGACGGGGGTCGCAGCGAGGTAGAGGAGCAAAGGCTCTTCCGGAGACGGACTCATGAGCATTGGAGGGCTCGAGAGGTATTTCTTGAGGTCGTTGAAGGCTTCCTGGGCCTCGGGGGTCCAGCGGAACCCCTCGAGCCCTCGGAGGATCTTGAAGAACTGGAGGCCCCGCTCTCCCGAACGGGAGACGAAGCGACTGAGTGCGGCCAGGCGGCCGGAGAGCCGCTGGACATCTTTGACGGAGCGCGGGGGGGGGCATGTCTAGGAAGGCCCGAATCTTTTCGGGGTTTGCCTCAATGCCCCGCTCGGACACGAGGAAACCCAGGAGCTTCCCCCCCCGCACCCCGAAGGCGCACTTCTCCGGGTTGAGCTTGAGCCCGAACGCGCGGAGGTTGCGGAAGGTCTCAGCGAGGTCGTCGATGTGGGAGGCTGCACGGGGGCTCTTGACGACAGCGTCGTCTACGTAGACTTCGACGTTGCGGCCGACTTGATCTTTGAAGACCAGCGTCATCAGGCGCTGGAAGGTGGCTCCCGCATTCTTGAGCCCGAAGGGCATGTGGCGGTAGCAGAAGGTTCCGAGGGGAGTTATGAAACTCGTCTTTTCCTCGTCCCCCTCTGCCATCCGGACTTGATGGTATCCCGAGTAGGCGTCTAGGAAGCTCATCAGCTCGCACCCCGCGGTGGAGTCAACGAGCTGGTCGATCCGCGGGAGCGGGAAGTTGTCTTTGGGGCAAGCGCGGTTAAGGTCGGTGAAGTCCACGCACATGCGCCACTTGCCAGTTGATTTCTTGACGAGGACGGGGTTTGCGAGCCACTCGGGGTGCAACACTTCCCAAATGAACCCCGCCTCTCAGAGCCGGGCTATCTCCGTCTTGATGGCTTCTTGACGTTCGAGGGAGAGCTTCCTCAACTTCTGCTTGATAGGGGGGTGACCGGGGGTTACCGCGAGCTTGTGTTCAATAACCTCCCGGGCGACGCCCCGCATGTCCGAAGGCTTCCACGCAAAAACATCGGAGTTTTCGCGCAGAAAGGCTGCGAGTTGCGCTGCATGGTCTTGGGGGAGCTCTGCCCCGATTTGGACAGTTTTGTCCCTGCTGCCCGGGGACAGCGGGACCTTCCGGAGGCCCCCTTCCGGACGCGGCTTGAGGAGGGGCCTCCCAGGGGATGGCGCAGCGACGTCTACGTCCGGGGGGGGAGCCTCTCCCCCGGGTGCCTTGATCAGGTTGACGCTTCCTATTGTGGCAGCAGCTCGCTCGTATAGAGCACGGGCCATGTCTTGATCCCCCCGGACGCTGATCACGCCATGCGGCCCGGGGATTTTCATGCACAGGTAGTTTTGGTGGGTGGCAGCCCCCAGCCGATTGATCGTAGTCCTCCCCATAATCACATTGTAGGAGGAGGGGAGGTCCACTACGTCGAAGCGGACTAGCTCGGTCCGGTAGTTCTCCGGGGTGCCGAAGGTGATCGGGAGATCTACCTTGCCCACGGGGTGGATCGCCTTCCCCAGGACAAACCCTTGCAGAGGCCCTGCCGCTGGTTGCAGGAGCTTCTCATCCACCTGCATTTCCTTGAAGGTTTTGAGGAACAGGACGTCGGCGGAGCTTCCGCCGTCCACGAGGATGCGGGCCAAGTGGCAGTTGTAGATTGTCGCGGAGACAATGAGCGCGTCGTCGTGGGGGAAGCGAACCCCTCGCGCGTCTTCCGCCGTAAAGGTGAGGGGGACGTCCGACCACTTGGGCGGCACGGACGCGTGTAGCACCCCCACTACCTTAACTTCTTGCGCGTACTCCTTGCGCTGGCGCTTGGAGTCCCGTCCGGAGGCGGAGCCTCCTACGATGACGTTGATGCGACGCTGAGAAGTTTGAAAGGGGAGAGCGTCTGAAGGCTCCCCCTCCTGCACCTGCTCCCCCCCTGCGGGAGCGGGAAGGGCCGGAACAGCTGGCCGAGGGGGCAAGGAGGCCGGAGTCCCCCCCCCCTGCCCGCGCTGGTCGAGGAACGCCGCGAAGTGCTGCAGCAGCTGGTGGCAATCTCGGGTGGCGTGGGTACTGGACCCGTGGAAGCTGCACCACGGTCCTTCCCGGCTTCTCCCCGCGGGGCCTTCGCGGCCGCGCGAAGACTGTCCTCCCCCATGGCCTCTCGGCTTGGGGAAGGGGCGGTTGCCCTTCGGGGGGTCGCGCGAGCCGCCTCCGCCCTCGAGGACAAAAGTGTCCCGAGGCCGTGGTTCGCTACGGCCCCCCTGCCTGGGGCGCCTGGGGGGATCCCGGGCCCCCCGCTCGGCGGGGGCAGGAGCCCCCTGGGTCTTCTTCCAGATGTCGTCTTCCTCCGCGCGAGCGTACTTTTCGAGTACGTTGAAGAGCTCGTCGGCGGAGGAGGGGCAGCTTCGAGAGAGTCTTCGGTGGAGTTCCCCCAGGAGGATCCCACTTTTGCAGGCTTCGATCACTGTGGAGTCCGGGACGTGGGCCACTTTGCTTTTTACTTGGGCAAAGCGCTTGAAGAAGCTTCTGATGGTCTCCCCGGTTCTCTGGCGCACTGTGTATAGCTGTGAAGAATCCAGGGGACGTACGTAATTTCCCTGAAAGTTAGCGCAGAACTTCCGCTTCAGCTGCGAGAAGGACTTGATGGAGCCCGCCTTCAGATTGTAAAACCAGGAGCGGGCAATGCCGGTAAGGTAGAGGGGGAAGACGTTGCATTGGACGCTCTCGTCCCCCCCCGCCGCGGAGATGGCTGTGGAGTAGATCTGCACGAACTCGTAAGGGTCCGCCTCGCCATTATAATGCTCGATGTGCGGGGGACGGTAGGGCCGCGGCCATCGGATGCTGCGGAGTCTTCGACATAGAGGCTGGTTCGCCCCCTGCACTTCCCGAGGGGAGCCCCAGTCACTGTCTTCTTTAACGGGGGACGCCCCCTCGTTATCCGAGTCAGGTAGCGGCCCAAGAGGGCCGCCAGAGTGGTGGTGACGACGCTTCTCTTCCGAGCTGGGACTGATTTCCCGGACGTCCGGGCTTCCCTCCGGGGAGGATGGTTCTTCGGCGGGTCTCTTCCCCCGACCGGTGCGAGAGCGAGGCTCCCTGCGACAACGACCGGGGGGAAGCTCTTCCCTGCGGCTGGGAGAACGCATTCGCTCAACCTCCCCCCGGGAGAAGCGGAACTGCTTCGCCGGGGGAGGGAGCTCCTGCACTGTAGCAGCCGGCCCGGAAGCTACCGGGGCCTGCTGAGGGGAGCCCCCTGCGACGGCCCTCGGGACCGGAAAGGGGGGAGCCCCTGCACCCTCCGGAACCGGGGAGGGGGCGCCCGGGGCGGCGTTAGGATCCGAAGAGGGGGCCCCTGTGGCAACGACCGGGGTCGGAAAGGGGGAAGCCCCTGCGACATCCGGAACCGGTGGGGGGTGAGCCCCCTCGGCGACGTCCGGGGTTAGGGAGCCAATGCGGGGGGAAGTTCGCTGAGGCACGGGAGCTGCTCTGTCGACCGGCCCCGGTGCGGTAAACGCAACGCGAGGGGCGGGACTGGCTCCCGGCGTAGGAATAACCCCCGGCATGAAATGACCCCCCAGCCCCGGAAGCGGGCCGGGGACGGGGTACCCCTCTGGTGCCACGAAGGGCCCGGGCATGAAAAAGCCTCCCGGCACCGGGACAGGCCTGGGTGCCGAGAAGTGTCCGGAAGTATATCCCGTGGGGGGAGGGAACCCCCCAGCGGGATCATACGGGGTAGACAGCCCCCCCGACGCCGGAGGGGCCGCTGGGTATCCCATGAACGGGGGCATGATCCCCGGATACGGGTGCGGCGAAAATGTGGGGGCCGAAGGCCGCGCCAACACACTAAGGAGCTCGTCCATAGAGCGCTGGGCGCGGAGCTGGCCCTCTACGAGAGCCTCCAGCAGGGCATCCCGAGGGGCCGGGGGAGCCGTCGGGGGGAAACTCGTCCCGGCCGAGGTCCCCGCGGCCGCCGGGAGCGACCCGGAGGTGGAGGCACCTAGATTGAGAGGAAAGGTGGGAGGCGGTACCTGGGAATGGTCGCCTTAGGACGGTGCCGCTAGGTCACGGGGACCGGCGTCACCGGGAAGGGCGCGGGCCCTTGTTCTCGGAGGAGCCATGGCGATTCGTCACGGGTCCCCACGGACGACGCCAACTGTCGTGGTATTAAGAATACCCCGGCAGGTTTTGAAGACGATCCTAGCGGAGATCACGCAGCGCGGGTTGACCGGGTGACCGGTCCTCCCCCGCCGGACAAACACAAGAATTGACACGTGGATTTATACAGGTTCGGGTCCCGGTGGGGGCCCTAGTCTTGTCGACGCGCTCCCGACCGGAGTCGGCTGGGGAGGCTCTCTCCGGGGGAGAGGCTTCCGGAGCACGTCTGTGAGATTAGCTATTCCAAATAATAATGAACTGATCTTTACAACAGAGGGGTACAAGGGCTATTTATAGCCCCCAAAAAGAAGCGAAAAGCCTAAATACCCCGGAAGCCACCGTCGGATCGAAGGGTAGGACCGTCCTTCTTCCGGTCAAACGTCTTGGATGCTTGACAGGTGGTCGCTGATTCCCGAGGCGTCCCTCGCGTGACCTGCACGTGATAAACAAACAGGGATTTTACCTTTTAGGAGGGCGGTGACGTCCGGGACCCCTTCCGGAGAGCAGGGTCCCAGGAGCCCAAAAGGCGGCGCCCGGGGCAGGCACCGGAGGCCACTGTCCCCGGGCACATGGCGGCACCCGGGACATGCCCAGGGGGCACGGTCCCGGGGGCCAAATGGCGGCGCCCGGGGCAGGCACAGGGGGCCACTGTCCCCGGGCAGATGGCGGCGCCCGGGACATGCCCGGGGGGGCACGGTCCCGGGGGCCAAATGGCGGCGCCCGGGGCAGGCACCGGGGGCCACTGTCCCCGGGCAGATGGCGGCGCCCAGGACATGCCCGGGGGGCACGGTCCCGGGGGCCAAATGGCGGCGCCCGGGGCAGGCACCGGCGGCCTCTGTCCCCGGGCAGATGGCGGCGCCCGGGACATGCCCGGGGGGGCACGGTCCCGGGGGCCAAATGGCGGCGCCCGGGGCAGGCACCGGGGGCCACTGTCCCCGGGCAGATGGCGGCGCCCGGCACATGTCCGGGGGGCACGGTCCCGGGGGCCAAATGGCGGCGCCCGGGGCAGGCACCGGGGGCCGCTGTCCCCGGGCAGATGGCGGCGCCCGGGACATGCCCGGGGGGCACGGTCCCGGGGGCCAAATGGCGGCGCCCGGGACATGCCCCGGCGGCACGGTCCCGGGGGCCAAATGGCGGCGCCCGGGACATGCCCGGGGGGCACGGTCCCGGGGGCCAAATGGCGGCGCCCGGGACATGCCCCGGCGGCACGGTCCCGGGAGCCTAAAAGGCGGCGCCCGGGGCAGGCACCGGAGGCCACTGTCCCCGGGCACATGGCGGTGCCCGGGACATGCCCGGGGGGCACGGTCCCGGGGGCCAAATGGCGGCGGCCGGGACATGAACCGGAGGCACGGTCCCGGGAGCCTAAAAGGCGGCGCCCGGGGCAGGCACCGGAGGCCACTGTCCCCGGGCAATCATGAGCTTACCTGGACTTGAACGCGTGGAGATTTCCCCCAACATCAGATTTCTTGTTTATCTTGTTCTTGCTTGTTCTTCGATTGCTTGCAGGAATAGATCTTCGTGATCAGGTCGATCGTGCTTCTAGTTCGGTCGATAACAATCCGAAGTTGGTTCAGCGATTGCCAGGGCGTATCAGTCGTGTACGGTTGGTAGCCGGATCATGAGAGTCTTCTTCACAAATTGATAGTTCTTGTTCTCATTGAAAGATCGGATAGCCCGCATCGCATCAGTCACGTCTCTGAAGATGTCTGACGTTACCTCTATTCAAGCTAACCTAGCCGAACAAGTGGGAAAACTTTCCGCCGACATGGATACCATGCTTGCTTGGATTAAGCAGCAGGCCATGGCTGTACCTTTTGAAGTTGATGCTTCAGAAGGCAAGGTTAAGGGCGTGAAGATTGGTGAAGACTTACGTAGGACAGACGAAGTTGAAGACGAAGATGAAGACGAAGAAGACCATAAGGCCGACGACCTCACCAACACTTCCTTAGCTGTCGAATCTTTCAAGGTCAAGATAAGGTTGATATACCCATATACGATGGGGTGATTGATGTCGAGAAGCTAGATTCTTAGATCGACCAGTTTGAGACCTACTTTGACCTACGAGGGTTCAGTAGCACTCAAAAGGTGACGTTTGCACCTTTAAAGATGAAGGACAACGCCAAGACATGGTGGAGGCCCTTGTCGCCAGTGGTGAAGCTGATGACCTTGCATGGGGTCAATTCAAGCGACTCCTACGACAATAATTCTATCTGATGGGATCGTTGGCATAGATTGTACCAACGGTGCGACAAATCGGTCCAAGATTATACGATGAAGTTTCGGAGACAAGAAATGGTCATTGGCATCTCGCTCTCTTATCCTCAAGTTTTCCGAAAATATACATCTGGACTTCAGAAATCGATCAGTGCTGAGCTAAGCCTGTTCGGCATCCAGGACATCACGACCACGAGCACAACTGATATGGAGATCGAGAAGAAGAACAAATCCCACAATGACCAGAAAGAGATTCGACCTCATCAAAAGGAAAGTTGAGGCTGAAGAAGAATACTGCAAAATCTAGTACGAGCATCTCTTGTGATCATTGTCATGTTGCTGGGCACACAAGGATAAATTCCATAAGCTCCATCCTGAGCTTCAACCAAAGAGAAAGGGACTAGGGAAGATAATAGCTACAACTACTATCTTGTCTCTGATGACAATGCCAAAGGAGAAATGTTCGAATTCACTTGACGACCATCACTCAACGGAGGACTTGTTCACTATCAACATCCAGGTGAAGCACAAAGTGGTCGCAGCAATATTCGATCCCAGAAATCGGAAAAACTTGGTTTCTGCTGGGCTGGTTTGACAGCTTGGTTTGAAAATGACCACACACCGGCGACCGTATCCGCTGGGTTGGTTTACATCCGATATAAACCAACAGATTATGAGTTAGTGTGTGTTGAAATTTGCGATCTCTACTTGATATATCGACGAGGTTCAATGAGACGTTATTCCTATCGAGATTTGTCAAGTGATCCTTGGGAGTCTGTATCTGTATGATCGTGATGGTCACTTCCATCGATGAGCACAAGAGTACAAGCTCACTAAAGACAGAATTAAGTTCGTGATCAGTAGAGATGTCCATGTCAACACCTTGAACTTGATTACCGTGAATAAGGCCGAAAGAATCGTCAATGCATGTCACAAAAACATGCTTGTTATGATTCGACTAGTTGGTTAAGGTGACAGTACTTGAGCAGCATTGTCATTAATGTGCTGAGAAGATTCTGGTCGTTTGTCGGGACTACTGAAGCAATACAGTGATTTGTTCGAAGGGATCCAGGGTCATCCGTCGGAATGTCCAGTTGAGCACGAAATTCAACTCGTGTCTGATGCAACACTTCCCAATCTGAGTATGTATCGTAACTCGACATTGGAGAATGAAGAGATCAAAAAACATCTTGGTGAGTTGTTGATTGATGGTGTCATTCAACCAAGTAGTTCACCTTGTGGATCTCCTGTGGTGTTAGTGCCAAAAAAAGATGGGACTTGACATATGTGCATCACCTACCGAACACTGAACAAGATCACCATCAAGAACTGATACCTCCTTCCTCGTATTGATGACTTGCCAGGCCAATTGAAGCATGCTGCTGTCTTCTCGAAATTGGATCTAAAATCAGGGTATCATCTAGTCAGCATCGGAGAGGAGGATACTTGGAAAACCGCATTCAAAATACGACAAGGTCTGTTCGAATGGCTGGTCATGCTGTTTGGCCTTTGTAACGCCCGACTACTTTCATGCGTCTCATGAATGACGTATTGTGACAGTTCATCAACATCGTTTACCTCAATGACATACTGATCTATAGTCGTTCGTGGGACGAGCACCTCATTCATGTCGAAAAGGTGTTCGAACAACTTTGGCAAACATCGACTTCGCCTCAACTATAAGAAGTGCGAGTTCAGCCAACAAACTCTATTGTACCTGAGATTCGTGGTTGGCAACGGTACGTTGCAAATTGACTTGGATAAGGTAAAAGTGATTCACGAGTGGCCTTGACCATGAACAGTTATGGAAGTGCGTAGTTTTGTGGGAGCATGCCAATAGCTTCGGAAGTGTCGTATGACCTCAACAAAAAACTGTTGAGTAATGGACGGGTGAGTAACGCGTAAGAACCTGCCCTTGGGAGGGGAACAACAACTGAAAACTGTTGCTAATACCCCGTAGGCTGAGGAGCAAAAGGAGAAATCCGCCCAAGGAGGGGTTCGCGTCTGATTAGCTAGTTGGTGAGGCAATAGCTTACCAAGGCGATGATCAGTAGCTGGTCCGAGAGGATGATCAGCTACACTGGGACTTAGACACGGCCCAGACTCCTACGGGAGTTGGGGTTCTTTTTTCTCTCCTATTTTTATTTTCAGTCATATTTTTTCTCCTATTTTTCGATTTTTATTTTACAAATAGGAAGATAGTGGCTTCTCCGTTGCATGTATTAACCAGGATCGACCATGAAGATACGTTTCTCTTACTGAAGAAGATCAGTGAAGCTCCTGTTCTAGCTTTGCCGAATCTACAGAAACCATTTGAGCTAGAAACTGATGCCTCAGGTTATGTAATGGGTGCAATACTCATGCAAGAAGGGTGACCAGTGGCATATTACTCCGAGTTATTCTAGGGAGCTTTGAAGAACAACTCGACTTACGACAAGGAGTTGTGTGTACTACATTAGGCCTAAAACATTAGCGGTGTTACCTTTTGGGTAAAGAGACTGTTGTCCACACCGACCACCAACCTTTGCAATATTTGCAAACTCAATCAAAGCTACAGCAAGCTCGACATATGAAGTGGATATCGTATCTACAGTAGTTTAATTTGGTGATTAAGTACAAAAATGGTGTACACAATAAACTGGCTGACATATTGTCACGACCACTAGTTACAACCCTCTTCTTATCAGTGTTCATGCAGATCGAGCACTCATGCCATGATGACTATGCCACAATGTACAGTGAAGATCCTGATTTTCGGTCAGCACTGGCTGAGCTCAAAATAGGGAAACCTGCAGTGTTTGTTCGATGAAAAGGACTCTTGTACAAGGGCAATTTCTTTGTATACCTCGTGGAGCACCTCGAATTCAATGGCTACGAGAAGCGCATACATCGAAAGTTGCTGGTCACTTTGGGATTACGAAGACTTTGCAGAATCTTCATCGATATGTGTTCTGGCCACGAATTCAGCAAGATGTGGCTAGCTTTGTTCAAGGCTATGGTCTCTGCAACATCTCGAAACCGGCTAACCAGAAATTGGGTTTGTACACTCCTTTTCCAGTTCCATCACGACCATGGGAAAGCATATCCATGGATTTCTTAGGAGGATTGCCTAAGACCCGACGTGGAAACGACTATCTCTTTGTGGTTGTTGATCAGTTCTTCAAAATGATAATTCTCATATCTTGTCAAAAGACTATCACGGGAGAAGAAGCGGCTCAGGTATTCTTTCAGCACGTTTGGACACATTTCAAATTGCCGAGTTCTATTGTGTCTGATCATGATATCCGGTTTCTTAGTCACTTTTGGTGATTGCTCTGGACGATGATGGGACTACTTTTCATCCTCAAATTGATAGTCAAACCGAGGTGGTAAATTGAACAATCATTCATCCCTTGAGGGGCTTTAACTGTAAGAATTCGAAGACTTGGGATGAAAGCATACCGTACCTACAGTTTGGTTTTAATCGAGCAGTGCATGGTTCGACTGGAAAGTCGCCTTTTGAGGTCTGTTTGGGATTTCTACCATAGAGTCCATTCGACATGGAGTTTGTGAACCCTACTTTAGTGCAGAACAGCAAGGAAGCCTTTGATCAGGATCGAGCACAAAAGTTCTTAGAAGGTATTCAACAGCTCCATCGTGTGGTTGAACAGAACTTGCTGAAAGCTCAACTCAGGTACAAGGAGCGGTGTGATCAACATCGAGTTGATGCTCAATTCCAAGAAGGTGATATGGAATGGTTATATCTGAGTAAGGAGAGGCTTAAGGTGAAGGTAAAAAGCTCAAACCTATTCGTTATGGTCCTTTTCGGATTGTGCGGAAAGTTGGTACTAATGCTTGTCAGCTCGAGTTACCTCCATACATGGATATTTACTCGGTTGTCAATGTTGAGCACCTCAAACTCTTCGAGCCTTCTATGCTGGATGATGAGCCTACTATCATAGTACCATCCATTGAAGACTTGGTTTATCAATGCGAAGAACCTCTACCTGACGACGTGATCTTGGAGAAGAAGATGACGACCACCCGCAGCGGCACACGAGAGTCTTTTCGAATTGGACGGAAAGATCAAAGGGCACGTGTGGCAAAGGGGTACATCCGAGAAGATGGTTAATCTAAATTTCCACATCTCCAGTTTTGGTCATATGGTCGCCAACGGGTGTTGGCTCCTTCCCAACAGGACAGTCATGATCCGGGAGGATCTTCGGGTCTTTTAGATCGAGTTCGGAAAGGCTTCGTGACCTATTCGAGTTCGAAAAGGTTTCGTGACCTTGGAAGGGTTCACAACCTTGGAAAGGGTTCGCAATCTCTAGTTGGATTGTATTATGATCAATATCTATATAACTAAGTCTTATCTGTTAGGTTTAGTTGTCTGAGTCTAATACGTTTAGTCAGTTATTGAGTCTGATACGTATTCATATGATTTGACTATAAATATTTTGTAATAGTTATAGTTTAGATCATTGAAGAGTCATCAAACTTATTTAAGTCCTACACACATAGTTCATTGACGTAGGCGAGTGCATCCTAACATTCGATGTGTACAAGATCCCTCTTTTCAATAAAGAGCTGTGCTATCTTTGCACTATGTTTTCGATCAACTTGGGTTTTGGTAATTCGAGTAAAATCCTATTATTCTGCACATTAGCATCTGATCGAGTATAGTCGAAGCCCGTCTATAGTTCAATCAGAGCAACCAGAATCTGATCGAGGCTAGATCAAAACCTGGTCTAGGCTTGAATCAAATTATTAAATCTTTGTCATATGTGTTGGTGCTAGCACACCAACGTATGTCATTCCATCTCGGAACATGTGGATGCTGGTAGAGGTGCTGCTGTAATTGCTATGCTGATCAAGATGATCCACGAGTGGTCACTGTCATCTACGTCCACTGATTAGGACGATGCACGAGTGGTCACTATCATGTACGTCCGCTAATAAGGACGATCCACGAAGGGTTGCTTCACAACTCTTCTTCCGTTGTTGGTAACAATCTAATCTATGATTTAATATTTGCATTATTCGAGTAAAATTTTTGAAATTTTGCTAGCATAGCCTACCCATATTCCAACACTGCATTCGTCTAAAAAAAGTCTTAGTCAGCTACAAATAAAGAAAATAACAAATTGGATGGTTCTCAATACCTTGAATTAACTTGCAACTACTGAGATGTGATGGTGATGTCGGAGAAGCCATAGCTATGAATTTGCGTCGCCAAGGTGGATGGTGTTAATGGTATATCCTAGAGAAAATTATAGAGATGTATTTATCTTTGTTATGTTTATAAATATTTGAATAATATGTTATTTTGTTTTTGAATAAATTATCATCTTAGTTCGATCATAAGTGTGTGATTTGTTGATGAAACTCTAAATTTATTTGATGATATTATTCTATAAATCTCTGATCCACTATCATTAAATAGGACATTATTGATTAATGGATTAGCACATATATTGATTGATGGTCATATTTCACGGACTATAGATATAAGATATCTAATTAATAATGTGGACATATGTTGGAGAATATAATGTTGGATAGACCCATTTTGAGACAATGTTTGGATTTGTCATATAAGTGTTATCATTTGGTCTCAAATAATGTTTATGATTGATCCTTAGACTTGAGACTCATAATTTCTTACATGTGTAGTAGTATACTTTGTACTATCAAACGCTACTTTAATTTGAGTGATAATAAAGGTAAAATTAGGGTATGCTATGAGTCATACGGAGGAATACGGATGGTTAAGATGGAATTTGCATCTCTCATATAATGAGAGAGATATATTTGGCCCCTCAATATGGATGACTGAGAAGTGTATGACCATGCCGTTTGTAGTTGAGTGTCAATTATGAGAAGTCCAATTCACTATGAGATCAAGAAAAGATTGAACAGTGCAAGAGTGGCACGTTTCCTACCTTGGGTTTAATCAGGTATTGTATGGCAAGAGAATCGACATGAGTATTGTCGTGGCATAAAAGATACCACCGGTAGGTTTTACGGACATGCGTAACACGCGTACAATGGCGCGAGTTGACCGAGTGACCGGTCACCTCCCGCTGGACAACACGGGGAGTTTTATACAAGTTCGGGTCCCGATGGGGACCCTAGTCCTGTTGGCACCCTCCGGACATGAGTCCGCTGGGGAGGTGCTCTCTCGGGGAGAGAGGTCTCCAAAGGATGCCTGTTGTTTGTGTGTGTAAAATAAAAATCGGATCCGTTACAAATGGGATACAAGGGGGTATATATAGGCCCCAAAAGATGCAAAGAGACTAAAAAGCCCTAGCTACGGCCGTCAGATTGAGGGGCACTGACGCCATTTCACTGGTCGAAGGACTTGAATGCTTGACAAGTGTCCTCGCTAGTTCCTGATGCGCTTCTCACGTCACCTGCATGTGACCTTGCATGGGAGACCCCCATGGCTTTTCCTGGGAGGCCTCTGCGACATTTCACAGGAGGCGTCTAGGGTTTGCCATGGGGGCCGTTCGGGGCTAGAGATGCTCGTGGTCTTCTACGGGAGCTCTCCGTGGCTTTTCTCGGGAGACCTCCATGATATTTCACGGGGGACGTCTGGGGTTTGCCACGGGAGCCCTTTGGGACTTTCCACAGTAACGCTCCGGGACTTTCCCCGAGAGGTGCCTGTGTTCTTCTACGGGAGCCCTCCGTGGCTTTTCCCGAGAGGCGTCCGAGGTTTGCCATGGGAGCCTTTCGGGACTTTCCATGGGAGGCGTCCGGGCCAAGTCTCGGGAAGCGTCCTGGATTTCCCCCTAATAGCAGCCCCTATGCGTAGTGTTGCATCTAGGCCTTCATGCCTAATCCTAATTTTGATGATTAATGAAAATAAAGTGTTTTAGACTAATTGTGCTTCTGAGACTTTGTGATACAGAGATTGTTTGGGAAGAAATACAAGATGATCAAGATGAACCCGACATGAAGTGAAGCACAAGATGCAGAAGAGCAAAATACAAGACGCAAATCATGAAGATGCGAAAGACCTAAGGTATTACGAGTTTTTATTTTTTACCGATCTCGGCGTTTGGAGATGATCGGTTAGGGAAATTATTTTCTAGTTTTAAACCGTACTATAAAGAGGGGTGGTGAAAGTCCTCTTTTTATCTCCAACGCAAACCGAGAAACCTAGGTCATTGCATTGCATCATTTTGAGTTGGATTTGGTTTGAACTTATTTGAAAAATCTGGTTTTTCAGTTCAGTTTTTGACAGCAGAAGAGTAGTTGTAATTTTCAGAAAGATCTAGGCAGATATGGCTTTTGCTTATGTTGACAAAATTGTAGCCCTTAAAATTATCTTTCTAACGAGCTATTAAACATCTCTTTTGGATTTCTGGATTTAAAGTTATCTCTGCTTTTGTTCATGCTGACTGTCAGTTTGAATGTCAGTTAGTTTAAACTGACAATTGTCCAGAGAGGGTGTAGTTTGTGCTCAAAATTTTTGTACTAAACTGACTATCAGTTTGTCCATACTGACTGTCAGTTGGGGTTTCGACCACATTGCTTTTAACTGAGTTTCTATTTGATTTTGGTCGAGTTAGTGGTCGAACTGACTGTCAGTTTGTGTAACTGACTGTCAGTTGTGGGTTTCAGCTTTCCTTTTTCGACCACGAACGGCTAGCAAAGTTTTCGTCCGTAAATTTTGTCGGCCGTTGTGCACTAAACTGACTGTCAGTTAGGCAAACTGACTGTCAGTTTGGGTTGCTGATTTTCAGCCCTAGCTCCAACGGTTCATTTGCTTCTTGAGGCTATAAATAGGGGCTTTGGGCATGTGTTTCTCACAACAAGCAGCAGCATTTCATATACACTCTTGAGCATTACTTTCTTATATAAAATCTTGATCTTTTGATCAAGTCGAGTGATTTTCGATCCACCGAGAGTTTCAGTTCTTTGCATTTTGCATTCACTTAGCTTCTCGGTACGTGTTTGGAGGTCTTGAGAAGACCTCGCTGCCTGTTACTCTTGGTGAGCGCCCTCACCTAGACGGTTCGGAGGCGTGGCCGTTGATCTCTCAGTTCGGAGATTGTCGGAGAGGCTCGGCAAGTGTGTACAAGGCATCGGTGCTCGCCTTTCCGGAGTGGACAAGGAGCAACCACTAGTGATAATATCCTTTGTGGATATTGAGGCAAGACTCAAGTGATTTGAGTGCTTCAACGAGGATTAGTGGAGACTGGGCGAGTCTCCAATACCTCGGTAAAAACCGTCGTGTTCGTTCTCTTTCCCTTGCTTACATTATTTGTTCTTGATTTGCATTTATTTGCTTTAAGTTTTAAAGTTTTTAAAAGCCTCCTATTCACCCCCCCTCTAGTCGGCATCCTTGATCCAACACGTAGGACTTGCCCTAGAGGACGCCTCGCCTTCTGGGACACGCCTGATACCGGCCTAAACCGTCTCGCAATAGAACGAGATCGGTGCAATACAGGCGAGTATTCTATCGTTATTTCCACAGGGACTAGAGAAAACAAATCATGAAGAACTAGACTAAATCAATGGAAAATAAAACTAAAATAGATGAAAGAGAAGAGAGAAGACGTCCGAAGAAATAAAGAGAAAGAGGTGGTAGGCTTGCGACGTTTGGTCACTATTAAATCTATACGCGTAGTCGTGAGTACAAGCGATAAAGCTGTATCGTTCAGCAATCTCACAATAAAGAAGCGAAACGCTGAAACGCATACACCTATCGACGGTATCAACGAATTTAACACGCAAGGGATTAACAAAGACCATTCTCCAACAGCCTCTCAGCTACAACCTACACGGCAAATCCGGAGAACAACCACACCAACTCAAGACAACAAGAGCAAGACAAAACAATTCATGACAGAATAATAATTTAATACAAAGCTTCAATCAGCCCAGTCCTGTCCATTCACACAGAAGCAACACAAAATATAGAAATTGAAGCACAACATAAAGCTTAGCCACTGAAATATCCAATTTAATCCAGACAAGAATTACAAGAATAATCTAAATTTATATGAGCATAAAGCACAAACGAAGTCAAGCAATCAACCTGAATGAAAGAAACTAATTTCAGAAGCTAGTTTTGATTTGATTTGACATATTTCAATACATCCCAATGCTATAACAGATCACACAAGCATCACAAAAACTGAACATTCAACAATCCACAACAAAATGAGAAGTCATTTGGAGTTTCCATCCAACAATCATATCACAGAAACTTCTATTCACTCATTTCTCCAACTGTTCATCAGACAAATGTTGGAACTCAAGCAATTTCATCTATTATCTCATACAGTGATTCCAGTTCATCTCGATTCAAGAATTGAGAAATAGGAGAGGAGAATTTAACCATAGTTGCTCGATGCCGGAGCTGCGGTCTTGGAAGCTTGCCGTGGTGGAGGAGCTAATCGCCTTGTCGAAGTAGCTGGAAAGGAGGTCGTGGAAGAGGAACTTGGCCGTCGGCCCGAGAGGAAGGAGGTGCCGGAGTTGGTGAAGAAGGCAGCGCCGTAGAGGGTCGACGCGAGGTGGAGAGGCAGCGGCGGCTCCGGAGGCGTGGTGAAGACGGCGGCTATGGCGCGAGGAACAGGCTGCGCCGGCTGTGCAGCAGGCGGCGGTGGTCGAGGGAGAGGAGGCTCCGGCGCGGGATGGTCTTGTGGTGGTGTGCCGGCGACGCTGTGGGAGCACGAGGGAGCGAAGGCGCACGGGAGGCGCGTGGAGCACCGGATCCGAGAATGCGGTGTGGAGATCGGCCGGATCGGCCAGATCTGTGGAGGCGTGGCGGCGCTGTAGAGGCAGCAATGAGCGCGGGGACGGCGCGACGCTGGAGATGGAGGAGGAGAGGAGCGGCTCGGCGGCGCGGGATGTATGGGCGGCGCCGGAGAGAGGGTAGAGAAAGGGGAGAGGAAGAAGAGGGCAGGAGAGGAAATTGGGTGTTTGGGGATTTTGGGGAGAAGCAGGAGTTGGTGGAATTGTGGTTTTGTGGTGTATGGTGGAGCGCCGGTGTCGGGAGGATGTACGGCGCAACGTCGGGATCCGGTGGCAGCGGCGCGGGTTGGTCTAGACGGCAGCGGGATGGAAGCGGAGACCGGATCGGGTGTAGTGGTGGAGTGGCGAGGGAATGGAGCACCGCCGGCGAGGTGGAGGGAGGTGTGGAAGAGTGGTTTGGGGAAGAAGAAGAAGGGAAGAAAAAAAAAAAAAGCCGGGCTCAAATGCCTCAGATGGCTGGCGGCAGTGTAAGAAGGGCAATTTGGCACTTTTGCAGAAAAGCCCTCGAGGTTTTGGAAATATAGAAATGTGACCTCGTGGCTAGGGTTTGGGATTCCGGGCCCCCGGAGACTCCGATTTCAGTGCGGTCAGTTCCTACGCGACCGCGGGAACGCGCACTTCCATCAGGAATCGTCTGATGGCCAGATTAAGTCGAGGATGCACGTCCGCTAGCCAAAAATCCATCCAATCGTCGCTGACCTGCGATAAAAATTGCAGAACGAGTAATCCGCTCGATTTGGCGACAAATCTGGAATAATCTAGGCATATACCGATGTAAATGACTGATATGTGCAAAAGCATGGGGAAAATGTATAGAAAAATAAGGTGAATCATGTAACCTTCTTTTTGTAGTCCGGTCTTACGACCGGTCCTGGGAGATCGCGGTGATTCTCCTCGGGCGATATTACAGAGACGAGCACGAACGGATCGTGCACGTCATCGGGGAGGGCCCTCCTTGGAACATCGTGGCGGAGGCGTTCAGGTCGAGGCTTCTCGCCCGGGTGCCTCTCCCCACCCCCACTTCACATAAGCGGGGGAAGGAAGCGGCCGAGGGGCCTTCGAAGCGCCCCTGGGCGCAAAAAAGCCCGGCGAAGGCTCGGGCGTCAAAGAGCCCCACGAGGGCCCAGGTGCAAAGGAGCCCCGGGAGGGTTCGGGCGCAGCCCCCGACTTCACCCTCGGAGACCCCCGCGGCACTGCTGGGGGGTGCGCCGGCCGTTACCCCGGAGAGGTCGCCGGTCACTTCCCGCGAAGTGGATATGCCCTTGAAGGCAGGCCCTTCCGGGCTCTCCGGCGGCCCGATGGACATGGCGACCCAGTTCGCCACACCAGACAGGCTGTGCCTCGTCGAAGGCACGGCGGTCAGGGAGGGGCAGGGCTCCGACTCAGAGATGTATGCTCCGAGGCCCTCCCCACCCCCTGCTGTTGAGGAGACCTGGTCGCAACCATCGTCGATCGCGGTCTCCATCCGGTTCAAGATGCCGGGGGCACTTCCGATGGCCTTGATCTTGGCATTGGAGGTAGGTCCCTCGGTGGCCCGAACGACGGTGGTGACTGCCCCTCCGCCGGGGAGGTGTAAGGGCCTCTTCATTCTCCTCGGTTCTCAGCCCCGCCGATGGACCTGACGTCCGGCTCTTCTGACGGTGGGACCCCGGAGGAGGGTGCCCTGGCGGGCGGAGAGATCTCCTGGGGGAGCGACCCAGGGGACGACGCGGACTACGAGGAGGTGATCTCCTCTGGACTTGGGTAAGTGTTGCCGATACTTTACCTTTGTTTTGCCCCTGTTCATTTTTTGACCGTCTCTTCCTCCAGACGGTGGCATTGGCCTGGGGCCTCCGGGCATGATTTGCCGCACGCCTTCGGGCTGCCAAGGATATGACGGCCTTCGAGAGCTCCAGAAAGGAGAAAGTGCTTGGGGACCTAGCCTCCAAGCATGCCGAGAAGGAGCAGCGCTTGGGGAGCTCGCCGCCGTCGAAGACACCTCTTCCCTACTCCAGAGGGAGCTGCAGGCGGAGCGGGGAGTCGCCTGGGAGGCTGAAGCCTTGGGCACCCGGGCAGTCATCTTCGAGGGGAGGATGATTTGCGCCACCCTGGAGGAGCTTGGGGTTGAGCTCGAGCTGGGGGGTGATCCTGACTCGGCACCGGCATCCTGCAAAGATGCCCTCCCCTTTAGGACGTAGGCTATCACAGCCTAAAAGTCCCTACGACAGGAGCCCCGCTCCCGTAGGGCAGCTTACAGTAACCCCTCGTGGATTGAGGGGGTAAGCGGCAACCCAATTCTCATGAACTGTGGTAGCGAGTCAATTTGAGAGACTAGTCCACCCTCAAACACTCAAGCCTGTAATCGGGCTCATCCTCTTCCGGGAGAGCTTCCCCCTCTGTGGATCATGGAATTCTCGGTTGTCTTAGAATTCTCAACCGACTCCCCGTTCTCATAGCGACCGAGAGAATTTTCTACTGGGTTTCGGAATTTTTTGACAGGGAGATTCTCGACTGGCTCCCCGTTCTCACGGTGACAAGGGGAATTTCTTACCGGGTCTTGGAGCATTTCGACCGGGAATTTCACGACCAGCTCCCCGTTCTCATGAAGACCGGGGGAATTTTCTACCGGGTTTCGGGATTTTTCAACCGGGAAATTCTTGACCGGCTCCTCGTTCTCACGGTGACCGGGGGAATTTCTTACCAGGTCTCGGACCATTTCGACCGGGAATTCTCGACCGGCTCCCATTTTCATGGCGACCACGGGAAATTTTCGACCGGGCCCTAGAATTTTTCGACCGGGAAAATCCACGGTCATGTCTCGGAATCTTCGACCAGCTCCAGTTTTCATGACATCCAGGCCTTTCGTTCCTTACCCACAGTGCGCGGCGCTAAACTACACCCTGCTGTGGGGGGGGGGGAGGGATAACTTGGACCTGGACAAAAGACAATAATTTTCGGAAAACTTTCAGACAATTTTCAAGCAAATTGAAGCAAACGGAAAGCTTTATTAATTCAACATCAAATCGGGGGACAACCCCCCCCCCCCCAGTGGGCTAAATTGCGCCCAGGACAATAATGCCCGGGCACAAACAAGATACACCCCGGGGAGTTAAGCTCCCATGGAAAACTACCCCGGAGGACAACCCCCTCCGGTGAGCAACTACGCCTAGTATTCCCGGAGGCCTTCCGAGAGCTCTCGGGAAAGGTCCTTGTACAAGCTTCTTATGCTCCGGAAGGCCCTTCGAAGGAGATCCTCGAGCCAGTACTCATAACCGGCTAGGGGGCGGATTTAGAGCCGCGGGACCTTTTGGGACCCCGGCTTCGGTGGAGACAACTCAGCGTGACAATTGTTGAAGTTGTCTAAGTGCCACTCCGGGAGCCATCGCAGCCAAATTGGCTCCCGGGGGGTGCCCCCCGCTGCGGAAGCATCGAGAATAGGCCCGGGGCTAGCTCGCCGGCTGTTCCCCTGGCACCAAGGCTTAGCAAAGTGGAGGACGCTTGGGAACTCCCCAGGCAACACCTCTTGGAGGCCGCTCGGGCACCGCCTGGGCTGCGTCTCCCAGAGGCCGCTCAGGCACTCCCCAGGCTACGTCCCCCAGAGGCTGCTTGGGTGCTCTCTGGGCTATACCTCCCAATGTGTGAAAACTCCCCGGGAGTGATTTCTAGAAATACCTGCTTACAAGAGGACAAGACTTAGAAAAAAGGCTTTTTATTCCATCAATCAATCGAGGGTTACATTTTTTCGGGCCTTCATCTAAAGAAGCTAACGGGAGAAAAAATCCTAACTAAAGCAAAATCTAATCTAACCAGGGGGAGCTCATACTTGCCCGTCTTTGCCTCCCCACGGGGGGACCCTCGCGGCGGACGTTGCCTCTTGCACTGGGCGCACTCCTTCCGGCTCCATTGTGCCGGTAATCCGGTCAAAGAGGGCCCCAGCAAACTCCTCGAGCCCCAACCGCTGGGCCTTAAAGAAATCAGGGAAGCTCCAGGGGACCAACTCCCCAATCACCCGGGCGCCCGCCCCACAGTGCTCGACGAGAGCTGCCGCTAAGGCTATGATCGGGACAGCGTGGCCCCGCGCCCGGGCATCTGCCGCCACCAAGATGAGGGAGGCCTACGCATTGTGAAAATATGTGGGCTCCCTATCCTCGCGGAGAGGGCATCCTCATGGAGAGGGCATCTCCTTGGTGGCGGTAAGTCTAGAATCTGCAAAAATCCCAGTTGAACAAAAAATCATTTGTATTAATGGAGATGACAAACAACGCCTCCCCCCACAGAACCGCGACGGGGGAAGGAATGGTAAATATAGCGCCTTCCCCTGCGAAATCGTGGTGAGGGAGGGAGTGAGCCCGGAGGCTAGATGTAGAACTTGTGAAGCAAGTCTACATTCCAAATGTGCTTCAGCTCCTGGTTTTCAAGGTTGGAGAGCTTATAAGCCCCCGAGCCCAGGACCATAGAGATCTTGTAGGGGCCTTCCCACTTGGGGGAAAGCTTGCCCTGGGATTGGGGGTCAATCACGCGTTTGAGGACGAGGTCCCCAAGGCGGAAAGCTCTCGCGCGGACGCGCTAGTTGTACGTGTGCGCCATTTCGCGCTCGTAGATGGCGTAGCGGAGGAGCGCTCGGTCGCGCTCTTCCTCGATGAGGTTGACTTTCAGCCGCTGATTTGCTTTGTTGGATTGGTATGCTGCGGCCGTACCTCCGTCTAGGAGCTCGACCCACAGCGACCAAAAACTAATCTCCGAAGGGGGGCTGCCTCCGCCCTGTACACGAGCGAAAAGGGAGTGCGCCCTATTGCCCGACTCGGGGTCGTGCACATGGAGCAGAGGATGCTCAGAAGCTCCTCCGCCCATGCGCTCCGCCAGGAGGCGGCCTGCTTGAGTCGCTGGAGTAATCCTTGTAGGATCACACCATTGACCCTTTCGACGGCTCCATTTCTCTGGGGGCTACAGAGGTAGAAGTCGAGGGTAGCCCCCCAAGCCTTCGCAGAACTCCCAGAAGTATGCCGACTCGAATTGGGTCCTGTTATCGACGGTGATTTCTCAGGGGACCCCAAAGTGACAGACGATATTCTTTCAGAAAAACTGCTATACCGCTCGGGAGGTGATGCTGGCCAAGGGCTCAGCTTCCACCCACTTGGATAAATAATCCACTACGACCATCGCATACTTGTAGCCCCCTGGTGCTGGGGGGAGGGGACCAAGGAGGTCCATCCCTCAGCGCGCGAAGGGCCAAGTGATGGGGATGGTCTACAGCATCGCGGAGGGCAGCTTGGAGCCCTTTGCAATTTTCTGGCAAACGTCGCATGCGGAGACAAGGTCTCGCGCATCGCGGGCCACAGTAGGCCAATAAAAGCCCTGGTAGAGAACCTTCACCGCGACTACGAGCGGGCCAAGGTGAGAACCACAGCTCCCTGAGTGGATGTCCTTGAGGAGCTGGAGTTCTTCTGCCCGCGGGAGGCAGCAGAGCAGGACGGAGGCCCCCCGCTTGTAGAGATTCCCCTCTAGCAAGAGATATGCCCGTGTCTTGGCTCAGAGGCGCTTCGCCTCGGCGTCGCCGGAAGGCTCCCCCTCCCCCCTTATGAAGGAGATGAGAAGGTCGATCCAGGATGCTTCCCAGTGTTGGATCTAGGTAGATCTTAGTATGTAGCTTTTGATGATTAATGACGATTTGGATAAATCCATTGTGATTAAAGTTAATCTGAAGATGTCATTTTGATGGTCAAATGACAAATTAGATAAATCCTGATTTAGCACAAATGAATTGAATTGATTATCGGTAAACCCTGAATTGGATGTTTCCTCAGTTGCGGGTTTGATATTGATGCACATGTAGAGGAAGAGCTCGGTGGTTACATCAAGCTTGTGTTGATTGATTGATCAAAATGTAATATGTTAAATCTTGAGACTGATGACTCCAATTGTGGATTTTATATCGATGCACATGTTGAGGGGGAGCTCATCACTTTGGTCATCTAGGTTGATTGATATCATGATATGAGTAGTATAGATCATGTGCGTATATGTTTATCATCTACGATCTATATGATTGTATTTTATCTTATACTCATTTTCTACTCGTTGAATAGAGTTTGTCATGTCATTTGAAAGAGAAACCGTTGAGCTAACTCCTGTGTGGAGTAGTTTCTCTGGAGGTGATTAATGATGACTTATATATGAGACTAATGTTGTGCATTGAGTGTACGTATTGTAGTCTCAGTTTGATTGCAGGATAAAAGCGAGCAAGGGTGTGAAGAGGATGAAGTCGATATGAGACATCTCGAGCGAGGTCAAGCTTAGCAAGGTCGAGCTTTGCGAGGACAAGTGTCAAGCGGTCGAGCTTCGCGAGGTCAAGCTTAGCGAGGTCGAGCCTTGTGGGGACAAGTGTCGAGCGGTCGAACTTCACGAGGTCGAACTTCACCTAAGGTAAAATCCAAGATTAAGGATTGTTTTCTTAGGGTTTTACCGGTCTCGGTGTTTGGAGACAGACCGGGTTGATAGGTTTCTTTTTACTAGTTTGACCGTACTATTAAGAGGGGTCAGAAACTAGTAGCTTGAATCTATCTAGTGCGGAAGCTCAGATGCATTTATATCATCTTGCACTAGTGTCTTGCATTGCTAGTGAGTCTAAGTGTAGTTCATGTGCATTAGATTAAATGTTTTGAAAACTGCACTTAGTCGTGATCGCCAGCTGTTTAAATTGGTTTATTTATCTAGAGCTGGTCGTGGTCGTATTTGCATATTCTGATCGTATCAGTGTTGATACGTGGTCGTGGTCGTGTCGCTTGTTCGGCGGCTTTATGTTTAGGGTTTGGGTGTGGTCGTAGGAATTCGGACTGGTCGTACCAGTTTTTAACTCGCTTGCGTACGCTCGACCAAACCCTATCGACCACCTGTTTTCGATCAGATGTCAGACCTGTGTGGTCGTGGTCGTTGCTGAGTGACAGCAATCACATCCGCGAGAAAACGGCAAAATCCGTATGTGCAAATACCCCAAATTGCATTTGAGATGATTTTTGGATTGAACATTTTGATAGCAGGAAAGTTTCTGAGTTTTCTAGAAGTTTCTAGACCTTTCTAGGTCTTGCTCCTGTTTACAAAATTGTAGAGCTCTGAGTTATCTTTCTAACAAGCTAAAAATCACCTCAATCAGATCTCTGGATCAAAAGTTATGCTTATTTTACTGTCAGTGTGCAGTGGCTAGACAAATGCATCCTTCCGAGGCTATCCGTCCGAAGTGGCCGGACTTTGTCTGAAATGGCCGGACATTGTTCGGCCTGTACAAATTTTTTGAGCCGAGAAATGAAACAGAGACAAATGCATCCGTATGGGGCTATCTGCCCGAAGTGGCCGTACTTTGTCCGAAGTGGCCGGACTTTGTCCGAAATGGCCGGACATTGTCCGGCCTGTACAAATTTTTTGAGCCGAGAAATGAAACAGAGACAAATGCATCCGTCCGGGGCATTTGTCTGTATGGGCGGACTTTGTCCGAAATGGCCGGACATTGTCCGGCTTGTACAAGTTATTTGAGCCGAGAGTTAACAGAGACATATCCATTTGTCCGGACTTTTTGTCCGAACAAATAGTATCCATCCGGCCTTCACAAATTTCGCCCAACGGTAACTGACAAGTTGCAACGGCTATTTTTCGTTGAACTGATCAGACATTGTCTGAAGTGGCCGGACAATGTCCGGCCTGTACAAATCTGGCTCAGTTTGTTGCAAACGGCTAGTTTTTCTTTGAGGCTATAAATACTTCGTGTTTGGCTTCATTTTTGGGTGCTCAAAGACTTCATTCTTCAGCTGAAAACTTAGCCAATTGAGTTTCATATGTGTTATTGCATTTAGAGGCTAGAATTGAGCCCAAATCTTGAGTGATTTGAGAGAGAGCAATTGTGTGAAGCTAATAGTGCTTAGTGCACTTCCATCACCATTTGCATGCTAGTGCTAGAGTGTTAAGCATCTTGTTTGCATTCTTGAGCTTCTAGCACTCGATTTGTTCAAGTGAGCGTGTCCGGCTTGTTACTCTTGGTGATCGCCTTCGCCTAGACAGTGTTGGAGGAGAGCCGAGATCTCTCCAATTGAAGTTTGTCGGAGATGCCGGCAAAAGATTGTGAAAGGTGTGGTGCTCGCCTATCCGGTGTGGAGAAGGAGCAACCCTAGTGAGATATCCTTCGTGGATATAGAAGCGAGGCTCCGAGTGAGCGCTTCAACGAGGAGTAGGGGAGACTGGGCGAATCTCCGAGACCTCGGTAAAAATATTGTGTCAAATTGCGTATTTCATATTTGCTTTACATTCATCTTGACACAATTGCTATATTTACCATTGTTGCATGTCTTATTGAATAGTTCATTTGATTGAATGCAACTAGTTGATTAAATTGCTTTTAAGCCTCATTGTATAATTTAGGTCTCTCAATTATTCTTTAAAATTGCTTAATTGAAAAGAAATTTTAAAACCTCCTATTCACCCCCTTTCTAGTTGGCATCCTTGATCCTACACCCAGACAATCTCGAAGACCTCTGGATCGTGGGACTCGGGGTCCACGCCCATAGGAGTCACCTCGAGGAAGGTGCCCCCAAGGAGAGGTTCCCGGGCGCTGGCCGCCCGGGCCAAGGCATCGGCGTGGTCATTGTCCCTCCGGGAGATATGCTGGGCCTCCAAGCCCTCGAAGTACCTCTCCATCTTGCGCACCTCTCCCAAGTAAAGACTCAGGTTTGCGTCATGGCACAAGTATGACTTGTCCATTTGACAAACCACGAGCTGGGAGTCCCCCTTGGCCAGAAAGTGGTGAATCCCTAGGGAGCATGCGAGGCGCAGCCCCAGGAGTAAGGCCTCGTACTCGGTGACATTGTTCATAGCGGGGAACTTGAGCCTCGCTGCATACTCTAGCGTTCTTCCCTCGGGGCTCTAGAGGACTACCCCTACACCAGCCCCGACAAGACACAAGGAGCCATCGAACATGAACGTCCAATGGTCCTTGCACTGGGGTGGCTCGATGGGAGCCACCCCCTCCGTCCCGGAGGCTGGGGTCCATTCCGCCACAAAGTCAGGGAGGACTTGTGATTTGATGGCAGAACGGCTCGTGAGGGACAGGGAGAAGGGAGCCAGCTCGGCCCCCCACTTCCCAATCTGGCCGGTGGCCTCTTTGTTAAGCAGCACCTCCCCCAGGGGGAGGGAGGACGGGATCGTGCTTGAGTGTCCCAGGAAGTAGTGGCGGAGCTTCCGAGATGCCATCAGTAGGGCGTAGCAAATGTTCTCCACCTCCGTGTACCATGTCTTAGCCCCTTGGCGGGCTTCACTCACGTAGTACACGGGGTGCTGCTGCCCGTCCTCCTCCTTTACCAGCACCTCGCTTACAGCGACTGGGGTGGCGGCGAGGTAAAGGAGCAGGAGTTCTTCCGGAGATGGCCTCACAAGCATTGGAGGGCTCGTGAGGTACCTCTTGAAATCGTCGAAGGGCGCCTGGGCCTCAGGAGTCCACTTGAACCCCTCGAGGCCCTGGAGGATTTTGAAGAATTGGAGGCCGTGTTCCCCCGACCGCGAGATGAAGCGGCTCAGCGCGGCCAAACGGTCAGTAAGCCGTTGTACGACTTTCACGGAGCGTGCGGGGGCATGTCCAGCAGGGCCCTAATTTTCTTGGGGTTGGCCTCTATGCCCGGTGGGACATGAGGAAGCCGAGCAGCTTTTCTCCGCGCACGCTGAAAGCGCACTTTTCCGGGTTGAGTTTCAACCCGTACTTGCGGAGGTTGGGGAAGGTCTCCGCTAAGTCGTCGAGGTGAGCGGCCGCGCAGAGACTTTTGACGACCGCGTCGTCAACGTATACCTCTATGTTGCGGCTGATCTGGTCCTTGAGGACCAGTGACATGAGGTGCTGGAAGGTTGCCTCAGCGTTCTTGAGCCCGAAAGGCATGTGGACCTAGCAGAAGGTGCCGAGGGGAGTTACAAAACTCGTCTTTTCCTCGTCCTCCTTAGCCATGTGGACTTGGTGGTAGCCCGAATACGCGTCCAGAAAGCTCATAAGCTCATACCCCGTGGTCGAATCCACTAGTTGGTTGATCCGCGGGAGTGGGAAGTTGTCCTTTGGGCAAGCTTTGTTGAGGTCGGTGAAGTCTACGCACATTCTCCACTTGTCGTTCGACTTCTTCACGAGGACGGGCTTCGCCAGCCATTCGGGGTGCAAAACCTCATGAACGAACCCCGCCTCTCAGAGCATGGTGATATTGGCTTTGATGGCCTCTTGGCGCTCGAGGGAGAGCTTCATCAACTTTTGCTTTACTGGGCGGTGGTCAGGCGTTATAGCGAGCTTGTGCTCGACAACGTCCCGGGCGACGCCCCGCATGTCGGCGGGCTTTGACGCAAAGACGTTGGAGCTTTTGCAAAGGAAGGCCGTGAGCTACTCTGCGTGCTCCTCGGGGAGGTCCGCCCCAATCTTGACGATCCTTTCCCTGTCCTCTGGGGACAGTCGGACCTTCCAGAGGTCTCCCTTTGGGCGCGGTTTTGGGAGAAACTTCCTAGAGGGGACAGCCGGGATGTTCGGAACTGCGGGGGGGGGGGGGGGTGCCTCCCTCCCCCGGGGCCTTGATTAGGTTGATGCTCCTGATCATCGCGGCAGCGCGCTCATAAAGAGCACGGGCCACATCTTGGTCGCCCCGAGCGGTGATCACGCCACGAGGCCTAGGGATCTTCACATAGAGATAGCTCTGGTGGATCGTCGCCCCCAGACGGTTGATTGTGGTTCTCCCCATAATTGCATTGTACGAAGAGGGGAGGTCCACTACGTCAAGCTGGACCATCTCCGTCCGGTAGTTGTCCGGGGCGCCGAAGGTCATGGGGAGGTCAACCTTCCCCATCTGGTAGATGGTCTTTCCCGGGACGAAGCTTTGCAAGGGCTCAACCGTGGGTTGCAATAGCTTTTCGTCCACCTGCATCTTCTTGAACGCCTTCAGGTACAGGATGTCCTCGGCACTTCCTCCGTCGACGAGGATGCACGCCAGCTGGCAGTTGTAGACAATGGCAGAGACAATGAGCACGTCGTCGTGGGGGAAGCGAACCTCGTGCGTGTCTTCCGCTGTGAAGGTGAGGGGGACGCCCAACCACTTTGGTGGCCAGGATGTGTGCAGCACCCCCACAACCTTTACCTCTGGCGCGTACTCCTTGCGCTGATGCTTGGAGTCCCGCCCCGAGGCGGATCCCCCATAAGGACGTTTACACGCCTTTGGGAGGTTTGGAAAGGTAGCTCGTCGGCTGAGCCCCTTTCCTATGCCTGTCTCGGCTGTTCCCTGGAGGGAGCAGGGAGAGCCGGTAAAGCCGGCGGAGGGGGCAAGGAGGCAGGGCTCCCCCCACCCACGCTGGTTGAGGAATGCGGCGAAGTGCTGTAGAAGCTGGTGACATTCCCGAGTAGTGTGGGTATTGGACTTGTGGAAGGCACACCAGAGGTCAGCTGTGCCCTCCTTGCCTCCCGTTGAGGGGCCTTCGCGACGGTGGGACGACTGTCCCCCCCATGGCCTTTCAGCTTGGGGAAGGGGTGGTTGCCCTGGGTGCCTTCGCGCGAGCCGCCTCCGCCCTTGAGGATAAAAGTCTCCTGAGGTCATGGCTCGCTGCGGTTGCCCCTTTTGGGAAGCTTGTTGAGGTGGTCCCTGGCTTCTCGATCAGCGGGGGCAGGGCCCCCTTGGTTCTTCTTCCAGAGGTTGTCCTCCTTTGCCCGAGCATACTTCTCGAGCACAGTGAACAGTTTGTCAGCATAGGAGGGATAGCTTCGGGAGAGTCTCCAGTGGAGCTCCCAGGGGAGGATCCCGCTCTTGCACGCCTCGATGACTATGGAGTCAAGGACGTGGGCCACTTTTCTCTTGACCTGAGCGAAGTGCTTGAAGAAGCTGCGGATGGTCTCCCTCGTCCTCTGCCAGATGGTGTAGAGCTGTGATGAGTCCAGGGGACACACATAGTTCCCCTGGAAGTTCATGCAAAACTCATGCTTGAGCTGCGCGAAGGACTTGATGGAACCATGTGGGACCCTCATTTGAGGAATCTGGCGGCAATCGCCCAGGTGGATTGCACTCAGCTAGGTGCATCATAAGCTCACAACAATCAAAAAGCAATAACTATAATAAGGATAAATAGACAGGTACAAGGTCACAAGGACCAATATTACAATAACATAGCGCCAAGAATGACTCTATATAGAGTTGCTACAAAAATAATGAGTTTGTCAATATAGGAATCAGTATCAAGGTACCAGACACACAGAACAATACAAAAAGCAACGACAAAGATCTTCACTTCAGATGGCAATGGATTTGGGAGGGCTTCCACCACATCTGACTCGACGCGGCGTAGGACCCTTCAAGAGGAAAAGATCATCGGGAGCGTTCCCATCTTCTGCTTCATACTCATGACCAAACGAAATCGGAATCGAAGAATCCCTCTTCTGAATTTGTGCAAAGGCAAGGGTGAGCATTGACGAGGATTTATACCCGAGCTAGATCAAATAAATACACGACTGGTTCAGGACAGATTTGAACCAGACAAGTGTCTGTTGATGCGAACTCAAGTTACTCCAAGAAGCACAGGCATGTGGTCGCAGGCTTTACGCGATTAGACCATAGACAGTGCGCGATCAGAAGACTGCAGATGGTGCGCGGTCAGGTAATAAACAAGCAACGTGCGGTCAGAACACCTTTGACCAGGAGATGCGGGATTGTTCTGTCCCTACAACAGGGATATCCCGAGTATCTCGAAGATCCTTCCACATATGGAGACAATCGTCAGGAGGTTAATACATGTGGTTATTCCTCAATAACACGTGTTAAACCTGCGTGGAAGTTAGGGGCAGTTGCCAAAATTGCACTCTAGCAATGTCCGATGTCGTTATGCCCTAGCACCTTTTCGACCAATATAAAAGGGTAAGCCAGTGCATCAGATCAGGGATCGGTTCGAGCGATCAAGCAATCAAAACACGCAAAGAATCAGAAGATAGTAGTTTAAGTTAGAAAGCTTTCACAAGCCTTCCAGGCATTCTCTTGTATAAAGATACAGGAAAGATCTTCGCCTGTGAAGATCCTTTCCCTAGTTTTGTAACTCTTTTTTCCCACATATAGTAAACTCCTAACAGGACGTAGGGCTATTACTCCCACCATCGAGGGCCCGAACCTGTATAAATCTCTCTGTGTTCTAGCTATCTTTGATTCATCATACCTTCCTGGAGGGGCACCCTGAAAGGTCTCACAACCTACAAATCTTGCATAAGTTCGACTAAGGACCCCGAGTCCAAATCGTCGACAGCTGGCGCCCACCGTGGGGCCTTTCTCAAGGGGTTCTAATTTTCATCCGGAGGTTCGCTGAATCATGGCTGGAGCATATGATTCCGAGAATGATTTCGATCTCGAGGATTATGCTCACATTTTGATGCCTTCTCCTAGCGATCCTGTCCCGATGGAGGAAACCGGAGGGGAGGACGTCCCAGAGGTCGATTCGACCATTCAGGTCATGTCTATCGACCAGGAGGCGACCAACGCAGAATCAGAACCCACTGAGGTTCTTAATGCGTTAGAGGTTGGATCCGGTCCATCATGCGACCCTGCTGAGGGGAAGAATGATGTCGACTAGGAAATCAGCCCGGGGAGGTTTGATCCTGATAACCTCCATCGTCTCTTTGATTTCGAGTCTGACTCAGAACAAACGGAGATGTTTTCTCCCTCAGCGACCTCTCTCCCTAGACAGTTTGCTGCCTTATCAAAAGAAACTCCTAATCAACAGGCTACTAGGGAAGAACAGGAACGCAAACAAAAGGAAGATCAAGATCTCGAGAAACAAGACAACGAACTACGCAGAACGGCCCTAGAGGCTCATCAAGATGCGCAGGCTCGTTATGATGCTGCTCCGAGTTCTTTCCAACGATCGTGTGGTCGCAAACGCGACCAGACACCCTCTTTGCCCCCGGAGCGTTTCCCGGTGGACGAAGAAACGATAACACCTGGTGCCCCTAGGAGAAGTACGCATGGCCGACTTCGATCTATCGCAGAGGTCATGCGTAATTTTCCTCCTACGGTCACGGATGCACAGAAACCGGCCTTCACCAGAATCCTGGCGGAGAGGTTGGATGAGGTCGCATCTGAGGCGACCCCTACGGCTTCTTCTCGGTCGGCGACACGTTCCCACAACCGAGAGCACTCTCACTCTGGTTCTGGTCGACGGAGTGTAACACCCTGAGTTAGGGGTGAAAATTTCCTTTTCTTAAATGGCATGCATGCATGTATCTGTAGTAATAACCAGATCAGTATCTATCTCAAGCCCTAAAATCTCCAAAATCTATCCTGTGACCTCAAATCAAGATCAGATTGTTCAGATGTGATCTATCAGTTACTCTGAACTTAAAAGTCTTCAGAACCCAGATCCAATTCTATCTCTAACTCCCAGAATTATCAACTCCATTCTGTTTTCGAAAACAGAATATCCTATATTACCCAAATACCCTAAGTTTCAGAAATCCAGATTTAATCAAAATCTTGACCAAGTTCAGACCAGATTATCCCTGGAATATGATCATGGGTATGTCAATACCTTAATCCAAAAAGTTGACAGCCAGATTTCACCCTCTAGACTCTTTTCACAAATCAGTCCAAGAGTTATCGCAAATTAGTCCTTATCTGAGATCTGAAAACCCAAAAAGGCTAAAATCTTCAGATTAACTCCAAATTCAGAATTTCTTCAGCAAATCTTCTCAAAATGCTATTTGCCACAAGTCTCTCTTCTATGCAGATATCAAAATCGAACCCTAAATGCCAGAATTCGAAATCGACAAAACTTAAATCTTATTTTACCCTAAATTACCCTATTGTCAGTTTGTATCGAAAACTATTCAAATGTGCCAAACCTTATCAATTACCTTTGCCAAATATCCTGTTGAATATAATCTACCAGATTAGTGAAATCAATTTCAGTCTAAACCTTCCAGGATTCCAGATTTATAATTCAGTCCAAAACTCAAAGATTTGAAATTGCAACTCAGCCCATTTCGACCAGGACAGCAGCAAGCATTCGACCAGGCCGTTTACTGTGCGCATGACCAGGGCTCGCCGTGGTTTCCTTGCACCGTGCACGCTCGCCGCCGGCCAAGCTTTGCCTGCAACTTGACCGTGCATGCCGGTGCGCACGTGTCCTCGCTCCAGCCAGTGCCGTGGCAAGGTTGCTGCTACGCCGACGACCAGCGCTTGCTCCCACGCGCGATCAACGGCTTTTGTCAGCAATTCATCGCCACGTCACTTCGCCGCACCAGTACTTGTCGCCACCACTTGCTACAAGCTTTGCCAAGTCCCGATGGAACGACACTGTGATCAGCTACAGACTTGTCGCCGTCGCAATCACCGCTCCTTGCTGTTTCTTCGTCGCTATTGCTCTTGCACGCAACCAGTCAAGTCACCGGCTGCCAATCTCTTCATTGTTCCCTCTTCGCAAGCTTCGCCTGCCTATTTAAGCATCCCTGTGCTCAGCAGCTCCCTCAAACCTCACTGGAAATCATCCAAGTCTCAGATTTTCTGTCTTAGTCTTCTTCTCCGGCGAGACCAGCTCGAGGCCTCACGGTGACAGCCTCAACCACCAAATTGACAGCACTAGTAAGTTTCCCTCGCCACTCTCATCGTGCTGTACCATCTAATTGGATTACCTTGCACCTTATCGCCGGTGATCGCCGGAATTGCTAAATGCCCTGTTCCGGCAATGCAGCCCGATTCAATTCGAATTAGCTTTCATTTCTGTAAAAAAAATTGATCAGTGAGTTATTTCAAGCAAGCCTATAAGCTTAGAATCCCCAATTAAGCAAGAATCGAAGCTTTTTCCTAAACCAAGCTTCACCAGAAACCGGCGATCGTCGCCAGACTTCTCCAGTGATCCTCCGGCCAATCTAATTGTACCAGAAGCTTCCTTATACCTCCTAGATGCTCTCCAAGCAAGGAATTAAGTTCTTTTGGCCTGTAGCAGAAGCCCCCAATTGGCAGTGCTTCTTCTCCGACGCCGATCACCGGAAAAGTGTTCCCGGCCGTTTCAGCCCAAATCACCTTGTCTTTTAGATGTGCCTTAGCCTCCTGAGCATTTTTGTCTTCTAGCCCGACACCTAAATCAGCCTAGATCAAAAGATATAGCTTTGCCAAGTTTTTGTCCAGAACTGCTCCAGTGCAGCCAGTTCATCTCAGTTCATCATCAAATTTCTTGCTTTCCAGCCATTTCTTGCCCTAGATCCTGTTGACTTAATTGTTCCTGTTATCCTAGCCTACCTCCTAGACAAAGTGGTGCATCATTTGGAGCTCCAGATCAAAAGTTATGCTAAGCCCTAGTTTTTGGCATTGTCAGCTCTATGCCAGAGCTTGCCAGTCAGTGGCATTGACCTTGTTTACCCACTTCTGGATGTGTAACTTGAAAACCACCTTGTCCACTGAATTTGTAGAGTTGTGATCTACATTTTCTTCTACTACCACAACTTGAGATAAGCACCCTAGCTTTTCTTAAGGCTATGTCCAAGCTTTGATCCGAATGTCGATCTGTTGACATTCGCTGTTTTGATTAAACCAGCCACAAAATTGTTATCCCTATTGTAATTCTGAAGTCCTAAGAGTATTTAATCACCATCCTTAGCCCAAATTCCTTGAAACTCTAGAATCTCGACTCAGTTCAGTTGCAGTTCAAATTATCTCCAGTTTAGTTCAATCATTCTTGTTGAGCATTTCTGCATATAAGTCATAAAACATTTTAAATATTATAAGTAATCATTGTGTGTTTGTTTGTCGTCGAGCAGATTCAGAAGCTGACTTTGAAGATTTTGCTGTTGACCCGTCATCGACTGCTGTATTTTACGACGCGGAAGGCAAGTCATATCCTTGGTCATCTTGAACCTATATTTTAAATGTTGCTAAAACATAACCTTGAATATAGGCAATATTGCATGTGAAAGATTGAGAATGGTTGATTTATCAATTGGCAGTACTAGACTGGTTATCTGTGAAAGGTGAAATAAACAAGTTTTGAGCCATGAACTATTATATGTATCTATATACTTATATTCATGAAATAAAACCCCTAGCCATGACCAGAAAAATGGTATGGATGGCTGTAGCACTGGAGGTGCTAGACTGCAAAGGATATGCAGGCACTGAAGGTGCAGGGTTGTGGATGGTCTGGTCACTGGCATATAAGGACTAGAACCTTGTGTTGTACGTCTAGTGGCATGAACAACGTGCTAACCGCAAGCCTGGTATGGGACAGGCCTGAACAAGTAATTATGTGGATCGCACATGAAACCCCTGCATGAGATGTGTAGTGATGCACGATAAACACGGAGCGCGGCTCCCACACATATCACTGAAGGTGATCAAGCACGCTGACCCAGTAATGGGAATAAGCAAAGGGGTGGAGGTTTGGATACAACCTGCCACAACTGTGTCTCGCTGAGAGCCACAGGGTCGGGGGTGAATTGTAAGTGATGCATAACAAAAGTTCTTGTTATCTCCACCTTGCCACTCACACATGGTTGTGAGGAGGGGTCTAATCATTTTGATAGGATGGGCTTGAAAGTGGAATATCTTGCGGGTAAATTGGTACCTCTCTGCAGAGTTAAAAACGTATTCGAATACTCCGAGCTCCCGGGTTTACAGGAGTCTGCTGCGGTGGATTAAATCCACGGGGTGTGACACAAGTATTATTTTCTAAATAAAATATGTTTAATCAAGATTACCCAAATGACATGTGTTGTCATGATAAGGAGTGCTGCCGTGGGCTGTCGTGTGTCGACGTGTCGCGGTAGTGCTATAATCTAGCGAACATGATTGATGATGTTATATTATGAAAAGTGCTGCCATAAGATGAGATGAGAAAGAAAAAGATTATTTTACAAATATCCATAATTCTTGACTAGTCTAGGTTCATATCATCACTACTATATGTATCTATTCTTACCTATGACTTGCTGAGTACGTAAGTGCTCACCCTTGCAACATTCAACTCAATAGATGGAGCCTACTTTGATCAAGATGATGGCACGGAGTACTTCGTGGATCCAGAAGGAGGAGAATCAGTTCCGCCAGAACCCTGAAGTGTGTTGTTCTGCCATCAACTTCTTTTGTGGGAGGGTCACCTAACTTCTGCTGTGTAGTTAAATATTTTGTTAAACCCTGAATGCCTTGTAGGCATTGTAATCCTTTATGTAATATTAAGGCCAGCAGGCCACACTGCTTAATATTTTGTGAGTACTCTGTTGCAATGTAATATACTCCTGTGTTTGACTCATCCTGGGAAGTCAAAGGTTTGTGAGAATGGGACTAGCTGCAGCGAGCTAGGTCTCTACAGGAGTAGTCGTTGTCCCAGTTTCGGGGCGCGACACGGAGTCACCCCCCACCTATACCATCTTGGCAGGACAAGTCCAGATGGGCGTAGGATTCTCGTGATTGGGACCGGGTTCCTATCCACTCTCGTTTAGGGCCACGAGTGTTTTCTCCATTGCGTGAGGTTGCCTGTGATCCGATCGAGAGCCGCAGGACAGTTCACGGTCCCTACGTTGGTTGTATGGCTTTCTCGCCCGTCCTTCGTGCGGTCGTTTGGCCAGACAAGTTCAGACCAGGGGCCATAGAAAGGTTTGATGGAACTCAGAACCCGTCCGAGTTCCTCCAAATCTACATTACTACCATCCAAGCGGCAGGCAGCGATGACCGGGTCATGGCCAACTACCTACCAACAATCCTCGAAGGACCGACGAGAACCTGGTTGTTTAATCAACCCAAAGGTTCAATCTATAATTGGGAAATGCTGTGCGATGCTATCCTCAGCAATTTCCAAAATTGTTATCAGAAGTCAGGTAAAGAGGACGACCTCCATCGACTACGGCAAACTTCGACCGAAACCCTTCGTTAGTTTGTCAAGAGATTTGTTGGGGTGAGGAATACCATCCTAAACATATCTGATAGCTCCGTTATTAGGGCATTTAAAAATGCCGTTCGATATCGGAGATTCACCGAAGATTTGCTCATCCATCCTCCTCGATCAGTAGCCGATCTCTTTGATATGGCTGATCGATATTCCGATGTTGCCGAGGCTGTCGAATGGAACTGGATGGTCGATAAAGGTAACGTACCACCTCAACCAGGTCTTAAGGATGCTAGGAAGGAAGATTCAAGCAAGAAGCCAGAATCTTCATCAGGCGGGAAATCGAAGAAGTCGAAAAGGAATCGCTCTGGACAGTACCGGGAGGTCGCAGTCGCAGAGAAGCCTCCTTCGACCAAAGTTAACAAGCCTTCGTTTAAAAATAAAACTGCTTCTGGTGGTCGTAGTGCCGACCAGCCAGAGAAGTCGACTAACCCGCAGGAAGGCAAGAAATGGTGTCCGCTCCACAACTCCGCAGGCCACGACCTCAAGAACTGCAGGAGTTGGTTGAAGCAGTTAGATGACTTCTACCAAGGGGTTGGACCGATGCCGACCTTACCGACTAAGTAACAAGCATGTGGGCTAAGAGATGCCGACGGGGACGAAGAGATGTCTTACCAGGTACCTCGTCATCATGTTAATGTTATTTTCGGAGGTTCCTCCTCTTTTGTTTCCAAAAGGCAATTTAAGACCTTTTATCGAGAGGTGAACCAAATGGAGACATCCCTTGGTGAACCCCAGTACCCCCGTTGGTCGGATACACCTATGACGTTTGATCGCTCTGAATGCCATGCGGGGTTTACCCGACCATTGAGGCTTCCTCTGGTCATTACCCCAATTATTAGTAATGCGAGAGTTGAAAGGGTCCTGATCGACGGAGGAAGCCCCTTGGACATTCTATTGGTCAAGGCGCTTGACGAGATGCAAATTCCTCATTCGAAGATTAAGCCCATAATTCATCCATTTTATGGGATAATTCCTGACCCCTCCATGATGTCATTGGGACAGGTGGTCCTCCCGGTCACGCTGGGAGAACCAAATAACTTCCGGACAGAATTAGTTACTTTTGATGTGATTGATTGTGATTCGGCTTATAACGCAATTTTTGGCAGGCCAACTCTTGCTAAATTCATGATGGCAACGCACTATGCTTACCAGTGCGGCAAGTTGCCTGGCCCCAAAGGTGTCATCTTGATCCGAGGCAGTCGCAACGTGGCATTGACGTGTGACCGGCTATCTTTGGAGATGGTGGACCAACTTCCCCTCCGGGAGGCTCAGGTCACAATTGTCGCCGCTGACGCGATCAAGGCGGCTCCTCGACCAGATGAGAAACTCAAACTAGTTCCATTGTACCCAGATGATCCATCCAAGACAATTCGGATTGGATCAGGCCTGGATGAAAAATAGGAACTCGAGCTCATTACTTTCCTCCGGGCTAACGCAGATGTGTTTGCGTGGAAACCATCCGACATGCCCGGTGTCCCAAGGGAGGTAATTGAGCATAGGTTAGCAATTTGACCTGGACAGCGACCAGTAAAGCAAAAGCTCAGGCGTTTTGCTGTTGACCGACAGGAGGCCATTCGAGAGGAGTTGGATAAGCTCCTAAAGGCCGGGTTCATTTGCTAGGTCGATCATCCGGAATGGCTTGCAAACCCGGTCATGGTCCACAAGTCAAATGGTAAGTGGCGCATGTGTGTCGACTACACCAGCCTCAACAGTGCCTTTCCGAAGGATGACTTTCCCCTTCCCCCTCATCGACCAGCTGGTCGACTCTACCACGGGTTGCAAACTGATGAGTTTCCTGGACGCTTACTCAGGATATCATCAAATTAGCATGGCAGAAGAAGATGAAGAGAAGACTGCCTTCATCACCCCGTTCGGCACCTACTGCTACGTCAGAATGCCGTTTGGTCTCAAGAACACAGGTTCCACGTACCAGCGCTTGATGCAAAAGACCTTTCATTCCCAGATAGGGCGTAATCTCAAAGCATATGTAGACGATTTGGTTGTAAAGAGTACTAAAAGATTGTCTCATTTAGACGATCTCATTGAAATTCTGTAATTTAAATTGATTTGGAATAAAATTGAACCCGGAGAAATGTTCTTTCAGAAATTCTTCAGGAAAACTTCTTGGTTTCCTTGTTTGTTCCAGAGGCATTGAAGTTAACCCTGAAAAAATCAGGGCTATCGAACAGATGAGGTCTCCCTCGACCATGAAGGATGTTCAACGCCTGGCAGGTCGCATGGTGGCCTTAAGCCGATTCATATCGCGACTAGGCGAGAGGGGACTACCTTTCTTCAAAGCCCTGCGCAAACATCATAATTTCGCATGGTCTGATGAGGCCGAAAAAGCATTTCATGAGGTGAAAGCGTATTTATCCAGTCCACCAGTCTTGGTGTCTCCCGACAAAGGAGAACCATTACTTCTCTATTTTGCGGCCATGCCGCACGCGGTCAGCGCTGTCCTGATCGCAGATAGAGAAGGGATACACAGACCAATCTACTATGTAAGCGAGGTACTTCATGGCCCTAAGGAGCGATACCCTGAGGTCCAGAAGATACTTTACGCACTACTGATGGCTTCCCGTAAGCTATGACATTACTTTCAAGCACATAAGATCACCGTACCCTCATCTTTTCCATTGGGGGATATTGTCCGTAACCCAGAGAAATCTGGTCGGATCGCCAAATGGGCTGTCGAGCTTGGTGCTTTCGATATCCATTTCACGCCCCGCACTGCGGTTAAGTCTCAGGTCTTGGCCAATTTCGTGGTCGAATGGACCAATCCTGAGCCACCCGTGCGGGTACTCGAAGAATTGGAATGCCCTGATTATTGGACAATGTACTTCGACAGCTCTCGTAGTTTTCAACACTCGGGGCTGGAGTGGTCTTAGTTACGCCTCAGGGTGAACAGTTTAAATTTGTCTTTCAACTACACTTTGTTGCGACCAATAACTCAACAGAGTATGAAGGTCTTCTTGTAGGGCTCCGGGCAGCAAAAATCCTCGAGGTTCGTCGATTAGTGGTGAGGGGAGACTCACAGCTGGTCATAAACTAGGTAAACAAGGAGTACAACACCTTCGATGAGACAATGGCTCATTACCTGGGGGAAGTGAGGAGGTTGGAAAAACACTTCAGTCATTTCGAAGTCCAATACATCCCGCGAAAGGACAACATTCTCACAGACCAATTATCCAAAATTGGGTCCTCACACACATCCGCTCCGGCAGGAGTGTTCATTGAACACTTAGAACATCCTTCGATTATGACTTCAGTCGGGGGTGATTCGGTAACAGTCTGTGTTACCAACCTCGGACAGGAACAGGATTGGACTCATCCATTGAGAGTCTATCTTGAACATGGGACCTTGCCTGAGGATGAAACCGAAAGCGATCAGTTGATTCGAAAAGCGCGTCTGTACAAACTCATAGAAGGAATTTTGTATAGAAAGGGTACTCAGGGAGTATTCATGCGCTGCATATCTCAGGAAGAAGGTAAATCCCTCTTGAGAGAAATTCATGACGGTGTATGCGGTGCACACGCGTCATATCGAACACTGGTCGGAAAAGCTTTCCGACAAGGATTCTACTGGCCTTCGGCACTCGATGATGCCAAGAGTATGGTCAAAACGTGTCCTCAGTGTCAGTTCCCTATGAGACAGGTTCACCAACCTGCCTACGCGTTGCAAACCATTCCCCTTGCATGGCCTTTTGCGGTCTGGGGGATGGATATTGTCGGTCCTATGCCACAAGAGGTCAATGGATACAAGTTCTTGTTCGTAGCCATTGACCCATTTACAAAGTGGATTGAAGCTGAACCAGTACGCAATATTACCGCTACTGCAGCACAAAAGTTCTTCCATAAGAACATTGTTGCTCGATTTGGTGTTCCGAATCGTCTCATTACAGATAACGGTTCTCAGTTCGCTAGTGGTCTTTTTCTGGATTACTGCGATCAGATTGGAACCAAGGTGTGCTTTGCTTCTGTGGCTCATCCACAGAGCAATGGTGCCGTGGAACGTGCCAACGGGCAAGTACTGCAAGGCATCAAGAAACGTGTTTTCGACCGCCTTAAGACTCGCTCGGGGGCTTGGGCAGACGAGCTCTACACCGTTCTTTGGGCACTACGAACTACTTCTAGTCGAGCCACTGGTGAGACATCTTTCCATCTGGTCTACGGGGCTGAGGCCGTGTTACCTATGGAAATTAGTATTGGATCTGTTCGGACAGATCAATTTGAACAAGTTGACCAGACCGAACAGCGATCGCAAGATCTCATCCTCCTAGAAGAAAAGCGTGATCGTGCTTTGATCAAGTCCGCGGTATATTTGCAAGCTTTGCGCAAGTACCATAACAAAAGGGTGCGACCACGTAGTCTTCACGTGTGCGATCTGGTCTTACGTAAAATACAAGACCAATCCAATCGCAACAAATTCTCCCCGAAGTGGGAGGCCCTTATACTGTTGTTTTGGTGCTGCGACCAGGATCAGCTCGGTTAGCGATGGAGGTGGTCAAATCATATGCATTACTTGGAACATCGATCAACTACGCAAGTTTTACGTGTAAGTGTCCAATCCCTTTTCCTTTTCAATTAGCATGTTTTAACAAAACTAGTGCTTTCAGTTGTTTTATATTAGAAGTATTCCTTTTTGCCCATATGTTACCAGTTTGGCTCGGGGGCTGGTCGCCAATGGTTATATCGCCATAATACCCTAATCGGATTCTCTGGTCGATCTCATGATCACTTCCAGAAAAGACACCCCTCAATAAGCCGTTTCTCAACGCACACAGGGCTTGTTGGCATGTCCTTGGTCATCAGAGTGGCTGCCGGTTTGCAACAAGGTTGGGCATTGCATCGACTATAATTGCTGGCCTGGTCGAGTATCCCTGGTCATCGTTACACCCATATCTTTCCTGTGCTTATAATATTAAGTCTTCAGTATATATAACCACAGACGGGGGCTAGGGGAATATGGTTACAATATGAAACAAAAAGAAGTGCTTTCTTTTGAAACAAAACCAAAAAATGCATGCATTGCATTCTATAAACTGTATCTGTACAGGTATAGGGATTCACATAATGCCAAGCTCGTTCAAGAGTTTATCTACAAGAGGTTTAACTTCCTCCATGATAACCTCAAGTTGGTCTTCACTCTCGATCTCTACCTCTCCTACCAATGGGTTTAGATCCAGGTTTGGGCCATGGTGGAGATGGAACCGGCAGAGAATGGCAGAGGCGGCTGATCGGACTCTTGTTTTGATCGCCTCTTGTTGTCGCCTAGTATCTTTAGGAAGATACTCGAGAAGTGATTCTGCTTGGGCTGCGACCAATTTGGACCAGTCACTAAGACTGAGGTCGTCTGCCGCGGTTTCGACCACATCAGCCCTTAGTAGACTGGCCACCAGCTTTAGTTTTTCAAAGGTGTCTTGTTGAGCCCTACCGCAGGTTGAGAGGGATGTGCTTAAATCTTTGTTCTCCCTGCGGACAGAATCGATGGTTGCCTGGAGGTCTTCTTTCTCTTGACCAAGTTGGTTTATTTGATCGACTTGCGCTGTAGTAAGAAGGTCATTACAAGCAATCCGAGCGATGAAAATAATTCTCTCTGGTCGAAAGTTGGCTTACATGAGAGCTGCGATCGCAGTCTGCTGAGTTCGGCCTCTAGATATGAAATTGTGGTGGCTGCCCTGAGATCATGGTTTTCTCGATCAACAAGACTCTTCGTCAAGAAGGCATTCTCTTTGTAACAAAAGAGACAATTGTTATGACAGGCCTATGATCAGGCAAACCAAGGAACATCTTCCTTACTCATGCAAGTGATCCTTTTCCTCTTGCATGGCCTCGATGCTATCCGCCATAGCCATCGATCTGGTCATCAGGTGAGTCAATTCCTATGACATGGAGGGAAATCAGTTGCAAAATCTAAATGATTCTATGCAAAACTTAGATACCATGAGGGGTGTTCGACATACCTCAGTGTATTCCCGAAACAACCTGTTCTTCGGGATGGTTGGAGGCTGAGTTGATGGACTCGCCTTATCCCTGGTGGGAGCAGCAGATGAATGTTCTGCTGAGCTTCATTTCTTCCCGGAGTCGTAGATTTTAATACCTGCGATTGGGCCTCCTGGGCCTCCGTATCGAACTCATCCACAATGGCCCGGACGACTTCCTGAACCGGAGGGATAGAGCTGTATTCACCAGAAACTTCAGCGCCGGAGGGAACTTCGACCCTCGCCAAGGCTATTGGGGGGTTCGGCGCTGAATCTCTACGCCTAAGCAAGAAAAGAAACCGTCAGTTTCACGGCTGATTGCCACAACCCAATCCTGTATGAACAGGAGGGAATTCTTACCTTAGTTGAAACCCATCAGCTTTTGGGATTTTGAAGACGGTTCCCCAAGAAAAAGAGGATAATCATCGTCCATTCTGGTCTTTCTCTTCGTGAACAAGACCTTGTCTTTTCCTCCCTATGTATACCAACTTGTAAGCATATACATAAGGAATGACGAAGACCTAAAGTGGTAAGAATTTTTACCGGGGTAACCTGCTCGGTTGGCAGGGATGCATCTGATGGTTTGGATACTTCGTGAGCCACCGATGCTGGCATTTCATCCGCGACCATAAGATTGGAAGTGATCGTGAGGTCTTGCTTTGTTATTCTCGCCCCTGTCGCCAGGAGTGGAGTACTCGCCGCCCTAGGACTAACAGGAGTCATAGGGGGAATTTCTTCTTCGTGTACAAGCGTGGCTTGATGAACACGCACACAGATGAAATTGTAACACTCAAGAATGCGAGGAATCTTACCGCAGTCACCCCTTCGATCAAGGGGGGAGATCTTACAGACCCTGAAGCCTCCAGGGCTTCAGGAGCAGAGGTCTCACCCGTGACCACAGGATTCCCGGTGGCCACGGGGTCCGCGGTAGCTGCCTCTGTCTCTGCGGGACGAGGCAGTGTTTCGCCGATTTGAGGAGTCGCCACCTTCCTTTTCCTGCGAACCAGAGGAATGTTGTCTTCCTCCTCCTCGCTCCCTTCACCCTGTACGACGAAAAAGTAATTCCAGTTCGTACCTGGGGTAATAGGAGGCACATGATATCTTACTGCAGTCCTCTTCGCGGTAAGGGGAGTTCTATGCAAGGAGCCTTCCCTGAGAAATTTCTTGGATTTCTTGGGGGCGGGTTCCCTCGCTCCGGGCCTTGAAGAGATTTTCTTCACTCTCTTCATCATCGGCTTTCCCAGGAAACCAACGCTTTCACTTGGATACGTCGCCTCGGCAAATTTCCCCAAAAGCTATGCCGTTCCAATGCCCTTGTTAGTACAAGACACACATATGACTTACAGACAGAACATAACGAGAGAGGACATACCTTTCGACGTTCTTGTCTGAGGTTGTCGCTGGCATTGATCAAGCTTTGGGGGCGAGGCGATCCCTTGGTTCCCTCCACCTCGGCACTATATGTCTTGAGGAGGTAATTTGTCCGTTTCTCGATCTCGGACAAAGGTAAAAATGTGTCACCAGAAGACAAGTTAACAAACATGATTCCCTTTCAGGAGAAATGTATGTTTTTATTGGTTAAGTGACATACCATTGTTGTAGTCCAGGGTGCTGTCCACCACGGGCTGAATCTCCCAAGCCGGATGAGCCCTTTCGCCCAAGGGGCGCACCCGATTCTTCACGAAGTCACGAATGATATCATGAGGCGTTAGTCCTTGCTGGACTAAGTGGAGGATCACTTGGGCTTGCTTCGTCTGCTCTGCATTCAGAGCAGGGAGACAATCCAACTCACTGGACTTCTCTGGCTGCGAGTTCGCAAACCATAACCCGCTCTTAGAAGGAGGGGTACAGTAGAACCACTTCTGATACCACCCGTGCACGGAATCGCCCAGGGGCAGGAAGGGGTACTCCTTCTTCTCCCTAATTCAGAAGTAGATGCATCTGGCGGCATTGGCGCTCTTTGACCAAGCCGAGTAATAGAAGCATCGGAAGAGATCCACACTTGGATACACTCCGACGAAGGCTTCACACAGATGTTGGAAAATCACCAAGATCAGGACAACATTTGGGTGGAGATTCACCAGCTCCAACCCATAGTGCTCCAGGATCCCCTTCAAGAACCGACTTTCAGGGAATCGGAACCCGCACCGCAGGTACTCTTCGAAAACCAGCAACTCGGCCTCTTGGACTATTGGGGTTTCTTGATCTTTCCCCGCAGGTCGCCAGTTGATCAGCAATCTTGGGGGAAGGATCTCTTCCTTCTCCAGCGCCATTAGGCTCTCCTCCATGTGATGGACTGATCAGCTCGAAGACGTCATTCTTGGAAGAGATTTAGAGGGAAAGCTGGCAGCTTTGGGGGCGACGGAAGATGAAGAAAGAGGGTTTTGAGCGGCGGGAGTTCTAGGGCTAGAGGCTGGATGTGTGGCTTCCTCAAGAAGCTACCTACTCCTTTTATAGGCTCGAGGAGACGTTCCACTGAGGGTAACGTTCCATTGAATATTCTATTCATTTCCCATAATGGATGTTTTCTCTCATAAACCCGTTATGTGTTCCCCGCACCGAATCCAAAACGAAAGGTCTTCTTTGTTTCGAATTTGAGGATTAAAAATGGACACAAAAATGTGAAAAGTTCTACAAAGGATTTTCGGAGGATATTTTCCTTCATGTTTCTTGTAAACTTTCACGAGTTGATCATAAAGATATTCTATGATTCAACTACTGGGCATACGGTTGTTTTTCGATTAGATTGCTGTATTATCAGGACTATGTTTCTGATCGGACTCCAATTCTAGTCAAAGTGGTGGTCTGATCGAATTTTGGTTCTGATCACGGTAACCTTCCAGATCGAATTTCAGATTCTGACCGTGGCTTCATGTCTGACCGCAGTATCAGTACTAGTCGCGGTGTGACATTTTAAATGCGTTTATGGTCGCAGTACTGGAACTTATCTGTGTATGAGTGGTCGTAAAAACACTACTTATGGTCGTATTTTCACACAGAAATTATAAAGAGTCTCCATGTTATGTAAGGTAAAAGAAATCTTTATTTCTGACAGTCTTTACATGCAAAAGGGATACCGGCGACCAGAGCGTCAACCTGATCCGAGAGGAGTTCACAAAGTTCTCCTAGGGACATGTTGTCGTCAGTAGGATCTACACTGACGACCCCAAGGGAACTAGCAACTCCTCTAAGTCTATCTACATCATCCCTAACAAGAGGTGCACTATTATTCCTAATCAAATCGGAGAGTTCTCGTTGTTGTCGAGCATAGTCCCTCTCCAACCGGAACTGGTGTGCCTCTTCGCAGGATCTTTCAAAAATTCTTCCAGGTGTAGAATCGCCAAAGACATCTCTTCGGTCTTCTTCTCCAGGGCCTCTGTTTCCCCTTGGGGAGTCTGTTCGAGGGGAGGAGGTTGAATTTCAGTAGGCTGGTCGCTGGGGGCTCCAACAATTTTCGTCTCCTACATTTGCATATGTTAGTTTTACTAACTGTAACAACAAGCGAAGGGATATGGAAGTAATTATCGTGGTATTACGGATACCCCGGCAGGTTTTGAGAATGTTCCTAGCGAAGATTACGCGGCGCGGGTTGACCGAATGACTGGTCCTCCCCCGCCGGACAAGCACAAAAAATGACACATGGGTTTATACAGGTTCGGGTCCAGGTGGGGGCCCTAGTCTTGTCGACGCGCTCCCGACCGGAGTCGGCTGGGGAGGCTCTCTCTAGGGGAGAGGCTTCCGGAGCACGTCTGTGAGTTTAGCTATTCCAATAAAAGAACCGATCCTTTACAACAAAGGGGTACAAGGGCTATTTATAGCCCCCAAAAGAAGCAAAAAACATAAACTACCCCGGAAGCCACCGTCGGATTGAAGGGTAGGACCGTCCTTCTCCCGGTCAAACGCCTTGGATGCTTGACAGGTGGTCGCTAGTTCCCGAGGCGCTCCTCGCGTGACCTGCACGTGATAAACAGCTCGAGATTTTACCTTTGGGAGGGCGATGAGGCCCGGGACAGCGCCGGAGGCCAGGTCTCGGGGGCCAAAAGGCGGCGCCCGGGGATGGGCCGGAGGCCACGTCCCCGGGCAAATGGCGGCGCCCGGGACTGTAACACCCCGATTTTTCCCAAATCTTGGCTTACCTCGTCCCTCCCTATATCAGAATGAGATCCCAGTTATGCCAGTATCTTACCCCAAAAAGTTGGCAATCAAACTCTTGTCATTCATACCTTTTCACAAATCAGCCCAAGTGTATCACAAATCAGCCCTTTTCAGAATTGTCAGAAGCCCAAAAAGACTAAAAGTCTCAGACCATCTCCAAACTTTGATCTGATTCAGTGAACACCTTCCTTTCACTATTCTGAACATTTTTCCCTTCTGGAAGAATTTCCAAATCTTACCCTAAACCTGAGTTTCGACCTTTCCTGTTTTTGAAACCCTAATTACCCTGTTTTACCCTAATTACTCTGTTTTCGGATTTTTGTCGAAACCCTCAAATCTTGTTCAATTTCACCAAATTTCCTGCCAGATGAGTCCCAGCATTTTAGTGTCACTCAGCTGCGAAATCAAAGTTCAATTTGGACCCCCAAATCTCCAGAATTGCAATCAGGTCCAAACTCCAAAGAAAGATCATCGCAAATCAGTCCTTTTATTGAATTTAGGCCCCTGGCCGTGTCTCAGCAGAACCCGCCGCAGTGCATCGCCGTGTTCTTCGCCGCCGGTGAACCTCCTGCCGTGCCAACACCTCAGCCACGTAGCTGACACCCGTGTGCACTCGTGGCACCGCCGTGGACGCCACCTCGGCCGCGCCAGCACAACCAATGTCTTCCCCGCGCGCGAGCCCGCGAACCAGCAAGTCCAGCTTCGCCCGTTCGACACGTCTCGGCCACGCGTCGATGGAGCTTTCACTTCACCGTTCCCTCGCCGCTTGCGCCTGTGCCATCCACTGCCAAAAGCCTGTACTTCTGCACGCCAGTGCCTCGCCATCATCGCCGGCACAAGTCCCCGCCGTGTCCGGTCGCTTCGCGGTCAAATTCGTCGCCGCTGTTCCCCAATTTGTCGACCAGAGGATTGCTCCAGCATCTATAAATACCCCTCAGTGTATTGCTTCAGTTCCCAGCAACAGAAACCGACTAATTTCTCACTGCCGCCGAGTTCCCTTTCTTCTCTGGCGAGCAATTTCTGGAGCTCACGGTGCCAGCCCAATTCGCTACACCATTCTTTAAACCGAAGCCACCGGTGAGTTCCCCTCTTCCCCCTCTCTGTGTCATAGCAGCCAATTGCATCCCAGCGATCCCTAACGCCGGCGATCATCGGAAAAGCCCATCTGCCCTGTTTCCCCAATGCTGTTCGATTCATCCCAAATTGGCCTTCGTGTTAGTAGAGAAAAGGGATCAGTGAGCTTAGTAGAGCAAGCCTGTGGAATCAAAACCTTCAATTGTGCCCAAATCGAAGGAATCCCAATCTGGAAGTTCATTAGTTTGCTGGACCTCGTCGCCGAGCTTCTCCGGCCATCCTCCAGCAAAATTAACCCGTCCAGTAGCCTTGTTGTGCCCTAGAGATCATCCTCAAGCTTGGAATTGAGCTCATTCGCCTTGTATCAAAAATCCCCAATTTCAAAGTCGTCGTCTCCGGCACAGTTCACCGGAATTTGCTTCCCGGCCGATTCAGCCGACACCACTTTGTCCCTTAGCTTTACCTCACCTCCCTGAGCATTTTCTTCCACTAGCTCGACATCTGGATCTGCCTAGATTGTGAGTTATGCCCTTGTCAAGCCCTTGTCCAGATCAATGTCTGTGCCGTGTCGCCACCGTGTTTTCTCACTGGATTTGGCCGCCCTCCGGCCACTTTCAGCCCTTGTTCCTGTTGAGTATCTTGTTCCTGTTATCAAGGCCTACCTCCCAGACAAAGTTGTGCATCAATTGGAGCCCTGGATCAAAGGTTAAGCTTTGCCCTAGTTTCTGGCCATGTCCAGCACTATGTCAGTGCATGTCAGCCACTGGCATTAGCCTTGTTTGAATCCTTCTGGTTGAGCAATGGAAATGTCACTTTGTCCCCTAGATTCCTGGAGTTGTGTTCTACATCTTTCCCTTCTGTCACTTCTCCAGAAAACCATCCTAATACCAGTTTGAAGCTATGCCAAAGCCGTGAACTGAATGTCGACCCTTCGACGTTCAATCCTTTTTAGCCGTTTCTTCGACCAGAACCCTTGTGACCTTGCCCTATCCTTTTCCCCTGCATGCATGACTTATTTACTTAATAATTTCTATGGAAACTATTTTATGTATGCTTATGTAGCGTATGTGTTGTATTGCTTGTGTCCGCCGCAGAGCCCGAAGCTGAAGGAGCGGAAGAAGTCTTTGAAGATTCGTCCGAGTAATTAGACCTAGCAGTGCAAGGCAAGCCTCATTCCTTTGATCATGTCTCACCCAATATTTTCATATGAAGTATATTCACTGTTTCTTACTATGCATGCTTATTTGAGATACAATTTATGTTTGAATGACATGAGTAGATATTACCTAATGGATCATGAAACCCCTTTTGTTATTGAACCTTCATATATATGCTTTTGTCACCCTAGGACTCATATACTGAATATCCACATTAAACTTGAAATGGTCAAATACATGAGAAGTTATAATGAAAACCGTTTTGTCAAGAAAACTGATAAAAGGGATCAGTAGTGAGGATTGGATTGTATGGAGAGGGTGCGGTGCGCACCAGGGAATGTGAATGCTCCTCACTATTGGTTCATAAGGACGAGAACCTTGTGCTGTGTCTCTATGCGAATTGTAAATGTACCAACCACTTGCCTGGTATGGGACAGGCACAACTTAGTAGCTTTTTGGTATTAGCAGTTCCCTGCATGGTTTGTCGGTCTGGTTTCTCGCGTGGAAACTGGTGGGCCGCAGTTCGGCCATGAGTGATGTGAGTTCAGAAAAATAATGAGAGGTAAAGGTGGAAAGAAGGAAGACGCCCTACGCCTCAGATTAAGCCGTGCGCGGTTGTAATCTTGAATGGTCATATGTCTTGCGTGGACACAGACCAAGGCTATGTGTCTTGCGGGAACATAAGCCAGAGGCTAGGAAGTAAGGCAGTGGGGAGGACCCACAACGGTACTTGAGACTTAATTGTCTATTTACCGGGCGGGGATACTGTTAATACTGAACTGCAAAAGCGTTGTGTGATCTCGGCCTTGTCACATGTGTATAAGTCACATGGAGTTGGCCCGACTTGAAAGCCGAGTGAACCAGTGGATTTAAAAAGAGGTACACCTTTGCAAAGTGTAAAAGAAGTATCAGATACTCTGTACTCCCAGGTTCAGGAGTCTTTTCGTAGTGGATGTTATCCATGGGTTATAGCACAAGTAATGATTTGGAATGTTTTCATAATATGGGTTAATAAAAATGATGACTCATGGGAGACCATCACCTAACGATTTCTAAAGTATAAATTAAGATTTTAAAGTATTACTCTTGGAAACTAAAAGCCTTTCTTTATGATTTTAGAGTGAAAATCTACTCTATTCATATATATATATATATATATATATATAAAACCAAAACCCCTTTTCTTGATCACTCCTCATCTATATACCTACATTTTTGTAACGAGACTTGCTGAGCATTGTGTAAAAACATGCTCACCCTTGCCTTTGCAAACAAATTCAGAAGAAGGCTTGGAGAATCCCGATTCCCCTGGCCTTGAGCACCAAGAAGAGGAAAGAGCCTTTCCAGACGATTCGAGCTTCTAGGAGGGTCATGAGCCAAGTTGAGTCCGATGTGGAGGAAGCCCTTCCAGAGCCGCTGCAGAAGAAAATGAAGACCCTTGTGGTTGCTTTTTGTGTTGTCTCTCTGTGTTCGGTGCTTCGATACCGATCCTTGATTTTGAAAAACTCTCTACTTTTGTATCAACTTTAATTAGTGCCACCCTTGGCATTATGATATTGTAATAGCGGTCCTCGTGACCTTGTACTTGCTTTATCTACCAGCTTTATTATTTAAAGTGAATCCTATTGTTGTGAGCTTGTGATGTACCTTTCTGTGCGCAATCTACCTGGGCGGTTGCCAAGGTGACCCTCAAATGGGGGTCTCACAGCGAATGGTATCAGAGCAAAGGCTCGACTATAGGTCGTGACCCTTTTATAGACATTGGCGTCCCTAGAAAGAAAATCATTAGTTTATTTGACTAAAATCTAATTACAAAAAGGCGGCGCCCGGGGAGGCCCCGGAAGCCGGATCCCCGGGCAATCGTGATACAACTTACCTGGACTTAGCCCCGCGAAGATTTCCCCCGACAGCAGCCCCCCATGCACGCCGGGGACGATGCTCGAGTCCCCGGTGGGTATGGTTCAGGTCACCGGGAAGATCTCCGGGCCAAGTCACCGGAGCCGCGACGCTTTGGTTTCCGTGCCCCACGCTTAAAGCTGCGCCGTTTCGCCATAAATGCGCGCGCGGTTCGAATCGGTGCCTCGATTCACGCGCCCGTCCCTTCGTTTTCCGCGCACAGTTTGAACTTCTACGGTCCAGATTGATCCGTGGGTGCCACGTGGCGTGCATCTAGACCACGGCCCGCCCCTATAAATAGGACCTTGGGGGGGCCCGGAAGCTCATTCCAAATTTTCAGCCTCGACGATTTTTGCTCTCCCTGTAGCCCTCTCCCGGTAGCTCTTTCCGGTAGCCCTTTCCGATAGCAGGCGTCCGGGATTTTCTAGTAGTAGCCTCCTGCAAAGTTAGCCACCAAAAAAGAAGACTAACCTCATGGCACCCAAGGGTCGAGCGAAGACCACGGAAGTGCCCCCGGAGGAAATCCCCTCGGATTTCCTCTGGGCGTCGGAGTTCACGGCCGAGGACGCCGAGTCCTTGGCCGAAAGAGGCATCGTCGCGGACGGGGACATCCGAGTCCCCGTGAAGAAGGACGGAGCCCCCCGCCCCAGGCCCGGAGAGGTCGTGGGCTTCGAGGCCTTCCTAGAGGCGGGGCTCCGGCTCCCGGTGCATCCCATGCTCCGGGAGTTTCTCAAGGAGTACGGAGTGGCTCTCAACCACCTCACCCCGAACGCGCTCGTCCGGATGGGCCTCTTCATTTGGCTCTACGAGACAGCGACCGGGCGGGAGCCCGACCTTCGCGCCTTCCGGTACTTCTACGAACCGGCGGCGCAGACCTCCCACCTGGTGAAGGGGGGCCCCAAGTCCCCCTTCGGCTCGGTGATGGTCCAGATGTTGCCGGCCCGGGTAATCGACTACCCGGCGGCGGCCTCCCGGGACCACTGGGGGGATTGGGTCCGGAGGTGGTTTTACCTCCGGGTCCGGGACGACGCGGTAGTGTACGCCCCGGAGGTCCCCACCTACAGCCGGTTGTCCGCACCAAAGCCGCCGGTGTGGACGGACGAGGAGTACGAGCTCCTCGGCAAGGTGACCCTCTCCAAGAAGACCCGCTCGATGTGGGACGCAGCTGAGGAGATGGCTCTCCTCCGGATCTCCCCCTTCACCGGCGGGAAGAGGGGGATCGGCATGGGCCCCAAGCAGCGGCCCCCGGTGAAGCCGGTGACGCGACGTAAGCTCCGGGAACCCGCTGCATTGTACTTACGAATTTTTAATAAATTGACTAACTCTTTACCTCTTTCAGTCCGGCCGTACCCGGCGGCGCGGGAGAAGGCGGAGAACCTCCTAGGGAGGTATTTCGCCGATGAGCACGAGCGCGTCGTGCGCGCCGTGGGGGAGGGCCCTCCCAAGAACTTGGTGGCGGTGGCCTACGGGCTGAAGCTGCAGGAGAGGAAGCCTCTCCCCACCCCCGGGTCGTACAAACAGGGAAAGGAGGCGGCCGGGGGCTCAGAGCCCAAAAAGGCCCGGGTTCAGAAGACCCCCGGCCCATCGACGACGCCGGTGGCAACACCGGCGAAGCCCCGGGACGAGACCCCCGGGAGCGAACGTGCCCGGGCACTGTCCCGGAAGGAGGCAACACCTCCTCCCCCGAAGGGCCCCGTCGAGGCGCGGGGGAAGGAGGCGACCGTGGGCAGGGCGGCGTCCGACTCGGTGAACTACGCCCCGTCGCCGCTCATGGTCAAGCCCCTCCCGCCCCTTCCGGCTTCTTTGGAGCCGGAGAGGCTGGAGGTGAGATTCGCGGGGGCCTCGCCCCCGCGGGTTTGGCTGGTGGACGAGGGGGGGAGCCCCTCCGTCTACGAGGTTCCTCCGGAGGAGGAGGCCCCGAGGACCTTCTGGCCCGGGGCAGGGAAAGGCCTGATGGTTCCCCCCCGGGCGGAGGCTCCCGCCGAGAGCTCCTCGGCCACGTCTTCGGGGGGCACTACTTCGTCGACGAAGACGCCGGCCGCATTACCGGACCTTGAGGTCCGGGGACCCCCCGCCGGCCGCACTGGTGGCGTCGGGCGGGAGACCCCTTTGCTTCCCGCGAGGGAGGTCGCCCGCTACTCGGAGGGCTTGCACACCCGGAAGGTGCAGGCCTTCGTCGCAGGAGGGACGCTCCATGAGCGTTTCGAGGGGCTTCAGTCCCTCGGGGCCCAGGTAACCCGAGTCGATAACGCCTTCGTTCATCCCCTGCACTTTGAAATTTTTCTAACTCTTATGTATTTTGTAGGTGGCAGCTGTTACCTGGGGCCTTGAGCAGCGGGTCACCCGGTTGCTTAAGGAGGCGGAGGGCCGGGCCGCGGCCTCCGTAGGGCAGCGCGAGGAGGCCCTCTGGGAACGCGACGAAGCCCTCACGGAATTGACCCGGGTATGGGCCCAGGTCCATCTTTCCGAGGTCGTCAACGGCCGCCTCCGGGAGGAGGCCAAGGCGAGGGAGGAGGCCAAGGCGAGGGAGCTCGAGAGCTCGAGCGTCCGGGCGGTGCGGACGTGGGCCGCTCCGTCCGGTCGGCCCTCGAGGGCCTTGGCGTAAGCCTAGGCTCCGGGAGCAGGGAGGTTCCGCCGGCGACCCTCGCGGAGGCTGTGCGTTTTCTCAACGCATAGGTCTCCGCCATCCTGGAGGCTGCCGACGTTCGGGCGCGGGGCCGCTCGATCCCCGTCGTCGCAGCCGCTGCGGGGCTCGTCGAATTCCGGGGGGTTGGTGCCCGGGCGATCGGGGGCCGCATCCCCCGAAGCTTCCCGGACTCCTTCGAGCCTTTGCGCCGGGAGATCGAGCAGCTTGCCGGGGGCTTCTACGACTGGATCATCCGGGCGTGGTTCCCGGCTCCGGCGCCTCTGGCGGGAGACGTCCCAGCCCCGGCCTTGGAAGAAGCCCCCCGGGGGGAGGACGCCAATGAACATGTATGAGCCTCCCCCCGGGTCTTAGCTAGGGCCCTTTTTTGTTTTAGGACTTTTTGATTCCGGTAGCTTCTTAGAAGAAGCCCCGGGCACTTGTATAAAAACATTTTGAATGCAATGAAGTTAGAATTTTTTTCTAAGTTTTTGAATTGAATTTACTGTTACCAGGGTTCCCGGGAGGTTGCTCCCGGGCGAAGGTCCGGGAGGGGCTCCCCGGGGGACGCCCAAGCGGCTTTAATTTTGCTAAGCCTTATCTCTAGGAATCGCGGCGAGGATAGTGTCCGGGAGCCGATCCGGTTGAGGTGGCGTCCGGAGTGGCACTTGGACAACTTTGATAATCATCGTGCCGAACTGTCCCCTCCGCGACCGGGGCTCCGGATGATCCCTCCCCTCCGGATACTTCCACCGGCGGGATACGAGTTCTGGCCTGAAGATGTGCTCCGGGACGCTCGGCGCCGCGTACGGGCGTTGTACCGGGACTTGAGCCGGGAGCTAGCGGAGAGCCTCCGGGAGTATTAGGCGTAGGAGCCTTAGGGCGTAGAGAATCCCCCGGGTTAGAACCCGGGTTGTATCGTTTCCGAAGCCCACCGGAGGGGGAAGATGTCCTCCGGGTTTGAGAATCAATAAAGCTGTTGTCGTTTCCTTTCATTGCCTCTTTATTTTCTTCTTCTTGGATGGTCTGGACGACTCATCTTAACAAGGATGAGCTAAGTTTCCTCGTGGGCGGTGCGGTCGACACCCGGGGGTTCCTTATCCCCCCCGCCCACAGCGGGCCGGAGAATAGCCCGGCGCGCTGTGGGGGTAACAAGGCCCCCGGGATAGAAGCCACCTGTAGGATAGGAAATTTTCTAAGTTAGAAAACTTTAAAACGAGGTTTTCAAGGAGAAGACCTTCCGGGAGACAATCGTCCGGTTGCCGTGAGAATGGGGAGCCGGGAATGAGGCCTCATGTGGAAGAAACATCCAAGAAAACCCGATTTTCCGGAGGCGAGCTTCCTAGGAGACATTCGTCCGGTCGCCGTGAGGACGGGGAGCCGGGAATAGGGTCTTTGGGGAAGAAAATGCCCGAGAAATCCGTGACTTCTCCGAGAGACAATCATCCGGTTACCGTGAGAACGGGGAGCCGGGAATGGGGTCTTTGGGAGGCATTCATCCGGTCGCCGTGAGAACGGGGAGCCGGGAATAAGGTCGCTGGGGACCAATCGTCCGGTCGCCGTGAAAACGGGGAGCCGGGAATAACATCGACTCCCGGAGGAGGAAGATAGATCCAATCAAGCCGCAAGGGGCCGATCTTCCGGTCGCCGTGAAAACGGGGAGTCGGGAATAACGTCGACTCCCGGAGGAGGAAGATAGATCCAATCAAGCCGCAAGGGGCCGATCTTCCGGTCGCCGTGAAAACGGGGAGCCGGGAATAACGTTGACTTCCGGAGGAGGAAGTGCCCGAAGACGGGGCTTGAGTGTTTGGGCAGGGGACTAGTCTCCCAAAGTGACTCGTTACCACGGCCACTGTGACCGGGTTGCCGCTTACACCCTCAGTCCACGAGGGCTGATCGTAAGCCGCCCTACGGGAGTGGGGACTCCCGTCGTAGGGACTTGTTGGGGCTGGCCCACTTCCTCGCGGGGAGGGCATCGCCGCTAGGGGCGGCAATGAGAGAGACCTGCAATGAGAGTTTGAAAAGCAAGGCCTATATATTGCTAATAAAATGAAGTACAGGACCTCCCCCTGCGAAGCCGCGAAAGGGGAGGAAAATACAGCGTCCCTCCTCCCCCTCCGGCGTGAACGCTCCGGGGGAGGGGACAGGCCCGTAAGGCTAAACATAGAACTTGCGAAGTAAACGCAAGTTCCACGTGTGCTTCAGCTCCTGCTCTTGAAGGTTGGAGAGCTTGTAGGCCCCCGAGCCCAGGACCGCGGAGATCCTGTAGGGGCCCTCCCACTTGGGGGAGAGCTTACCCTGGGCCTGGGGGTCCGTCACGCGCTTGAGGACAAGGTCCCCAAGGCGGAAAGCTTTCTCACGCACGCGCTGATTGTACGCGCGCGCCATTTCTTTCACACGCACGCGCTTGAGGACAAGGTCTGGTGCTAGAGCGAGGCTCCCCGTGCCCGCGGCCGGGGGGAAGTTCTTCCCCGCGCTCTGGTGAACGCATTCGCTCGACCTCCCCCAGGGCGAAGCGGACCTGTCCCGCCGAGGGAGGGAGCTCGTGCGCCGTAGCTGCCGGCCCGGATGCTTCCGGAGCCATTTGGGGGGAGCCCCTGCGACGACCCCCGGGACCAGAAAGGGGGAAGCCCCTGTATCCTCCGGAACCGGGGAGGGGGTGCCCGCGGCGACGCCTGGAATCGAAGTGGAGGGGGCCCCAGTGGCCTCGACCGGAACTGGGAAGGGGCAGGCCCTGTAACACCCGGAACCGGCGAGGGGGAGCCCCCGCGGCGATGTCCGGAACCGGGGAGCCCATGCGGGGGGAAGTCCGCTGCGGCACGGGGGCTGCTCTGTCAACCGCCCCCGGTGCGGTAAACGCGATGCGGGGGGTGGGACTGGCTCCCGGCGCAGGGTAAACCCCCGGCAAGAGGTGGGCTCCCGGCCCCGGGAACAGGCCGGGGACGGGGTACCCCCCTGGTGCCACGAAGGGCCCTGGCATGAAATAACCTCCCGGCACCGGGACGGGCCCAGGTGTATATCCCGCAGGGGGAGGGAACCCCCGGCAGGATCATACGGGGCGGACAACCCTCCGGAGGCCGGAGGGGCCGCCGGGTAACCCATAAACTGGGGCATGTTCCCCGGATACGGGTGTGACGCAAATGTGGGGGCCGGAGGCCGCGCCAGCACGCTAAGGAGCTCGTCCATAGAGCGCTAAGCGCGGAGCTGGCCTTCCACGAGAGCTTCGAGGAGGCCGTCGGGGGGAGACTGGTCCCGGCCGAGGTCCCCGCGGGCGCCGGGAACGACCTGGAGGTGGACGCACCTAAGTTAAGAGGAAAGGAGGGAGGCGGTACCTGGGCCAGGTCGCCTCCGGAAGGGACCGCCGGGACAGCAGTGTCCCGGGCGGACGGCGCCGGGTCTCCGAGGCCCGGATCACCGGGAAGGGTGCGAGCCCTTGTTCTTGGGGGAGCCATGGCGTCTTGTCACGGGTCCCCACGGACGGCGCCAACTGTCGTGGTATTACGGATACCCCAGCAGGTTTTGAGAATGTTCCTAGCGAAGATTACGCGGCGCGGGTTGACCGAATGACCGGTCCTCCCCCGCCGGACAAGCACAAAAAATGACACACGGGTTTATACAGGTTCGGGTCCCGGTGGGGGCCCTAGTCCTGTCGACGCGCTCCCAACCGGAGTCGGCTGGGGAGGCTCTCTCCGGGGGAGAGGCTTCCGGAGCACGTCTGTGAGTTTAGCTATTCTAATAAAAGAACCGATCCTTTACAACAGAGGGGTACAAGGGCTATTTATAGCCCCAAAAAGAAGCAAAAAACCTAAACTACCCCGGAAGCCACCGTCGGATTGAAGGGTAGGACCGTCCTTCTCCCGGTCAAACGCCTTGGATGCTTGACAGGTGGTCGCTAGTTCCCGAGGCGCTCCTCGCGTGACCTGCACGTGATAAACAGCTCGAGATTTTACCTTTGGGAGGGCGATGAGGCCCGGGACGGCGCCGGAGGCCAGGTCCCGGGGGCCAAAAGGCGGCACCCGGGAGCCAAATGGCGGCCCCCGGGAGGGCTCCGGAGGCCATCTCCCGGGAGCAAAAAAGACGGTGCCCGGGGAGGGGCCGGAGGCGACGTCCCCGGGCAAATGGCGGCGCCCGGGACGGCACCGGAGGCCACGTCCTGGGACCCAAATGGCGGCGCCTGGGAGGGCTCCGGAGGCCATCTCCCGGGAGCAAAAAAGGCGGCGCCCGGGGAGGGGCCGGAGGCCACGTCCCCGGGCAAATGGCGGCGCCCGGGACGGCACCGGGGGCCACGTCCCGGGAGCCAAATGGCGGCGCCCGGGAGGGCTCCGGCGGCCACGTCCCGGGAGCGAAAAGGCGGCGCCCGGGGAGGCCCCGGAAGCCGGATCCCCGGGCAATCGTGATACAACTTACCTGGACTTAGCCCCGCGGAGATTTCCCCCGACAGTAATTACCAATCCTCGCAAGTGACAGGTTGAAGTACTTCCCCCAGAAAGTAGATCACCCGATAAAAACTGAGGACTATCGGATGGTGGAAGTGCAACTTTCCCACCAAAAGATTGCTTCCCCAACACAAATTGAGGATCATCTGGTCGTGGAGGTACAGCTTGCCAACCAGAAAATTGATCACCAGAACAAAAACGGGGATCATTGGGATGAAGTGGAGAAAGCTGAAAAGAACGTCCCTCCAAAGGTGGAGATGAAGGTTCGACCTGCCGAGGAGCATGAACAGGAAGGACTACGGGAACTAAAGGAAGAGAGAGCAATGATGCATCTTTCACCTTTGCTCTGCTGGAGGATCCCTCGTCAACCTTGGGTTTCTTCCTTAAAGGCGACGGATCTTTGGACGTCTGTCAATCCTGCTCAAATTCGAGTGAAACTTCTTCATCACTCCCAATCTCGATGATGTTTTGGTCTACCATCGAGAAGTGTATGGAAGAGAAGAGAAGATGGCTTTGAAAGAAAATTTAGCCGGGAGAAAAGTTGTGAAGTTTTGAAGTCCGGAGGCTTCGGTATTTATAGCCGCCAGGGTGACGGTTCAGTTTCCGAACGCCTCGTGTTTTTAAAACTTTTACAATTTTACCTCGGGTTAAAAAACGCTTTCTATGGTGCCATCATTACCCGTCACATATTACCCAGAGTCCGTCTCGGGGAACCAACCACCACACTTAGTGCGCTACTAAGTGGAGGATTTGAAGCGTCGGGTTAAGTATCCGATGTAAATCTTGAAATTTGAAGTAAACATGTCCCTTCGTTCTCTTCAAATTTGGGGGCTAGCTGACGAGGATTGATACCCGAGCTAGATCAAATAAATACACGACTGGTTCAGGACAGATTTGAACCAGACAAGTGTCTGTTGATGCGAACTCAAGTTACTCCGAGAAGCACAGGCATGTGGTCGTAGGCTTTACGCGATCAGACCATAGATAGTGCGCGATCAGAAGTTCGTATGCCATACGCGAACAGAAGACTGCAGATGGTGTGCGGTCAGGTAATAAACAAGCAACACGCGGTCAGAACACCTTTGACTAGGAGACGTGGGATTGTTCTGTCCCTACAACAGGGATATCCCGAGTATCTCGAAGATTCTTCCACATATGGAGACAACCGTCAGGAGGTTAATACATGTGGTTATTCCTCAATAACACGTGTTAAACCTACGTGGAAGTTAGGGGCAGTTGCCAAAACTGCACCCGAGCAACTGTTCGATGTCGTTATGCCCTGGCACCTTTTCGACCAGTATAAAAGGGTAAGCCAGTGCATCAGATCAGGGATCGGTTCGAGCGATCAAGCAATCAAAACACCCAAAGAATCATAAGATAGTAGTTTAAGTTAGAAAGCTTTCACAAGCCTTCCAGGCATTGTCTTGTATAAAGATACAGGAAAGATCTTCGCCTGTGAAGATCGTTTCCCTAGTTTTGTAACTCTTTCTTCCCACATATAGTAAACTCCTAACAGGACGTAGGGCTATTACTCCACCATTGAGGGTCCGAACTTGTATAAATCTCTCTGTGTTCTAGCTATCTTTGATTCATCATATATACCTTCCCGGAGGGGCACCCTGAAAGGTCTCACAACCTACAAATCTTGCATAAGTTCGACTAAGGACCCCGAGTCCGAATCGTCGACAAGCATGTTTTCACACAATGCTCAGCAAATTTTGTTATAGTAATGCAAGTGTATAGATGAGGGGTGTTCAAGGAAAGAGGTCTAAGTTCCATAGATAAGAGTAGTATAGATTTTCACTCTAAAATTTCTAGAAAAGGTTTTATTCTCAAAAGTAGGTTTTTGGAAATCTTAAGATAGATTTTAAGGAACATTATGTGTGGCGGTCCTTCTTGAGTCACCACTTTTATTAACCACATTATGAAAACTTTCCAAATATTACTTGTGCTGAACCACATGGATAAATCCACCGCGAGCACACTCCATGACCTGGGAGTACAGAGTATCCGATACTTTTCTTACACTTTGCAAAGGTGTACCTTTTTTTAAATCCACTTCTTCACTCGACTTTCAAGTTGGGCTAACTCCATGTGACTTAAACGCATGTGACAAGGCCGTGCTCACACAATGCTTTTGCAGTCTAGTATTAACAGTGTCTCTGCCTGGTAGATAGACAATTAATTCTAAAATACCGTTGTGGGTCCTTACCACTGCCTTACTTCCTAGCCTTGGCCTATGTCCTTGCAAGACATATGACCTAAGATTACAGCCGCGCACGACTTAATCCAGGCGTAGGGTGACTTCCTTCTATTCACCTTATCCTCTCATTATTTCTCTGATCTCACATCACTCACGGCCGAACTGCGGCCCACCAGTTTCCACGCGAGAAACCAGACCGACATACCATACAGGGAACTGCTAATACCAAGAAAGCTACTAAGTTGTGCCTGTCCCATACCAGGCAAATGGTTGGTACGATTTTCATGCTGCATAGAGGCACAACACAAGATTCTTGGTCTTATGAATCAATAGTGAGGAGACATTCACATACCCGATGCCCACACTGTTGCATCTAGGCCATTATGCCTGATTTTGATGATTAATGAAAACAAGCGTTTCAGACTAATTGTGTTTTTAAGATATTTGATACAGAGTTTTGTTGGGAAGACATGCAAGATGATCAAGATGAACCCAACGTGAAAGAGATAAAGCACAAGTCGCAAGGTATAAAGACGAAACGTAAATCGCAAGATTAAAGATGCAAAGGACCTGAGGTAAAAATTTGTTTTTTTATTTTTATCGATCTCGGCATTTGGAGTTTGATCAGTTTAGAATCTTATTTCTTAGTTTTAACTGTACTATAAAGAGGGGTTGCAAGTCCCCTCTACATTTCCAGTATAAACCGAGAAACTATTATGTCACTGCATTGCATTCATTTCAGTTGGATTTTATTTGGTTTTTCAGTTGAGTTTTTGATAGCAGAAGAGTTTTTGTATTTTCTAGAAAGATCTAGGAAGATCTCGCTTTTACTTCTGTTGAAACAAATATAGCCCTTTAAATTATCTTTCAAATGAGCTATCAAGAACTAAAATCGGATCTTTGGATCAAAAGTTATAATTATTTTTATCCATACTGACTGTCAGTGTGCTATGCTGACTATCAGTCTGAATGTTAGTCTGTTTAAACTGACATTTGTCTAGAGAGTGTGTTTTTTGTGCCAAAATTCTTTTGACCTATACTGACTGTCAGCATGCCATGCTGATTGTCAGTATGCATTTCGACCTCGAGCTGATTGTTTTGAGTTTCTGTTTTATCTGGTCATTTTTGTTGTCGATATTGACTGTCAGTATGTGATACTGACTGTTAGTATGAGGTGTCAGTTTTCATATATGACCACAAACGGTTAGCAAAGTTTTATCCATAATTTTTGTCAGCCGTTGAGGTAGACACTGACTGTCAGTTTGAGCTATTTTGTTTCCTTTTTGACCTCAAATGGCTAGCTGAGTTTTCTCCAGATTTTACTTCTTTCTGGTCGTGACCCATGCTGACTGTTAGCATGCCATGCTGACTATCAGTATGCATTGTCACTTTTACAGCTTGTGCAGAACGGCTAATTTGTGTCTTGAGGCTATAAATAGAGGCTTTGAGCTATTGTTTCACACACCAAGCAGCCTCCCTCTCTTATACACACTTGAGCATTTGTTTTAGAGTTAAAAATCTTGATCTTTTGATCAAAGTCATGAGTTTTGTGATCCACTAAGTTTTTCAGTTCGCATCATTTTGCATATCTAGAGTTTCTGGGTGATTGTTGAGGTCTAGGAGAGACCTTGACACCTATTACTCTTGGTAAACGCCCTCACCTAGACGGTTTTGTGGCGTGGCTGTTGATCTCTCCTGTTCGAAGATTGTTGGAGAGACTCGGCGTGATTGTAAAAGGCATTGGTGCTCACCTTTCTGGAGTGGACAAGGAGAAACCACTAGTGAGAAATATCCTTCGTGGTTATTGAAGCAAGACTCATTCATTTGAGTGCTTCAACGAGGAGTAGGGGAGACTGGGCGAGTCTCCGAGATCTTGGGAAAAATCCTTGTGTTTTCTCTCTTTCTCTTTCTCTTTAAATTGTGCAATATATATTCATTTGTTCCTTCCTTGCAAAAGTTGTTTTAATTTGATTTTTAAAGCCTCCTATTCACCCCCTCTCTAGTCGGCATTCTCGATCCTATACGTGGTATCAGAGCTTGGTCTTTCAATTAAATAGGGTTAACCGCCTAGAGAGAGGATGACGTCAAATGAGGGATTTCATCTCGGTCATACCGGCCGTGCGCCTATTTTTGATGGGACTAAAGATCCCTATTGGAAAGTGCATATGTCGGTATTTCTAGAGGCCATGGGGCTTGATGTATGTCGTGGTATTACGAATACCCCGGCAGGTTTTGTGGGAGATCCTAGCAAAGAAAAGACGACGCGAGCTGACCGAGTGACCGGTCCTCTCCCGTCGGACAAGCACAGCGAGTGACACGAAGGTTTATACAGGTTCGAGCCTCAGTGGAGACCCTAGTCCTGTTGGCGTGCTCCCAACCGGAGTTGGCTAGGGGAGCTCTCTCGGGGGAGAGATGGCTTCGGAGCACACCTGTTAGATTGTCTATTCCAAGTAATAATGAATTGTCCCTTTTACATGAGGTGTTACAAGGGCTTATATAGCCCCAACAGATGCAAAAAGACTAAACTACCCCGCCTACCACCATTGGATCGAGGAGCAGCAACGTCCTTCTCTCGGTCAGGAACCTTGGATGCTTGACAAGTGTCCACCGGTTCCCGAGGCGCTTCTCGCATGACTCTCACGTGACCCGGGACAGGAGACCCCTGTCTCCGGAAGGACGGCAACATCCAGGATAAGCCGCCGGGGGCCTTGTCCCCGGGCAAAAGGCGGCGCTCGGGACAAGCCACCGGGGGGCTTTGTCCCCGGGGAAATGGCGGCGCCCGAGACAAGCCACCGGGGGGCAATGTCCCCGGGCAAAAGGCGACGCCCGGGACAAGCCACCGGGGGGCAATGTCCCCGGGCAAAAGGCGGGGCCCGAGACAAGCCACCGGGGGGCCTTGTCCCCAGGCAAAAGGCGGCGCTCGTGACAAGCCACCGGGGGGCCTTGTCCCCGGGCAAATGGCGGCGCCCGGGACAAGCCGGGCTTGTCCCCGGGCAAAAGGCGGCGCCTGGGACAAGCCACCGGGGGGCCTTGTCCCCGGGCAAATGGCGGCGCCCGGGACAAGCCACCGAGGGCAAATTGAACAGCCTCTTACCTGGACTTGGTCTCGTGGAGATTTCCCCCAACAGTAGCCCATGCCCTCCGGGAATGATGCTTGAGTCCCCGGAGGGGATGGTTCATGTTACCGGGAAAATCTCTGAGACAATCCACCAGAGCCGTGATGCTTCGATTCCTGCGCCGCGCGTTTATTACCACGCCGTCGTTCATTAAGGTCTTGTCTTGATGGGAGCGTGCGCCGTTCGGCCATAATGGCCGCTCGCGGTTCGAACCGGCAACGTCTCGTTTCTCGCTCCCGTCCCTTCATTTCCCGCGCGCTGTTTGAATTGAACTGTGCGGATGCACCACGAACGGCCACGTAGCACCCATCGGGGCCGTGTTTGGCCCCTATAAATAGGGCCTCGGGGGGCCCGGAGAAATCATTCCAAACTTCAAACCTTCAAACTCCCTTAGCGCCCTTAGCTCTTCCGGTAGCCCTCTCCCGGAAGCCCAGTCCCGGAAGCTTAGCCACCGGAAACTTCACCCCCCTTTTTCTTTAGCCTAAGCCACCAGAAGAATCAGATGGGACCCAAGGACCGTGCCAAGGCCGCGGAGGTGCCACCGGAGGAAGTCACCGCGGACTTCCTCTGGGCCTCCGAGTTCACATCCGGGAACCTGGAGTCCCTGGTGGACAGGGGTGTGGTTGTGGACGGGGACGTCCGAATCCCCGCAAAGAAGGATGGAGCCCCCCGCCCTTGGCCCAGAGAAGTGGTGGTCTTCGAGGCCTTCCTCGAAGCCGGACTCCGACTCCTGGTGCATCCGCTGCTCCAGGAGTTCCTTAAGGAGTATGGGGTGGCGCTGAACCACCTAACACCGAATGCCTTTGTTCGGATAGGGCTGTTCATATGGCTGTTTGAGACAGCCACCAGACGGGAGCTGACGCTCCGGCTGTTGCGGTATTTCTACGAGCCGGCGGCGAGGAGCTCCCACCTAGTGAAGGGAGGACTGAAGTCGCCATTCGGTTCGGTGATGGTCCAGCTTTGGCCATCCCGCGTAGCGGAGTACCCGGTGGTAGCCTCCCGGGACCACAGGGGGGATTGGATTCGGAGGTGGTTCTACCTCCGGGTCCGGGACGATGAGGTGGCGTACTCACCGGAGTCTCCCTCTTACAACCGGTCGTTCGCCCCCAAGCCCTCGGTGTGGACCGAAGAGGAGCTGAGGCTCCTCAGCAAGGTGGTGGGCTCCCGGGGCGTCCGCTCCATGAGGGACGCCGCCAAGGAGCTAACGCAGCTGAAGATTCCCCCCTCGCGCACGGGAGGAGCGGAATCGGGATGTGCCCGGCACAGCGGCCCCCGTAAAAGCCGGTGACCCAACATAAGCTCCTGGCTGCTTTGCTCATTTCCTTTTCGCATATTTTTCTAACTCTTACCTTTTGCACCGGCCGTATCCGGCCGCCCGGGAGAAGGCGGAGAACCTCCTCGGGAGGTACTACGCCGACGGGCACGAGCGGATCGTGCGCGTCGTCGGGGAGGGCCCTCCCCGGAACCTGGTGGTCGAGGCCTTCAGGCTGAGGCTACCGGCGAGAACGCCTCTCCCCACCCCTGGCTCCCATAAGAGGGGGAAGGAGACTACCGGGGGCTCCGAGCCAAAGCGGGCCAAGGCTCAGAAAGCCCTCGGTCCATCGACGACACCGGGCTCCACGCCCGTGAAGGCCCAGGACGTAGCACCCAGATCAGGACGCGCGCGGGCGCCTCCCCGGCAGGAAGCCCACCTCCCCCGGAGAATCTCGGAGAGGCTCGGGGGAAGGAACCAGCCAACGACGGGGGGGGGGGGGGGGGGGGGCGTCCGATTCAGCCGATTACTCCCCCTCGCCCCTTCGGCGGTTGCGCTTCCTGCGGCCCCGGCGTTACCGGAGCCGGAGAGGCCGGAGGTTCGATTCGCGGAGGCCTCCCCTCGACGCGTCGAATGGCCAGTAGACGAGGGGGGGAGCCCCTCGGTCTCCGAGGCTCCCCCGGCGACGGAGGTCCCGGGGGCCCACGACCTGGACAGGGGAAGGGGCTACTGATGCCCCCCCGGGGAGGGACCCCCTCCGAAAGCTCGTCGGCCTCATCCTCTTCGGCCACTTCCTCGGCAGCAAGGACGCCGGCCACTGCCACCCCGGTCCACATCACCCCCGCATCTTTCGCAAGGGGGCCCGCCGTCGGCCGCGATGGGTCCAGCGTCATCGGGCGGGAGACCCCCCTGCTGTCAGCGGGGGAGGTCTACTGGTACGCGGAGAGTCTGCAGACCCGGAAGGTCCAAGACTATGTCTCGCAAGGGACGCTCCGCGAGCGCTTCGGGGAGCTTCAATCCCTCCAGATCCAGGTCCTTTCTCGAGCCGGTGGATGATTTTTCCTAACTTTGGATTTTTCCTAACTCTTGCGCTTGTTGGGGGCGGCCATCACCTAGGGGATTGAAGCGCGCTTCAGCCGGGTGCTGAAGGACGTGGAGGAGAAAGGCGCTGCTTATTTGGAGCAACGGGACGATGCCCTCCGGGAGCTGGCCCGGGTCTTGGCTTAGATCCACGCCTCCGAAACCGCCAACGACCCGCTTCGGAGGGAGGCGAAGGCAAAGGAGGATGCCCTCCGGGAGCTCGAGGGCTCCAGCGTCCAGGCCATAATGGACGCGGGCCACTCCATGCGCTCAGCCCTCGAGGGGCTCGGAGTGAGCCTCGGTCTGGGAGGCTCCTCGGAGGCGGTGCCGGCGACGCTCGCAGAGGCTGTGCGTTTTCTTAACGCACAAGTCTCCGTCATTCCGGAGATTGCCGACGCCTGGGCCCGAGGTCGGGTGATCTCGGTGGTGGCTGCCGTGGCCGGGCTTGTGGAGCTTCCCGGAGTTCTTTGAGCCAATAATGCAGCAGAGTATGAAGGTCTTCTTGTAGGGCTCTGGGCAGCAAAATTCCTCGGGGTCTGTCGATTAGTGGTGAGGGGAGACTCACAACTGATCGTAAACCAGGTAAACAAGGAGTACAGCACCTCCGATGAGACAATGGCTCATTACCTGGGGGAAGTGAGGAGGTTGGAAAAATACTTCAGTCATTTCTCGCAGACCAATTATCCAAAATTGGGTCCTCACGCACATCCGCTCCGGCAGGAGTGTTCGTTGAACACTTGGAACATCCTTCGATTATGACTTCGGTCGAGGATTATCCGGTAACAGTCTGCGTTACGAACCTCAGACAGGAACAGGATTGGACTCATCCATTGAGAGTCTATCTTGAACAAGGGACCTTGCCCGAGGACGAAACCGAAAGCGATCAGTTGATTCGAAAAGTGCGTCTATACAAACTCATCGAAGGAGTTTTGTATAGGAAGGGTACTCAAGAAGTATTCATGCGCTGCATATCTCAGGAAAAAGATAAATCCCTCTTGAGAGAGATTCATGACGGTGTATGCAGTGCGCACGCATCATATCGTACACTGGTCGGAAAAGCTTTTCGACAAGGATTCTACTGGCCTTCGGCACTCGACGATGCCAAGAATATGGTCAAGATGTGTCCTCAGTGTCAATTTCATGCGAGACAGGTTCACCAACCTGCCTATGCGTTGCAAACCATTCCCCTTGCATGGCCTTTTGCGGTCTGGGGGATGGATATTGTCGGTCCTATGCCACAAGCGGTCAATGGATACAAGTTCTTGTTCGTAGCCGTTGACACATTTACAAAGTGGATTGAAGCCGAACTGGTACGCAATATTACTGCTACTGCAGCACAAAAGTTCTTCCATAAGAACATTGTTGCTCGATTTGGTGTTCCGAATCGTCTCATTACTGATAACGGTTCTCACTTCGCTAGTGGTCTTTTTCTGGATTACTGCGATCAGATTGGAACCAAGGTGTGCTTTGCTTCTGTGGCTCATCCATAGAGCAATGGTGCCGTGGAACGTGCCAACGGGCAGATACTGCAAGACATCAAGAAACGTGTTTTTGACCGACTTAAGACTCACTCGGGGGCTTGGGCAGACGAGCTCTACACCGTTCTTTGGGCACTACGAACTACTTCTAGTCGAGCCATCGGTGAGACGCCTTTCCATCTGGTCTACGGGGCTGAGGCCGTGTTACCTATGGAAATTAGTATTGGATCTGTTCGGATAGATCAATTTGAACAAGTTGACCAGACTGAACAGTGATCGCAAGATCTCATCCTCCTAGAAGAAAAGCGTGATCGTGCTTTGATCAAGTCCGCGGTATATTTGCAAGCTTTGCGCAAGTACCATAACAAAAGGGTGCGACCACGTAGTCTTCATGTGGGAGATCTGGTTTTACGAAAAATACAAGACCAATCCAATCGCAACAAATTCTCCCCGAAGTGGGAAGGCCCTTATACTATTGTTTCGGTGCCGCGACCAGGATCAGCTCAGTTAGCGATGGAGGATGGTCGAATCTTATCCAATACTTGGAACATCGATCAACTACACAAGTTTTTCGTGTAAGTATCCAATCCCTTTTCCTTTTCAGTTAGCATGGTTTAATAAAACGAGTGCTTGTTTGTTGTTTCATATGTCGAATATTTCCTTTTATGCTCATGTGTTATGAATTTGGCTCGGGGGCTGGTCGCCGATGATTATATCGCCACAATGCCCTAATCGGATTCGCTGGTCGATCTCATGACCACTTCCAGACAAGACACTCCTCAATAAGCCGTTTCTCAACGCACACGGGGCTTGCTGGCATGTCCTTGGTCATCAGAGTGGCTGCCGGTTTGCAATAAGATTAGACATTGCATCGAATATAATTACTGGCCTGGTCGAGTATCCCTGGTCATCGTTACACCCATATCTTTCCTGTGCTTATAATACTAAGTCTTCAGTATATATAATCTCAGGCGGGGCCTAGGGGAATATGGTTACAATATGAAACAAAAAGAAGTGTTTTCTTTCAAAGGAAAACCAAAAATTGCATGCATTGCATCCTATAAACTGTATTAGTACAGGTATAAAGGTTTACATGATGCCAAGCTCATTCAAGAGTTTATCTACAAAAGGTTTAACTTCCTCCATAATAACCTCAAGTTGGCCTTCACTCTCGATCTCTGCCTCTCCTACCAATGGATTCAGATCCAGGTCTGGGCCATGGTGAAGACGGAACCGGCAGAGAATGGCGGAGGCTGCTGACCGGACTCTTGTTTCGATCGCCTCCTTTTGTCACCTAGTATCTTCAGGAAGATACTCAAGAAGTGACTCCGCTTGGGCTGCGATCAGTGTGGACCAGTCACTAAGGCTAAGGTTGTTCGCTATGGTTTCGACCACATCAGCCCTTAGTAGACCGGCCACCATCTTTAGTTTTTCAAAGATGTCTTGTTGAGCCCTGCCGTAGGTCGAGAGGGACGTGCTTAAGTCTTTGTTCTCCTTGCGGACAGAATCGATGGTCGCCTGGAGGTCTTCTTTATCTTGACCAAGCTGGCTTATTTGATCGACTTGCGCTGCAGTAAAAAGGTCGTTACAAGCAATCCGAGTGACAAAATTAATTAGCTCTGGTCAGAAGCTGACTTACATGAGAGCTGCGATCGCAGTTTGCTTAGTTCGGCCTCTAGATATGAAATTGTGGTGGCCACCTTGAGATCATGGTTCTCCCGATCAACAAGGCTCTTCGTCAGAAAGGCATTCTCTCTGTAACAAAAGAGACAATTGTCATGGCAGTTCTATGATCAGGCAAACCAAAGAACATCTTCCTTACTGTTGCAAGTGATCCATTTCCTCTTGCATGGCCTTGATGCTATCCACCATAGCCGTCGATCTGGTCGCCATGCTGGTCAGTTCCTATAAAATGGAGGGAAATCAGCTGCAAAATCTGAACATTCCTATGCAAAGTTCGGATACCATGAGGGGTGTTCAACATACCTCAGTATATTCCTAGAACGACCTGTTCTTGGGACGATTGGAGGTCGAGTTGATGGACTCGCCTTATCCCCGGCGGGAGCAGCAGATGAATGTTCCTGCTGAGCCTCATTTCTTGCCGGGGTCGCAGATTTTAATACCTGTGATTGGGCCTCCATGTCCAACTCATCCGCAACGACCCGGACGACTTCCTGGGCTGGAGGGATAGAGCTCTCTTCACCAGAGACTTCAGCGCCAGAGGGAACTTCGACTCTCGCCAAGGCTATTGGGGGGTTCGGCGCTGAATCTCTACGCCTAGGCAAGAAAAGAAACTGCCAGTTTCACGGTTGATCGCCACAGTCCAATCCTGTATAAAACAGGAGAGAATTCTTACCTTAGTTGAAATCTCATCAGCTTTTGGGATTTCGAAGACGGTTCCACAAGGAAAAGAGGACAATCGTCCTCCGTTCTGGTCTTCCTCTTTGTGAACAAGACCTTGTCTTTTCCTCCCTGTGTGTATCAATCTGTAAGCACACACATGAGGAATGATGAAGATCTAAGTGGTAAGAATTCTTACGGAGGTAACCTTCTTGGTTGGCAGGGATGCATCCGATGGTCTGGGTGCCCCGTGAGCCACCGGTGCTGGTATTTCATCCACGACCATGAGATTGGAAGTGATTGCGGGATCTTGCTTTGTTATTCCTGCTCCTGTCGTCAGGAGTGGAGTAATCGCCTCCCTAGGACTAATAGGAGTCATAGAGGGAATTTCTTCTTCCTGTACAAACATGGCTTGATGAACACGAACACAGATGAATAGTAACACTCAAGATTGCGAGGAATCTTACCGCAGTCGCCCCTTCGACCATGGGGGGAGAAGTTACAGACCTGGAAGCCTCCAGGGCTTTAGGGGCAGAGGTCTCACCCACGACCACAGGGTTCTCAGTCGCCGCAGGGTCCGCCATAACTACCTCTGCGGGCCGAGACAGTACCTCGTCGACTTGAGGAGTAGTCGCCTTCCTCTTCCGGCGAACCAGAGGAATGTTGTCTTCCTCCTCCTCGCTTCCTTCACCCTGTACGACGAAAAAGTAATTCTAGTTTGCACCTGGGGTAACAAGAGGCCCATGATATCTTACCGCAATCTTCTTCGCGGTAAGGGGAGTTCTATGCGAGGAGCCTTCCCCGAGAAGTTTCTTGGATTTCTTGGGGGCAGGTTCCCTCGCTCCAGGCCTTGAAGAGATTTTCTTCACTCTCTTCATCGTCAGCTTTCCCAGGAAACCGACGTTTTCAGTTGGATACGTCGCCTCGGCAAATTTCCCCAAAAGCTATGCCGTTCCAGTGCCCTTGTTAGTACAAGACACACATATGACTTACAGACAGAACATAACGAGAGACGACATACCTTTCGACGTTCCTGTCTGAGGTCGTTGTTGGCATTGATCAAGCTTTGGGGGCGAAGCGATCCCTTGGTTCCCTCCACCTCGGCACTATATGCCTTGAGGAGGTAATTTGTCTGTTTCTCGATCTCGGACAAAGGCAAAACTGTGTCACCAAAAGATAAGTTAACAAACATGATTTTCTTTCAGGAGAAATGTATGTTTTTGTTGGTTAAGTGACATACCATTGTTGTAGTCCAGGGTGCTGTCCGCCATGGACTGAATCTCCCAAGCCGGATGAGCCCTTTCGAGCAGGGGGCTCATCCGATTCTTCACAAAGTCGTGAATGATATCGCGAGTGACAAGGATTGACACCCGAGTCAGTTCAAATAAATGCACTGTTGGTTTAGGACAGATTCGAACCAGACACGTGTCTAGTAGTGTGAACTCAAGTTATTCTCAGAAGCATCGGCCCGAGGTCGCAGGCTTTGCGCGATCAGGTTGCAGGCTTTGTGCAATCAGACCGCAGGCTTCGCGCGGTCAGAAGTTCGTATGATATACGCGGACAAAATGTCAAGGATGTCGCGCGGTCAGTCAATATCCGCGCGGTCAGCCAACATCCCGCGGTCAGAGCATTCTCGACCAGGGTGCTTGGAATTCATCTGTACGGCTATCCCTATAGCGGGAATATTCCGAGTATCCCGAAGATTCCCCCACGTGGAGAATCAACCGTCAGGAGGTTAATACGTGCAGTTATCCATGAATAACACGTGTTTAACCTGCGTGGAGGTTAAGAGCGGTTTTCTAAAAATTGTATTCAACCGTCCAAGCAACTGTTTGATGCAGTTTACTGCATGGCACCCTTTCGACCAGTATAAAAGGGTGGTATGGAGTGTCAAACAGAAAAAAGGCGAGATACAACGCATCTCAACCACTCAAACAGCCAAGTCTACGGCCTAGATTAGATAGTTCTTACAAGCCTTCCTGGCTTTATTCTGTACATTTACATAGGAAAAGCCTTCCACAGAGGTTCTTAATGCGCTAGGCGATGAATCCGGTCCATCATACGACCCTGTCGAGGGGAAGGATGATGTCGACCCGGAAATCAGCCCCCGGAAGGTTCGACCCTGATAACCTTCATCGTCTCTTTGATTTCGAGTCCGACTCGGAACAAACTGAGATGTTTTCCCCATCGGCAATCTCTCTCCCTAGGCAGTTTGCTGCTTTGTCGGAAGAAACTCCCGATCAACAGGCTGCTAGGGAAGAACAAGATCGCAAACAGAAGGAGGATCAAGATCTCGAGCAACAAAACAACGAACTACGCAGAACTGCCCTAGAGGCTCTTCAAGATGTGCAGGCTCGTTACGATGCTGCTCCGGGTTCTTCTCAGAAGTCACGAGATCGCAGACGCGGCCAGACCCCTTCTTTACCACCGGAGCGTTTCCCGATGGACGAAGAAACAGTAACACCTGGTGCCCCTAGGAGAAGTACGCATGGTCGACTGCGATCTATCGCGGAAGTCATACGTAACTTTCCTCCTACAGTCACGGATGCGCAGAAACTGGCCCTTTTTAGGATCCTGGCGGAGAGACTGGATGAGGTTGCGTCTGAGGCGACCCCAACGGCCTCTTCCCGCTCAGTAACACGTTCCCGCGAACGAGAGTGTCTCCACTCTGGTTCCGGCCGACGAAGTTACCCGCCGCTCGTACCGTCCCGACAGGACAGATACCGGCGAATGCAAGATTCTCGCAGTAGGGATCGAGTTCCTGTCCACTCTCGTTTGGGACCACGAGGAACTTCGCCATTGCGTGAGGCCACACGTAACCCGATTGAGAGTCACAGGGCAGTTCACGGTCCCTACGTCGGTTGTAAAGCTTTATCGCCCGGCCTACGAGCGGTCGTTTGGCCTGATAAGTTTCGACCAGGGGCCATTGAAAGGTTTGATGGAACTTAGAACCCATCCGAGTTCCTTCAAATCTATATTACTGCCATCCAAGCGGCAGGGGGCGATGACAAGGTCATGGCCAACTACCTGCCAACTGTCCTCGCAGGACCGGCTAGAACCTGGCTGTTTAACCAACTCGAAGGTTCCATCTATAATTGGGAAATGCTGTGCGATGCTATCCTCAGCAATTTCCAAAACTGTTACCAAAAGCCGGGTAAAGAGGACGATCTTCATCGGCTACGACAAACTTCAACCGAAACTCTTCGGCAGTTTGTCAAAAGATTTGTCGGGGTGAGGAATACCATCCCGAACATATCCGATGGCTCCATTATCAGGGCATTTAAACATGCTGTTCGATACCGGAGATTTACCGAGGACTTGCTTATTCACCCTCCTCGATCAGTGGCTGATCTGTTCGACATGGCCGATTGATACTCTGACGCAGCCGAGGCGGTCGAATGGAACCGGATGGTCGACAAGGGTGACCTACCCCCACAACCAGGTTTCAAAGACTCCAGGAAAGAAGATTCAAGCAAGAAGCCAGAATCTTCATCAGGTGGGATGTCGAAAAAGTCGAAGAGGAACCGCTCTGGACAATACCGCGAGGTCGCAGTCGCAGAGAAGCCGCCTTCGACCAAAGGTAATAAGCCTTCATTCAAAAATAAAACTGCCTCTGGTGGTCGGAATGTCGATAAGCCAGAAAAGTCAACTAATCCACAGGAGGGCAAGAAGTGGTGTCCACTCCACAACTCTGCAGGCCACGACCTCAAGAATTGCAGGAGTTGGTTGAAGCAACTGGATGACTTCTACTAGGGAGTAGGGCCAATGCCAACCTTACCACCTAAAGAACAGGTGTGCGGACTTTAAAATCATATTAATGTTATTTTTGGAGGTTCTTCTTCTTTCATTTCCAAAAGGCAGTTTAAGGCCTTTTACCGAGAGGTTAACCAAACGGAGACATCCCTTGGTGAATCTCAATACCCCCGTTAGTCGGATACACCTTTGACATTTGATCGCACTGATTGTCTGGCGGGGTTAACACGACCATTGAGGCTCCCTCTGGTCATTACCCCGATCATCAGTAACGCGAGAGTTGAAAGGGTCCTGATCGACGGAGGAAGCTCCCTTGACATTTTGTTGGTCAAGGCACTCGACGAGATGCAAATTCCTCGTTCGAAGATTAAGCCCATAATCCATCCATTTTATGGGATAATCCCAGGCCCTTCCATGATGCCGTTGGGACAAGTGGTCCTCCCGGTCACGCTGGGAGAACCAGATAATTTCCAAATAGAATTGGTTACTTTTGACGTAATCGATTGTGATTCGGCTTATAATGCAATCTTTGGCAGGCCAACTCTCGCAAAATTCATGATGGCAACGCACTATGCTTAACAGTGCGGAAAATTGCCTAGCCCCAAAGGTGTCATCTCGGTTCGAGGCAGTCGCAACGTGGCACTCACGTGCGACCGGCTATCTTTGGAGATGGTCGATCAACTTCCTCTCCGGGACGCCCAGGTCACCACCGTTGCCACCGACGCCATCAAGGCTGCTCCTCGACCAGATGAGAAACTCAAACTGGTTCCTTTGTACCCAGATGATCCATTCAAGACAATTCGGGTCGGATCAGCTCTGGATGACAAATAGGAACTCGATCTCATTACTTTCCTCCGGGCTAACGCAGATGTGTTTGCGTGGAAACCGTCCGACATGCCCGGTGTCCCAAGGGAAGTAATTGAGCACAGGTTAGCAATTCGACCTAGACAACGACCAATAAAGCAAAAGCTCAGGCGTTTTGCTGTTGACCGACAGGAAGCCATCCGAGAGGAGTTGGACAAACTCCTACAGGCCGGGTTTATCCGTGAAGTTGATCACCCGGAATGGCTCGCCAATCCGGTCATGGTCCGCAAGTCAAATGGCAAGTGGCGCATGTGCGTTGACTACACTAGCCTTGACGCTGCCTGTCCGAAGGATGACTTTCCCCTTCCCCGCATTGACCAGCTGGTCGACTCAACTGCGGGTTGCAAACTGATGAGTTTTCTGGACGCTTACTCAAGATATCATCAAATTAGCATGGCAGAAGACGATGAAGAGAAAACTGCCTTCATCACCCCGTTCGGCACATACTGCTACGTCAGAATGCCGTTCGGTCTCAAGAACACAGGTTCCACGTACCAACGCTTGATGCAAAAGATCTTTCTTTCCCAGATAGGGCGTAATCTCGAAGCATATGTAGACGACTTGGTTGTAAAAAGTACCAAGGGATTGTCTCATTTGGACGATCTCGCTGAAACCTTCTGTAATTTGAATCGCTTTGGAATAAAATTAAACCAGGAGAAATGTTCTTTCGGGGTTTCTTCAGGAAAACTTCTTGGTTTCCTTGTGTGTTCCAGGGGCATTGAAGTTAATCCTGAGAAAATCAGGGCCATTGAACAAATGAGATCGCCCTCAACCATGAAGGATGTTCAACGCCTGGCTGGTCGCATGGCGGCTTTAAGTCGTTTCATATAGCGACTAGGCGAAAGGGGATTGCCTTTCTTCAAAGCCTTGCGGAAGCATCACAATTTTACATGGTCGGATGAGGTCGAAAAAGCGTTTCAGGAGGTGAAGACATATCTATCCAGTCCGCCAGTATTGGTGTCTCCCGACAAAGGAGAACCTTTGCTCCTTTATCTGGCGGCCACACCGCACGCGGTCAACGCCGTTTTGATCGCGAATAGGGAAGGAATACACAGACCCGTCTACTATGTGAGCGAGGTACTTCATGGTCCTAAGGAGCGTTACCCTGAGGTCCAGAAGATACTTTACGCGCTACTGATGGCTTCCCGTAAGTTACGACACTACTTCCAAGCACACAAGATCACAGTAACCTCCTCTTTCCTTTGGGGGATATTGTCCGAAACCCAGAGAAATCTGGTCGAATCGCCAAATGGGCGGTCGAACTCGGTGCCTTCGAGATCCATTTCACGCCCCGCACGGCAGTTAAGTCTCAGGTTTTGGCCGACTTTGTGGTCGAATGGACCAACCCTGAGCCACCCGTGCAGGTGCCGGAGGAATTGGAGTGCCCCGATTACTAGACAATGTACTTTGACGGCTTCCGTAGTTTTCAACACTCGGGGGCTGGAGTGATCTTAGTTACGCCCCAGGGCGAACAGCTTAAGTATGTCATCCAACTACACTTTGTTGCGACCAACAACGCGGCAGAGTATGAAGGTCTTATTGCAGGGCTCCGGGAAGCAAAATTCCTCGGAGTTCGTCGATTAGTGGTGAGGGGAGACTCACAGCTAGTCGTAAACCAGGTAAACAAGGAGTACAGCACCTCCGATAAGACAATGGCTCATTACCTGGGGGAAGTGAGGAAATTGGAAAAACACTTCAGTCATTTCGAAGTCCAATATATCCCGCGAAAGGACAACATTCTCGCAGACCAATTATCCAAAATTGGGTCCTCACGTACATCCGCTCCGGCAGGAGTGTTCATTGAACACTTGGATCGTCCTTCGATCATGACTTCGGTCAAGGATGATCCGGTAATCGCCTCCGTTACCAACCTCGGTCAGGAACAGGATTGGACTCATCCATTGAGAGTCTATCTTGAACACGGGACCCTACCCGAGGACGAAACCGAAAGCGATCGGTTAATTCGAAAAGCGCGTCTGTACAAGCTCATAGATGGGGTTTTGTACAAAAAGGGTACTCAGGGAGTATTCATGCGTTGCATATCTCAGGAGGAAGGAAAATCCCTCTTGAAAGAAATACATGACGGTGTATGCGGTGCACACGCGTCATATCGGACACTAGTCGGAAAAGCTTTTCGACAAGGATTCTACTGGCCTTCGGCACTCGATGATGCTAAGCACATGTCAAAAAGTGTCCTCAGTGTCAGTTCCATGCAAGACAGGTTCATCAACCTGCCTATGCGTTACAAACCATTCCTCTCGCATGGCCTTTCGCGGTTTGGGGAATGGATATTGTCGGTCCTATGCCACAAGCAGTCAACGGGTACAAGTTTCTGTTCGTAGCCATTGACACGTTTACAACGTGGATCGAGGCCGAACCGGTACGAAATATTACCGCATCAGCAGCACAAAAGTTCTTTCATAGGAACATTGTTGCTCGATTTGGTGTTCCAAACCGTCTTATCACCGACAATGGTTCCCAGTTCACTAGTGGTCTTTTCCTAGATTATTGCGATCAGATCGGAACTAAAGTATGCTTTGCTTCTGTGGCGCATCCACAAAGCAATGCTGCTGTACAACGAGCCAATGGGCAGATACTACAAGGAATCGAGAAACGTGTTTTTGATCGTCTTAAGAGTCGCTCGGGGGCTTGGGCAGACGAGCTTTATACCGTTCTATGGGCACTACGAACTACTTCTAGTCGAGCCACCGGTGAGACGCCCTTCCAGCTAGTCTATGGGGCCGAGGCTGTATTGCCTATGGAAGTTAGTATTGGGTCTGTTCGGATAGAACAATTCGAATAGGTTGATCAGTTCGAACAGCTGTCGCAAGACCTCATCCTCCTAGAAGAAAGGCGTGATCGCGCTTTGATCAAGTCCGTAGCATACTTGCAAGCTTTGCGCAAGTATCACAGTAAAAGGGTGCGACCACGTAGTCTTCACATGGGCGACCTGGTCTTACGAAAAATCCAAGATCAGTCTAATCACAACAAATTCTCCCCAAAGTGGGAAGGCCCTTACACTGTGGTCTCGGTGCCGCGACCAGGATCCGCGCGGTTAGCCATGGAGGATGGTCGAATTTTGTCCAATACTTGGAACATTGATCAACTTCGCAAGTTTTACGTGTAAGTACTCAACCCCATTTTTCCTGTTCAATTAGCATTTTTTCATAAAATAAAAAATGTTTTGCTTTCATATGATGAATATTTCCCTTTATGCCCATCCACTGCGAATTCGGCTCGGGGGCTGGTCGCCCGCGGTTAGATCATTATAACATCCTGGTCGGATTCGCTGGCCGATCTCATAACCACTTTCAGATAAGTCACTCCTAAATAAGCCGTTTCTCAATGCACACGGGGCTTTCTGGCAAGTCCTTGGTTATCTGAGTGGCTGCTGGTTTGCAAACAAGGCTAGGTGTTATAGTGATCATAATTGTTGATTCGATCACATACCCCTGGTCGTTATATTCACTTTTCTCCTGCGTTTGTAATACTAAGTCTTCAGTATCTACAATCACAGGCGGGCGCTAGGGGGATATGTTTATAATATGAAACAACATAAAACAAAAATATATTCATTTTCAAAAATGAATTTTCATGTGCATTGCATTGTGTACAACTGTTTCTGTACAGGTATAGGGATCATTCGATCCCGAGCTCAGTCAGGAGCTTATCTACAAGGGGCCTAATCTCCTCCATGACGGCCTCTAGTTGTTCTTCACTCTCGACCTCGACCGGTCCCACCAACGGATTCAGATCTGCATCTGGGCCATGGTGAAGTCGAACCCGGCTGAGGATAGCGGAAGCGGCTGACCGAACTCTGGTTCTGATCACCTCTTCTCGTCGCTGTGTATCCTCAGGGAGATACTCGAGAAGTGACTCCGCTTGGGCCATAACTAGTGCAGACCAGTCATTTTGGCTGAGATGGTCTCGTGTGGTTTCGACCACATCAGCCTTCAGAAGATGAGCCACTGCCTTCAGTTTTTCGAAGACTGAACGGCTCAGTTTTCCGATTGCCATTTCGGAAGATTGAATAGAGTCCCGGAGGAGTTTATTATCCACACTGAGCTGCTTTATTTGACCCGCTTGCGCTGCAACAAGGGAAAAGGTTACTCGCATATTGCGAAGACAAGTCTTCCTAAATCAGGAGTCGACTTACCAGCAAGTTGTGACCGTAGTCTGTTATTTTTGATCTCTTGGTTCCTAACCACTGAGGTCGAATGGAGCTTCATTGTGGCCGCTTCTTTGTCCTGCAATGCCACCTTTCTGCAGTAAAACAGAAGGAATGGTCATAACCAATTTGTACCTTTACAAATTGAAGAGTAATGATCCTTACTTGCGCAAGCTGTCTCGTTCCCTTTGTATGGCCTCTATGCCTGCCACCGTAGCACGCGATTGGGCCATCATCCGGGATAGTTCCTGCGATGCAAAAAAGGGAGTTAAGGGTACTCTATGTACAATTCAGGCACCCAGAGAGGGGTTCATTATACCTTCATAAACTCCTGTATTGAGACATCTTCCGGACTAACGGGAATACTCGTTGAAGGTCCGAAGGCGCCTACAGCAGGGGCAGTAGATGGGAGTGCCTGCTGGGCACTGCTCTCAGTCGCCGCTAGTTGCGACTGGGACCCCGCGCCTGTTTCTCCTCCCACGGCCCGGACGACTTCCTGGACCGAGGGGGCGGAGCGCTCCTCACTGGAGGCTCCTGCACTAGCAGTGACTTCAACCCTTCCCGAAGTGGTTGAAGGACTGGGCGCTGTTTCTTTTCGCCTGACAAAGGGGGAAAGAAGCAGACAATCACAATTCGTAACCACCATTTTAAAGCAACCAGGATAGAGGTTCTTACCTTATTTGAAATCCCATCAGCTTTTGGGATTTCAGGGAAGGTTCACCTCTAGCAAGGGGACAATTGTCGTCCACCTTGGTCTTCCTCTTGGAGAACAAGGCAGCTCCTCCCTGTATGTGTTCCCCTATGAACATTTTTTCAAGGGAAAGATAAAGGCTAACGAGAAGAATCTTTACCTGGGCAGTCGATCCCGTTGGCGGCGTTGCACCTGAAGGCCTCGATGGCTCCTGGACTTCTGGGGCCGGCACCTCGTGTGCAACCGCCACAGGATCTTCTGCAACCACCTCCACTCCAGTCTGCGGAGGCGGAGGATTTTCCTCCCTGGGACTCACAGGAGTCACAGGGGGAAGCTCTTCTCCCTGCATAAGCATTAGCTCATCAAATGCACAGGGGGAAGTGAGGAAAACAAGACTGTGAGAAAACCTTACCACGGTCGTCCCTTCGACCAGGGAGGTAGAGGCAACTGGCTCTGAAGCCTCGGGAGCTTCAGGGGCCAGGGGATCATCCGCGACCAGAGGGCTTTCGGTGGTCACGGGGTCTGCTACGGCTGCCTCTGCAGTAGCAGTTGTCCCTGCGGAATGGGTTGGAGCGTCACCGGATGGAGAGCCCGCGATCTTCCTCCTCCGGTGAACTAGAGGGACATCATCGTCCTCCTCCTCCTCGCTCCCCTCTCCCTGTACGACGAAGAAGTAATTCCAGTTCGCACCTGGAAAGGTCGGAGGGATGTGATATCTTACCGCAGTTTTTCGGGCGGTAGGAGGAGTAGTGCCTCATGAAGACCCTTCCCCAAGATTTAGCCTGACTTTCTTGGGGGCGGGATTCCTCGTCCTGGGTCTCGAGGAAATCTTCTTCACGTTCTTCGTCGTTGGCTTCCCCAGGGAACCGACGTTCTCGCTGGGAAACGTCGCCTCAGCAAACCTCCCAAGAAACTGTTCTCATGGGATTAGTGCTGGACAGATATAAGACCTGTAAAACAGAGGCCAAGTGGAAAATGAACCTTTCGGCGCTCCTGTTTGAGGTCGTCGCCGGCGTGAATTAAGCCTTGGGGGCGAGGTGACCCCTTGGCACCCTCTACCTCGGCGTTGTACGCCCTGAGGAGGTAGTTAGTCCGCCTCTCGATCTCAGCTGAGGGCAGAACTGTTCCCAAATACAAATTAAAACTGGTGCATTCCAGAAATAACATAAGAAGGTTTTCGGTGCCAGAAATGAATACCTTCATTGTAGTCCAGGGTGCTGTCTGCCATGGACTTAATCTCCCAAGCCGGATGAGCCCTTTCACACAGGGGGCTCACCCGGTTCTTCACAAAGTCTCGGACGATGTCGCGTGCCGTCAGCCCTTCTTCGACTAAGTGAAGAATCACCTCGGCGTGCTTCATGAACTCCGCGTTCATCGCCGGGAGAGTGTCCAACTCGCTTGGCTTCTCTGGCCGCGAGTTTTCAAACCACAGCCCGCTCTCCTTCGGCGGGGTGCAGTAGAACCACTTCTGATGCCACCCGTGCACTGAGTCTCGCAGGGGTGGAAAGGGATACTCCTTCTTATCCCTCAGCCAGAAGTAAATACATCCGGCGGCGTTGGCGCTCTTTGACCACGCCGAGAAGTAAAATCACCGGAAGAGATCCACGCTAGGATACACTCCGACGAACACCTTGCACAGGTGTTGAAATACTGCCAATATCAACACCGTGTTGGGGTGGAGATTGATTAACTCCAACCCGTAGTGCTCGAGGATGTCTTTCAGGAACCGACTCTCAGGGAATCGGAACCCGCAGCACAAGTACTCCTCGAAAACCACCAACTCGCCCTCTCGGACGGTCGGGGTTTCTTGATCCTTCTCCGCAGGCCGCCAGTTGATTAGCAGCCGCAGAGGAAGGATCTCCTCCTTCTCCAGCAACATCAAACTCTCCTCGGAATGGTGGATGGATTGGCTCCAGGACGCCATTGTTCGGTGGAGAGTTGAAGGAAAAGTTGGTGAATTTTGGGGAAGACGAAGGCTAAGAGGAATGAGGGTTTTGTGCGGCGGAGATGTTGAGGGTTTTTGGCTGAGTGGCTTCTTCAGGAAGACATCTGCTCCTTTTATAGACCCGAGGAGGCGCATTAATGTGAGTAATGTTTCGTTCAAACGTTCCACTGAGTATTTTATTCATTCATTTCCCATAATGGATACTGTCTCTGGCGGACCCGATAAAGTGTTCAAGCGTTGGATCTGAAACAAAAAGACTTCTTTGTTTTAGAAACTGAAAGTGCAAAATGCCTGAAAAGTTTTCAGTACTTTTCAGAGGACGTTTCCCTTTATATGCTTTGGACATTTTCATAAACAAATCATACGACTCAATTTTTGGACGTATGATTGTATTTTGACCAGGTTGTGGTGTGATCGAGACCATACTTTTGATTAAGCTTCGATTCTGTTGGGGGAATCCCCAGCGGTCCCACGTAGTCCCAAGGTGGCCACGGTGGAACACGGTCAGACCCGAAGGCATCGGGCCCTTGGTGGGGCCCGGAAGGTCTCCGGGACCCCGGTAACTCCCGGTGAGACCCGGAGGGTCCCCGGGCCCCCTGTGACACCCGGTGACACCCAGAGGGCCTCCGGGACCCCGGTGACTCCCGGTGAGACCCGGAGGGTCCCCGGGCCCCCGGTGACACCCGGAGGGTCTCCGGGACCCCGGTAACTCCCGGTGAGACCCGGAGCGTCCCCGGCCCCCGGTGACACCCGGTGACACCCGGAGGGTCTCCGGGACCCCGGTGACTCCCGGTGAGACCCGGAGGGTCCCCGGGCCCCCAGTGACACCCGGAGGGTCTCCGGGACCCCGGTGACACCCGGTGACACCCGGAGGGTCTCCGGGACCCCGGTAACTCCCGGTGAGACCCGGAGCGTCCCCGGCCCCCGGTGACACCTGGAGAGTCTCCGGGACCCCGGTGACACCCGGAGGGTCTCCGGGACCCCGGTCACTCCCGGTGAGACCCGGAGAGTCCCCGGCCCCCGATGACACCCGGTGAGACCCGGAGGGTCCCCGGGCCCCCGGTGACACCCGGAGGGTCTCCGGGACCCCGGTGACACCCGGTGACACCCGGAGGGTCTCCGGGACCCCGGTAACTCCCGGTCACACCCGGAGGGTCCCCGGGACCCCGGTGACACCCGGTGAGATCCGGAGGTCCCCGGAGCCCCGGAGGGTTCTGGGGAGCCCGGGCCCATGAAGAACTGTTGTTGACCGTGGGGCCTCTAGGAGGCCCTTGGCGCCACGTGTCAAGCATCCAGGCCGTCCGTCAGGCCAAAGGACGTCTTCGCCCTTCCATCCGACGGTTGCAGCGAGGGCATTTTCGTCTTTTGTATTTCTTAGGGGCTATATATACCCCTCTTGTACCCTTTTCCAGGGATTCGAATTCATTTCATATAAACACAATTCCCGGCTCTCTTGGAGACCTCTCCCCGAGAGCTCACCTCCCCAGCGGACTCGCGTCCGGAGAGAGCCAACAGGACTAGGGCCCCCACTGGGACCCGAACCTGTATAAACCTCCGTGTCACTTTTTGTGTTGCCCGGCGGGAGGAGACCAGTAACTCGGTCTGCTCGCGCCGCTGTACTCGTGCTGCGCACGTCCGAACCTGCCGGGGTATCCGTAATACCACGACAGTTGGCGCCGACCGTGGGGACTTCGCGACGAATCGCCATGGCTCCCGCAACCACCAGAGCTCAAGCCCTCTCATCTCCCGAGAGTGCTGGTCCTAGTAACCCGGCTCCGCATCCGCGAGATGAGGCCTCTGCGGCCCTGCCGCCCGGGAGTGCACGGGCGGAGGACTCGCTTCCTCTACTCGCGGCCTCCGGCCAAAGGGCCCTCGTTTCCGACCCAGCGGCCGCAACCGAGCTTCCGGGGCCTAGTGCGCCCCAACTCTCCGTTCCGGTCTCCGGAGATTCCATGCTGGGGGCTTTGATCCAGGGCCAGCTTCGTACCCAGCACACCCTGGAAGAGCTGCTGCGCATCCTGGTGCGGCCCCCGGCTCCTGTCTATCCGCCTCCGTATCCATTCATGGGGGCCCCGCCCCAATTCTTCATGGGGAACCCCGCCTTTCCCGGGCCGGGGATGTTCCCCGTTCCCGGGGGTGCGCCCGGGCCATATCCGATCCCTGGGACACTTCCCGCGCTGGGGAGTCAACTCGTCTCCGAGCCCTCCCCTGCCTCTGGGGGTCGCCCGGCCCCGGGTCCAGAACCCCCGCGAGCGGCTACCGCCGCGCCGAGCACAACCCCGGCGCCTGAGCCCGGCAGCCTCCGTGGGCCGACGCCCGTGATCGGTGCACCGCCCGCTCCCGCGGACGCCCCGGGGACTTGAGCTGGGACCACTCCCGCCGCCGAACCGAGCGCGGACCCGGCGCATGGCCCGGTCCGCGCGCCGGCAGCGTCCACTGGGACTGTGGCAAACGCGCATCAGCTCCCTCCCCCTCCGGGGCCGCCCCCGCGGGCGCCCCCAGCGGATCAGACCCGCTTCACAAGGGAGGAGGTCGAGCGAATGCGTACCGCCAGGTCCGGAGAAACCACCTCCCGTCATCGGTCAGGACTCCCCCGAACCCACGGGCGCGCGGAGACGCGCTCCCAAATCGTCCGGGGGAAAAGACCGTTCAAAGAAGCTGCCACCACTCCTGAGGGATACCTTGATGCCCAAGAGGTCAGCTCAACCAACCCGGAAGAAAAGAGACGACACCGCCAAACCGGCGGACCACTGCCACCCCTTCCAGACTCCGACAATGAGCACGCGTCCCCGGCAAGCGATGACGGCGACCATGGATCCCCCAAGGAAGTTGAAGGGACCAACCAACCGTTGTGCAGCCGTCTCCGCTGCATACGCTGGCCGCGGCCTTACCGCCCGCCGCACATCGAGCATTACAATGGTGAGGCCGATCCTTACGAGTTTGTGCAGGTGTACTCGATGGCCATCTCAGCGGCCGGGGGGGACGAGACAGTGCAATGCAATGTCTTCCCCCTCTACCTCACGGGCATCGCACGCTCATGGTTCTACAACCTGAAGGCGGGATCCATCAAGTCCTTCGTGCAGCTGAAGCGCGAATTTTGTGCGAACTTCCAAGGCAACTATGTGCGGCCCTTGGACTCGTCCCAGCTCTACACCGTCCGGCAGAGGACGGGGGAGACTATCCGCAGCTTCTTTAAGCGCTTCGCTCAGGTAGAAAGCAAAGTGACGCATGTCGCTGACTCCACGGTCATCGAAGCGTGCAAGAGCGGGATACTCCCCGGGGAGCTCCACCGGAGGCTCTCTCGGAGCTGCCCCACCTCCGCCGACGAACTCTTCACCGTACTTGAGAAGTACGCCCGCGCGGAGGAGGACGATCTTTGGAAAAAGAACTAGGGGGCTCCTGCCCCCGCCGACCGGGAGCCAAGGGACCCCTCCAGCAAACGTCCCCGAAGAAGTGATCGTCGCAAGCCACGGCCTCGGGATGCTTTCGTCCTCGAGGGCGGAGGCGGCTCGCGCGACAGCGCCAAAGGCAGTCGCGCCCCTCCTAAGTCAAAGGGTTACGCTGGACAATCCTCCCGCGGGTGCGAAAACCGCGCTAAGGAGAGCAAGGAGGGCACAGCCAACGTGTGGTGCACCTTCCACAAGTCGAGTACCCACGCTACTCGAGAATGCCATCAGCTTCTACAACACTTCGCGGCCTTCCTCGACCAGCGCAGCCAGGGGGGAGGGGGCCCTGCCTCCTTGCCTCCCCCGACAACTTTGCCCGCGCTCCCCGCTCCCGCGGGTGAGCAGCAAAGACAAACGCAAGAAGGGAGCCCAGCTCAGGAGCTCCCCTTCCAAACCTCCCAAAGACGCATAAACGTCATTACGGGGGGATCTGCCGCGAGACGGGACTCCAAGCGCCAGCGCAAGGAGTACGCGCGAGAAGTGAAGGTAGTGGGGGTGCTGCATGCGTCTCCGCCACCAAAGTGGTCGGACGTCCCCCTCACCTTTACGGCGGAAGATGCGCGCGGGGTTCGCTTCCCGCACGACGACGCGCTCATCGTCTCAGTTACAGTCTACAACTGCCAACTGGCACGTATCCTCGTCGACGGTGGGAGCTCCGCCGACGTATTATACCTGAAGGCGTTCAGGGAAATGCAAGTCGATGAGAAGCTACTGCAGCCCGCACTCGGGCCGTTACAAGGCTTCGTTCCCGGGAAGACCGTCCACCCGGTGGGGAAGGTCGATCTACCAATGACTTTTGGCACCCCGGAGAACTACCGGACGGAGATGGTCCGATTCGATGTGGTGGACCTCCCCTCTTCATACAACGCTATTATGGGGAGGACTACGATCAACCACTTGGGGGCGGCGATTCACCAGAACTATCTCTGCGTAAAAATCCCTGGGCCTCACGGCGCAATCACCGTTCGAGGCGATCAGAACGTGGCCCACGCTCTTTACGAACGCGCCACCACCGCCGTCGGGAACATCAACGTGATCAAGACCCCGGGGGGGGCACCTCCCCCTGAATCTCATGCAGCCCCGGCCGTTCCCCTCGGGAGGCCATTTCCGAGGCCACGCCCCGAGGGAGACCTTCAGAAAGTCCGACTGTCCGCGGGAGGTGAAGAGAGAACCGTCAGGATCGGAGCAGACCTCACCGAGGAGCACGCCGAGCGGCTCGCGGTCTTCCTTCGCGAAAACTCAGACGTTTTCGCATGGGAACCCTCGGACATGCAAGGCGTCGCCCGGGACATCATTGAGCATAAGCTCGCTGTGATCCCCGGCCGCTCCCCGGTCAAGCAGAAGTTGAGGAAGTTATCTCTCGAGCGCCAAGACGCCATCAAGGTAGAGGTCTCCAAGCTTCTAGAGGTGGGGTTCGTGCGAGAGGTACTCCACCCCGAATGGTTGGCAAACCCCGTCCTCGTGAAGAAATCAAGTGGCAAGTGGAGGATGTGCGTGGATTTCACTGATCTCAACCGCGCTTGCCCAAAAGATAACTATCCACTCCCGCGGATAGACCAACTGGTCGATTCGACCGCGGGGTGCGAACTGATGAGCTTCCTCGATGCGTATTCGGGATACCATCAGGTTCGAATGGCTGCAGAGGACGAGGAAAAGACGAGTTTTATAACTCCCCTCGGCACCTTCTGCTATCTCCACATGCCCTTCGGGTTGAAAAACACCGGGGCAACCTTCCAGCGTCTCATGACGCTGGTCCTGAAGGATCAAATCGGCCGCAATGTCGAGGTCTACGTTGACGATGCGGTCGTCAAAAGCCTCCGCACGGCCGCACACATCGACGACTTGGCGGAGACCTTTTGCAGCCTCCGCAAGTACGGGTTGAAGCTCAACCCGGAAAAATGCGCTTTCGGCGTACGCGGCGGGAGGCTGCTTGGCTTCTTGGTGTCCCAGCGGGGCATTGAGGCGAATCTCGAAAAAATTCGGGCCCTGCTGGACATGCCTCCCCCACGTTCCGTCAAAGACGTGCAGAGGCTTGCGGGCCGCCTGGCCGCGTTGGGTCGTTTCGTCTCGCTGTCAGGAGAACGCGGGCTCCAGTTCTTCAAAATCCTTCGGGATCTCGAGGGGTTCAGGTGGACTCCCGAGGCCCAGACGGCGTTCGACGCGCTAAAAAAGTACCTCGCGAGCCCTCCGATGCTCGTGAGCCCGTCCCCGGGGGAACCCCTGCTACTATACCTCGCCGCGACCCCCGTCGCAGTGAGCGCGGTGCTCGTGAAAGACCAGGATGGACAACAACGTCCTGTGTACTACGTCAGCGAGGCCCTTCAAGGGGCTAAGATGCGGTACACTAAGGTGGAGAAGCTGTGCTACGCCCTCCTCATGGCGTCGCGAAAGCTCCGCCACTACTTCCTCGGGCACCCAATCACGGTCCCGTCATCTCTCCCGCTGGGAGAAGTGGTGCGGAACAAGGAGGCCACCGGCCGGATTGGCAAGTGGGGAGCCGAGCTCGCTCCCTTCTCCCTCACCTTCACGGGCCGCTCCGCCATCAAGTCACAAGTCCTCGCTGACTTCGTGGCGGAATGGACCCCGACCGCCGAAGCGGACGAAGGGACTCCCCTCGCCCCTCCCCGGTGCCAAGACCATTGGACACTCATGTTCGATGGCTCCTTGTGCCTTGCCGGGGCCGGCGCGGGGGTGGTTCTCCGGAATCCCGGAGGGGAGATGCTGGAATACGCCGCCAGACTCGAGTTCCCGGCTACAAACAATGTCGCCGAGTACGAGGCCCTCCTCCTGGGATTGTGCCTCGCGCGCTCCCTGGGAATCCGCCGCCTCCTAGTGAAAGGAGACTCCCAGCTGGTGGTCAACCAAATGGACAAGTCCTACTTGTGCCACGATGCGAACCTGAGTCTATACTTGGGCGAAGTGCGGAAGATGGAGAGACACTTCGAAGGCTTGGAGGCCCGGTACATCCCCCGACGGGATAATAACCGGGCCGACGCGTTGGCCCGGGCGGCCAGCGCCCGGGAACCTCTTCCCAAGGGCGCCTTTCTGGAAGTCATCACAAGACCCTCGATAACCCTCCCGGACGCGAATCCTGAGGTTCGCATCCCGGAGGTTTCCGAGGTCACTCGGGCTGCCTCGTGGATGGATCCCCCCATCTCCTGCATAAGGGACGAGGGGGAACCTTCCAGTGACGTTGAGGTGAAGCGTCTCCGCGCTAAAGCCAGGGCGTACGTCCTGCTGGACGGGAAGCTTTACAAGCAGGGGGCTTCCGCCCTTCTTCGCTGCCTCCCGCGGGCCGACGGACTCCAGCTTCTCGAGGACATACACTCGGGGAGCTGCGGATCCCACGTGGCTCCGCGGGCGGTCGCGGCGAAGGCCCTTCGCCAAGGATTTTACTGGCCCACGTTGGTTCGCGACGCGCGGGATCTAATCTCCGCGTGCGAGGCCTGCCAAAAGATGGCAAAGGGCACCAGGCTCCCCTCCGCGATATTGCAAACTATCCCTGTTACTTGGCCCTTCGTGCGCTGGGGGATGGATCTCCTTGGTCCCTTCCCCCCGGCACCTGGGGGCTACAAGTACGCGGTGGTCGCCGTGGATTACTTCTCCAAGTGGGTGGAAGCTGAGCCCTTGGCCAGCATCACTTCCCGCGCGGTGCAACGGTTTTTCTGGAAAAATGTCGTATGTCGCTTCGGGGTCCCCCAAGAAATCACCGTCGACAATGGGACCCAGTTCGACTCGGCATATTTCCGGGAATTCTGCGAAGGCTTAGGCACTACCCTCCATTTTGCCTCCGTGGCACATCCCCAAAGCAATGGGGCCGTTGAGAGAGTCAACGGCATGATCCTGCAAGGCCTACGCCGACGGCTTGAACAGACCGCCTCCAGACGAGGCGCGTGGGCAGAAGAGCTTCCAAGCATCCTCTGCTCCATGCGCACGACCCCTAGCCGAGCAACAGGGCGAACGCCTTTCTCGCTCGTCTATGGGGCCGAAGCAGTTCTCCCCTCGGAGATTAGTTTTCGATTGCTGCGGGTCGAGCTCCTCGACGGAGCTCCGACCGCGGCGCATCAAACCAACGAGGATAATCAACGGTTGGAGGTCGACCTCGTCGAAGAAGAACGCGACCGAGCGCTTCTCCACCACACCATCTACGAGCGCGAGATGGCACGCGTGTACAACCAGCGCGTGCGCGAAAGGGCTTTCCGCCTTGGGGATCTGGTCCTCAAGCGCGTGACAGACCCCCAAGCCCAGGGCAAACTATCCCCCAAGTGGGAGGGCCCATACAGGGTCTCCGTAGTCCTAGGCTCGGGAGCCTACAAGCTCTCTACACTTGAAGACCAAGAGCTCACGCACACCTGGAATATAACCTTGCTCCGCAAGTTCTATGTTTAGCCTCTGGGCTCGCAACCTCCTCCCCCGCGCTTCTACGGGGGGAGGCTTATGTACTCAATTCCCTCCCCGGCCGCGCCTTCGCGGGGGGAGGCGTTGTATCTCATCGCATGTTAATACAAGTGGATTTTGTGCTCAACTCTGGAATTTTTACGTCTTCATTAAATTGAATGGCTTTTTTCTACTTCACCGCTGGAATTCTTTTACAGGAGTTTTTCTCCTCTATAAAAATCCCCTCTCCGTGAGGATGCCCTCTTCGTGAGGAAGTGGGCTACCGCAGGCTAAAGTCCCTATGACGGGAGCACAGCTCCCATTGGGCGGCTTACGGTAACCCCTCGTGGACTGAGGGGGTAAGCGGCAACCCAGTTTTCACAAACTGCGGTAACGAGTCACTTCGAGAGATTAGTCCCCCCTCGAACACTCTACACCCGCTACCGGGTTGCGAAACCCTCCTAGGGGAATATACGTTGCCTTCCGCGGCACACATAGAACTCGGCTTTTGGAGTTTGCTCTCAAAGCATAGCCCCTCCTCGGTCATGCACCATCCGTAAACCCCCGGAAGTCCCGCCGGGGAACCGCGAAGGTTTCCGGTAGACACCCCCGCCAACCCCCGGGACCCGACGAGGGACTACGCAAACTAAGCACCCCATGCAGTCCAGGCCCCTTCACTCCTTACCCACAGCGCGCGGAGCTGAGCTGCGCCCCGCTGTGGGGGGGGGGGGAGGAAAACCCTGGACCCGAACAGAAAAACAACGGCTTTATGCGAAAGGCTTCAAAGTTTCTGAAGCAAAGGCACGACGAACAAACAGATCTACGGTCTTAATTGATACATCACACTAGGGAACAACCCCCCCCAGTTAAAGCACCCTCCGGGCAAAACCCGAGCGCGCGAGTATGGGAATGATTCCCAACAAGCAACTACAACTAATAATCCCGGAGACCCTCTGAGATCTCCCGGGAGAGGTCCTTGTACAAACTCCTCATACCCCGAAGAGCCCGCCGAAGGAGATCCTCTGGCCAACATTCGTAGCCAGCCGGGGGGAGTATCCTGAGCGGGGGGACTTTCAAAGCCCCCGACCTTGGAGGAGGCAACTCAGCGCGACAATCGTCGAAGTTTCCTAAGTGCCACTCCGGGAGCCAACGCAGAAGGGCTGGCTCCCCGGAGGCACTTTCCTTCGCAAAGTCGTCATGTGCAAACTCGGAGTCCAGCCCGGAGGATGCTCCCCCGGCTGCCAGACTTAGTAAGATCAAGGCCGCCCGGGCACCGCCTGGGCTAGACCCCCCGGGCGACCCTCGAGCACTCTCCAAAAGATGGTCTTCAGGGCAAGAAAGCCCTGGAAAAGTGACGTCCAAAGATACCTGCTGACAAATTGAACACATTTAACGAAAGAACTACTTTATTTCAGTCAAAAGGTATTTACAAGTTCCCGGGGCTCTCTCTAAAGAAGCCGTCCGGAGCAAAAAGCCTAAAAAAAAAAGAAGCCTAGTCTAACCGGGGGGGGGGGGGGGGGAGGAGCTCATACTTGCCCGTCCTTGTTCCCCCCCGGGGGGACGTCAGTGCTGGCCGATGCGCCCTGGCCCGGGCGCCGGTCGCCCGTCTCCATGGCGCCAGTGATGTGGTCGAAGAGAACCTCGGCGGACTGCTCCAGCCCAGGCCGCCGAGGGTCGAAGAAGGCGGGGAAGCTCCGGGGGACCAGATCCCCGATAACTCGAGCGCCCTCCCCGCGGTGCTCGACGAGGGCCGCCGCCAAGGCAATCACCGGGACGGCGAGCCCGCGCACCCGCGCCTCCGCGGCAACTGGGATCAGGGCGACCTGCGCACCATGAAAGTGCACGGCCTCCCCGACCGATGTCGGAGCCGGGTCAGGGCTGGCCCCACGACCAAGCTCGATCCCGAGCCCCTCGAGAGTGGTGCGGATCGCCCGGCCCCCCGCGACCACGGCCTGGACGCCCGAGGCTGCGGCCTCTCGCTCCGCCTGCAACTCCCCCCTTAGCCGGGAAGCCGCATCCTCGGCGGCGGCAAGACGAGCCTGCACCGCGGCCAACTCCCTGAGCGCCTTCTCCTTCCCAGCGCGCTTGAAGGCCGCTATGTCCTCGGCAGCACGGAGGCGCGTAGTGAGCCGGGCCCTAAAGCCCCGGGCTAAGGCGACCATATGCAGAGAAACCGTTATCAGGATGCAATCAACAAAAAAAGCATAGGGCTCAAGTAACTTACCCGAAGCCCGGAGGCGATGACCGCGTCGACGTCGCCCTCGTCGCCCCCTGGGTCACTCCCTCGGGAGGCCTCCCCCCCGGGCAGAGCATCCTCTGAAGTTCCGTCGTCGGAAGAGCCGGAGGCCTGATCCGTCGGCGCCGGAACCCCGGGGCGAACGAACAGGCCCTTACCCCTCCCGGGTACAGGGAGCGCCGCCGTCGCGGGCCGAACCGCCGATGAACCCGTCTCCGGGGCCAGAATCGAGGCCATCGGAAGGCCGCCCGGCATCCAGAACCGGACGGAGACCTCGCTGGACGAGGGCTGCGGCCGGGGCCTCGCGGGGGCCGGAGGCGGCGAAGGGCTCGGGGCGTACATCTCCGAGTCCGAGCCCTGACCCTCCCCGGCCGGGACGCCGCCCATCGGATCCGGCCCGCCCGAGGTGTCGAGAGCGGCGGCAGATGGCCCGGCACTGCCGCCGCAGCCTCCTTCGCGAGAGAAGGCGGTGGAGAAGACCGGGGCCTCGCCGGACTCCTCCGGGGTCGGGACCCCGTGGGGCTGCCAGACGAACGAGACCGCTTCGACGGCCCGCCGGCGGCCTCCTTCCCCCGCTTGCGTGAAGCAGGGGTAGGCAGAGGGGCCCGGGCTGGGAGCCTCAACCCGAACGCCTCCGCGACGACGTTTCGGGGAGGGCCCTCCCCGATAGCCCGCAGCACCCTCTCGTGCTCGTCCTCGTAGTATCGGCCGACGAGGTTCGCCGCGACCTCCTTGGCCCGACCGTAGGACCTAACTGAAGGAGCAAGAAAAAGGAAGCAAGTGTTAGGGAGAACCCCCTAGCGGGGAGAAGGAATCTGAATACTTACGGTTCGCCACCGCCATCCGGGGTGGTCTGTGCGCCGGCGACATCCCCCTCCCTCGGCGGGTCTGGAACGGCGCCACCCGGAGAAGAGCCATCTCCTCCGCGAGGTCCCGCATAGACCGCCGGAATCGAACCTCCGCCATCACGGTGAGGAGGTTCATCTCCGCCTCGGTCCACTCGAGGGCCACCGGAGCGCTAGACCTCGAGTACGTGGACGGCTCCCGGGAATAGGTCACCCCCGGGTCTCCTACCCGGAGGTAGAACCAATGCCGGAGCCAGTCCCCCCAATGGTCCCGGGAGGCCGCCACCAGGTACTCGTCGGCGCGGCCCGGAGTCAGCTGGATCATGATGGAGCCGAAGGCCGATCTAGGGCCGCCTCTCCTCACTACCGGGCCCCTCACCGCCGGCTCGTAGAAGTACCGCAGAAGCCGCATGTTGGGCGTCACTGCGGTCGTCTCGCACAACCATATGAACACCCCCATCCGGACGAGGGTGTTCGGGGTGAGGTGGTTGAGCGCGAGTCCGTACAACTGCAGGAAGTCGCGGAGCAGCGGGTGCACGGGAAGCCGAAGGCCGACCTCCACGAACGCCTCAAAGGCCACCACCTCCCCGTCCCGGGGGCTCGGCACCTGCTCCGCCGGGCCGGGGATCCTGATATCCCCCGCCTGGAAGTAGCAGCGCTCCAAGAAGGCCTCAAGGGCCCCCGAGGAGAACTCGGTGGCCCCAAGGAAATCGGAGGTCAACTCCTCCGCAGGCAACTCGGAGACCTTGGCGCGGCTCTTCGGCGCCATCACGAGCAAATTGCAGAAATCGCCAAAAACTGCCGGAGATTACCGGAAGTCACCGGAAATCACCGGAACCTACCGGGAATTACCGGGGGCTACCGGGAACTACCGGAAACCACCGGACGCCTCCGGGCAGAAATGTCACCGGGAACTACCGGGTGTCTCCGGGCGAAGTCTCCGGAAGCCACCGGAAACTACCGGAAATCACCGGGCGAAGTCACCGGAGGCTACCGGAAACCACCGGGCAAAGTCACCGGAAACTACCGGAAGTCACCGGGAGAACTATGGTTTGTGGGAGTTTGAGGGCTTGTGAACGTGCTCAAGTGGAGGGCCCCCTCACCTATTTATAGGTGAGCGAGGGGGCCCGGATGCCCGACACGTGTCCACAAAGCCATCAGAGCCGCGGAGTCGAACCGTCGCGCGCGGAACGAAGCGACGCGAACGCGGGCGCATCGGGGCGATGCGTCGGTCCGCGAATAGACGCGTCCTGCGGAGAAACGGTTCGGGAGCCGAAGCGCCACGGGGCGCGTGGGACTTCGCGAGATACGAAGCGTTGCAAGGGAGGTTCACATACCCGTCGAAGGCACCAAGTGCCCCCGAGGGGCTGGGGGGCTGTTGTTGGGGGAATCCCCAGCGGTCCCACGTAGTCCCAAGGTGGCCACGGTGGAACCCGGTGAGACCCGAAGGCATCGGGCCCTTGGTGGGGCCCGGAAGGTCTCCGGGACCCCGGTAACTCCCGGTGAGACCCGGAGGGTCCCCGGGCCCCCGGTGACACCCGGTGACACCTGGAGGGCCTCCGGGACCGCGGTGACTCCCGGTGAGACCCGGAGGGTCCCCGGGCCCCCGGTGACACCCGGAGGGTCTCCGGGACCCCGGTGACACCCGGTGACACCCGGAGGGTCTCCGGGACCCCGGTAACTCCCGGTGAGACCCGGAGCGTCCCCGGCCCCCGGTGACACCCGGAGGGTCTCCGGGACCCCGGTGACTCCCGGTGAGACCCGGAGGGTCCCCGGGCCCCCGGTGACACCCGGAGGGTCTCCGGGACCCCGGTGACACCCGGTGACACCCGGAGGGTCTCCGGGACCCCGGTAACTCCCGGTGAGACCCGGAGCGTCCCCGGCCCCCGGTGACACCCGGAGAGTCTCCGGGACCCCGGTGACACCCGGAGGGTCTCCGGGACCCCGGTCACTCCCGGTGAGACCTGGAGAGTCCCCGGCCCCCGATGACACCCGGTGAGACCCGGAGGGTCCCCGGGCCCCCGGTGACACCCGGAGGGTCTCCGGGACCCCGGTAACTCCCGGTCACACCCGGAGGGTCCCCGGGACCCCGGTGACACCCGGTGAGATCCGGAGGTCCCCGGAGCCCCGGAGGGTTCTGGGGAGCCCGGGCCCATGAAGAACTGTTGTTGACCGTGGGGCCTCTAGGAGGCCCTTGGCGCCACGTGTCAAGCATCCAGGCCGTCCGTCAGGCCAAAGGACGTCTTCGCCCTTCCATCCGACGGTTGCAGCGAGGGCATTTTCGTCTTTTGTATTTCTTAGGGGCTATATATACCCCTCTTGTACCCTTTTCCAGGGATTCGAATTCATTTCATATAAACACAATTCCCGGCTCTCTTGGAGACCTCTCCCCGAGAGCTCACCTCCCCAGCGGACTCGCGTCCGGAGAGAGCCAACAGGACTAGGGCCCCCACTGGGACCCGAACCTGTATAAACCTCCGTGTCACTTTTTGTGTTGCCCGGCGGGAGGAGACCAGTAACTCGGTCTGCTCGCGCCGCTGTACTCGTGCTGCGCACGTCCGAACCTGCCGGGGTATCCGTAATACCACGACAGATTCTAATCGAAGTAACGGTCTGATCGAGTCCCAATTCTGGTCGCAGTATGTTTCAGTTCTAACCGCAGTTTTAAGTTTGATCGCGATATCAGAGCTGGTCGCGGTACTTTTATAAAAGTATGATTTTAATCGCAGAACTGAAATTTTCCTGTGTATGGATGGTCGCGAAGGCATTACTCATGACCATATATTCACACAGAAGATGCAAAGAATATTTATATGAAGAAAGAGATTTTATTTATTGCATTCTTTACATACAAAAGGGATACCGGCGACCAGAGCGTCGACCTGATCCGAAAGAAGTTTACAGAGTTCTCCAAGGGACATATTGTTGTCAGTAGGATCTACACTGACAACCCCCAGAGAACTAGCAACTAACCTAAGCCTATCTACGTCATCCCTAACAAGAGGTACACTACTGTTCCTAATCAAATCGGAGAGTTCCCGCTGTTGCTGAGCGTGGTCCCTCTCTCGACGGAACTGGTGCGCCTCTTCACGGGACTGTTCAAAACATTCTGCTAGGTGCAGAATCGCCGAAGACATTTCTTCGGTCTTCTTCTCCTCCAGAAGATTATGTCCGGAAGGAAGAGACGGAGCAGCAGAAGGCTGATCACTGGGGCCTCCAGTCTCCTACATTTGCAAAAGTTAGTTGAGCTAACTATAACTATCAGCAAAAGGAGAGGAGGATTATTACCTGTCCCTGTTCATGACACGTTGATGTAGCCATCCTGGGAAGTTGATCATCCGATAAAACCGGACGATCACCCGATGGAGGAAGTGCAACCTTCCCACCAGAAGATGGCCTCCCCAACACAGGTTGAGGATCTTCTGACCGAATAGTCACCGCTTGCCGGCCAGAAAATCGATCACCCAAACAAAAGCAAGGGGTGCTAGGGAAGAAAGCTGCAGGAAGAAAAGATGATGGCTCATCTTCTACCTTTGCTCTGCTGGAGGATCCTTCATCAACCTTGGACTTCTTCTTTGAAGGAGATGGATCTTCAAGCATTTCAGGCTCCTGCTTGAGAACTTCCTCTTCATCACTCTCAATCTTGATGATGTTGTGATCTGCCATCGGGAAGTGTATGAAGAGAAGAATGAAGATGTCTTTTAGAAAGAACTTAGGCGTGAGAAGAAATTGTGAAGCTTTACAGATTCAAAGACCCGGTATTTATAGCCATCAGGGTGACGGTTCACGTTCTAAATGCCTCGGGTTCTTAAAAGCATTTACAATTTTACCTCGGGTTAAAAAACATTTCAACAACGCCATCATTACCTGTCGCATAATACCCAGAGCCCGTCTCGGGGAACCAACCGTTCTACTTAGTGCGCCACTAAGTGAAGGATTTGAAGAGTCGGGTTAATAATCCGATGCATTTATTTAAATTTAAAGTGAACACGTCCCTTCGTTTTCTTTAAATTTCGGGGCTAGCTGACGAGGATTGATACCCGAGTCAGTTCAAATAAATGCACTGTTGGTTCAGGACAGATTCGAACCAGACACGTGTCTAGCGGTGCGAACTCAAGTTATTCTCAGAAGCATCGGCCCGAGGACGCAGGCTTTGCGCGATCAGGTTGCAGGCTTTGTGCAATCAGACCGCAGGCTTCGCGCGGTCAGAAGTTCGTATGCTATACACGGACAGAATGTCAAGGATGTCGCGCGGTCAGTCAATATCCGCACGGTCAGCCAACATCCCGCGGTCAGAGCATTCTCGACCAGGGTGCTTGGAATTCATCTGTCCGGCTATCCCTATAGCGGGAATATTCCAAGTATCCCGAAGATTCTCCCACGTGGAGAATCAACCGTCAGGAGGTTAATACGTGCAATTATCCATGAATAACACATGTTTAACCTGCGTGGAGGTTAAGAGCGGTTTTCTAAAAACTGTATTCAACCGTCCAAGCAACTGTTTGATGCAGTTTACTGCATGGCACCCTTTCGACCAGTATAAAAGGGTGGTATGGAGTGTCAAGCAGAAAAAAGGCGAGATACAACGCATCTCAACCACTCAAACAGCCAAGTCTACGGCCAAGATTAGATAGTTCTTACAAGCCTTCCTGGCTTTATTCTGTACATTTACATAGGAAAAACCCTTTGCCTGTGAAGGAGTTTTTCTACCATCTTGTAACCTTTTATCACCTATAGTGAAATCCCAACAGGATGTAGGGCTATTACTCCCACCATCGAGGGCCCGAACCTGTATAAACGTCTCTGTGCTCCTGTTCTCCATTGTTCTACATACCTTCCCGGAGGGTCATCTTGAAAGGTCCCGCTATTACAAATTTTGCATAAGTTCGGCTGAGGACTCCGAGTCTGAATCGTCGACAGCGAGCCGTTAGTCCTTGTTGGACTAAGTGGAGGATCACTTGGGCTTGCTTTGTCTGCTCTGCATTCAGAGCAGGGAGAGAATCCAACTCGCTGGACTTCTCTGGTTGTGAGTTCACAAACCATAACTCGCTCTCGGAAGGAGGGGTACAGTAGAACCACTTCTGATACCACCCGTGCACGGAATCGCTCAGGGTGAGAAGGGGTACTCCTTCTTCTCCCTAATTCGGAAGTAGATGTATCCGGTGGCGTTGGCGCTCTTCGACCAAGCCGAGTAATAGAAGCGTCGGAAGAGATCCACACTTGGATACACTCTGACGAAGGCTTCACACAGATGTTGGAAAATCGCCAAGATCAGGACAGCATTTGGGTGGAGATTCACTAGCTCCAACCCATAGTGCTCCAGGATCCCCTTCAAGAACCGACTTTCAGGGAATCGGAACCCGCACCTCAGGTACTCTTCGAAAATCACCAACTCGCCCTCTTGGACGATTGGGGTTTCTTGATCTTTCCCCGCGTGTCGCCAGTTGATTAGCAGTCTTGGGAGAAGGATCTCTTCCTTCTCCAGCGCCATCAGGCTCTCCTCCGTGTGATGGACTGATCGGCTCGAAGACGTCATTCTTGGAAGAGATTGAGAGGGAAAGCTGGCGGCTTTGGGGGCGATGGAAGATGAAGAAAGAGGGTTTTGAGCAGCGGGAGTTCTAGGGCTGGAGGCTGGATGTGTGGCTTCCTCAAGAAGCTACCTGCTCCTTTTATAGGCCCGAGGAGACGTTCCACTGAGGGTAATGTTCCATTGAGGGTAACGTTCCATTGAATATTCTATTCATTTCCCATAATGGATGTTTTCTCTGGTAAACCCGTTATGCGTTCCCCGCACCGAATCCAAAACGAAAGGTCTCTTTGTTTCCAATTTGAGGATTAAAAATGGGCACAAAAACGTGAAAAGTTCTACAAAAGATTTTCGGAGGACATTTTCCTTCATGTTTCTTGTAAACTTTCATGAGTTGATCATAAAGATATTCTATGATTCGACTGCTGGCCATATGGTTGTTTTTCGATCAGATTACTGTATTATCAGGACTATGTTTCTGATCGGACTCCAATTCTAGTCGAAGTGGTGGTCTGACTGAATTTCGGTTCTGATCGCGGCAACCTTCCAGATCGGATTTCAGATTCTGACCGTGGCTTCAAGTCTGACCGCAGTATCAGTACTAGTCGCGGTGTAACTATTTAAATGCATTTCTGGTCATAGTACTGGGACTTATCTGTGTATGAGTGGTTGTAAAAATGCTACTTATGGTCGTATTTTCACACAGAAATTATAAAGAGTCTCCATGTTATGTAAGGTAAAAGAAATCTTTATTTCTGATAGTCTTTACATGCAAAAGGGATACCGGCGACCAGAGCGTCGACCTGATCCGAGAGGAGTTTACAAAGTTCTCCTAGGGACATGTTGTCGTCAGTATGATCTACACTGACGACCCCAAGGGAACTAGCAACTACTCTAAGTCTATCTACATCATCTCTAACAAGAGACGCACTATTATTCTTAATCAAATCGGAGAGTTCTCGCTGTTGTCGAGCATAGTCCCTCTCCAGCCGGAACTGGTGCGCCTCTTCGCGGGATCTTTCAAAACATTCTGCCAGGTGCAGAGTCGCCGAAGACATCTCTTCAGTCTTCTTCTCCAGGGCCTCTGTTTCCCCTTGGGGAGTCTGTTCGAGGGGAGGAGGTTGAATTTCAGCAGGCTGGTCGCTGGGGGCTCCAACAATTTTCGTCTCCTACATTTGCAGATGTTAGTTTTACTAACTGTAACAACAAGTGAAGGGAGATGGAAGTAATTACCAATCCTCGCAAGTGACAGGTTGAAGTACTTCCCCCAGAAAGTAGATCACCCGATAAAAATCGTGGACCGTCAGATGGTGGAAGTGCAACTTTCCCACCAGAAGATTGCTTCCCCAACACAAATTGAGGATCATCTGGTCGTGGAGGTACAGCTTGCCAACCAAAAAATTGATCACCCAAATAAAAACGGGGATCATTGGGATGAAGTGGAGAAAGCTGAAAAGAACGTCCCTCCAAAGGTGGAGATGAAGGTTCGACCTGCCGAGGAGCATGAACAGGAAGGACTACGGGAACTAAAGGAAGAGAGAGCAATGATGCATCTTTCACCTTTGCTCTACTGAAGGATCCCTCGTCAACATTGGGTTTCTTCCTTAAAGGCGACAGATCTTTGGACGTCTGTGAATCCTGCTCAAATTTGAGTGAAACTTCTTCATCACTCTCAATCTCGATGATGTTTTGGTCTGCCATCGAGAAGTGTATGGAAGAGAAAAGAAGATGGCTTTGAAAGAAAACTTAGCCGGGAGAAAAGTTGTGAAGTTTTGAGGTCCGGAGGCTTCAGTATTTATAGTCACCGGGGTAACGGTTCTGTTTCCGAACGCCTCGAGTTTTTAAAACATTTACAATTTTACCTCGGGTTAAAAAACACTTTCTACGGCGCCATCATTACCTGTCACATATTACCCAGAGTCCGTCTCGGGGAACCAACCGCCACACTTAGTGCGCCACTAAGTGGAGGATTAGAAGCGGCAGGTTGAGTATCTGATGTAAGTCTTGAAATTGGAAGTAAACATGTCCCTTCGTTCCCTTCAAATTTGGAGGCTAGCTGACGAGGATTGACACCCGAGCTAGATCAAATAAATACACGACTGGTTCAGGACAGTTTCGAACCAGACAAGTGTCTGTTGATGAGAACTCAAGTTACTCCGAGAAGCACAGGCATGTGGTCGCAGGCTTTACGCGATCAGACCATAGACAGTGCGCGACCAGAAGTTCATATGCTATATGCGAACCGAAGACTGCAGGTGGTGTGCGGTCAGAATACCTTCGACCAGGGGACGCGGGATTGTTCTGTCCCTACAACAGGGATATCCTGAGTATCCCGAAGATCTTCCACGTATGGAGACAACCGTCAGGAGGTTAACACTGACAAGGATTGACACCCGAGTCAGTTCAAATAAATGCATGACTGGTTCAGGATAGATTCGAGCCAGACACGTTCCTAGCGGTGCAAACTCAAGTCATTCTGAGAAGTACCAGCCCGAGGTCGCAGTCTCTACGCGATCAGACCGCAGCTAGTGCGCGGTCAGGAATTCGTATGCTATGTGCAGACAGAAGGCTGAAGATGTTGCGCGGTCAGCCAACATCGCGCTGTCAGAACACTTTCGACCAGGGAACGTGGGATTAATCTATTCCTGTAGCGGGAATATCCCAAGTATCCCGAAGATTCTTCCACGTAGAGGAACAACCGTCAGGAGGTTAATACGTGCATTTGTCCATGAATAACACGTGTTAAACCTCCGTGGAGGTTAAGAGCGGTTCTCTAAACCGCATCTAAGCAACCGTTTGATGCCGTTACAACTTGGCGCCCTTTCGACCAGTATAAAAGGGCAGCATGGTGCATCAGACAAGGGATATAGAAGGATCACGAGATACAACACATCTCACCCAAAGAATCAAACAACCAGGACAATAGCCTAGACTAGATAGCTTCCATAAGCCTTCCAGGCTTCATTTTGTATAATCATATAGAGGAAATCTTCGCCTGTGAAGATCTTTTCCCATCACTTTGTAACTCTTTACTACACATAGTGAAATTCCAATAGGACGTAGGGCTGTTACTCCCACCATCGAGGGCCCGAACCTGTATAAACTTCTCTGTGCTCCAGTTCTCCATAATTCTACATACCTTCCCGGAGGGATACCCTGAAAGGTCTCACTATTTACAAATTTTGCATAAGTTCGACTAAGGACCCCGAGTCCGAATCGTCGACAGCTGGCGCCCACCGTGGGGCCTTTCTCAAGGCGTCCTAATTTTCATCCGGAGGTTCACGGAATCATGGCTGGAGTGTATGATTCCGAGAACGATTTCGATCTCGAGGATTACGCTCACATTCCGATGCCTTCTCCTAGCGATCCTGTTCCGATGGAAGAAGTTGGAGGCGAAAATCTCCTAGAGGTCGAATCGTCTCTCCAGGTCATGTCTATCGACCAGGGAGCAACTAGCTCAAGGTCAGAACCCACCGAGGTTCTTAATGTGCTAGAGGGTGAGTCCGGTCCATCCTACGACCCCGCCAAGGGGAAGGATGATATCGACCAGGAAATCAGCCCGGGGAGGTTCGACCCTGATAACCTCCACTGTCTCTTTGATTTCGAGTCCGACTCGGAACAAATAAAGATGTTTTCTCCATCGGTGACCTCTCTCCCTAGACAGTTTGCTGCCTTATCGGAGGAAACTCCTGATCAACGGGCTGCTAGGGAAGAACAGGAACGCAAACAGAAGGAGGATCAAGTTCTCGAGCAACAAAACAACGAACTACGCAGAACTGCCCTAGAGGCACTTCAAGATGCGCAGGCTCATTACAATGCTGCTCCGAGTTCTTCCCAACGATCACGTGGTCGTAGACGCGATCAGACCCCTTCTTTGCCTCCGGAGCGTTTCCCGGTGGATGAAGAAACGGTAACACCTGGTGCCCCTAGGAGAAGTACGCACGGTCGGCTGTGATCCATCGTGGAAGTCATGCGTAATTTCCCTCCTACGGTCACGGATGCGCAGAAACCGGCCTTCACCAGAATCCTAGTAGAGAGGTTAGATGAGGTCGCATCTGAGGCGACCCCAACGGCCTCTTCCCGGTCGGTAACACGTTCGCGCGAACAAGAGTGTTCTTACTCTGGTTCTAGTCGACGAAGTTACCCACCGCCTGTACCATCCCGCCAGGACAAGTCCAGGCGGGCACAGGATTCTCGTGGTAGGGATCGAGTCCCTCTCCACTCTCGTTTAGGACCACGAATAACTTCACCATTGCGTGAGGTCGCTCGTGATCTGGTCGAAAGTCACAGGACAGTTTACGGTCCCTACGTTGGTTGTAAAGCTTTCTCGCCCAGCCTCCGTGCGGTTGTTTGGCCTGACAAGTTTCGACCAGGGGCCATAGAAAGGTTCGACGGAACTCAGAACCCCTCCGAGTTCCTTCAAATCTATATCACTGCCATCCAAGCAGCAGGAGGCGATGACCGGGTCATGGCCAATTACCTGCCTACAGTCCTGGAAGGACCGGCGAGAACCTGGTTGTTTAATCAGCCCGAAGGTTCTATCTACAATTGGGAAATGCTGTGCGACGCTATCCTCAGCAATTTCCAGAATTGTTATCAAAAGCCGGGTAAAGAGGACGACCTTCATCGACTACGACAAACTTCGGCAGAGACCCTTCGCCAGTTTGTCAAGAGATTTGTCGGGGTAAGAAATACCATCCCGAACATATCTGACAACTCCGTTATTAGGGCATTTAAAAATGCCGTTCGATATCAGAGATTCACCGAAGACTTGCTCATACACCCTCCTCGATCAGTAGCCGATCTCTTTGATATGGCTGATCGATACTCCAACGCGGCCGAAGCAGTCGAATGGAACCGGATGGTCGATAAAGGTAACCTACTGCCTCAACCAGGTTTCAAGGACGTTAGGAGAGAAGATTCAAGCAAGAAGCCGGAATCTTCGTCGGGCGGGAAGTCGAAGAAGTCAAAAAGAAATCGCTCTGGACAGTACCGGGAGGTCGCAGTTGCCGAGAAGCCTCCTTCGACCAAAGGTAACAAGCCTTCGTTTAAAAATAAAACTGCCTCTGGTGGTCGTAGTGCCGACTAGCCAGAAAAGTCGACTAACCCGCAGGAAGGCAAGAAGTGGTGTCCATTCCACAACTCCGCAGGCCACGACCTCAAGAACTACAGGAGTTGGTTGAAGTAGTTGGATGACTTCTACCAGGGGGTTGGACCGATGCCGACCTTACCTACTAAGGAACAAGCATGCGGACTTAGAGACGCTAACGGGGACGAAGAGATGTCTTACCAGATACCTCATAATCACGTTAATGTTATTTTCGGAGGTTCCTCCTCTTTTGTTTCCAAAAGGCAGTTTAAGGCCTTTTATCGAGAGGTTAACCAAACGGAGACATCCCTTGGTGAACCTCAGTACCCCCGTTGGTCGGGTACACCTTTGACATTTGATCGCACTGACTGTCCTGCGGGGCTTACTTGACTATTGAGGCTCCCTCTGGTCATCACCCCTATCATCAGTAATGCGAGAGTCGAAAGGGTCCTGATCGACGGAGGGAGCTCCCTTGACATTTTATTGGTCAAGGTTCTCGACGAGATGCAAATTCCTCGTTCGAAGATTAAGCCCATAATCCATCCATTTTATGGGATAATCCCTGGTCCCTCCATGATGCCGTTGGGATAGGTGGTCCTCCCAGTCGCACTGGGAGAACCGGATAACTTTCGAATAGAATTGGTTACCTTTGACGTAATTGATTGTGATTCAGCTTACAATGCAATCTTTGACAGGCCAACTTTTGCTAAGTTCATGATGGCAACGCACTATGCTTATCAGTGCGGCAAATTGCCTGGCCCCAAAGGTGTCATCTCGGTCCGAGGCAGTCACAACGTGGCACTAACGTGCGACCGGCTATCTCTGGAGATGGTCGACCAGCTTCCCCTCCGGGATGCTCAGGTCGCCACTGTCGCCACCGACGCGATCAAGGCTGCTCCTCGACCAGATGAGAAACTCAAACTAGTTCTATTGTACACAGCTGATCCATCCAAGACAATTCAGGTCGGATCAGGCCTGGATGACAAATAGGAACTCGAGCTCATTACTTTCCTCCGGGCTAACGCAGATGTGTTTGCGTGGAAACCGTCCGACATGCCCGGTGTCCCAAGGGAAGTAATCGAGCACAGGTTAGCAATTCGACCTGGACAGCGACCAATAAAGCAAAAGCTCAGGTGTTTTGCTGCTGACCGACAGGAAGCCATCCGAGAGGAGTTGGACAAACTCCTAAAAGCCGGGTTTATTCGCGAGGTTGATCACCCGCAATGACTCGCCAATCCGGTCATGGTCCGCAAGTCAAATGGCAAGTGGCGCATGTGCGTCGACTACACTAGCCTCAACAGTGCCTGTCCGAAGGATGACTTCCCCTTCCTCGCATCAACCAGCTGGTCGACTCAACTGCGGGTTGCGAACTGATGAGCTTCCTGGACGCTTACTCAGGATACCATCAAATTAGCATGGCAGAAGAAGATGAAGAGAAAACTGCCTTCATCACCCCGTTCGGCACCTACTGCTACGTCAGAATGTCGTTCGGTCTCAAGAACGCAGGTTCCACATACCAGCGCTTGATGCAAAAGACCTTTCTTTCCCAGATAGGGCGTAATCTCGAAGCATATGTAGACGACTTGGTTGTAAAAAGTACCAAGAGATTGTCTCATTTGGACGATCTCGCTGAAACCTTCTGTAACTTGAATCGCTTTGGAATAAAATTGAACCCTGAGAAATGTTCTTTCGGGGTTTCTTCAGGAAAACTTCTTGGTTTCCTTGTTTGTTCCAGAGGCATTGAAGTCAATCCTGAGAAAATCAGGGCCATCGAACAGATGAGGTCGCCCTCGACCATGAAAGTTGTTCAACGCTTGGCTGGTCGCATGGCGGCCTTAAGTCATTTCATATCGCGACTAGGTGAAAGGGGATTACCCTTCTTCAAAGCCTTGCGGAAGCATCACAATTTCACATGGTCCGATGAGGCTGAAAAAGCATTTCAGGAGGTAAAGATATACCTATCAAGTCTGCCAGTATTGGTGTCTCCCTACAAAGGAGAACCATTATTTCTTTATTTGGCGGCCACCCCGTATGCGGTCAGCGCTGTTCTGATCGCGGAAAGGGAAGGAATACACAGACCTGTCTACTATGTAAATGAGGTACTTCATGGTCCTAAGGAGCGATACCCTGAGGTCCTGAAGATACTTTACGCGCTACTGATGGCTTCCCGTAAGCTACGACATTACTTCCAAGCTCACAAGATCACAGTACCCTCCTCCTTTCCTCTGGGGGATATTGTATGAAATCCAGAGAAATCTGGTCGAATCGCCAAATGGGCGGTCGAACTCGGTGCTTTTGATGTCCGTTTCACGCCCCGCACGGCGGTTAAGTCTCAGGTCTTGGCCGACTTTGTGGTCGAATGGACCAACCTTGAGCCACCCGTGCAGGTGTCCGAGGAACTGGAATGCCCCGATCACTGGACAATGTACTTTGACTGTTCCCGTAGTTTTCAACACTCGGTGGCTAGAGTGGTCTTAGTTATGCCCCAGGGCGAACAGCTTAAGTATGTCATCGAACTACACTTTGTTGTGACCAACAACGCAGCAAAGTATGAAGGTCTTCTTGCAGGGCTCCGAGCAGCAAAATTCCTTCCGTCGATTAGTGGTGAGGGCAGACTCACAGCTGGTCATAAACCAGGTAAACAAGGAGTACAGCACCTCCGATGAGACAATGGCTCATTACTTGGGGGAAGTGAGGAGATTGGAAAAACACTTCAGTCATTTCGAAGTCCAATACATCCCGCGAAAGGACAACATTCTCGCAGACCAATTATCCAAAATTGGGTCCTCACGCACATCCGCTCCGGCAGGAGTGTTCATTGAACACTTGGACCGTCCTTCGATCATGACTTCGATCGAGGATGATCTGGTAACAGCCTACGTTACTAACCTCGGTCAGGAACAGGATTGGACTCATCCATTGAGAGTCTATCTTGAACATGGGACCCTACCCGAGGATGAAATCGAAAGCGATCGGTTGATTCGAAAAGCGCGTCTGTACAAGCTCATAGAGGGAGTTTTGTATAGAAAGGGTACTCAACGAGTATTCATGCGCTGCATATCTCAGGAGGAAGGTAAATCCCTCTTGAAAGAAATACATGACGGTGTATGCGGTGCGCACGCGTCATATCAGACACTGGTTGGAAAAGCTTTTTGACAAGGATTCTACTGGCCTTCGGCGCTCGATGATGCCAAGCATATGGTCAAAATGTGTCCTCAGTGTCAGTTTCACGTGAGACAGATTCATCAACCTGCCTATGTGTTACAAACCATTCCCCTCGCATGGCCTTTTGCGGTCTGGGGTATGGATATTGTTGGTCTATGCCACAAGCGGTCAATGGGTACAAGTTTCTGTTCATAGCCATTGACACGTTTACAAAGTGGATTGAGGCCGAACCGGTACGAAATATTACCGCATCAGCAGCACAAAAGTTCTTCCATAAGAACATTATTGCTCGATTCGGTGTTCCAAACCGTCTCATCACAGACAATGGTTCTCAGTTCGCCAGTGGTCTTTTTCTGGACTACTGTGATCATATTGGGACCAAGGTGTGCTTTGCTTCTGTGGCACATCCACAGAGCAATGGTGCCGTGGAACGGGCCAACGGGCAGATACTGCAAGGCATCAAGAAACGTGTTTTTGATTGCCTAAAGACTCACTCGGGCGCTTGGGCAGACGAGCTCTACACCGTTCTATGGGCACTGTGAACTACCTCTAGTCGAGCCACCGGTGAGACGCCCTTCCATCTGGTCTATGGGGCCGAGGCCATACTGCCTTTGGAAGTTAGTATTGGATCTGTTCGGACAGACCAATTCGAACGAGTTGATCAGGCCGAACAACAATCATAGGATCTCGTCCTCTTAGAAGAAAGTCGTGATCGCGCTTTAATCAAGTCCGCGGCATACTTGCAAGCTTTGCGCAAGTATCATAACAAAAGGGTGCGACCTCGTAGTCTTCACGTGGGCGATCTGGTTTTACGAAAGATTCAAGACCAGTCTAACCGCAACAAATTCTCCCCAAAGTGGGAAGGCCCTTACACTGTTGTTTCAGTGCCGCGACCAGGATCCGCGTGGTTAGCCATGGAGGATGGCCGAATTTTGTCCAATACATGGAACATCGATCAACTACGCAAGTTCTACGTGTAAGTATTCAATCCCTTTTCCTGTTCAATTAGCATTGTTTAATAAAACAAAAAGTCTTTGGGTTTCATACGATGAACATCTCGCTTTATGCCCATGTGTTATGAACTTGGCTCGGGGGCTGATCGACGGCGGTTATATCACTACAACGTTCTAATCGGATTTGCGGGACGATCTCACGACCACTTCTAGACAAGTCACTCCTAAATAAGCCGTTTCTCAACGCATACGGGGCTTTCTAGTATGTCCTTGGTCGTCTGAGTGGCTTCCGGTTTGCAACAAGATTAGACGTTACATTGATCATAATTGTTGGTCAGATCGCACACCCCTGGTCGTTACACTCGTATTTCTCCTATGTTTATAATACTAAGTCTTCAGTATCTATAATCACAGGCGGGGGCTAGGGGGATATGCTTATAATATGAAGCAACAAAAAAAATATGTATATATTTATACTTTCTTTCAAAGTAAATGCATTGCATTCTATAATCTATATCTATACAACTGTGGGGGTTACACAATCCCGAGCTCGGTCAGGAGTCTATCTACAAGGGGATTGACCTCCTCCATGATCACCTCCAGTTGTTCTTCACTCTCGATCTGTACCGGTCCCACCAGTGGATTCAGATCCATATCTGGGCCGTGATGGAGACGAAACCGGCAGAGAATGGCGGAGGCTGCTGATCGAACCCTGGTTCTGATCGCCTCTTGCTGTCACCGTGTATCTTCAGGAAGATACTCGAGAAGTGACTCCGCTTGGGCTACAACCAGTGTAGACCAGTCGCTCGAACTGAGGTCGTCTTTTGTGGTCTCAACCACATCAGCCCTTAGGAGACGGGCCACCATCTTTAGCTTTTTGAAGATGGATTGGCTCAGGTCTCTGTTTGCCTTGCGAGTAGAATTAATGGAGAGCTGGAGGACCGCCTTGTCCTGATCAAGTTGTTTTATTTGACTTGCTTGCGCTGCAGTAAAATGATTGTTATCAACAGTCTAAACTATGAAGTCAAGTCTTCCTAGTCGGGAATCGACTTACCAGAGAGCTGTGACCGCAAGGCATTAAGCTCGATCTCTTGCTTCGAAACCATGGAGATCGACCTGAGCTTGTTAGCGGCCAGGTCCCTCTTCAGAGAAGCAACCTCCCTGTGACAGAAAAGATGGTTGTCATAACGAATTTGTATCTATACAAATTGGAGGGCATTTATCCTTACTTGCGTAAGCAGTCTCTTTCTTTTTGTATGGCCTCGACGCTCGCCACCATAGCGATCGACCGGGCCGTTACACGGGATAGTTCCTGTAATACAAAGAGAAGTTATTGGTGTCCTATGCACAATTCAGGTACCAAAAGAGATGTTCATCATACCTCTGTATACTCCTGAAATGAGATATCCTCTGGGATTGCGGGAGGTCTGGTCGAGGGACCCGTCACGACCTCGACAGGAGCAGCAGGTGGATGCGCCTGCTGGGCCTCAGTCGCAGGTTCTGTTGCCTGCAACTGGGTCTCTGTGCCCGACTCATCCCTCACGGTCCGAACAACTTCCTGGACCAGAGGGACAGAGCGCTCCTCACCAGAGGCTTCGGCACCAGTAGCGACTTCAACCCTCCTTGGGGCGGCTGAAGGGCTCGGTGCTGCCTCTTTACGCCTACAAAGAAAAAAGGAATTGGCAATTACGTCAGTGGTCGCCACAATCCAACTCAGAGCAGAACCAACCAGGGGATCTTACCTTATTTGAAATCCCATCAGCTTCTGGGATTTCAGGGAAGGCTCTCCGTGAGAAAGGGGACAGTCGCTGTCCGTCCTAGTCTTCCTCTTTGTAAACAGGGCCTTTTCTTCCTATGCATGTTCTCCTGTAATCATATTCATAAGGGATGATAAAGAATTAAGTGGTAAGAATTCATACCTGGGTAACCTGTCTGATTGACAGAGATATGCCCGAAGGCCTGGGTGGCTCCTGGACTGTTGGAGCCGGCACTTCATCCGCGATCCTCGCTTTGGTCGCAGGGTCTTGTGCGGTCACCTCCTCTCCTATCCGTAGGAGTGGAGGATTTGCCTCCCTGGGACTCACAGGAGTGGCAGAGGGAAGTTCTTCTCCCTATATAAGTGTAAATCCAATAAACGCATGTACAGAGAAAATTGAAAAGTTAAGACCATGAGGAAATCTTACTGAGGTCGTCCCTTTGACCAGGGAGGGAGAAGCAACTGACCCTGAAGCCTCTGGGGCTTCGGGGGCGGGGATCTCGCCCGCGACCACAGGACTCCCGGCGGTTGCGGGGTCCGCTGCGGCTGCTTTTGTTTCTACGGGACGAGGTGGAGTCTCGCCGGATGGAGTCCGCTATTTTCCTCCTCCGGCGGATCAAGGGAACGTCATCTTCCTCCTCCTCCTCGCTCCTCTCGCCCTGTACGACAAAGAAATGATTCCAGTTTATACCTGGAAGAATAGGAGGTACGTGATATCTTACCACAGTTTTCCTTGCGGTAGGAGGAATGCTCCATGAAGACCCTTCCCCAAGAGTTTGCTTGGATTTCTTGGGGGCAGGATTCCTCGTCCTGGGCTTCGAGGAGATCTTCTTCACGTTCTTCACCGACGGCTTTCCCAGGGAACCGACGTTTTCACTTAGGAATGTCGCCTCTGCGAATCTCCCAAAGAGCTATTTCATCCCGACAAATTTGTCAGTGCTAAGTATACATGAGACCTGCGAATAGGAGATAAGTGAAAGGTGACATACCTTTCGGCGCTCCTGTTTGAGGTCGTCGCCAGCATGAACCAAGCTCTGTGGGCGAGGCGATCCCTTGGGGCCCTCCGCTTCAGCGTTGTAGGCCCTGAGGAGGTAATTTGTCCGCCTCTCGACCTCAGAGGAAGGCAGGACTGTTCCCAGAAGACCAATCAGAAGGCATATAACAAGAGTATGAGGTTTCGGTGTTGAAATCGCATACCTTCGTCGTAGTCCAGGGTATTGTCGGCCATGGACTTGATCTCCCAAGCCAGATGAGCCCTTTCACGCAGGGGGCTCACCCGATTCTTTACAAAGTCGCGAATGATATCACGAGCCGTTAATCCCTGTTGGACCAGGTGAAGAATCACCTCGGCGTGCTTCATGAACTCAGAGTTCATCGCCGGGAGGGAGTCCAACTCGCTCGGCTTCTCTGGCAGCGAGTTCTCAAACCACAGCCCGCTCTCAGACGGAGGGGTGCAGTAAAACCATTTCTGGTGCCATCCGTGCACCGAATCCCGCAGGGGTGGGAAGGGATATTCCTTCTTCTCCCTCATCCGGAAGTAAATGCATCCGGCGGCGTTGGCGCTCTTCGACCACGCCGAATAGTAAAAGCGCCGGAAGAGATCCACATTGGGATACACTCCGACGTAGGCTTCACACAGGTGCTGGAACACCGCCAGAATCAGGACCGCATTCGGGTGGAGGTTTATCAACTCCAACCTGTAATGCTCGAGGATGTCCTTCAGGAACCGACTCTCAGGGAATCGGAACCCGCAGCGCATGTACTCCTCGAAGACCACCAGTTCGCCCTCTCCGACGACTGGGGTTTCTTGGTCCTTCTCCAACGCCAGCAGACTCTCCTCGGAGTGGTGGATCGATCTGCTCCAGGACGCCATTTCTTGTGAGAAATCGGGAGGAAAGTTGGCAACTTTGGGGAAGATGGAGGCTGAGAAGAATGAGGGTTTTGTGCGGCAGAAGTATTGAGGAAGGGTTTTTGGCTGTGTGGCTTCCTCAAGAAGCTACCTGCTCCTTTTATAGACCCGAGGAGGCGCACTAATGTGAGTAATGTTCCACTCAAACGTTCCACTTAATATTTTATTCATTTCCCATAATGGATACTATTTCTGGCGGACCCATTAAGTGTTCCTGGTATCGGATCTGAAACAAAAAGGACTTCTTTGTTTCAAGGTTTGAAGATACAAAAACATGAAAAGTTTTTCAAGGGTTTTCGGAGGACATTTTCCTTCATGTCCTTGTAAATTTTCATGAAAATATCCTATGACCAAGTTTTTGGACGTACAGATATGTTTGATCAGATTGCGGTATGGTCGGAACCATGTCTTCGACTAAGCTCCGATTCTAATCGAAGTGATGGTCTGATCGAGTGTCGGTTCTGATCGCAGTAATCTTTCAAATTGAACTTCGGTTCTAACCGCGGCTTTAAGTCTGGTCGCGGTATCAGTACTGGTCGCGGTACTACTATAAAAACGCGATTCTGGTCGCAGAATTGAAGTTTGCCTGTGTATGAGTGGTCGTAAAGACATTGCTTATGGCCATGTTTTCGCACAGAAGATGTAAAGAATATTCATATGAAGAAAAAGAAAATTTTATTTCTTACATTCTTTACATACAAAAGGGATACCGGCGACCAAAGCGTCGACCTGATCCGAAAGAAGTTTGCAAAGTTCTCCTAGGGACATGTTGTTGTCAGTAGGATCTATGCTGACAACCCCCAGAGAACTAGCAACTAACCTAAGCCTATCTACATCGTCCCTGACAAGAGATGCACTACTATCCCTAATCAAGTCAGAGAGTTCTCGCTGTTGCTGAGCGTGGTCCCTCTCTCGACGGAACTGGTGTGCCTCTTCACGGGATCTTTCAAAACATTCTGCCAGGTGCAGAATCGCCGAAGACATCTCTTCGGTCTTCTTCTCCAGGGCCTCTCTTTCCCCTTGGAGAGTCTGTCCGAGGGAAGGGGGTGGAGTCTCAGCAGGCTGGTCGCTGGGGGCTCCAACAATTTTCGTCTCCTACATTTGCAAATGTTAGTTTTACTAAACTATGACAAACAAGCAAAGGGAGACAGAAGTAATTACCAATCCTTGCAAGTGACAGGGTGGTATATGCATCTTGGAAAGTTGATCACCCGACAAAAGCGGATGATCACTGGATGGTGCAAGTGCAACCTTCCCACCATATGATTGCTTCCCCAACCCAAGTTGAGGGTCATCTGGTCGGGTAGTCACCGCTTGCCGACCAGAAAATCGATCACCCAAACAAAAATGGGGAGTATTGGGATGGAATGGAGAAAACTGAGAAGAACATCCCTCCAAAGGTGGAGATGAAAGTTCTACCTGCCCAGGTGCATGGATAGGAAGAACTAGAGGAACAGAAGGAAGAAAGAACGATGTTGCGTCTTCTACCTTTGCTCTGCTGGAGGATCCCTCGTCAATCTTGGGTTTCTTCCTTGAAGGAGATGGATCTTCGGGTACCTGAGGCCCTTGTTCGAAAACTTCCTCTTCATCACTCTCAATCTCGATGATGTTGTGGTCTGCCATCGGGGAGTATATGAGGAGAAGGATGAAGGTATCTTCAAAGGAAACTTAGCCAAGAGGAGAAATTGTGAGGCTTTGTAATTCGAAGGCTTCGGTATTTATAGCCGCCAAGGTGACGGTTCGCCTTCCGAACGCCTCGAGTTTCTAAAAGGCATTTACAATTTCACCTCAGGTTAAAAAATGTTTCAACAGCACCATCATTACCCGTCACATAACAACCAGAGCCCGTCTTGGGGAACCAACCGCTACACTTAGTGCGCCACTAAGTGGGGGATTTGAAGCGTCGGGTTAAAAATCCGATGTATGTCTTGAAATTCGAAATAAACATGTCCCTTCGTTTTCTTCGAATTTGGGGGCTAGCTGACGAGGATTGACACCCGAGTCAGTTCAAATAAATGCACGACTGGTTCAGGATAGATTCGAGCCAGACACGTGCCTGGCGGTGCAAACTCAAGTCATTCTGAGAAGTACCAGCCCGAGGTCGCAGTCTCTACGCGATCAGACCGCAGCTATTGCGCGGTCAGGAATTCGTATGCTATGTGCAGACAGAAGGCTGAAGATGTTGCGCGGTCAGCCAACATCGCGTGGTCAGAACACTTTCGACTAGGGAACGTGGGATTAATCTATTCCTGTAGCAGGAATATCCCAAGTATCCCGAAGATTCTTCCACGTAGAGGAACAACCATCAGGAGGTTAATACGTGCAGTTATCCATGAATAACACGTGTTAAACCTACGTGGAGGTTAAGAGCGGTTCTCTAAACCGCATCTAAGCAACCGTTTGATGCCGTTACAACTTGGCGCCCTTTTGACCAGTATAAAAGGGCAGCATGGTGCATCAGACAGGGGATATAGAAGGATCATGAGATCTCACCCAAAGAATCAAACAACCAGGACAATAGCCTAGACTAGATAGCTTCCATAAGACTTCTAGGCTTCATTTTGTATAATCATATAGGGGAAATCTTCGCCTGTGAAGATCTTTTCCCGTCACTTTGTAACTCTTTATTACACATAGTGAAATCCCAACAGGACGTAGGGCTGTTACTCCCACCATCGAGGGCCCAAACCTGTATAAACTTCTCTGTGCTCCAGTTCTCCATAATTCTACATACCTTCCCGGAGGGATACCCTGAAAGGTCTCACTATTTACAAATTTTGCATAAGTTCGACTAAGGACCCCAAGTCCGAATCGTCGACAAATACATGCGGTTATTCCTCAATAACACGTGTTAAACCTGCGTGGGAGTTAGGGGCAGTTGCCAAAACCGCACCCGAGCAACTATTCGATGTCGTTATGCCCTGGCACCTTTTCGACCAGTATAAAAGGGTAAGCCAGTGCATCAGATCGAAAAAGAGATCAAGAGATCAAGCAATCGAAACACCCAGAAGATCAGAAGATAGTAGTCTAAGTTAGCTAGATTTTACAAGCCTTCCTGGCATTGTCTTGTATAAACATATAGGAAAGATCTTCATCTGTGAAGATACTTTCCCAAGCTTTGTAACTCTTTCTACTATATATAGTGAAATCCCAATAGGACGTAGGGCTATTACTCCCACCATCGAGGGCCCAAACCTGTATAAATCTCTCTGTGCTCTAGTTATCTTTGATTAATCATACCTTCCCAGAGGGACACCCTGAAAAGTCTCATAACTTACAAATTCTGCATAAGTTCGACTAAGGACCCCGATTCCGAATTGTCGACAGTACTTGTTTTTGATCATCACGTCATTCAACTTCCGGTAGTCAATACAAAGTCACAGACTGCCATCTTTCTTCTTGGCGAAGAGCATTGGGGCTCCCCAAGGTGAGGAACTTGTTCTGATAAATCCTTTCTCTTCCAATTCTTCTACTTGTTTCCTCAGTTTGTCATGTTCTTGTCTTGTCATACGTGCAAGCTTTCTTGCGATGGGGCTAATCCAGGTTTCAATTCAATGGAGAACTCTATGTCCCGGTCTGGTGGCATTCCAGGGAGTTCTTTGGGAAAAACTTCCGGGTATTCGTTGACTACTGGGATCTTCTCGAATTTGATCTCTTCACCACTGTTCAGACTGTCCATATGGTCACTCACTGAAGATCTTTCTGCGTAGAATGTGACTTGTTCTCCTTCAGTGTTGGTTAGAGTGATGGTCTTCTTCTCACAGTCCATCTGGCCTTTGTGTTTTGCTAGCCAATCCATTCCAAGAATGATGTCTAGCCCTTGAAGATTCAAAACTAGCAAATCTGCTAGGAATTCTAGGTTGCCGATACAAAATGAAATATTTCTACAGATGGATCTGACTGGCATTTTAGCTCCAGGGGATTGAATTAGAATAGGGAACTCTAATGCAGACACAGGCAGTTCATTTCTCAAAGCAAAAGACCTCGACACAAATGAATGAGTAGCACCTGAGTCAAACAAAGTAAGAAAAAGCTTAGAGTGGATTAGAATTCTACCAATCAGAACATCGGAGGCTTCTCCAGCTTCAGCTGTGGATGCGTAGTTCAGTCGACCACGGCCTGTAGTTGGTACTCCTCTTCCTCTGTTGCTTTGGACTCTTACTCCTCTTGACATTGGAACACTTCTACCAAGGTTCTGAATTGGAGTGGGGGATCCTGCTACTCGAGCTCTGGCTACGCTAAATGGCAAGTGTTTGAGTGGACAAGTTTCTTTGCGATGACCTTTTCTCCCACAGTGGAAACATTCCACATTCTTTAAAGTACAGTCCTTGTAAAGGTGATTTCCCTTGAATCCGGTGCATTGCAATGTTGCAGTTGGTGTTGGTCTTGGGGTTCTCTGAGGCGGTCTGAAGTTCGGTCTAAAATTCGACGTTGGTCTTCCTCGACTTGTGTTTCCTTGATAAGGGTTGGGCAAGGCTTTTCTTTTCCAATCTTCCTCAACTATTCCTCGCTTCTCTTCCATCTTAAGTAGTCTGTTGACCAGAATGTGAAAATCTGTGAATTCATGTGATGCTAGCTGGTACTGTAAAGAGTTTTGCAGGCCTTCATAGAACTTGTCTATTTTTGTTTCTTCTGTTGCTATGTCCTCCGGTGCATACCTCGCTAGTTGGATAAACTCATGTAGATATTTCTTGACTGATTTATTCCCTTGCTTGAGGTTTATAAACTCTCGGCGTTTTGCTTGCATAACACCTTTTGGGACGTGGTACTTGCGGAATTGTTCTTTAAATTCATCCCATGTGATCGTGTCTGGGTTGGGGTGTACGGACTGATAGTTTTCCCACCAGGCTGCGGCGGGTCCAGCCAACTAGTGTGGTCCATACAAAAGTTTTTCTTCGTTACTAAATCTGACTGTGTTCAATTTTCTCTCTACGCCCCTCAACCAATCATCAGCCACAATAGGATCTTCGGTGGTCGAAAAAGTCGGAGGGCGGGTTTTCTGAAAGTTCGTCAGTCTTGCTCCGATTACTGATCCTTCAAGCTGTCCTGACGAGAATTGTTGCATCAATTGTCCCATCTAGTTTTGCATAGCCATGGACTGCTGTCTGTTTTGCTCCATCGAATGGAAGATGATCCTATTTGATTCCGGTTGGTATGAATTCTACTTCCAGAGGTGGCTCTTGCATCATCAGCATCCTCTTCGGGTACTCTTCCTTGGGATCATCCGCGGGTGTTAACCATTCTATTCTCACAGGAGAGTCACATAAATGATCGATGATTTAGAGGAATCACAGGTGAGGTGCAAACAGGGTATTGACTTCAATCCAAGAGACAGGGATGGGAAAATGCTAGATGCTTTTTATAAATTAGCCTTCATAAAATATAGAGTTTTGCCTCTACGGCTTATAGAGACATTTTATAGCCAACACAACTACAAACAAAAGCATCTAACAAACAAGGAGATCTAACGACTGCCGGGGGTTAGGCACAGGAAAAGGGGTTAAACTAGAGGAAGTCTAGAATCACGCGCCGGCTTCAGAAGAACCACAAGACTCTACCTCTTCTGGGTCCTCTTCTTCCTGGTCTTCATCAGCATCCATTGGATCCAACTCCATATCATCATCCTCTTCTTCATCTTCGGACGAAGTGTCGGTGTTGTCTTCGACGACTTCTTTCCCTTTTCTGATGGGAGCTTCTCTCCCTCCTTCAACATTGAAGCGCTCCGGTGTTTGGGAATTGATGACGATGCCACGCGATGCAGGTGTGAAATAGCCAAGGTAATCCTTAGGCCTTCCCACACTCTTGTGGGCAGTGATCCTCAGCTTCAGACGGCTTCTCTTGTTGACAGACTCTAAAGTCTCGGGGTTCCGTCTTCTACTCGGACCAACTAACTCTTGGATCTGCTTCTCTTTCTCCTAGAGATCTGCACGAGCTCTTGCGAGCATGCCCTCGAGATAATGACGATCATCCTGAGCATTCTGATGCTCATGCAGCAAATAGGTGTATCCAGTCTCCATGGCTTGAACAATGTCCCAGTCTTCGTTAGCACTGCATCCCTTTGGTCACTAGATGGATGGACGACTCGGCGATCTGACTTGGGAATCTGACAAGGCACAAAACAAAAAGGGGAATCTACAAGGAAATCCTCGTACAACTGCCAGGTGGTACCTACAGCGCGACGAGCTGTGTCCAGAATAGCGTCTTCCTCTTCAGCTCTGCGGGCTTCCTGCTTTACTAAACCTCTTCCGAGCTTCGGGATCTCATAGACCACTACTGAGGCGCGAAAGCCATAAGGTCTACTGTCTACTTCTTCTTGCCGGACGTAGTACATTGTCCTCTGACTGCCCAATGCTCCTAGGAATTGCAGCATAATCCATAAGAGCAATGCCCACGATCCTAGCTCGTCACCATGCACGAACTTCTTGCCTGAAACCATCTGAGGAGACAGAACACAAAACTCCTAAAAGTTAAAAATAGTTTCTTTTAAATCTTTTTCAAATAGACAAGACAAGGGAATGAGTTACATAGTATTATTTTGTTTAAACAAATTAGATTTTTGTAATTAACTTTTAGCCAAATAAACTAACGATTTCTGCTCTTGGGACGCCAATATCTATTTAAGGGTCATGGCCTACAGTCGAGCCTTTGCTCTGATACCATCATCTGTGGGACCCTCATTTGAGGAATCCGGTGGCAATCGCCCAGGTGGATTGCACTCATATAGGTACATCACAAGCTCACAACAATCAAAAAGCAATAACTGCAATAAGGATAAATAGACAAGTACAAGGTCACAAGGACCAATATTACAATAACATAGCACCAAGAATGACGCTAAATAGAGTTGCTACAAAAATAATGAGTTTGTCAATACAGGAATCGGTATCGAGGTACCGGACACACAGAACAATACAAAAAGCAACGACAAAGATCTTCACTTCAGACGACAACAGCTCTGGGAGGGCTTCCACCACATCTGACTCGACGCGGCGCAGGACCCTTCTAGAGGACTGGATCACCGGGAGCGTTCCCATCTTCTACTTCATACTCATGGCCAAATGAATTGGGATCGAAGAATCCCTCTTCTGAATTTGTGCAAAGGCAAGGGTGAGCATGTTTTTACACAATGCTCAGCAAGTTTTGTTATAGTAATGCAAGTGTATAGATGAGGGGTGTTCAAGGAAAGAGGTATAAGTTCCATAGATAAGAGTAGTATAGATTTTCACTCTGAAATTTCTAGAAAAAGGTTTTATTCTCAAAAGTAGGTTTTTGGAAATCTTAAGAAAGATTTTAAGGAAACATTATGTGTGGCGGTCCTTCGTGAGTCACCACTTTTATGAACCACATTATGAAAACTTTCCAAATATTACTTGTGCTGAACCACATGGATAAATCCACCGCGAGCACACTCCATGACCTAGGAGTACAGAGTATCCGATACTTTTCTTACACTTTGCAAAGGTGAACCTCTTTTTAAATCCACTTCTTCACTCGACTTTCAAGTCGGGCCAACTCCATGCGACTTAAACGCATGTGACAAGGCCGAGCTCACACAATGCTTTTGCAGTCTAGTATTAACAGTGTCCCTGCCTGGTAGATAGACAATTAAGTCTAAAATACCGTTGTGGGTCCTCCCAACTGCCTTATTTCCTAGCCTTGGCCTATGTCCTCGCAAGACATATGACCTAAGATTACAGCCGCACACGACTTAATCCAGGCGTAGGGCAACTTCCTTCTATTCACCTTATCCTCTCATTATTTTTCTGATCTCACATCACTCACGGCCGAACTGCGGCCCACCAGTTTTTTTGAAGGAAATATAGTAGGCAAGTCACCTACTGTAAATAATAATATATATTATAAAGAAGATCCAAGTTACAAGAGAAAAGATAAAAACAACAAGACATTACAAAAGATCAACCCATCTAAGGACTTTTTCTCTAATGTCAACCTGAGAACGAGCAGCAACCAGTTTTAGATCCGAAATGAATGCTTTCTTCCACTTGAAGAGGTTCCCCTGCTGGTGATTGAAAATTTTGGAATTCTAATCTTCCAAATATTCCATAACGACACCATGATTATTTCCATTAGAAAGTCTTTGAATCTCGGATTGTCTTCTTTAAATTTCCAAATCAAGTCCGTCATAGCAAAATTGGACAAATTTCCCACCCATCTAAGACCAATAAGGTTCCAACATTGAAGAGCAAAAGCACATTCAAAAAAAAGATGGAAGTGTGATTCAATGAAACCATCAGAGCAAAGCTCACACTCATAAGAAGATATCAGCAAGTTTCTCCTTCCTAATCTCTCTCTAGTATTAAGGCATTCCCAAAGGAGAATCCAAACGAAAATCTTAATTTTAAGCATACACTTTGTCTTCCAGCAGAGCTTGAAAATGGGGTGAGGAAGAGTAAAACCCATTAACCTCTTATAGACCTTACTAGTTTTAAATGTATGCAGATTGCTTCCAAAGATAGTCCAACAATCATTCAAAGAATCAAGATCACTCATTTTTTATGAAGTAACAATAGACTCTGATATTGACTATAATCCAGCTCCGAAAGAGGCAGATGAAAAATAGTTTCCAAGCTATTCAAGCCCCAAAATTGGTGAGTAGTCAAATTTCATGAGGAGAAGGAAAACAATTTAGCCCATTTATGAGCCAAAATTTCAGAGGTCCAGAGGTCAGTCCACAAATCACAGGTATCCCCTAACCCAATCTTACAGGACGAAATACCTTTGAAGTAGGTTAAAAGATGCAAAATGTCCTTCCACCAAAAGGAACCAACCAAATGTGTCTCTGACGGAAGACAATTCAAATAATGACGAGACCAAACTAATTGAACCCAAGGATATGAATTCTTGTCAAAGAACTTAAACAAGAATTTCAACAGTAGAGCCAAGTTTTGGATTCTTAAGTTGATGACACCAAGTCCAGCATTTGATTTAGGTCTACAAACTTTGTCCCAGGCAATCTGACAATGACTACCAACACACTTCGATTTTCCCCTCCAAAAAAAAGCTCTTCTGATTTTATCCATTCTGTTAAGAACAGCTTGAGGAATTTTAAGCGTTGACATAATAAACATAGGAAGTGGCCTTCCTCCCAAAGAAAGAAAAGAGAATTGCCATCCATAAAGTCTTCTTTCTAATCTTTCAATCAACAGATTATAACATTCTACCTTCGGTTTGGATAGACCAAGGGGTAGACCCAAATAAGTAAATGGAAAAGAGCCCACTTGACATCCAAGAATCCCAGCAAGATTCGTAACAAGATCATCAGAACCATTAATAGGAACCATGAAGCATTTATGAAAATTAACTCTTAAACCAGTGGAGATAGCAAAAGAATGAAGAAGAGCTTTAAGAAGAAAAACTTCCTTTAATTGCGTCCACTTTCATAATGATAAGCGTGTCATCAGCATATTGAACGATAGGAAAATCCTCATTTCCTTCATAAAAGACAGGCAGATTAAGCAGACCCTTGTCCTTAGCCGAGTTTAAGATTGATTGTAGCAGATCAGCAACAAGCACAAAAAGCAGAGGCGACAAAGGATCCCCTTGCCTAACTCCACGCTTACACCAAATTTGATTACTAGGAATCCCATTTAAAAGAATATTAGAGGCTCCAGATTTCAAGATCATATTAATCCAGCTGAGCCATTTTACACCAAAACCTTTAGCCTTAAGAACTTCAATAATAGCATCATGTTCTATCATATCAAAGGCTTTCTCAAAATCCAATTTCAGAAGGATAGTTTTGTTGTGACCTTTCTTGCAAAAATTAATGTACTCATATGCCCAAGCCACACAGTCTTGAATACTTCTTGATTTAATAAAGCCATATTGGTTGCCCTGAATAATAGAGGTAATCACTTGCTGTAAGAAATTAGCAAGAAGTTTGGTGATGATCTTCAAAGAGCTATTGAGTAAAGAGATTGGACGATAATCCGAAACTTTATTGGCACCATATTTCTTAGGGATCAAAGTGATAAGAGAAGAATTAATTCTAAAAAGTTCAGCTTGCCCCTCAAAAAACTGATGAAAGAGATCATAGAAATCATGCTTGATGATCATCCAGCAAGCCCGAAAGAATGCTTCATTAAAACCATCCGGACCAGGGCTCTTGTCTAAAGGCATATTAGAAATAACAAAATCAATCTCAAACGAAGAGAAATTTGTCTCCAAGATAGCAGGTTCAGACAGAGAAAGAGAACAAAGCTCAGAGAGATTAAATAACATGCCCTGGAAATCCGAAGAACCAATCCTATCCTTAAAGGACAACTAGAGGTGTTGCGCAATATCCAAATGGTTGAACAGCTTTGTATTGAAATCATTTTTAATAGAAACAATATGGTTGATTCTGAAATTATTAGAGGCCACTGAGTGAAAGAATCTTGTGCTTTCATCCCCCAATTTGGCCCAACGTAATCTTCCTCTTTGCCTCCAATACTCATGTCTATTCCTTAAGAGGTCTTTCAAATGAGACTTCAAAATATTTCTGAAATTAAATTCCATATAGGAAAGATCCCTTTGTTCTTCCAAACCATCCAAAATATTCAGAGTAAAATAACAGTTTTGCTCAAAGATTTGAGAAATCTTGAATTGCTTACTCCAACTTTTCAAAGTTCTTCTCAAAATCTTGAATTTAGAATTGATTCTCCTGGTAACATTGGTATCATAGCTGAAACTATTCCAAGTTCTAGCGACAACATCCAAAAAACCATGACAATGCGTCCAAAAGTTTTCAAATCTAAAACACTTAGCATGAGGGAAGAGAGAAGAGATATGAACTATACAAGGGAAATGATCCGACAAAGGTCTACTAGAAGTTGAAACAAAAGTGTTAGGAAAGACCCTCAACCAACCACCATTCACGAAAAACCAGTCAAGTTTAACCAGAGTAGGCTATACTTGCATGTTCGACCAGGAAAACTGCTTTCCTTTAATGGTCAACTCCTCCAAATTAAGATGATTAATAGACTCATTAAAAAGATTAGCTTCTCTATAATTAAAAGCTCCTTTATTCTTATTGGAAGGAAACATTGAAAGGTTAAAATCCCCCATAATTATCCAGAGAGAATTGGGAGGAACCGAGATGTTCCTAAACCAATCAAGAAATTCCATTTTCCTCTGAGGACAGCAAGGACCATAAACATTTGAGATCATCCAAATCACACTGGAGAGTTTATGTTTCAGGATAACTGAAAGGCAAAAATCATTATACACATCTTCTTTATTGAAGAAAGCACTATTCCAAACTGTTAAAATCCCTCCAGAATACCAATAGAAGGAATAGATTTAAAATCATTCCAAGTTCTGGGACAAAATGATTTAATCATAAAGTTGTCCACCGATTGGACTTTGGTTTCTTGCAAACAGATAATAGAACAATTTTCATCCATAATTTTGCTACGAATAGCAATCCTTTTATCTAGAGAGTTTAAACCTCTAATATTCTAACTAAGAATATTAAACTTTCTATAATTATGCATAGATCAAGTAAAGAGTCAGGTAACCACACATTGTAACAAACCAGGTTACAATGTAACAAAATATAAGCATCAGCCATTTCAAAGACAAAACACAACTTAGGTCTTTCCACAAAATAAGACGGTTCAACAAAAGAGTCTTGCAGAATGAGCTAATCATCGATTTCCATTATCCTTGGCAATTGTAAGTTTTCCTTAGAGATCAACTCTGAAGGAATTCCACAAAAGGAACCAAAAGCCTGCAGCATTTCCAATGAAAGATCTGGAACAGGGAGTCTAGAGGAGCCAGGTTGGTCTGAAGCCGAAGGCGGGGTGGAGCTAGGTTTGAAACCTCTAAATTTGGCCGCCAATCTTGGACTATGACGAAATCCTGAGGCTTCCAGTGGAGTCTTCATCTTCCTTTTCTTGGAATGAGAGGAGAGAAGTTGCTTCTCCAACCACAGAGAAAGCCTAGAGGAAGAAGAAATTCTTGGAGCAGAGGAATTAAACAAACTCCAAGAACACTGAAGACACAGCATCAAATTTAGCTTCCTATTAGATTTCCCCAGAGACAAGTCAAATAAGAGAAAGCGAAGTGAGTCATCACGAATCAATCACAATGCCAAATGAAGATCTAGAGGAATTTGAAGATTGATCATTTGCTCTCCAAGCATCCCATGCTTCTGGTTGTTGAGGGACCAGGGCATCCCAAACAGGGTCCCCAACATTAAGTAAGTTCTCAGAGTCATCTTCAGCAGGATCATCATCTAAGTTCATATTCAGATCATCATCAGGGTTATTATCAGCATTTTCTAGATCAGGGTGAGGATCCTCAGGATCATCCTCATCACCCGCCAAAGCTCCAGTTGGACGAGAGGAACATATTACCACTTGCACAGTCCAGCTTCTTCTAACGTTTCACTGGGCTCAGAAATAACCAAGTAACGAGGGATATCAACAAGCGAAGTTACTAAGCATTTAACCAAAGCATGAGATCTATCACTCGTTCTTTGATAATCACTGTCCCATTCTTTAAGAAAACCAAAAGAGGAAACAACCTTGATAAGAGTTTGCAAAGACCAAAAATCAAGAGGGAAGTTTAAAAGCATTAGCCAAACTTCCTGATTAAAACTAACTCTTCTTGCATTGAAACCCTCATTATGACGATTAAGAAAGAGTAGGAAGTCCTCCTCTACATGAAGCCCTTCATCCAGCAGAATATCTCTTTGAAGAGTTGATTGAAAACAAACAGAAGCGTCACCCAATCCAGAAGGATATACCTAAGCTGGAATCTCTCTAGCATTCTGGAAGTAATTCCTAATAACTTGAATTGGAGCGACAGCCTCCGGCGCATGACTGACAATTGCAGTATTCTCATTGGTCTCACTTCTGGTAGAGACACACCTCGCACGAAGAGGCCGACCTTCCACAACAATTTCCTCCAATCCATCCCGCAAAAATGGAGCAGGAATCACCCAATAATTAGCCATGTTTGTGTAAGAGTTAACAAGAAGAACAGTGGCTAAATAAGATGCCAGCACAAAACGATCAGAGGTGGAAGAGGAAGTGGTAGTGGAGGGAGACTGTGCGACGTAATGATTAACAGCAATATTATCACAAAACCCAAAAAACTCAGAGAAAGAATCGAAGTGACAGAGCACATGTTTACCCTTACTCAAAGCCATCCTGGCCATTGAATCCAAATCAGTTCCAAATGAGGGACACCAAGTCGTCCGATTCAAGAAGGTACCCCCAAAAAGAGGCGCGAAAGGAGTGGCTACTGCACCAACTACCACAAGAAGCCTGGATACCAGAAGGCCTCTTCCTCTTCCAAACCAAATGACGCTTCAAACAAGAATAGCTTAGGTGGCCATAATTGAAGCAATTCAAACAACGAGCCAGAGAGTGACAAACCGTTTGACATGGCCCAGGGCAAGACAATTAAAACAATGAAGAGAATTCCGAGGGGCCAAACCAGTAGACCGTTGAGGACGATGACAGTTCTGAAACTGAAGACGTTGAAACACCGAAACCTGATCCGAAGAGAGGGTCCTTCGAGATTGACCAGGAAATTGAATCCGATCAAAAACAGAAACACTAGAACGAGAAGAATTCTTTTTACGAAGAACCAATGACCATTCTTTTTCTTGCTCTAACTTCCATAGATCGTATTCTTTCTTCTAGTTGGGACCTCCATCTCTCCAAAGGGAGAAGAATAAGGAAAAGGCTTTATGAATAATCTGGTTCAGCTTAAGAATGGCCAAACCAATTCTTTTGTCACAAACTGAGAACCTGAAGCTAAAATCAGTCAGACCAATAACTCTGAAGTCCATACTTAGACCTCCAAAATAAGTAGCCAGAACCTTTCTTAACGAATCTACCGAGGGGCGGAATTTTCTTCTACCAAAAGATGCAACCATAAGAAAATCACTAGAAGAAAACTTGACACTCTTAGTAACATTGGAAAGAAACAAATTCCTCATGGAATGAAGAAATCCACGCCCAATGGACCAGTCCAAGGATGAAGAGTCAAACGCCATGAACCCCAGATCAACCAAATCTCAACCAAAAACCGAAGATAAACAAGCAGCAGAATAGGATCAGAAAGCCAGAAAATCAACAACGAGAAAAGATAAGGAGCCAAACAATCATCAGAAAAGAAATCCATCAAGGCTCCGAGCATCGCCACCAAGATCGCCTCCTTTCATTCTCTCCGTGCTTTTGATTCCTTTTCCTTGTTCTTGCCCACCAGTTTCCACGCGAGAAACCGGACCGACATACCATGCAAGGAACTGCTAATACCAAGAAAGCTACTAAGTTGTGCCTGTCCCATACCAGGCAAGTGGTTGGTACAATTTTCATGCTGCATAGAGGCACAACACAAGGTTCTTGTCCTTATGAATCAATAGTGAGGAGACATTCACATACCCGATGCGCACACAGCAGCCAACCATTCAAACCATCCTCACTATCAATTCCTATTTCACTTTTCTTTCAGAAAAAGGGGTTTCAAATTCATTTATCATACATTTTCCATTTAACACTCAACATATGTATTTAGGGTTAAGCAAGATCTAAGCATAGCATCCTAGGGTGACAAGGGTGCACAAGGTATACAATCATAAGGGGCTTTACAAGAAATTGGGTCATATCTATTCACATTTTTCCAACATAGTTCTTATTTGAATATACAACATGCATATATTTGGAAAACGATCAATCTAATTCATTTTCAAACTATTGGGGTGAGATAAAACTTGCCTTGCAACATGGAGTCTAAGAGATCTGCTGGATCTTCGAAGGTTCCTTCAAAGTCTTCCACTCCTGGTTTTGCACTCACAAACAAAAGGACACACGACACACGCACTAAATAAGCATACATAAAATACTTGTTGTAGGGAAAATATAAATAAAGTATAAACATGTACGCAAACGAGGTGATTTGGTTGAAGGCAAAATAGCGGGGGAAAGATACTAGGGTTTGATTCACAGGGTTTGGCTTGGATGCGACGAATGTCCAAGGGTCGACATTCGGTTCGCGGACTGATGATGTCTGATAAAGACATAAAGGTGATCTGAAGCTTCCAGAAGGTCAAAATGGTTGCAAAAGGGTGCATTAGGTGCCAAACACAGTGGGGTGTCTAATTGACAAAGTGGATTTTATAGAAAAGTCCAGGGTTTAACAAAAAATTGCAGCAAAGTCTCGGACACAGGAAAAACGAATGCCACTGTACTGCAGTGAGCTAGGGCATACGTGTCTGGAAGACACACGCATGCGTTGCTTCGCCAAATATGTCAAGCATGTAGGCGAGATCAAGGTGAAGCTACTGGTCGAGTTAATTTGATTGGGATGGCTTGTCGGCGGCAAACGACGAGGTTGAAGTTGTCGGCCGCCTAAAACAAAGATGAGCTACGATGACAAGGCGCTGGAGAAGATCAAACTTGAAATTGACTGAGGGGTTTTGATCCTGGGGTGGTGCTGATTGCGCTGGAGTGAGGAATTGAGCTGGGGTTAAGTTTCTGAGCTCGCCGGAATTGGCGCCGGACTTGGGGATGACAGTGAGAAGTGGAGTAGGTGATACACTGTAATGCTGGTCAATTGGTTTGGGCTACACCATCTAGGGAACACAAGGAAAGTGTAGGTCAAGTCAATTTGGGTGAAGACATAGCGAGGTGTGCCGGCGATGTGAGGCGTTCACGGCGGCGCGTGAAGAATCGGGGAACCTCTCGAATCGGGCTAATTTCAAAATGTAGCTGAATAGGCTTGCTAGGAAGTTTCTAAGGATCAATTTGTTCAACAGAAAGGGGTTACTAAAGAGACTGAGGTGGGTTCAATTTTGGGAACAGGGCATATGGCCTTTCACGGCGATCACCGGCGGTGGAGATCACCTGAGTGCAATTGGTTGCTATAACACAGGGAGTCAAGTACAGGGAGCTTACTGGTGAAGTTAGATTAGAGTTTAGATGAGTGGTTGGCTTTGGTGACGGTGGCCTCAAAGGTGGCTCGCCGGGGAAGAAGAAGAAAGCAAAGAGTGAATTGGGACTTAGCCAATTTCTGGGATGTGGAGATCACACAGAGCAGGAGGGGTTTAAATAGGCAAGGCGACGGAGGCTGCGAGGGAAACGACAACGAAACTTGCACCGGGGAAAAGACCAGCCGGGCGCAGCAGGAACAACGGTGATGTAACACCCTGAGTTTAGGGGTGAAAACTTCCTTTTTCATGAATAGCATGCATGCATATATCTGTAGTAGTAGCCAGATCAGTATCTATCTTAAGCCCTAAAATTTCCAAATTTATTCCATAAACCCAAATCGAGATCAGATTGTTCAGATGTGATCCATCAGTTACCCTGAACATAAAAGCCTTCAGAAGCCAGATTCAATTCCATCTCTAACTTTCAGATCTTGTGATTCTTCTCTGTTTTCGAAAATAGAAATTCTAATTACTATCCTAATTACCCTAAATACTCTGAACTCAGATTTAGCCAAATCTTGACCTAATTCAGAGAAGATTATTCTTAAATTATGATCATGGGTATGCCAATACCTTAAACCAGAAAGTTGACAGCCAAATTTCATCATCTAGACTCTTTTCACAAATCAGTCCAAGAGATATCGCAAATTTGTCCTTTATCTGATATCTGGAAACCCAAAAAGGCTAAAATCTTCAAATTAACTCCAAATTCAGAATTTCTTCAGCAAATCTCTTCTAAATGCTATTTTATACAATTTTCCCTTCTGTCCAGATTTCAAAATCTCATCCTAAATGCTAGCATTCGAAATCGACCAAAACTCAAATTCCAATTACCCTAAAACACCCTATTTTCAGTTTATATCAAAAACTGTTCAAATGTGCCAGATTTTATCAAATATCTTTACCAAATATTTTATTGCATATAGTTTGCCAGATCAGTGCAATCAATTTCAGTTTAAATCTTCCAAATCTTCAGATTTACAGATCAGTCCAAAACTCAAAATCTGAAATTGCAACTCAGTCCAATTCGACCAGAGCCCTCAGCTGATTTTCGACCGGAGCCTCGCCGTGCTTGTGCGCCGTGTTTGCTCGTCGCCGGCCAAGCTTCGCCTGCGCTTGTGGCCGTGCATGCTTGTGTGTACGTGTCCTCGCTTCGGCCCTCACCGTGGCAAGGTCGACGAACAGCCACCGCACCCGTTGCAACCAGCAGCAGCAACCACAGCTTTTGTCAGTAACTTTTGCCGCGCCAGTTGTTGTCGCCACCGCTTGCTCCAGCTTGCGCTAAGTCTCGATGAAGCGACAATGTGATCAGCTGCAGAACCGTTGTCGCCGTCGCATCGCCGCTCATCGCTGTTTCTTCACTGCTGTTGCTTCTGCGCCCAACCAGTCTCGTCACTGGTGCCAATCTCTTCACTGTCCCCTCTTCGCAAGCTTCGCCATGCCTATTTAAGCACCCCTGTACTCAACAGCTTCTTCATACTTCACTGGAAATCAGCTAAGTCACAGATTTTCCTGTTTTCGTTTTCTTCTCCGGCGAACCGTCGAGGAGGCTCACGGTGCCAGCTCACCCCACTGCACCAATGTTCAAATTGAAGCCACCAATGAGTTCCCCTTATCCTTTTATCTGTGTGATAGCATTTAATTGCTCACCGGTGACCTCTAACGCCGGCGATCACCAGAGTTCTCAAATTGCCCTATTCCGGCAATGTAGCTTGAGTCAGCCCAAATTAGCCTTCGAATCTGTAGAGTAAAATGATCAGTGAACTGAGTGTAGCAAGCCTATAAGCTCAGAATCCTCAATTGAACTCAAATTGAAGCTTTTCCCGATTTTGAACTTCACCAGTCGCCGGCTCTCATCGCCAGGCTTCTCTGGTGATCCTCCAGTCAAATTGACGTCGCCAGTAGCTTCCTCATACCCCTCTATCACTCCTAGAGGAAGGAATTGAGTTCAATCAACCTGTATCAGAAATGCCCAATTCCATTGCCTTCTTCTCCGGCGCCGGCCATCGGGAAGTTTTTCCCAGCCGTTTTAGCCCTAACCACTTTGTCCAGTGTGTGTGCCTTGAACTCCTGAGCAGTTTTGTCTTCTAGCTCGACACCTAGATCGGTCTAGATTGAAAGTTATAGCTTTGCCAAGATCTGTGTTCGGAACTATTTCAATGCAGTGAGATCACCACAGTTCATCACCGGATTTCTTGCCGTCCGGCCATCTTTAGCCGTGGATCCTGTTATGTCTTTTGTTCCTGTTACTCAAGCCTACCTCCTAGACAAAGTTAGCACACCAGTTGAGCCCTTGAACAGCATTTTATGCTTAGCCCTAGATTTTGACATTGTCAGCCCTATGTCAGAGCTTGTCAGCCAGTGGCATTAGCTCTTTTCACCTCTTTCCAGTTGTGCAAATTGAAAATAACCTTGTCCCTTAGACTTGTGGAGTTGTGATCTACATTTTATTCTACTGCCACAAATTGAGATAATCCCTCTATCATCCATCGACCCTATGTCGATGCCTTGAACCGAATATCGACCTAAAGACGTTTGTTGTTTTTGAGCGAACCAGTCGCAACCTTAATATCATTCTGATATTTTGAGACATTTGCAGCCTTGAGACCCTAAGAGCATCTAACACCTACCCTTAGCCCAGATTCCTTGAAACCCTAGAATGATATTCTTGTTATTCTTGCAATCCAAATTATCTCCAGTATCGTTCAGTTATTCTTGTTAAGCATTTATGCATATAAGTCATAAAATATTTTAATATAATAAGTAATCATTGTGTGTTTGTTTGTCGTCGGGTAGATCTAGAAGCCGACTTGATGATTTTGCTGTTGACCCGTCATCAACTACTGTATTTTACGACGCGGAAGGCAAGTCATATTCTTGGACATCTTGAACCTATATTTTAAGAGTTGCTATAATATAACCTTGAATATAGATAATATTGCATGTGAAAGATTGAGAATGGTTGAATTATGAATTGGCAGTACTAGACTGGTTATCTGTGAAATGTGAAATAAACAGGTTTTGAGCCATGAACTAATATATATTTATGTATATACTTATATTCATGAAATAAAACCCCTAGCCGTGACCAGAATTTTGGTATGGATGGCTGTAGCATTGGAGGTGCTAAACTGCAAAGGATAGACGGCACGGAAGGTGCAGGGTTGTGGATGGTCTGGTCACTGGCATATAAGGACTAGAACCTTGTGTTGTGCGTCTAATGGCATGAACAACGTACTAACAGCAAGCCTGGTATGGGACAGGCCTAAACAAGTACTTATGCGAATCGCACATGAAACCCCTGCAGGAGTTGTGTAGTGATGCACGATTTACACGGAAAATGGCTCCCACACATATCACTGTAAGTGATCTTGCACGCTGCCCAGTAATGGGAATACACATAGGGATGGGGGTTTGGCTACAACCCGCCACAACTGTGGTTTGCGAGAGATCCACAGGGTCGGGGGTGAATGTGAGTGAAACATAATAAAAGTTCTTGTTATCTCCACCTTGCCACTCACAGTATGAAGTGATCCAGGGGTCCAATCATTTTGATAGGAAGGGCATGAAAGTGGAATATCTTGCTGGTAAATTGGTACCTCACTGCAGAGTTAAAAACATATTCGAATACTCCGAGCTCCCTGGTTTATAGGAGTCTGTTGCGGTGGATTAAATCTACGAGGTGTGACACAAGTATGTTTTCTAAATAAAATTTGTTGAATCAAGATTACCCAAATGACATGTGTTGTCATGATAAGGGGTACTGCCGTGGGCTGTCGTGTCCTGACGTGTCGCGGTAGTGCTATAATCTAGTGAACATGAATAGCAATGCTATTTTATGAAAAGTGCTGCCATAAGATGAGATGAGATGAGATATGAGAGAAAAAGGTTATTTTACAAACATCTATAATTCTTGACTAGTTTAGATTCATATCATCACTACTATATGTATCTACTCTTACCTATGACTTGCTGAGTACGTGAGTACTCACCCTTGCAACATACAACTCAGTAGATGGAGCGTACCCTGATCAAGATGAAGGCGTGGAGAACTTTGTGGATCTAGAAGGAGGAGAGTCAGTTCCGCCAGAGCCGTCAACTTCTTTTGTGGGAGGGTCACCTATCTTCTGCTGTGTAGTTATTTTTTTGCTAAACCTTGAATGCCGTGAAGGCATTGTAATCTCTTTATGTAATATTAAGGCCAGCAGGCCACACTGCTTAAATATTTTGTAAGTTACTCTATTGCAATGTAATATACTCTTGTGCTTGACTTATCCTGGGAAGTCAAAGGTATGCATATATGGGACTAGCTGCAGTGAGCTAGGTCTCCACAAGAGTAGTCGTAGTCCCAGTTTCGGGACGCGACATAAAAGTTGGTATCAGAGCAACATGAGAACTTGACTGTAGGGCGACACCTTTAGAAATTGGCTGTACCGAGAAGACGTAATTTATTTAGAAACTATTTGTTGAAAACTTTATTTTGATAAAAATAATGAGCTTTGTAGCTCCTAAAAACTTTTATTTCAATGTCTTATTTGGATTTTCTAAAATTCGGTAAGATTGTGAGAGTGCGTTCTGTTGTCTCAGAGTGTCTTAGAGGTGGTATAGATAGAGCTGGTGGATGCTCTTGATAGCCTTGTGATTCGTTGTTCCTTTTGCAATGGTTAATTTGTGTATTATGGCTAGTAGCCCAAGTATTTCATGCATTAAAGTAGTTTGCATTAATTTCTGCATTGCTGTCTTAGTTGGCCCTAGTTAGTTAGACCGATCTAAACCTTTTCAGAGCCACCATGGTTGATACAAGAAGAAGATCCCGAAGCAGTGGAGAAGGCATAGAACAGACTCCGCATGAGGAAGATCCTGTGACAAGAAGACCTTTATTTCAACAAGGATCTCAGAGTTCCAATCCTCCCCAGAATGAACAACCCAGTCTATAGGAAATTCTTCTGTCAATGGAGAAGAATCGACAGGAAGCTCAGATGGCCCATACTTAGTTGTTGGCTCAGATAGTCCAGAAATTGCCTACTGGAACAACAGAAGGAACTACTGTAGGAACAAGATTTACAGATTTCCAAAAGACCCGTCCACCAACTTTCTCTAGTGCGACCGATCCCATGGTTGCCGATGATTGGTTAAGGGATATAGAGAGGAAATTAGACACAGTTCAATGTGGTGATAGAGAAAAAGTTTTGTTCGGATCTCATCAATTAACAGGAGCTGCGCAGCATGGTGGATGAACTACCAAGAAGCTCATTTGGACAGAAACAATATTTCTTGGAGGGAATTTAAGGATCAATTTCGGAAATTTCATATACCTACTGGTATCATGGCAGCTAAGTGTCGAGAATTTCAAAACTTGATCCAAGGAAATAAGTCAATCACTGAGTATCTACACCAATTCACCCATTTGGCTCAATATGCACCTAGAGATGTGGATACCGAATAGAAGAAGATAGAACGCTTCACAGAAGGACTTCAACACTATTTGCAGTTCAAATTGCTTCTCATGAATTTACAGAATTCCAAACACTAGTGAACAGAGCTTTAAAGGTGGAAGAGAAGAGGAATATGGGAGAAGAAAGCCGGAAGCGGAGAATGCTCCAGCAAACACGACCACAGACAAACCCAATCAGAGGAAGAGTTCCTATTATTCCCAGTTTCCGATCATCTTACCAGACTCCCAGACCAGCAATGACATTGTGCCCTAACTGTAGAGGAAATCATCTTCAGAAGGATTGTCCTCATCCCCGTGTTGAGTGCTATCATTGTGGACAGCATGGGCATCGCAAAGAATTCTGTCCTTGGATACAACTCCCAATGTCCATTGCCAGATCTCAGGCAGGAACACAGCCAGTAGTACCCAGAGCATCATCATCACAGAATTTTAGAGGAATTCCATCAGGAAGAGGAGGAAACATGGCAAATCGAGGAAGAGGAAGAGGTAGAGCACCAACTGCAACCCAAGGAGGAAGATTAAACTATACTTCAATCCAAGAAGCAGGCAACGCCACCGACATTCTTCTAGGTAGATTTCTGATTCAATCTGCATCTGCCTTAATATTTTTTGATCCTGGTGCTACAAATTCATTTATGTCAAAAGCATTTGCATCTGAAGTTGAAATGAATATAGAGCAAGTACCATTAGAGTACTCTATGATTATACAAACTCTAGGGGCTAGATTATCTATTTATTCAATCTGCCCAAATGTAACCTTCAGTATGAAAGGGGTAGAATTTGCGGAAAATCTACTAGTTCTAGAACTGCAAGGTCTAGACATTATTTTGGGCATGGATTGGTTGTCCCAACATAAAGGCCTAGTAGATTCTGAAGAGTAAACCCTAAGCCTTGTCAGTAGCCAAGGAGAGAAAGTTCTATTCTATGCAGAAAGATCGTCAGTCAAGAAATTGCTAAGATCTGTTCAAGCATTGCAAAAGTTATGCCTGGAACAAGAGCCTGTAGTGCAACAATATCCTGATGTGTTTCCAGAAGAACTTCCAGGAATGCCGTCTGACAGAGAAATAGAATTCACTATTGAGCTTAAACCAGGAGCAGCACCTATAGCAAAACGTCCCTATAGGATGCCAGTTACAGATTTGGAAGAGCTCAAGAATCAACTCGAAGACTTGGAAAACAAAGGATTTATCAAACCCAATGCTTCGCCATGGGGAGCCCCAGTTTTGTTTGTGAGGAAGAAAGACGGAACTCTATGAATGTGTGAAGATTATCGAGCTTTAAATGAAGTCACTATTAAGAACAAGTATCCAGTACCAAGAATTGACGACTTGTTCGATCAACTTCGAGGAGCCAAAGTATTTTCCAAGATAGATTTGAAATCTGGATATCATCAGTTGAAGATCAAGAAAGAAGATATACCGAAGACTACCTTTACTACCAGATATGGTTTATATGAGTTTACAGTAGTACCTTTTGGTTTGACCAATGCTCCGGCAGCTTTCATGAATGTCATGAATAGCACATTTATGGATTTCCTTGACAAGTTTGTCATAGTATTCATAGATGACATTCTAATATATTCTAGGAGTGCTGAAGAACATGAGCAACATTTACATCTAGTCCTGGAAAGGCTACGAGAAAGGCAATTCTATGCCAAGTTTGATAAATGTGAATTTTGGATGTCAAATATTGTATTTCTTGGACATGCGTTGATAGCAGAAGGAATTTCAGTGGATTCAGCTAAAATTTCTGCGATCAAGGAGTGGAAACAACCCACCTCAGTTTCAGAGATTAGAAGTTTCTTGGGATTAGCAGGCTATTATAGGAGATTCACCGAAGGATTTTCCCAGATAGCCAAACCTCTTACAAACCTGCTAAAGAAAGATGTGGCATTTGAATGGACCGCCAAGTGCGAGGAAAGTTTTCAGAAGCTGAAACAGAAATTAACAACAACACCAGTCCTCACTTTACCAGACAGTAAAGAAGACTTTGTAGTTTACTGTGATGCTTCGAAGCAACGAATAGGCTGTGTGTTAATGCAGCAAGGTCGAGTAGTGGCCTATGCTTCACGCCAATGGAGACCACATGAGGAAAATTATCCGACCCATGATTTGGAGTTAGCAGCAGTAGTACATGCTTTAAAGATATGGCGACATTATCTCATTGGAAATAAGTGTGAGATTTTTACAGATCACAAAAGCCTCAAGTATATTTTCACACAGACGGAGCTCAACATGCGTCAATGATGATGGCTAGAATTGATCAAAGATTATGATCTTAGTATCCAGTACCATCCAGGAAAAGCTAATGTAGTGGCCGATGCCCTAAGCAGAAAAGTCTATAACCTACAAGAAATGGTTATATTAAAGAACCCCTATCTACAACAAGAATTGCAGAATCATCAAGTGGAAATAGTACTGCATGGAATGGTAGCTACCTTAATAGTAAAACCTCAACTTGAAGAACAAATAGGAAATGCCCAGAAGGAAGATGAGGAAATTTGTAAGATCAAGAGCCAAATCAAGTTAGGAAAGGCTCCAGGTTTTACTGAAGATGACCAAAGGATTGTATGGTATCGAGGAAGAATCTGTGTACCTCAAAACGCAGACCTTAAGGAATTAATTCTCCATGAAGCCCATAAAACTCCATATTCAATACACCCTGGTAACACAAAGATGTATCAAGACTTGAAGACTCAATTCTGGTGGGATAATATGAAGAGAGAGATTGCAGAATACATTGCAAACTGTGATACATGTCAGCGAGTTAAACCAGAACACCAGAAAATAGCCGGAAAGCTACAACCTCTACCAATACTATTATGGAAATGGGAAGAAATTGGTATGGATTTCATTACAGGACTACCTAAAACTCAAGGAGGATATGATTCCATATGGGTTATTGTAGACATACTTACTAAAGTAGCTCACTTCATACCAGTCAAAAAGATTTATGATGGTAGTAAACTAGCAGAGTTATACATGCAAAGAATAGTGGCATTGCATGGTATTCCTAAGAAGATAGTCTCAAATCGCGGAGCACAGTTTACCTCCAAATTTTGGAATAGACTGCATGAAACCCTAGGAACTCAGTTGGATTTCAGTACTGCATATCACCCGCAGACAGGAGGACAGACAGAAAGAGTCAACCAAATACTAGAAGATCTTCTAAGAGCTTGTATATTAGATTATGGAACATCATGGGACAAATGTTTACCATTTGCAGAGTTTACATATAATAACAGTTATCAAGCTAGTATACAGATGGCACCATTTGAAGCTTTATATGGAAGCAAATGCAGAACCCCATTACATTGGAATGAGCCAGGAGAACGAAAGGTCATAGGACCAGAGATAGTAGAAGAGGCAGAAGCTCATGTCAAACTCATCAGAGAAAGGTTGAAAACAGCACAATCATGACATAAGAGTTATGCAGACAATCGACGGAGAGAATTATCATTTGAACAGGAGATTTTGTGTATCTCAAGGTCACACCATTCAAAGGATTACAAAGATTCCAAGTGAAGGGAAAGTTATCTCCTAGATATATTAGACCATTTAAGATAATTAAGAGAAAAGGAGAAGTATCATATAAATTGGAATTACCCGTGGGATTAGCAGGAGTACATGATGTGTTTCATGTCTCCCAGCTACGAAAATGTTTAAAGGAACCTACTAACCAGATAGATGTACAAGATGTACCATTACAGAAGAATCTTACTTACCTTGAGCACCCAATCAGAATCCTAGCCACTGATGAACGTCAGCTCAGAAGGAAGAACATCAAATTGTGTAAAGTTCAATGGAAAAATCATTCAGAGCAAGAGGCTACTTGGGAGAAGGAAGAAGATCTTAAGCAAGCCTATCCTTATCTTTTTCTGTCTTAGGTAAATCTCGGGGCGATATTTCTTTAAGGAGGGTAGATCTGTAACACCCTGAGTTTAGGGGTGAAAACTTCCTTTTTCATGAACAGCATGCATGCATATATCTGTAGTAGTAGCCAGATCAGTATCTATCTTAAGCCCTAGAATTTCCAAATTTATTCCATAAACCCAAATCAAGATCAGATTGTTCAGATGTGATCCATCAGTTACCGTGAACATAAAAGCCTTCAGAAGCCAGATTCAATTCCATCTCTAACTTTCAGATCTTGTGATTCTTCTCTGTTTTCGAAAACAGAAATTCTAATTACTATCCTAATTACCCTAAATACTCTGAACTCAGATTTAGCCAAATCTTGACCTAATTCAGAGCAGATTATTCTTAAATTATGATCATGGATATGCCAATACCTTAAACCAGAAAGTTGGCAGCCAAATTTCATCATCTAGACTCTTTTCACAAATCAGTCCAAGAGATATCGCAAATTAGTCCTTTATCTGATATCTGGAAACCCAAAAAGGCTAAAATCTTCAGATTAACTCCAAATTCAGAATTTCTTCAGAAAATCTCTTCTAAATGCTATTTGATACAATTTTCCCTTCTGTCCAGATTTCAAAATCTCATCCTAAATGCCAGAATTCGAAATCAACCAAAACTCAGATTCCAATTACCCTAAAATACCCTATTTTCAGTTTATATCAAAAACTGTTCAAATGTGCCAGATTTTATCAAATATCTTTACCAAATATTTTATTGAATATAGTTTGCCAGATCAGTGCAATCAATTTCAGTTTAAATCTTCCAAATCTTAAGATTTACAGATCAGTACAAAACTCAAAATCTGAAATTGCAACTCAGTCCAATTCGACCAGAGCTCTCAGCTGATTTTCAACCAGAGCCTCGCCATGCTTGTGCGCCGTGTTTGCTCGTCGCCGGCCAAGCTTCTCCTGCGCTTGTGGCCGTGCATGCTTGTGTGTTCGTGTCCTCGCTTCAGCCCTCACTGCGGCAACGTCGACGAACGGCCACCGCTCCCGTGTGCGACCAGCAGCAGCAACCACAGCTTTTGTCAGTAACTTTTGTGCCGCGCCAGTTGTTGTCGCCACCGCTTGCTCCAGCTGGCGCTAAGTCCCAATGAAGCGATAATGTGATCAGCTGCAGAACCGTTGTCGCCGTCGCATCACCGCTCATCGCTGTTTCTTCACCGCTGTTGCTTCTGCGCCCAACCAGTCTCATCACTGGTGCCAATCTCTTCGCTATCCCCTCTTCGCAAGCTTCGCCATGCCTATTTAAGCACCCCTGTACTCAACAGCTTCTTCACACTTCACCGGAAATCAGCTAAGTCCCAGATTTTCCTGTTTTCGTTTTCTTCTCCGGCGAACCGCCGAGGGGGCTCACGGTGCCAGCTCGCCCCACTGCACCAATCTTCAAACTGAAGCCACCAGTGAGTTCCTCTTATCCTTTTATCTGTGTGATAGCATTTAATTGCTCACCGGTGACCTCTAACGCCGGCGATCACCGGAGTTCTCAAATTGCCCTATTCCGGCAATGTAGCTTGATTCAGCACAAATTAGCCTTCGAATCTGTAGAGTAAAATGATCAGCGAACTGAGTGTAGCAAGCCTATAAGCTCAGAATCCTCAATTGAACTCAAATTGAAGCTTTTCCCTATTTTGAACTTCACCAATCACCGGCTCTCATCGCTAGGCTTCTCTGGTGATTCTCCAGTCAAATTGACGTCGCCAGTAGCTTCCTCGTACCCCTCGATCACTCCTAGAGCAAGGAATTGAGTTCAATCGACCTGTATCAGAAATGTCCAATTCCAGTGCCTTCTTCTCCGGCGCCGGCCACCGGGAAGTTTTTCCCAGCCATTTCAGCCCTAACCACTTTGTCCAGTGTGTGTGCCTTGAACTCCTGTGCATTTTTGTCTTCTAGCTCGACACCTAGATCGGTCTAGATTGAATTATAGCTTTGCCAAGATCTGTGTCTAGAACTATTTCAATGCAGTGAGATCACCACAGTTCATCGCCAGATTTCTTGCCGTCCGGCCATCTTCAGCCGTGGATCCTGTTATGTCTTTTGTTCCTGTTACTCAAGCCTACCTCCTAGACAAAGTTAGCACACCAGTTGAGCCCTTGAACAACATTTTATGCTTAGCCCTAGATTTTGACATTGTCAGCCCTATGTCAGAGCTTGTCAGCCAGTGGCATTAGCTCTTATCACCTCTTTCCAGTTGTGCAAATTGAAAATAACCTTGTCCCTTAGACTTGTGGAGTTGTGATCTACATTTTGTTCTACTGCCACAATTTAAGATAATCCCTCTATCATCCATCGACCCTATGTCGATGCCTTGAATATCGACCTAAAGACGTTTGCTGTTTTTGAGCGAACCAGTCGCAACCTTAATATCATTCTGATATTTTGAGACATTTGCAGCCTTGAGACCCTAAGAGCACCTAACACCTACCCTTAGCCCAGATTCCTTGAAACCCTAGAATCTTGACTCAGTTCAGCTTGCAATCCAAATTATCTCCAGTATCGTTCAGTTATTCTTGTTAAGCATATCTGCATATAAGTCATAAAACATTTTAATATAATAAGTAATCATTGTGTGTTTGTTTGTCGTCGAGCAGATCCAGAAGCTGCCTTTGAGGATTTTGCTGTTGACCTATCATCAACTGCTGTATTTTACGACGCGGAAGGCAAGTCATATTCTTGGACATCTTGAACCTATATTTTAAGAGTTGCTATAATATAACCTTGAATATAGATAATATTGCATGTGAAAGATTGAGAATGGTTGAATTATGAATTGGCAGTACTAGATTGGTTATCTGTGAAATGTGAAATAAACAAGTTTTGAGCCATGAACTAATATATATTTATGTATATACTTATATTCATGAAATAAAACCCCTAGCCATGACCAGAATTTTGGTATGGATGGCTGTAGCACTGGAGGTGCTAAACTGCAAAGGATAGCAGGCACGAAAGGTGCAGGGTTGTGGATGGTTTGGTCACTGGCATATAAGGACTAGAACCTTGTGTTGTGCGTCTAGTGGCATGAACAACGTACTAACCGCAAGCCTGGTATGGGACAGGCCTGAACAAGTACTTATGCGAATCGCACATGAAACCCCTGCAGGAGTTGTGTAGTGATGCACGATTTACATGGAGAATGGCTCCCACACATATCACTGTAAGTGATCTTGCACACTGACCCAGTAATGGGAATACACATTGGGGTGGGGGTTTGGCTACAACCCGCCACAACTGTGGTTCGCGAGAGATCCACAAGGTCGGGGGTGAATGTGAGTGAAACATAACAAAAGTTCTTGTCATCTCCACCTTGCCACTCACAGTATGAAGTGAGCCAGGGGTCCAATCATTTTGATAGGAAGGGCGTGAAAGTGGAATATCTTGCGGGTAAATTGGTACCTCTCTGCAGAGTTAAAAATGTATTCGAATTCTCCGAGCTCCCGGGTTTATAGGAATCTGCTGCGGTGGATTAAATCCACGGGGTGTGACACAAGTATGTTTTCTAAATAAAATTTGTTGAATCAAGATTACCCAAATGACATGTGTTGTCATGATAAGGGGTACTACCGTGGGCTGTCGTGTCCTGACGTGTCGCGGTAGTGTTATAATCTAGTGAACATGAATAGCAATGCTATTTTATGAAAAGTGCTGCCATAAGACGAGATGAGATGAGATATGAGAGAAAAAGGTTATTTTACAAACATCCATAATTCTTGACTAGTCTAGGTTCATATCATCACTACTATATGTATCTACTCTTACTTATGACTTGCTGAGTACGTAAGTACTCACCCTTGCAACATACAACTCAGTAGATGGAGCATACCCTGATCAAGATGAAGGCGTGGGGAACTTTGTGGATCTAGAAGGTGGAGAGTCAGTTCCGCCAGAGCCCTGATGTATGTTGTTCTACCGTCAACTTCTTTTGTGGGAGGGTCACCTATCTTCTGCTGTGTAGTTATTATTTTGATAAACCTTGAATGCCGTGAAGGCATTGTAATCTCTTTATGTAATATTAAGGCCAGCAGGCCACACTGCTTAAATATTTTGTAAGTTACTCTGTTGCAATGTATTATACGCCTGTGCTTGACTTATCCTGGGAAGTCAAAGGTATGCATATATGGAACTAGCTGCAGCGAGCTAGGTCTCCATGGGAGTTGTCGTAGTCCCAGTTTCGGGACGCGACAGGTGAACGGCGATGCGATAGCGCGCAGGCGGCCTCCCAGCTTTGCCAACAACGTTCGGGACGTTGGAACTCGCTATGGTGCGGTGCAGATACAAAGGCGGGAAACAGCTCCGACAGTGACACGTACGCACAGGGAAGCCAATTTTTCACGGGCGCGCGTGCGAAACCTGTTGCTATTGCTACTGGTGTGCTACTGCTGGTCAAAGCACTGCCACGACGATGAACCTGGTGCGGACACAAGTGCACAAGCTGGCACGATCGAGCACGAGCACTGGCGACGGGATGGGAGAAATTGACTGGCAGCGACGAGACACGCCGGAGAAACACGACGGGAATCTGGTCGAAACAGCAGCCTGGGTTCTGGTCGAAAAGGACTGGAAAAAGAGAATCAGCGCTGACTTGTAATTTCAAAAACTTATTCAAGGGATTGATCTGTGAATCTGGCAATTTCAAAAAATCTGAAAAGGGCTAATATGTGATACTTTTGGACTGATTTACGAAAAAGCTCTGAACAAAGGAATTTGGCTGCCAACTTTTGGGGATAAAACACTGACACAACTGGGATCTCAGCCCGAAATAAAGAGAGACAAGGCAAGTCAGGATTTGAGAAAACAGGGGTGTTACAAACCGGCCCTCAAGTTGTAAAACCATGAGTAGGCGATTCCGGTGAGGTAGAGGGGGAAGACGTTGCATTGTACCGTCTCGTCCCCCCAGCTATTGAAATGGCTGTGGAGTACACCTGCACAAATTCATAGGGGTCGGCCTCACCGTTGTAGTGTTCGATATGAGGCGGGCAGTAGGGCCGCGGCCAGTGGATGCACCGACGGCGGCGGCATAGCGGCTGGTTGGCCCCCCAATCTCCCGGGGAGATTCCTGGTCACTGTCCCCTTGACAGGGGACGCGTGCTTATTGTCGAAGTCAGGGAGGGGTCCCAACAGTCCGTCGGCATGACGGTAGCGCCTCTGCTCCTCGGGGTTAGTCGAGCTAACCTCTTGAATCTTCGGGTACCCCCTGGATGTGGCGGTAGCTTCTTCGATTGTTCTCTTCCCCTAGTCGGCCCGGGAGCGTGGCTCACCGCGACCGTGAGCCGGGGGGACTTCCGATTGGTAGCGGGAGGGAGCCTCGTCGGGTTTTGCCATGCGCATGCGCCCTACCTCCTCCCGGGTTAAACGGGTCTCATCCACCGGGGGAGCCCTCAAGGGCGGTCCAGGGAGAGGAGGGAGCTGATGCGCATTGGTTGTTGGCCCGGAGAACGCCACTGATGCGTGGGGTTGGCCCGTCACCGGGTGAGCATTCGAGGCGGCGGCGGGAGTTGGTGCGGGGAGGGTCCTTGGACACATGGGCGGTCGTGGACGCGAGGACGGCTCTCGGTGCGGGGGCGGGGGGGACCCCCGACACGGGGAGGGTTCCCGACGCGATGGCAGCCACCTATGGAGGTTCCGGGCCCAATGCTGGGTAAGTTCCCGGAATGAGAAAAGTTCCGGACATGGGCCGGCCTCTCGGCGTGGGGAACGATTCCGACGCGGGGAAGGCGGCCGGGTGCCCCATGAAAAATGGAGGTGGTGCCCCCATAAACGGGTATGGGGGCGGGTAGATAGGAGCGGGGGCCGCGGTAAGACACGCAATAACTCCTCCAGGGTGTACTAGGCGCGGAGTTGGCCCTCAACCAAAGCCCCAAGCAAGGGGGTCTCCGGAGACCGGGACTCCTGGTTGGGGCGCATTAGGCCCCGCAAGCGCGGTCGTGGTCGCCTGGTCGGAAATGGGAGCACTTCTACTGGAGACTACAAGAGAGGAAAGTGGTACCTCTGTCCGGGTGTCCCCGGGTGATAGGATCATGACAGTAGCATCTTGCGGGGGCGGCGCCGGGTCACTGGGACCAGCACCGCTGGAAAGGGAGAGAGCTTGAGCTCTCGTTCTTGGAGGAGCCATGGCGTTTGTCACGATTCCCCATGGTCGGCGCCAACTATCGTGGTATAAAAGATACCACCGGCATTTACAGACGTGCGTAACACGCGTACAATGGCGCGAGCTGACCGAGTGGCTGGTCACCTCCCACCGGGCAACACAGAGATTGACACGGGAAGTTTTATACAGGTTCGGGTCCCGGTGGAGACCCTAGTCCTGTTGGCACCCGCCGGACGTGAGTCCACTAGGGAGGTGCTCTCTTGGGGAGAGAGGTCTCCAAAGGATGCCTGTTGTTTGTGTGTGTAAAAAAAAATCAGATCCGTTACAAATGGGATACAAGGGGGTATATATAGGCCCCAAAAGATGCAAAGAGACTAAAAAGCCCTAGCTATAGCCGTCGGATTGAGGGGCACTGACTCCATTTCACTGGTCGAAGGACTTGGATGCTTGACAAGTGTCCTCACTAGTTCCCGAGGCGCTTCTCACGTCACCTGCACGTGACCTTGCACAGGATACCGCCGTGGCTTTTCCCGGGAGTCCTCCACGACATTTCATGGGAGGCGTCCGAGGTTTGTCATGGGGGGCGTTCGGGGCTCGGAGAGATGCCCGTGGTCTTCTACGGGAGCCCTCCGTGGCTTTTCCCGGGAGACCTCCGTGATATTTCACGGGGGGAGTCCGGGCTTTTCCACGGGAGCCCTTCGGGACTTTCCACGGTAACCCTGCGGGACTTTACCCGGGAGGTGCCTGTGGTCTTCTACGGGAGCCCTCCGTGGCTTTTCCTGAGAGGCCTCCGTGATATTTCACAGGAGGCGTCCGGGGTTTGCCATGGGAGCCCTTCGGGACTTTCCACGATAACCCTCCGGGACTTTCCCCGGGAGGTGCCCGTGGTCTTCTATGGGAGCCCTCCCTAGCTTTTCCCGGGAGGCCTCCGTGATATTTCACAGGAGGCGTTTGGGGTTTACGACGGGAGACCTTCGGAACTTTCCATGGGAGGTGTCCGTGCCAAGTCGCAGGAAGTGTCCGGGATTTCCCCCCAACAAGTATATTATATAGGTTCTTTAGTTATGATCTTCTTGTATATTTGGATAGTCGTTATGTCCTATTAGGGGCTACTACTGACTCACAGTTTGAGTAGGTATTCTCGGGTCGTGACCAGATATGCATGAACGTACAAGGTTACACTCTTAGCAAGTTGGAATAAATCAATTCGGATTGGATCTGTTATTGGGGTTTTTGTATCACACTAGGAGACCTAACGTTAGACTCCTGCAATTCAGATAAGATTCATTATGTGATATCGTATCACCTCAAGAAACCTAATGTGGTAGGATTCCTTATGTTGGGCTCTATATAAAAAGAGGCATGATGGACTTTGATGAAATCAAGAAAAACCCTAGCTGCCATCTTCTCTAAAGCGATAGCCCCTAAACCCTTGTCATGCGTGTTGGTAATAGCACACCATCACACGATGTTCCATCCCGGAATGTGTGGATACTGATAGAGGCATTGCTGCAATTGTTACATTGATTAGGACAATCTGTGAGCGATCGTTGTCATCTATGTTTGTGGATCAGGACGATCGCAAGCGGTCTCTGTGCACATTCGATCGCTTCACCAACACTCCTTCCACTGTTGGTAACAATCTAATCTATGGTCTAATACTTGCAACATTTGAGTAAAATGTTTGAAATTCTACTAGTGTAGTTTACTTGTTTTCCAACAGACTGGAATGTGAAAATTAGTTATCACAGGGTTGAGAGGGGAAAGGTCACTCGCGAGGTCATAGATTGTGTGGAGCACTACAGAATTTGCATCACCAAAGTGGATCGGAGCACTGAAATCAATTGTCACAGGGTTGAGGGGAATGATCGTCATCAAGGTTGTAGACTGCGTGGAGCACAGGGTGTGTGGTGTTGCGATAGGCTTTGACAGTAAGGGTGGCATCGGAGTAGTGTGGAACCAGTCGAGAAAGCGTGGTGGTCGAAGGCGATGAGTGTGTTGGCCATACTAACATGAGGTAGCATGGGTGGATCGAGAGTTTCTTTAAAAAAATACTCTTTGACATGGCAAATAGTTGGGATATAGTCCTAAATTTAAAGGGTTGTAGTTTGATTTTATTATGAATTCATATATGTAAAAAGATAACTTTACCCTCTTTTAATCTATGGTTAGATTTAAATCTGTACCTTCAAAATAGTGAGAGGTACTGGTACCTTTTGGTACCTCTAGAAGTATCATAAAATTTCCACCGAAACTAAACCTAAGGGTGTAAACCAGTCGTATTCAAATCGAATTTGTCAAAACCAGTATTTTAAAAGTTGGTTGTCAAGATCATTTAATCGCCTGATTAATCATTGGCGATGGGCAAACCGTAACATATATTGTATTCAGAGGGCATTTAACGGACTCGAATGATTAGTTGGCTGCATAATCTGATTAATCAGCCATTTTCCCAATTAATCAGCTAACTAATCTGTTTAATTATCATAAAATATAATTTTGATATTGTAAATTGTAGCTCATTAGTTAATAATTGTCATATACCAAAACACCTAGATGGGTCTAGCTAGTACTTGATATATGCCAAAGGAATTTATAGATTGAATTAGAGGGATACCTTGGTGAACATTGACTTTCCCCCAATATGCACAAAGCCAGAGAGAATAGCACAGAAATTTATACAAGCTCAGAGGTGGAAGATTACCCCTTACTTTCTGTTGGTATTCCCTTTTAGATTGTCCTAGAGGAAACCACTAGAGGGGGTACTAGTTGTCTTGCATTATATCACCGGATGATAAAGTACATATGATTACAGAATAGGTGTAATGTGCTTGGGAGCCTTTACAACAAGTTTAGTGGTTAAACTATACAATAAATCTATCCCTATCCAAGCGTTCGTGAGTAGCTACGCAAGATGAAGGTAAGGCCACCTAGCTAGGCGAAAACGATCCCCTAGTCTCTGTCTCAACTCAAGATATTCTATCTAGAGCCATGTGCCAGTCTTCTGCTTTGATCTTTAGATCTTCCTTTTCTCCTTTGCATTTGGCCATGACAAGTCCCCTTTTATAGTTTGTGACCCCATCGTAATCCATCGGAACAAGTATATATCCTTCTCGGATTGTATCAAGATTTTGTCTCCGGATTCCTTCTTTATGAAGAGACTTGCCAATTTTGGATTCCTTTTAAGATGAATGGTATTCATTTTTGACTAATATTAGGAGAGTAGAGTGCATGCTACAACAGCTAGTGCCCCCGATGTGGATAGCAATTTAGCCTTGCCCACTGCCGAGTAGTTTTTCGTCGACGCTGCACTATTGACTAAAGCCCTATTTGGAAACACAGTATTTGAAAATCGTAGTATTTTAAAACCATGGCTTTGAAATTGTCATGCAACCAAAACTACAGTATTTTGTAGTATTACAAAACCACAGTTTTTGAGAAAACTACAATTTTTGTAGGTATTTGGATACACAATTTTTTTTTAAAATTTTCAGTTTGATGTTTAAATAAACTAGCTGTTATGACAATTTTAAAAAAATAACCGTTACACATGCAAGTATCGGATTGAAACATAACTAGAATTGATTTGTTTTGCAAGAATATGAACAGCAAAACGTCTCTCTAATCCTAAACCAAATCGAACTCCAGATAAGATCAAAACAGATTTGTATTTGAATCAGACGGCGATTGCTCGGCCTGTGGCACATGCGCATAGGCACCAGCATTGCTCAGAGACGCACACAGAGCTTCTTCAACCTCTACTTCATCGGCATCGAGTTGAGCTTGTGCTTGTCTTCAAGCAAAAATAAAATCAGAGAATGAAGAAGGATAGCAAGTAATGCATGAATGCGACAATCTAGTGTATTATAACTATTTATTCCGCAAACACGAGAAGGCTCAAAGAAAAGGTCACAAATGATTATGAATCATGTATAAATTACGCACGACCAAAATATCTCGAATTTAGCAAAAATAAGTGTAAAAACAGACGAGTTACCGATGTATATACTAGTATACGAATATCAAATGAAGAGTTTAGAAATCAGATATTGCAATGATTACATGATTTATCCTCCCTAGACATCATGCTAATCACTTTCTAACCTTATTGAAAACTTTTTTCGAAATCTGGTGCTTTAGCTAGCTCCTTCCCGTTTGACTTATTAATTGCGGATCTCTTCATACTCTACCCTAAGTCCATCGCACTAGGCAATATGTTCCATAGAGTGATCAACAAGCTCATGAGCTCAATTTGATGATTAATGAACAAGCTAACATTTTAATAATGCAAAAATAAGTCAAACATTGACTAGCTCAGAGGAGCGGAGAGTAGAGCAGTTTTTATTAAGCGGTGAAGTGGAAGTTGCCTACTAGGTAGAGAGCAGCATTTGCAACCTGATACCGGCCTATGCAACCTGATACCAACCTAGACCGTCTCACAAGAGAATGAGATCAAAGCAGTAAGGCGAGTATTCTATATTGTTCTTTCCTCAGGGACTAAAGAAGCGAAACGCGTAGAACTAAACTAAATCAATGGCAAATGAAACTAAAATAGACGAGAGAAAGAGAGATGTCAGAAGAAATGGAGGAGAAAGAAAGAGGTGGCCATTTCGACATACGATCCGTGCTAAATCTACACATGCGTTCTGTTGGAAACCGAGTAAGCTATACTAGCAGAATTTCATAAATTTTTACTCGAAAACTGCAAGTAATAGATCATAGATTAGATTGTTACCAACAGCGGAAGCAGATTTGGTGAAGCGATCAAATATTCACAGCAACCGTTTGTGAATCGTCCTGATCAGCAGATGTAGATGACAACGACCACTCACGGATCGTTCTAATCAGCGCAACAATTGCAGTAGCGCCTCTACCGATATCCACACATACCGGGATGGAACGTCGTACGATAGTGTGCTAGCGCCAACACGTACGATAGGGGCTATCAAAAAGAGATGGCAGCTATGGCTTTTGTGATGGTTCTCAAAGCCCATCATACCTCTCTTTATATAGCGCCATGCAAAAGAAATTCTAACAGATTAGTTTTCCTGATGTGATACGAATCTTATCCAAATTGATCATGCAGAAGAAATCCTAACATATTAGATTTCCTGATGTGATTCAAATCTTATCCGAACTGCCATGCAGAAGGAATCCTAGCAGATTAGATTTCCTGATGTGATTCAAATCTTATCCAAACTGCGGGATGAGTTTAATATTAAATCTTCATATCTAATATGTAAACTCCATAACAGACCCAATCCGGATCTGATACGAAAACCCATAACAAACCCAGTCCGAATGCATAAGGAGTCTAATATTAAGTCTCCGAGTCTGATACAGAAACCCAATCCGAATGCATAAGGAGTCTAATATTAAGTCTCCGAATCTGATACGGACACCCATACCAAACCCAATCCAAATGCATAAGGAGTCTAATGTTAAGTCTCCGAATCTGATACGAAAACCCATACCAAACCCAATCCAAATGCATAAGGAGTCTAATATTAAGTCTCCGAGTTTGATAAGAAAACTAATACCAAACCCAATCCAAATGCATAAGGAGTCTAATATTAAGTCTCCGAGTTTGATAAGAAAACCAATACCAAACCCAATCCAAATGCATAAGGAGTCTAATATTAAGAATCTGAATCTGATACGGAAACCCCAAAATAGACTTAATCCGAATTGCATTGTTCCAACACGCTAAGTGTGTGACCCTGTAGGTTCATGTATATTTAGTCACGACCCGGGAATACTTACCCGAATTGTAAGTCTGTAGTGGCCCCTAGCAGGACATAACGACTATCCAAATACACACAAAGATCATAATCAGCAAACATATATAATGTCTTCATGTTGATCCTCTTGGCATACGATACCAGATTAAACCCAAGATAGGAAATGTGCCACCCTTGCACAGTTCAATCATTTCTCGATCTCATAGTGAATTGATCTTCCTGTAGTGACATTCAACCACAAACGGCATGGCCATGCACTTTTCAATTCATCTATATTGAGGGGCCCAGAGATATCTCTCTCATTATATGAGATATGCAAATTCCATCTTAGCCATTCATATTCCTCCGCATGGCTCATAGCATACCTGAATATTACCTTTATAACTACTTAATTAAAAGTAGCGTTTGGTAATATCAAAGTATACTACTACACATGTAGGAAACTATGATGGTCTCAGGTCTAAGGATCAATCATAAACATTATTTAAGACCAACTGGTGACACTTAAATAACAAATCTAAACAGTGTCTCAAGATGGGTCTATCCAATATTATATTCTCCAATATATGTCCACATTATTGATTTGATATCTTATATCCATGGTCCATAAAACATAACCATCAATCAATAAATGCGCTGATCCATTAATTTATAATGTCCTATTTAAATATAATGGATCAAGGACTATATTAGAATAATATCATCAAATAAATTTAGAGTCTTACGAACAAGTCACATACTTGTTGATCAAACTAAGATGATAATTTATTCAAAAATAACATATTATTCAAATGTTCATAACTATAACAAAGATAAATACAACTTTGTGATTTTCTCTAGGACATATCACTAACAAGCTCCTACTTGGACTAGAGTCAATCACAAATGTATCTAATACCTATTGCTCTAGTATGCAACTCATTCTTTGGTTGTGGAGAGGCTTTGTCAATGGATCAGCAACATTCAAATTCATGGACACTTTGTAAATCTTCACATCACCTCTATTCACGATTTCTTGGATGAGGTGATAACGCCTGAGTATATGTTTGGATTTTTTATGAGACCTTGGTTCCTTAGCTTGCGCAATGGCTTCACTATTATCACAATAGAGATCTACTGGGCTTGAAATGTTAGAAATCACACCAAGTTCAGATATGAACTTTTTAATCCAAACAGCTTCTTTGGCAGCTTCAGAAGCAGCAATGTACTCTGCTTCTGTTGTAGAATCAGTGACAGTTTCTTGCTTAGAACTCTTCGAGTTTACAGCTCCTCCATTAAGACAAAACACAAAACCAGATTGCGATTTAAAATCATCTTTGTCAGTTTGGAAGCTAGCATCAGTGTAACCACTAACAACGAGCTCTTCCTCACCTCCATAAACCAGGAACCCATCCTTAGTCCTTCTCAAGTATTTAAGGATATTTTTTACAGCAATCCAGTGACTCTCACCTGTATTTGATTAGTATCTGCTCGTAACACTTAGAGCATAGGAGACATCTGGGCGTGTACAAAGCATGGCATACATAATAGACCCAACAATAGAATCATATGGAATCTTATTCATTCGGTCCCGCTCATCACATGTCGAAGGACATTGACTCTTGCTAAGACTAATGCCATGTGACATAGGCAGAAAACCTTTCTTGGAATCCTGCATATTGAATCTATTCAATACTTTGTCAACATATGTACTTTGGCTTAATCCAATTAACCTTTTAGATCTATCTCGGTAGATCTTGATACCCAAAATATATGCTGCCTCACCTAAGTCTTTCATAGAAAAGCTACTTTTCAATGAGGACTTCACAGATTCAAGCATAGGAATATCATTTCTGATCAGAAATATGTCATCCACATATAAGACCAGAAAAACAAGTGCACTCCCATTTGCCTTTTTGTAAACACAAGGCCCTTCTTAATTTTTGATGAAGCCAAACTATTTGACTACTTCATCAAAACGAAGATTCCATCTCCGAGATGCTTGCTTCAACCCATAAATGGATTTATGAAGCTTGCACACTTTCCTAGTATTTTCTGGATCGACAAAACCTTTAGGCTGTGCCATATACACATCCTCAATTAGGTTTCCATAGAGGAAATCCGTTTTGACATCCATCTGCCATATCTCATAATCAAAATAGGCAGCAATAGCTAGGATGATCCTGATTGATTTTAACATAGCAACAGGCGAAAATGTTTCATCATAATCAACACCTTGAATTTGCTTGAAGCCTTTCGCAACTAATCATGCTTTATGGATATGAACATGACCATCCATGTCAATCTTTTTCTTATAAACCCATTTGCACTCAATGGTTTTTACGCCATCAGGCAGATCAACCAAGTTCCATACTCGATTGTCATGCATGGATTCAATTTCGGATCTCATGGCTCCAAGCCATTTCTTAAAGTCAGGGCTCATCATTGCTTCTTCGTAAGTCTTGGGCTCATCATTATTATCTATCAATAATACTTCACGCTGCTCCATTGTAAGGAACATGTACCTTCCAGGTGCGTGACGTACCCTTTCAGACCTACGTGTAACCAGTGCTTGTCCTGCATTTTCTACATTATTTTGCAGGTCTTGCTGAGCTTCAGTGGGTGCTGAAATAATTTCCAGTGGTTCCCAAATTTCTTCAAGTTGCACTGTGCTCCCATTTACTCCTTTTGAGAGAAACTCTTTCTCCAAAAAAACACCGTTTCGGGCAACAAACACTTTGTTTTCTTCTCGATTATAGAAGTAATATCCTTTTGTTTCCTTTGGATAGCCCACAAAGAAGCATTTATCTGATTTAGGTTTGAGCTTATCAGACATTAAATGTTTTACATAAGCTTCACAACCCCAAATCTTAAGAAAAGACAACCCGGGACACCTTCCATTCCATATCTCATATGGTGTCTTTTCTACGGCTTTTGATGGAGCTCTATTTAATGTCAACGCAGCTGTTTCTAGAGCATATCCCCATAAGGACAATGGAAGATCAGTTTGGCTCATCATTGACCGAACCATGTCCAACAAGGTCCTGTTCCGTCGTTCTGACACACCATTCCATTGAGGTGTTCCTGGCGGGGTCAATTGTGGAACAATTTCGTGTTGTTTTAGATGATCACCAAATTCTTGGCTCAAATACTCCCCTCCACGATTATATTGTAGGGTTTTGATTGTCTTGCCAAGTTGATTTTGTACTTCATTATGAAATTCCTTGAATTTATCAAACGTTTCAGATTTATGCCTCATTAAGTAGACATATCCATATCTACTAAAGTCATCGGTAAAAGTTATGAAGTACTGAAAATCACCTCTAGTTGTTGAACTTAATGGTCCATATACATCGGTATGAACAATAGCCAATAAGTCACTTGCCCTTTTACTTTCACCTGTGAAAGGTGCCTTTGTCATTTTGCCAAGTAAACAAGATTCACACACATCAAATGATTGAAAATCAAATGAGTCTAGAAGACCATCTTTTAGAAGTTCCATGATGCGTTTCTCATTTATATGGCCTAGAAGACAATGCCAGATAAACGTGGGATTCAAATCATTGGGCCTAAGCCTCTTAGTACATATGTTATAGACAGGTAATTCAAGATTTAGTTGATAAAGCCCATTCTCCAATGAGGCATTGCCATAAAACATATCATTTAAATAAAAGGAACAATGATTGTTCTTTATTTTAAATTCATAACCCAGCATGTCCAAACACGACACGGATATATTGTTTTTGCTTATGGCAGGAACATAATAACAATTATTAAGTTCTAAAACTAATCTTGAAGGTAAAGCTAATATAAAAGTTCCAACAGCTAAGGCTGCAACTCTTACTCCATTGCCAACGCGAAGTTGAATCTCGCCCTTAGCCAAATTTCTACTCCTTTTAAGCCCCTACATCGAAGTGCAAATATGAGCAGTCGATCTGATATCAAATACCCAAGAGTCGGAAGGAGAAGTAACTAAATGAACTTCTATAACATATATACCTGAAAGAGTTTCACTTTCCTTCTTTTTCTTTAAATCTTTCAGGTATTTCTTGCAATTCCTCTTCCAATGGCCAGATTTCTTGCAATAGAAGCATTCAGTAGTAGGGGTGGCACCTGGCTTGGACTTTCCTTTGGAATTAGGTTTAGCGCCAGAGGACCTTTCTAGAGCTTTTCCCTTTCCCTTAGCCTTGCCCTTGCCCTTCTTAAAGCTTTTTCCCTTTTGAACCATTATTACATTATTTGGAATTTTCTTAATGTTCTGTTTCGCTGTTTTAAGCATCCCATGCAATTCGGTCAATGATTTCTCCAGATTATTCATGTTATAGTTCATGACAAACTGGTCATAGCTCGGAGGGAGCGATTGGAGAATCATATCAGTAGCCAACTCTTGACTAAGGGGAAAACCAAGCTTTTCCAAATTCTCAATGTAACCAATCAATAAAATTTGTTCCATTGAGCTTTTCTTTATAAAGGACAAATCGCAAACTGAAATTGTTTGAGGAGCTACCACTATCCATGGTCTACAACAGTAAAGAAATGCAAAATTTTAGCATTATATTTATGAAAAATATTTTATTAAACAATTCAATAAAAGATGTACCAACTATATATTTTAGAACAAAAAATCCCTCAAGAAATATATATAGTAGACTAAGATCCATATTTCACTAAGTTCTAGTGAGCTTTGGCATCACTGCTAGAAACCTAGTTATTTAGGTAAGCAATTCCTTACTAATTATATCATATATAACTCTTATTTGTTGGGTGTTATCCCAACACCATGCCCCAAAGCCCAAAGCCGTTTTGATGGCCTTGTTAAGTTAAACCAATTCTATGCTTATGGGTGTCCAACACACATCCTGCCTTATTAAGATAATTGACGGTGCCCTGATTTGTCAGGCCCACCAAGCAACGATCAAAATCTTGACAGGTGCAGTAATTGGAAGGGCATAATAAACACTTAATTTTTATGAGGGGTTAAAACAAGGCAAAACATCCATATGCACAAAAATAACCATCAGCTAGATGATCTAACAAGTGCAACTTTGACTATATTTAACTTCTGTTGGTAGTAACCTTGGCCAGGAAGGACTGCAACTGTTTTCGCTCACACCATTAAGGAAAGCGTTCTGCTGAGCGAGGTTTATTAAGAAAAACCTTATGATGTGTTCTTTCCTTAGACACAAAAATTGACAGCTTTTGGTTGTCAAGTATAATCTTTATGTTTAATGAGGGGTTAAAAGATGTCACATCTATGATTATATTTAACTTCCGTTGGCAGTAACCTTGGCCAGGAAAGACTACGACTATTTTCGCTCACACCATGAAGGAAAGCATTTCGCTAAGTGGGGCTTATTAAGAAAAACCGTATGATGTATTCTTTCCTTAGACACTAAAGTTGACAGCTTTTGGTTGTCAAGTGTAATCATTTTTTTAATTAACCACATTAATCAAATTTTCGAACCAATTTGATTGGTTTAAATCCCCTTATGCCAGTCATATTAACTCCAATATGAATATCTAGAATAGGTAGCTATGTCATATATAGATCCAATCTATACACATATGATTTAGAAGATCCAATCTACTATTGTCATATAAACCCTAACATCACCTCCCTCTAGTCCATGCTAGGATCATTAAACATCAGCTCATATTAAAGTCAGCCAAAAAAATAGTTTATCAAAACACTTGGATGTCAAACAAACATGTATAACAAAACTTATACGGTAACAGATTGAATAAATTAGTAGATCTAGTCTATTGTAACTTCATATATCACATATATGTTATTAATCCAGATCTAATACTATACAAGATGGCTCTGATACCACTGTTGAAAACTGAGTAAGCTACACTAGCAGAATTTCATAAATTTTTATTCGAAGACTGCAAGTAATAGATCATAGATTAGATTGTTACCAACAATGGAAGCAGGTTTGGTGAAGCGATCTAATGTTCACAGCAACCGTTTGCGAATTGTCCTGGTCAGCAAATGTAGATGACAACGACCGCTCAAGGATCCTTTTAATCAGCGCAGCAATTGTAGTAGCGCCTCTACCGGTATCCACACGTACCTGGATGGAACGTCGTACGATAGTGTGCTAGCACCAACGCGCACGATAAAGGTTTAGGGGCTATCAAAAAGAGATGGCAGCTATGGTTTTTGTGATGGTTCTCAAAGCCCATCATACCTCTCTTTTTATAGGACCATGTAAAAGAAATCCTAACAAATTAGGTTTCCTAATGTGATACGAATCTTATCCAAATTGCTCATGTAGAAGAAATCCTAACAGATTAGGTTTCCTGATGTGATTCAAATCTTATCCAAACTGCAATGCAGAAGGAATCCTAACAGATTAGATTTCTTTATGTGATTCAAATCTTATCCAACTGCGGGATGAGTTTAATATTAAATCTTCGTATCTGATACGTAAACACGTTCGTGAGTACATGCGATAGAATCATTGTTGTTTAGTAGTCTCGCAAGAGCACCGCAAAAACAACTAACACAAGTGGTCTATCGATGATATCAACGAACAAATGCATGACAAAATAGCGTAGACCGTACTTCAACTCCTCTTAACAACCGTCCCCAAGCAAGCACAAGCAACAATCCGTAGCTCACCATCATCAACGGAAACAATACAAATCCAAGTTCTCGGCTCACCATGAACAAACTGATGTCAATAACAAAAGCTCAAATCAACTTAAATCATTTCAAACAATAAAATGGATTCAACTGCATCCAATGGAATTGGATTTTGATTCATCAACAATAGGCAAAGAACAAATACAGATTTCAAAACCTTTCAATTCAATCCAATCCAAAGACTAAGAATTAATCAATAGAATTTCAGTCCAGTCATTTGAATCAACAGGGTACTAATACCAGAAAAAATCAACCATAAACTTTGAGAGGAAAGCAATTCCACACAGTGTAGAATTCAGCTTCAATTCAATGCAATTTAAAGTTCATCTATGTAGTACAATATATAACAGAATAGATGATTCCAAGATATAATCACCTCATCTCTATCAACACAGAAAACGATCAATACAGCACACAATCACATCAATTACACCGAAGACTACATTGAGGATTATTCTCATTTCAATTTTGGAGTAGACTCTCATTCAAGTCATAGAAATATCAACAGATTCACAATTTCAGTTTAGTTTATCCAGAAAGCACTCAACTGCATCACAGGACATGTTCCAATTTGACATTAACAAACATTCATTGAATTTCATACATCACAGGCAGTTCATGTCAAAATTGAAGAACAGCGGGAGAAGAAATGAACTCTATGCATGCTGGCGTGTGCTTGTTGCAGAGATGCTGGAGCTGGTGGCCGTGGTTGAAGACGTCGAAGTGGTGGAGCTCGGGCTTGGTCGATGGGGATGCGGCCGTGGTCGACGAGGTTGTGGAAGTCGCCCGCGAGGCTAAAATCGATGAGGTGGCCGAGTAAGAAGTCCGTTGGAGTTCAATCACAGCCGCAAAAGCACTAAACCATCGCTGTCTCAAGGCCGAGGTCACCCGGCTTGAAGGTGGCAGTGGAGGAAAGAAGAGAGGAAGAAATAGAGAGAAGAAGAAAGGAGAAAGAAGGAAGAATGAGAAGAAAGACAGCGGCGGAGGCTGCGGTGCAACCCGGCGCTGGAGAGGTGGATCCAGTGGCGGGCTCGGATCGGAGGCGCAACGCGGGAGGAGCAGATCTAGCGGCTGCGATGGTGCGGCGCGAAATGGCGCGGGCACGGTGGAGCGGCGAGCTCGCCGGGATCGGCGGCGGCGCAGCGCGCGGCAGGCGCGGATCTGGCACTGGGGCGCAGCAGCTGCGAGATCGGGCGGCGTGAGGTGATGCGTGGCTGCGGGTTTGTGGGCGGAGGCGCCGCGACGTGGGAGATGATGCGGAGCGGCGTGAGGCGGATCTGGCGGCGGGATGGCCAGATCCGGAGGCAAGACCGGCGTGGGAGGTGGCGGCGAGTGAAGGAGGACACAGCTCGGGCGCGGAAAGTGGTGGATTGGCGGCAACGGCGCCGTGGCAACTCTCGACGAGGTGGATTGGCGGGTGGCGGCGGCGCGAGGTGCGAGGTGACGGCGGTGTGTGTGGGCGAGACGGCGGCGCAACGCGTGCGGGAGCGGAGGATGATGGAGGAGCGGCGAGCTCGCCGAGGGAGGCGGCGGCGAGACGCGGAGGCGCGATCGGAGGCGGGATCAAGACCGGCGGCTGTGGTGGATTTGGGGCTTTTGATGCCCCGGGCCTAGGTGTGGAGGAGGCGATGCGGGAGAAGCGAAGAGAGGGGGAAAGGAAATTGAAAGAACCGGCTAGCGCCGGCGGTGGTAGGAGGTGTGGTAGGTTTTGAGGGAGTCAGAAGAAGAAATTGTGCCGGAGAAAAAGAGGACGGCAATGAGAAAGGGAAAGAAGGAAAGAGGAGAAGAAAATTGAGAAGGGAAGAGAAGGAGGTTTAACAGAGAAGCACTGAGGAGGGCACCACCGCATATAGCTTGCCCGCCGGCGATGAGGTGGGATGGAGGTATGAAAACAGTGAGGGGGAAGAAGAGAAGAAAAAAAAGAAAATCAGGCTCAAAGGAAACCGTGGTCGGCTGCTGAGGTTTAGAGAAGAAAGGTCAATCTGCAAAAAGGCCCTCAAGATTTTAGAAATCACAAAAAGGTCCTTCTTGAGTTGGGGTTTAGATTTATGAGTAGGCTGTTTTGCAAAAAGGGTGAATGAGGTTTAAAGAATTTACAGGAAGGTCCTCAGCTGAAAAGAATTGAGATTCCGGGCCCTCGAAGACTCCTCGGAGATTCTGGGCCCTCTATTGACATATTGCAAAAACGGTCAGTTCCTACGCGTCTGTAGAAACACGTACTTCTATCCGGAATCGACCGAGGGTTAGATTTGGTTGATGAAACGCAATCCATCAGCCAAAATCCACCCAAATCGCATCGACCTGCAATAAAATCACAACACGAATAATACGGTCGATTTGACGATAAAGATGTGTATGATTAATGCAAATGCCACCTTATATGACTAAATGTGCACGATCAGGGGGTTAAACATATGAGAAATATACACAGATATGACAGTTATCACAACCTTATTTTGTAAAGTTTTTTAAAAGCATGGTTTAAGTAACTAGAAGTGATATCGAGGAGGCCAAGTACACAAACCAAGCAAGTAAATGATCTCTTGAATATTACATACACAGGATATTCATGGTAACAAGGATGCAAAAATTAGCACTCAAATTTGCAAAAACATTTGAAACATGGTTAGTGTGGGCAATTTAAACATAATTCAAGAAAAATTTCGGCATGACCTCTCTTGTAATTAGTTTGTCAGACAAACAGTTCAATACAGAAGATACATCACATGCACACAATATATGAGCCCACACAGCTGTATAGTCAACAATCGCAAACATAATTACAGGCATGCACAAATAGTCATAAATCTCAACATTTACACAAATATAGAGAATTGAAACTCATACATACACAAATGCCCGATTTCAGTCTAAAATCATCCGAATTTTTGAAAAATTTAACCCAAATTTCAGATTTGAATGCACTCCCTCCAAGCCTTAAACATGCATAGTCTCGATGCATACATGAATGCAAAACAGGTTGGGTGGATGCAAGAAAGGAAGTTTCTGCACAATTTGGTAACATGAGGTCCGAGACAGCTCACCGGGTATATGATGAAGACAATATCGTGACGACGAGCCATTTTGAAGATCTCATGCACATATCGGGATGATAGTAGGTCCTGAAAAGACAAAAAGAAAGAAAAACTAACTACAATTTACAAAATAAAAAGAAAAGAAAATATAGAAAAGAATTAGAAGGAAAAGAATGACTCGGGTTACCTCCTAAGAAGCGCTTCTTTTAGGTCGAAAGCTCGACCCTCAAAGGATATGGAATTGAAGCGCAGGTGTAGGAGGGGCTAGTGAGGGACGTAGTAGAAGCTCCACATCCACCTTTAGATCAGAATTGGCATGCTTGGGAATCCACTAGGATCCCAAGGAATATCAACTCAGAGCAAGTCTGCTCGCGGTCGAGAAGCCACACGTTCTAACCTACAAATAAGATCTAGAAAGAACAAGCACGTGTGTATGGTAGGGACAAGGCCCTCCAAAAGGTCAGCTGATGAAAATCCCTTCACGTTGACTAATCGATAATACATGTCATGAGGATGGCATATGTCGATAGAGGGCAAATGACAACTCATCGGGATATGACAAGTCTCATCAGAACTAAACAACTCAGAATGATACGAGAGGGGTTTCACGTCTACCTGAATAGTGGATGGCGTGAAGTTTGGGGTAGGAAGAACCTCCATGGGGGTCGTATCTGGTAGATGAGGATGAACAGAGTCCCCTATGTCAGAAAGAAGTCCCTCTGAATCAAATGAGATTATCTCCCTCTTGATCTCGTGGCTCAAGGAATCGCCCAGGAAGTCTGCATCATCAAACTGAATTGTCTCGAGCACCAAGTTATCAGTAAGAGGATCATAGGTGTGACACGGGGGTTCTGCAACCTCAAAACTGACACTCTCCATGTCTGGTCCGTCTGTCAATGGATCATCAAAAGAAAATGGTCCAAACGTACGCAGAGGTGTCTTGAAAACAGGCTCACCATCCTCATCAAACATGAGCAAATCAGCAGGAGGTGGAGCGTAGTGATGCGACGTCGAAGGAACAAGACTAGGTCGAAGCTCGTCGCTTACAACTGTGGTCTCTCCGTGAGGGTCTTCAGGATAGATATCATGGGTGGGCTCCAAGACACTCAACAGAGGTGTAATGGCCTCAAATGTAGGTACTTGAGATGGCAGGATGTGGACTGAATCTCGATATCCTCTGAACTCATCTATGCAAGATCGCACACCCTGCATCTTAGCCTGTGATAAGTCCATGGCCTCTGAATGCTGCGTCATGAGGTGCTCGGACGACTTAATCATGCCCTCCATTAGTGCTCAAGTCTGGATGTATCCTCAACTTCGGGAGGCGATCATGGGGACTGCTGTAGTAGTGGATGTTCGTTCAACTTTTTTGAATATGCCTCAAACATCGCCTCGAATCTAGAAGTATCCTCGTGTAACATCCTGAGTTTTGGGGTGAAAAGTTCTTTCTTAAAAGTCATGCATGCATATGTCTCTTCCAAATCAACCAAATCAGCCTTAGCTTTATTCTGTTCTAGTCCTAAAATCTCTAAAATCTATCAGGTGACCTCAAGTCAAGATCTGACTTGCCAGATTTGATCTATCAGTTATCCTAAATCTAAAAGCCTTCAGAACCCAGATCCAATTCCATCTCTAACTTCCAGATTTTTCAACTCCTTTCTGTTTTCGAAAACAGAATATCTGTTATTACCTAAATACCCTAAGTCTCAGAAATTCAGATTTAATCAAAATCTTAGCCAAGTTCAGACCAGATCATTCTTGGATTATGATCAAGGGTATGCCAATACCTTAATCCAAAAAGTTGACAGCCAGATTTCATCATGTAGACCTTTTTCGCAAATCAGTCCAAGAGTATCGCAGATCAGTCCTTTTTCCAGATTTTCCAAAAGCCTAAAAAGGCAAAATGTTGCAAATCATCTCCAAATTCAAATCTGATTCAGGGAACACCTCCCAAATGCTTTTCAACACAAATTCTTCTTTTATGAGTATCTCAAAATCAAACCCTAAATCCCAGAATTCGAAATCAATTGAAATTCAGATGTCAATTACCCTAATTTACCCTATTTTCAGTTCATATCAAAAATCATCCAAATGTCTCAAATTTTATCTTCAATCTGTGCCAAATCATCTGTTGAATCAAGTGTGCCAAATCAGTGCAATCAAAATCAGATCAAACCTTCCAAATCTCTAGAATTACAGATCAGTCCAAATCAAGAATCAGAAATTGCAATCAGGCTCCTAATTCAACCAGGGCAGTAGCCAGTGCACGACCAGAAGCCTCGCCGTGGTTTCTTTGCGCCGTGTTTGCTCGCCGCCGGCCAAGTTTCGCCGCGCTTGTGACCGTGCATGCATGTGCGCACGTGTCCATGTCCTAGCCTTCGCCGTGGCAACACCGTGGCAGCGCCATTGAACAGCACTTTCTTCTGTGCGCGACCAGCAGCAACCATTGTCAGCATCCTCTTGCCACGTTGCTTGCTTTGCCAACTCTTGTCGCCACCGCCTTGCACCGCCCGACATTGATGAGACCCGATGTAGCACAGCTTTGCCTCGCCAGTGCACAGTCGCTTCACCGCTCGCCGTTGTTGCTTCTGCGCCCGGCAACTCATGTCAACTGACACCAATTTATTGCTATTACAACCTTGTAAGCTTCGCCCTCTGGTCTATTTAAGCCACCAGTACCCTGTGTTATCTTCTCATCACCAGGACTTAACCAAAATTCTCAAACTTCTTCACTGTCGTCGTCTTCTCCGGCGAGCCGTCGAGGAGCCTCACGGTGCCAGCACGTTCTGCAGCATCTCCTGCCAAATTAACAGCACCAGTGAGTTCCTCTCATCTCACTTATTATGCTGTATCATTTAATTGCTCACCGGTGACCTCTAACGCCGGCGATCACCGGAAATTCCCGATTGCCCTGTTCCGGCAATGCAGGCCAAATTACTTCGAATTAGCTCTCGATACTGTGGAAGAAAATGATCAGTGAGACATTTCCAGCAAGCCTGTGCATCTAGATCTCCAGATTGAGCCTCAATCGAAGCTTTCCCCAGATTTGAGTTTCTCCAGAAACCGGTGATTGTCGCCAGGCTTCTCCGGCCATCCTCCGGCCAAATTGATTGTGCAGGTGACTTTCTCTTACCCTTCTATCACTCCTCAAGCTTGGAATTGAGTTCATTCGGCCTAAATCGAAAACCCCCAAATGGCAGTGCTTCTTCTCCGGTGTCGATCACCAGAAAGCTTGTTCCAGCCATTTCAGCCCTAGCCACTTTGTCCTTCAGGTGTGCTTCAACCTCCTGAGCATATTTGTCTTCTATCCCGATCTTTGAAACTGTCCAGATTTTGAGTTATAGCCATGCCAAGATATTGTCCAGAACTGCTCCAGTGCAACCAGGTCACCTCAGTTCATCAGTGAATTTCATCACTTTCCAGCCATTTCTTGCCCTAGATCCTGTTGACTTAATTGTTCCTGTCACCCTTGCCTACCTCCCAGACAAAGTGGTGCATCATTTGGAGCCCTAGATCAAAAGTTATGCCAAGCCCTAGTTTCTGGCCATGTCAAGATCAATGCCAGACTATGTCAGTCAGTGGCATTAGCCCTTTTCACTCCCTTCAAGATGTGCATTTTGGGCATAACTTTGTCCCTTAGATTCCTGAGGTTGTGATTTACATTTTATTCTTCTATCACAACTTGATTTGAGCCCTTGAAATGCATGTTATGCTAAACCCTAGCTTTTGACACTATCCCAGTGCATGCCAGCCAATGGCATTGGCCTTGTTTACCCACTTCTGATTGTGCATTTTGGAAGCCACTTTGTCCACTGAATTTGTAGAGTTATAATCTACACTTTCTTCTACTGTCATAACTTGAGATAAGCTCTCTAGCTTTCCTTAAAGCTATGTCAAAGTCTTGATCCGAATGTCAATCTGCTGACATTCGCTGTTTTTGATTAAACCAGCCACAAAACTGATATTCTTATTGTAACCTTGAGATCCTAAGAGCATCTAACATCCATCCTTAGCCAATTCCTTGAAACCCTAGATCTTAACTCAGTTCAGCTTGTAATCTCAATTATCTCCAGTATCGTTCAATCATTCTTGTTGAGCATATCTGCATATAGATCATAAATCATTTTAATATATAAGTAATATTTGTGTGTATTGTTTGTTTGTCGCCAAGCAGATCCAGAAATCAAGTTTGAGGACTTCGTTGTTGATCCGTCATCAATTGCTGTATCTTACGACGCGGAAGGCAAGTCATATCCTTGGTCATCTTGGACCTATATTTTAAATATTGCTAAAACATAACCTTGAATATAGATAATATTGCATGAGAAAGATTGGAAATGGTTGATTTATGAATTAGCAGTACTAGACTGGTTATCTGTGAAATGTGAAATAAACAAGTTTTGAGCCATGAACTATTATATGTATTTACTTATATTCATGAAATAAAACCCCTAGCCGTGACCAGAAAATGGTATGGAATGGCGGTAGCACTGGAGGTGCTAAACTGCGAAGGAATGCAGGCACTGAAGGTGCAAGGTTGCGGATGGTCTGGTCACTGGCATATAAGGACTAGAACCTTGTGTTGTGCGTCTAGTGGCATGAACAGCGTGCTAACCGCAAGCCTGATATGGGACAGGCCTGAACAAGTACTTATGTGGATCGCACATGACACCCCTGCTGGAATTGTGTAGTGATGCACGATAAACACGGAGAATGGCTCCCACACATATCACTGAAAGTGATCTCGCACGTTGATCCAGTAATGGAAACATATGTAGGGGTGGAGGTTATGATACAGCCTACCACAACTGTGTCTCGCAGAGAGCCACAGGGTCAGGGGTGAATTGTGAGTGAGACATAACAAAAGTTCTTGTTATCTCCAACTTGCCACTCACACATGGTTGTGAGGAGGGTTCTAATCATTTTGATAGGATGGGCTTGAAAGTGGAATATCTTGCGGGTAAATTGGTACCTCTCTGCAGAGTTAAAAACGTATTCGAATACTCCGAGCTCCCGGGTTTATAGGAGTCTGCTGCGGTGGATTAAATCCACGGGGTGTGACACAAGTACTATTTTCTAAATAAAATATGTTTAATCAAGATTACCCAAATGACATGTGTTGTCATGATAAGGAGTGCTGCTGTGGGCTGTCGTGTGTCGACGTGTCGCGGTAGTGCTATAATCTAGTGAACTTGAATGATGATGTTATACTATGAAAAGTGCTGCCATGAGCTGAAATAAGATGAGATGAGAAAGAAAAAGATTATTTTATAAACATCCATAATTCTTGACTAGTCTAGGTTCATATCATCACTACTATATGTATCTACTCTTACCTATGACTTGCTGAGTACGTAAGTGCTCACCCTTGCAACCTACAAATCAGTAGATGGAGCGTTCAATGATCAAGATGAAGGCATGGAGAACTTCTTAGAACCAGAAGGAGAAGCGTCAGTCCCGTCATTGCCCTGATGTGTTTTGTTCTGCCGTCCACTTCTCTTTGTGGGTGGGTCACCTATCTTCTGCAGTGTAGATGTTATTTTGCTAAACCATGTATGCCGTGAAAGCATTGTAATCTTCTTATGTAATATTAAGGCCAGCAGGCCACACTGCTTAACTATTTTGTAAGTTACTCTGTTGCAATGTGATATACTCCTGTGCTTGACTTATCCTGGGAAGTCAAGGGTATGTGTATGCTATGCATATATGAGTCTAGCTGCAGCGAGCTAGGTCTCTACAGGAGTAGTCGTAGTCCCAGTTTCGGGGCGCGACAGAAAAGTTGGTATCAGAGCAACATGAGAACTTGACTGTAGGACGACACCTTTAGGGATTGGCCGTGCCAGGAAGACGTAAACTATTTAGAAAACTATTTATAGCCCCAAAAAGAAGCAAAAAACCTAAACTACCCCGGAAGCCACCGTCGGATTGAAGGGTAGGATCGTTCTTCTTCCGGTCAAACGCCTTGGATGCTTGACAGGTGGTCGCTAGTTCCCGAGGCGCTCCTCGCGTGACCTGCACGTGACAAACAATTCGAGACTTTACCTTTAGGAGGGCGATGAGGCCCGGGATGGCGCCGGAGGCCAGGTCCCGGGGGCCAAATGGCGGCGCCCGGGGAGGGGCCGGAGGCCACGTCCCCGGGCCAATGGCGACGCCCGGGACGGCGCCGGAGGCCAGGTCCCGGGGGCCAAAAGGCAGCGCCCGGGGAGGGGCCGGAGGCCACGTCCCTGGGCCAATGGCGGCGCCCGGGATGGCGCCGGAGGCCAGGTCCCGGGGGCCAAATGGCGGTGCCCGGGGAGGGGCCGGAGGCCACGTCCCTAGGCAAATGGCGGCGCCCGGGGAGGCCCCGGAGGCCAGGTCCCCGGGCAAACGGCACCGCCCGGGACGGCGCCGAAGGCCAGGTCCCGGGGGCCAAAAGGCGGCGCCCGGGGAGGGGCCGGAGGCCTCGCCCCCGGGCCAATGGCGGCGCCCGGGGAGGCCCCGGAGGCCAGGTCCCGGGGAGGGGCCAGAGGCCACGTCCCCGGGCCAATGGCGGCGCCCGGGACGGCGCCGAATGCCAGGTCCCGGGGGCCAAATGGCGGCGCCCGGGGAGGGGCCGGAGGCCACGTCCCCGGGCCAATGGCGGCGCCCGGGGAGGCCCTGGAGGCCAGGTCCCCGGGCAAACGGCGGCGCCCGGGACGGCGCCGGAGGCCAGGTCCCGGGGGCCAAAAGGCAGCGCCCGGGACGGCGCCAGAGGCCAGGTCCCGGGGGCCAAATGGCGACGCCTGGGGAGGGGCCAGAGGCCACGTCCTCGGGCAAATGGCGGCGCCCGGGGAGGCCCCGGAGGCCAGGTCCCCGGGCAATCGTGACGCAACTTACCTGGACTTAGTCCCGCGGAGATTTCCCCCGACAGCAGCCCCCCATGCATGCCGGGGACGATGCTCGAGTCCCCGGTGGGTATGGTACACGTCACCGGGAAGATCTCCGGGCCAAGTCACCGGAGCCGTGGCGCTTCGGTTTCCGTGCCGCCGTTTCGCCATAAATGCGCGCGCGGTTCGAACCGGCGCCTCGATTCACGCGCCTGTCCCTTCGTTTCCCGCTCACGGTTTGAACTTCTACGGTCCAGATTGCTCCGCGTGTGCCACGTGGCGTGCATCTAGACCACGTCCCGCCCCTATAAATAGGGCCTTGCGGGGCCCGGAAGCTCATTCCAAACTTTCAGCCTTAGCGATTTTTGCTCTCCCGGTAGCCCTCTCCCGGTAGCTCTTTCCGGTAGTTGGCTCCCGGTAGCAGACGTCCGGAAGTTTGAGTAGTAGCTTCCTGAAAGGTTAGCTACCGAACAAAAAAGAAGACTAACCTCATGGCACCCAAGGGTCGAGCAAAGACCACGGAAGTGCCCCCGGAGGAAATCCCTCCGGATTTCCTCTGGGTGTCGGAGTTCACGGCCGAGGACGCCGAGTCCTTGGTCGAACGCTGTGTCATAGCAGACGGGGACATCCGAGTCCCCGTGAAGAAAGACGGAGCCCCCCGCCCCAGGCCCGGAGAGGTCGTGGACTTCGAGGCCTTCCTGGAGGCGGGGCTTCGGCTTCCGGTGCATCCCATGCTCCGGGAGTTTCTGAAGGAGTATGGGGTGGCGCTCAACCACCTCACCCCGAACGCGCTCGTCCAGATGGGCCTCTTCATCTGGCTCTACGAGACGGCGACCGGGCGGGAGCCCACCCTTCGCGCCTTCCGGTACTTCTACGAACCGGCGGCACGGACCTCCCACCTGGTGAATGGGGGCCCCAAGTCACCCTTTGGTTCGGTGATGGTACAAATGCTGCCATCCCGGGTGATGGACTACCCGGCGGCGGCCTCCCGGGACCACTGGGGCGACTGGGTCCGGAGGTGGTTTTACCTCCGGGTCTGCGACGAGGCAGTGGTGTACGCCCCCGAGCCCCCCACCTACAGCCGATCGTCCGCGCCGAAGCCGCCGGTGTGGACGGACGAGGAGTTCGAGCTCCTCAGCGGAGTGGTCCTCTCCAAGAAGACCCGCTCAATGCGGGACGCCGCCGAGGAGATGGCTCTCCTCCGGATCTCCCCCTTCTCGCGCGGGAAGAGGGGAGTCAGAGTGGGCCCAGAACAGCGGCCCCCGGTGAAGCCGGTGACGCGACGTAAGCTCCGGGAGCCTGCAGCATTATACTTATGAATTTTTGAAAATTTAACTAACTCTTTACCTCTTGCAGTCCGGCCGTACCCGGCGGCGCGGGAGAAGGCGGAGAACCTCCTGGGGAGGTACTTCGCCGACGAGCACGAGCGCGTCGTGCGCCTCGTGGGGGAGGGCCCTCCCTGGAACTTGGTAGCGGCGGCCTACGGGCTAAAGCTACCGGAGAGGAAGCCTCTCCCCACCCCCGGGTCGCACAAGCAGGGGAAGGAAGCGGCCGGGGGCTCGGAGCCCAAGAAGGCCAGGGTCCAAAAGACCCCCGGCCCGTCGACGACGCCGGCGGTGACACCGGCGAAGCCCCGAGACGAGACCCCCAGGACCGAGCGTGCCCGGGCACCGGCCCGGAAGGGAGCAACACCTCCTCCCCCGAAGAGCCCCGTTGAGGCCCGGGGGAAGGAGGCGGCCGCGGGCGGGGCGGCGTCCGACTCGGCGAACTACGCCCCGTCGCCACTCTCGGTGGAGCCCCTCCTGCCCCTTCCGGCTTCTTTGGAGCCGGAGAGGATGGAGGTGAGATTCGCGGATGCCTCGCCTCCGCGAGTTTGGCCGGTGGACGAGGGGGGAGCCCCTCGGTCTACGAGGTTCCTCCGGAGGAGGAGGCCCCGAGGACCTTTCGGCCCGGGGCGGGGAAGGGTCTGATGATCCCCCCCCGGGCGGGGACCCCCGCCTGAAGCTCCTTGGCCACGTCTTCGGAGGAGACCTCGGCCACGAAGACGCCGGTGATGCCGGTAGCGTTACCGGACTCGCAGGTCCGGGGACCCCCCACCGGCAGCGACGCCGGCGCCGGGCGAGAGGCCCCTCTGCTTCTCGCGGGGGAAGTCGCCCGCTACGCGGAGGGCCTGCACACCTGGAAGGTGCAGGCCTTCGTCGCGGAGGAAACACTCCATGAGCGTTTCGAGGGGCTTCAGTCCCTCGGGGCCCAGGTAACCCGAGTCGATGACGTCTTCATTCAACTCCTGCACTTTGAGATTTTTCTAACTCTATATATTTTGTAGGTGGCAGCTATTACCTGGGGCCTTGAGCAGCGGGTCGCCCAGCTGCTGAAGGAAGCGGAGGGCCGGGCCGCGGCCTTCGTAGGGCAGCGCGAGGAGGCCCTCCGGGAACGTGATGAAGCCCTCGCGGAATTGACCTGGGTCTGGGCCCAGGTTCATATTTCCGAGGCTGTCAACGGCCGCCTCCGGGAGGAGGCCAAGGCGAGGGAGGAGGCACTCCGGGAGCTCGAGGGCTCGAGCGTCCGGGCGGTGGCGGACGCGGGCCGCTCCGTCCGGTCGGCCCTCGAGAGCCTCGGCGTAAGCCTAGGCTCCGGGAGCAAGGAGGTGCCACCGGCGACCCTCGCGGAGGCTGTGCGTTTTCTCAACGCACAGGTCTCCGCCATCCAGGAGGCTGCCGATGTTCGGGCGCGGGGCCGGGCGATCCCCGTTGTCGCGGCTGCTGCGGGGCTCATCGAGTTCCGGGGGGTCGGCGCCCGGGCGATCGGGGGCCGCATCCCCCGAAGCTTCCCAGACTCCTTCGAGCCGTCGCGCCGGGAGATTGAGCAGCTTGCCGGAGGATTCTACGACTGGATCATCCGGGCGAGATTCCCGGCTTCGGCGCCTCCGGTGGGGGACGTCCCAGCCCCGGTCTTGGAAGAAGCCCCCCGGGGGGAGGACGCCAACGAACATGTATGAGCCTCCCCCCGGGTCTTAGTTAGGGCCCTTTTTGCTTTCTTAGGATTTTGATCCCGGTAGCTTCTTAGAAGGAGCCCCGGACACTTGTACAAAAACATTTTGAATGCAATGAAGTTAGAATTTTTTTCTAAGTCTTTGAATTGAATGTTGTTACCAGGGTTCCCGGGAGGTTGCTCCCGGGCGAAGGTCCGGGAGGGGCTCCCCGGGGGACGCCCAAGCGGCTTTAATTTTGCTAAGCCTTGTCTCCGGGAATCGCGGCGGGGACAGCGTTCGGGAGCCGATCCGGTTGAGGTGGCGTCCGGAGTGGCACTTGGACAAATTTGACAATCATCGCGCCGAATTGTCCCCTCCGCGACCGGGGTTCCGGATGATACCTCCCCTCCGGATACTTCCACCGGCGGGATACGAGTTTTGGCCTGAAGATGTGCTCCGGGACGCTCGGCGCCGCGTGCGAGCATTGTACCGGGACTTGACCCGGGAGCTGGCGGAGAGCCTCCGAGAGTATTAGGCGTAGGAGCCTTAGGGCGTAGAGGATCCCCCGGGTTAGAACCCGGGTTGTATCATTTCCAAAGCCCACCGGAGGGGGAAGATGTCCTCCGGGTTTGACAATCAAGAAAGCTGTGTTGTTGCTTCTTCTTTCATTTTCTCTTTATTTTCTTCTTCTTGGATGGTCCGGACGACTCATCTTAACAAGGATGAGCTAAGTTTGCTCGTGGGCGGTGTGGTCGACACCCGGGGGTTCCTTATCCCCCCCGCCCGCAGCGGGGCGGAGAATAGCTCCGCGCGTTGTGGGGGTAACAAGGCCCCCGGGATGGAAGTCACCTGTAGCATAGGAAATTTTCTAAGTTAGAAAATTTTAAAATGAGGTTTTCAAGGAGAAGACCTTCCGGGAGACAATCGTCCGGTCGCCGTGGGAACGGGGAGCCGGGAATAAGGCCTCATGTGGAAGAAACGTCCAAGAAAACCCGATGAGATTTCCGGAGGCGAGCTTCCTAGGAGACAATCGTCCGGTCGCCGTGAGAACGGGGAGCCGGGAATAGAGTCTTCGGGGAAGAAAATGTCCGAGAAATCTGTGACTTCTCCGGGAGACAATCGTCCGGTCGCCGTGAAGACGGGGAGCCGGGAATAGGGTCTCCGGGAGGCATTTATCCGGTCGCCGTGAGAACGAGGAGCCGGGAATAAGGTCACCGGGGACCAATCGTCCGGTCGCCGTGAGAACGGGGAGCCGGGGATAACGTCGACTCCCAGAGGAGGAAGATAGATCCAATCAGGCCGCAAGGGGCCGATCATCCGGTCGCCGTGAAAACGGGGAGCCGGGAATAATGTTGACTCCCGGAGGAGGAAGATAGATCCAAGAAGGCCATTAGACGTCCCACTGGGGAGAGCGTCTACTCCCGGAGGAGGAAGTGCCCGAAGACGGGTCTTGAGTGTTTGGGCACGGGACTAGTCTCCCAAAGTGACTCGTTACCACGGCCACTATGGCCGGGTTGCCGCTTACACCCTCAGTCCACGAGGGCTGATCGTAAGCCGCCCTACAGGAGGGACTTGCTGGGCTTGGCCCACTTCCTCGCGGAGAGGGCATCCTCACGGGGAGGGCATCCTCGCGGGGAGGGCATCGCCGCTGGGGGCGGTAATGAGAAAGACCTGCAAGGAGACAGTTTGAAAAGCTAGACCTATGTATTGCTAAGAAAATGAAGTACAGGGCCTCCCCCTGCGAAGTCGCGAAAGGGGAGGAAAATACAGTGTCCCTCCTCCCCCTCCGGCGTGAGCGCTCCGGGGGAGGGGACAGGCCCATAGGGCTAAACATAGAACTTGCGAAGTAAACGCAAGTTCCACGTGTGCTTCAGCTCCTGCTCTTGAAGGTTGGAGAGCTTGTAGGCCCCGAGCCCAGGACCGCGGAGATCCTGTAGGGGCCCTCCCACTTGGGGGAGAGCTTACCCTGGGCTTGGGGGGCCTAATGCGCTTGAGGACAAGGTCCTTAAGGCGAAAGGCCCTCTCGAGGCGACGACCGGGACCAGAAAGGGGAAGCCCCTGTGACGACGACCGGAACCGGAAAGGGGGGAGCCCCCCGCGGCGACGACCGGAACCGGAAAGGGGGAAGCCCCTGTAATATCCGGGAACGGCAAGGGGGGAGCCCCCGCGACGACGTCTGGGACCGGGGAGCCGATGCGGGGGGAAGTCCGCTGAAGCACGGGAGCTGCTCTGTCGACCACCCCCGGTACGTTAAACGTGACGCAAGGGGCGGGACTGGCTCCCGGCTTGGGGAAAACCCCCGGCATGAAATGGGCCCCCGGCCCCGGGAATGGGCCTGGAACGGGGTACCCCCCTGGTGCCATCGAAGTGCCTCTGTACCTTTCGCACCTCAGTAGGAGGCGTCGGATCCCTAAGGAACGCGCGCGGCGCAACCTGAGGAGCAAAGCCTCATACTCGGCGATGTTGTTGGTTCTGGGGACAGCAGGACCTTCCAGAGGCCCCCTTCCAGACGAGGCTTGGGGAGGGGCCTCCTGGCAGGTGTTGCTACGACGCCTCGTTCCAGGGGGGAGACCTCCCCCCGGGCGGCTCAATGATGTTGACGCTTCCGATTGTGGCCGCAGCACGCTCGTATAGAGCACAGGCCATGTCTTGGTCTCCCCGGACGTTGATCACACCATGCGGCCCGAGGATCTTCATGCAGAGATAGTTTTGATGGGTAGCAGCCCCCAGCCGGTTGATTGTGGTCCTCCCCATTATCGCATTGTAGGAGGAGGGGAGGTCCACTACGTCGAAGCGGACCAGCTCGGTCCGGTAATTCTCCGGGGTGCCGAATGTCACAGGAAGATCTACCTTGCCCACGGGGTGGATCGCCTTCCCCGGGACAAAACCTTGCAGGGGCGTGGCAGCGGGCTGCAGGAGCTTCTCATCCACCTGCATCTCTTTGAAGGCCTTCAGAAATAGGACGTCGGCAGAGCTCCCGCCATCCATGAGGATGCGGGCCAGGTGGCAGTTGTAGATTGTCGCGGAGACGATGAGCGCGTTGTCGTGGGGGAAGCGAACCCCTCGCGCGACTTCCGCCGTAAAGGTGAGGGGGACGTTCGACCACTTGGGTGGCGGGGACGCGTGTAGCACCCCCACAACCTTAACTTCACGCGCGTACTCCTTACGTTGGCGCTTGGAGTCCCGCCCGGAGGCAGACCCTCCCACGATGACGTTGATGCGGCGCTGAGAGGTCTGGAAGGGGAAAGCTTCTGAAGGCTCCTCCTCCTGCGCCTGCTCACCCCCTGCGGGAGCGGGAAGGGCTGGAACAGCTGGCCGAGGGAGCAAGGAGGCTGGAGTCTCCCTCCGCTGCCCGCGCTGGTCGAGGAATGCCGCGAAGTGCTGCAGCAGTTGGTCGCAGTCTCGGGTAGCGTGGGTACTGGACCCGTGGAAGCTGCACCACGGTCCTTCCCCGCCTTCTCCCCGCGGGGCCTTCCTGGCCGCGCGAAGACTGTCCTCCCCCATGACCTTTCGGCTTGGGGAAGGGGCGGTTGCCCCTCGGGGGGTCGCGCGAGCCGCCTCCGCCCTCGAGGACAAAAGTGTCCCAAGGCCGTGGCTCGTTATGCCCCCCCTGTCTGGGGCGTTTGGGGGGATCCCTGGCCCCCCGATCGATTGGGGCGGGAGCCCCCTGGGTCTTCTTCCAGATGTCGTCTTCCTCCGCCCGAGCGTACTTTTCGAGTACGTTGAAGAGCTCGTCGGCAGAAGAGGGGCAGCTCCGGGAGAGCCTTCGGTGGAGCTCCCCCAGGAGGATGCCGCTTTTGCAGGCTTCGATGACCGTAGAGTCGGGGACATGGGCCACTTTGCTCTTCACCTGAGCAAAGCGCTTGAAGAAGCTTCTGATGGTTTCCCCAGTCCTCTGCCGGACAGTGTACAGCTGCGAGGAGTCCAGGGGATGCACGTAGTTCCCCTGGAAGTTGGCACAAAACTCCCGCTTGAGCTGCGAGAAAGACTTGATGGAGCCTGCCTTCAGGTTGTAGAACCAGGAGCGGGCAATGCCGGAGAGGTAGAGGGGGAAGACGTTGCACTGTACCGTCTCGTCCCCCCCGGCCGCGGTGATGGCTGTGGAGTAGACCTGCACAAACTCGTAAGGGTCTGCCTCACCATTATAGTGCTCGATGTGCGGAGGGCGGTAGGGCCGCGGCCACCGGATGTTGCGAAGTCTTCGGCACAGGGGCTGGTTAGCCCCCTGCACTTCCCGGGGAGAGCCCCGGTCGCTGTCTTCTTTCACGGGACCTTCGTTGTCTGAGTCTGGAAGCGGTCCGAGAGGTCCGCCAGAATGGCGGTGACGACGCTTTTCCTCCGGACCGGGACTGGGTTCCCGGACGTCTGGGCTCTCCGCCGGAGAGGTTGGCTCTTCAGCGGGTCTCTTCCCCCGGCCGGTGCGAGAGCGAGGCTCCCCGCACCCGCGGCCGGGGGGAAGTTCTTCCCCACGCTCTGGTGAACGCAGTCGCTCGACCTCCCCCCGGGCGAAACGGACCTGTCCCGCCGAGGGAGGGAGCTCATGCGCTGTAGCTGCCGGCCCGGAGGCTTCCGGAGCCGGTTGGGGGGAGCCCCCTGCGACGACCCCCGGGACCAGAAAGGGGGAAGCCCCTGTATTATCCGGAACCGGGGAGGAGGCGCCCACGGCGACGCTTGGAACCGAAGTGGAGGGGGCCCCAGTGGCCACGACCGGAACCGGGAAGGGGGGAGCCCCTGTAACACCCGGAACTGGCGAGGGGGGAGCCCCCGCGGTGACGTCCGGAACCGGGGAGCCCATGCGGGGGGAAGTCCGCTGCGGCACGGGAGCTGCTCTGTCAACCGCCCCCGGTGCGGTAAACGCGACGCGAGGGGTGGGACTAGCTCCCGGCGTAGGGAAAACCCCCGGCATGAAGTGGGCTCCTGGCCCCGGGAATAGGCCAGGGACGGGTTACCCCCCTGGTACCACGAAGGGCCCCGGCATGAAGTAACCCCCCGGCACCGGGACGGGCCCGGGCGCCCGGAGGGGTCCGGACGTATATCCCGTAGGGGGAGGGAACCCCCCGGCAGGATTAGACGGGCGGTCAAACCCCCGGAGGCCGGAGGAGCCGCTGGGTAACCCATAAACGGGGTCATGTTCCCCAGATACGGGTGTGACGCAAATGTGGGGGCCGGAGGCCGCGCCAACACGCTAAGGAGTTCGTCCATAGAGCGCTGAGCGCGGAGCTGGCCTTCCACGAGAGCTTCGAGCAGGGCGTCCCGGGGGGCCAGGGGAGCCGTCGGGGGGAGATTGGTCCCGGCCGAGGTCCCCGCGGTCACTGGGAACAACCTGGAGGTGGAAACACCTACGTTAAGAGGAAAAGAGGGAGGCGGTACCTGGGCCAGGTCGTCTCCGGAAGGGACCGCCGGGACAGCAGTGTCCCGGGCGGACGGCGCCGGGTCTCCGAGACCCGGGTCACCGGGAAGGGTGCGAGCCCTTGTTCTTGGGGGAGCCATGGCGTCTTGTCACGAGTCCCCACGGTCGGCGCCAACTGTCGTGGTATTGCGAATACCCCGGCAGGTTTTGAGAATGATCCTAGCGAAGATTACGCGGCGCGGGTTGACCGGATGACCGGTCCTCCCCCACCGGACAAGCACAAGAAATGACACACGGATTTATACAGGTTCGGGTCACGGTGGGGGCCCTAGTCCTGTCGACGTGCTCCCGACCGGAGTCGGCTGAGGAGGCTCTCTCCGGGGGAGAGGCTTCCGGAGCACGTCTGTGAGTTTAGCTATTCCAATAAAAGTGATCCGATCCTTTACAACAGAGGGGTACAAGGGCATTTATAGCCCCAAAAAGAAGCAAAAAACCTAAACTACCCCGGAAGCCACCATCGGATTGAAGGGTAGGACCGTCCTTCTTCCGGTCAAACGCCTTGGATGCTTGACAGGTGGTCGCTAGTTCCCGAGGCGCTCCTCGTGTGATCTGCACGTGACAAACAATTCGAGACTTTACCTTTAGGAGGGCGATGAGGCCCAGGATGGCGCCGGAGGCCAGGTCCCGGGGGCCAAATGGCGGCGCCCGGGGAGGGGCCGGAGGCCACGTCCCCGGGCCAATGGCGGCGCCCGGGACGGCGCCGGAGGCCACGTCCCCGGGCCAATGGCGGCGCCCGGGACGGCGCCGGAGGCCAGGTCCCGGGGGCCAAAAGGCAGCGCCCGGGGAGGGGCTGGAGGCCACATCCCTGGGCCAATGGCGGCGCCCGGGACGGCACCGGAGGCCAGGTCCCGGGGGCCAAATGGCGGCGCCCAGGGAGGGGCCGGAGGCCACGTCCCTGGGCAAATGGCGGCGCCCGAGGAGGCCCCGGAGGCCAGGTCCCGGGGCAAACGGCGCCGCCCGGGACGGCGCCGGAGGCCAGGTCCCGGGGGCCAAAAGGCGGCGCCCGGGGTGGGGCCGGAGGCCACGTCCCCGGGCCAATGGCGGCGCCCGGAGAGGCCCCGGAGGCCAGGTCCCCGGGCAAACGGCGGCGCCCGGGACGGCGCCGGAGGCCAGGTTGTAACATCCCTATTTTTGACTATCTTTTCTGCTTACGTGTCAGCATATATTCTTTGGAATCCCTGTTGTCTCAACCCTATCTTGATCTTAGGTATGCCACTACCTTAACCTAAAAAGTTGGCTGCTAAACTTCATCCCCAGGTCATTTTCACATTTCAGGCCAAAAATGTTTCAATTTAGTCCTTTTCAGAAGTTTCAGAAAACCCAAAAGGCTAAAAGTTCCAGATCACCTCCAAATCCAGATCTGATCAAGTGATAACCTTTCTTTCATTTTTCTGAACATTTTTCCCTTCTGGAAGAATTCCATAATCTCGACCAAAACCCTAGTTTCAGCCTCGACAAAAGTTCAAACCCTAATTACCCTGTTTTCGATTTTTGTCAAAAACACCAGATGTTATCAGATTTTACCTTTTTCCTGCTGGATGAGTCCAAGACATTTAGTGGCACTCATCTGCAAAACCAGAACTCAGATCAGCCCTTTGGATCCCCATATTTGCAAATAGGCCCAAATACCCGAGTTAAAATCCTTACAGATTGGTCCAGATCTCTTGCAAATCAGTCCAAAGTTCGCAACCAGGTCCCTGTGAAGTTTTCAACCAGCGCCCGCCTTTTGCCGCGCCGTTGAACTCGCCGCCGGCGAAGTTCCTCGCGCTACCACCTTCACGTCCACGTAGCCACCAACCATGCACAGCTGTACCGCCACCGTTGAACGCTTCAACCGCACCATGCCATGTTCTTCCCCGTGCGCGCGTACCTGCTGCTGCTGCCAGGAGCCTCACGCCACATGGCTGCCATCCCGGAGATCGTCGCCACACCACCCTGACGGAATCCTGATTTCCCGCGATTTATCGTCTTTGGCAGAGCCCCGCCGTGTCCCGAAATACCTCGATGACCACCCCAGCGCCAGAAGAAAATCCCTCCGGCGATTGCTGCTGCTCCCGAGAGCTTCACCCCGCGGCTATATAAAGCCCCTCCATCGCCGAGCATCTCCTCACACCACCTGCATTTGTAAGCTTTAGCTTCCTTCACCAGAGAGCAACCGAGCTCTCCAGCGCCGCCGCGAAGATCTTCTTCCCCGGCGAGCAATTTCTGGAGCTCACGGCGCCAGCCCTGCCCGAAGCTTTCCCCTCCAAACCAACGCCACCAGTAAGCTCCTTTCTTCCCCCTGTGTGTTTCATAGCCATTGATTGGTCCCCGGCACACCTCAACGCCGGCAATCACCGGAACACCGAAATCCCCTGTTCCCGTAATGCCGAATGATTTAGTCCGAATTAATCCTCGTACCAGTGATAAGAATTGACCAGTGCACCCAATTGAGTAAGCCTGCAAACTTAGATTTCAAAATTGAGCAGCGATCATAGCCTTTCCGAAGCTTGCGCGCCACCAGTGAGCTGGTCCTCGTCGCCAAGCTTCTCCGGCCATTCTCCGGCCAAATTAACCTTGCAAATAGACCCCTCACCTCACCCTCTCACTCCCTGAGCAGTGAATCGACCTCAAACCTTTTAAATCAGAAACGCCCAATTCAGGAGTCGTCTTCTCCAGCGCCGGTCGCCGGAATTTTTCCCCGGCCGATCTAGCCCCGTACACCTTGTCCCTTAGATAGATCTCAACCCCCTGAGCAATTTACTCTACTAGCCCGAACCATGAATCGACTTGGATCAAAAGTTATGGCCATGCCAAGGTTGCTGTCTAGTGGTTCAGTTCATGTCCAGGCCACCGTGATTGCTCACCGGATTTGGCCACCCTCCGGCCACTTTCAGCCTTTGAGCCTGTTGAGAGTTTTGTAGCTGTTATCAATGCCTAAACCCCAGAGAAAGTTTTGCATCAATTGGAGTCCTGAGTCAAAAGTTATGCAATGCCCTAGTTTCTGGCCATGTCTAGCACTATGTCAGTGCATGACCACCAGTGGCATTGGATGATTTAGACATGTTTCATTTGAGAAATTGAAATGCCACTTTGTCCAGTAAGTCCTTTGAGCCATGATCTACAACATTCCCTACTATCACATCTCCAGAAATCAGACCTAGAACCGATTTAGAGCAATGTCAAGCCATGAGTCGAATGTCAGCCCTTCGACATTCAAGCCCTTTGAGCCCATCTCTTCGACCAATGTCAAGTGACCTTGTCCAAACCCTTACCCCTGCATGCATGATGTATTTACGTATTATTTTCTAGTACTTGTATGCTTATATAGTGTGTATGTGTTGTTTGTACCCGTCGTGGAACCAGACGGTGAAGGAGCAGAGGAGATCCCCGAAGATTCATTTGAGCAGCTAGACCCGTCACTGCAAGGCAAGTCTCAAACCCTTGATCATGTCTAGCCTATTATTTTGAAATGAAGTATATTATCTGTTTTTAAGTATATGCATGCCTTAGATTCAAATAAGAACTATGTTTCAATAAAGTGAATAGATATGACCTAAATGATTGTAAAGCCCCTTTTGACATTGAATATCCCTGCACCCTTGTTACCCTAGAATATCATGCTTAGGCTATGCTATGCTCAAGATTATATGTTAAATGTTGAATGGTCACATATGAGAAAAGCATGTTCAAAACCCTTTTGTGAAAGAAAATGTGATTGGAATCGATAGTGAGGATGGTTTGATAGGATGGTGCTGTGTGCGCACTGGGAATGTGAAAGACTCCTCACTAGAGATTCATAAGGACTAGAACCTTGTGCTGTGCTTCTATGCGGCATGAAAAACGTACCAACCACTTGCCTGTTTATGGGACGGGCGCAACTTAGTAGCTTTCTTTAGTATTAGCTTTTCCCTGCAATGGTTGTCGATCCAGTATCTTGCGAGAACTGGTGGTCCTTAGAAGGCCATGAGTGATGTGAGTTCAGAAAAATCATGAGAGGAAAAGGTGGAAAGAAGGAAGACGCCCTATGCCAGATTAAGTCGTGCGCGACTGTAATCAAGAGAGGCTATGTGTCTTGCGAGAACATAGACCCAGGCTAGGAAGTAAGGCAGTGGGGAGGACCCACAACAGTACTTGAGACTTAACTGTCTATTTACCGGGCAGGGAAATAGTTAATGCTAGGACTGTAAACTGTTGTGTCATCTCGGCCTTGTCACATGCGTAAGAGTCGGATGGAGAGGTACCGACTTGAAAGCCGAATGATCGGTGGATTAAGGTGGTACACCTTTGCAAAGTTTAAAAAGTATCGGATACTCTGAGCTCCCAGGTTATGGAGTCTGCGCGCTGTGGATTCTATTCACATCGATGCAGCACAAGTAGCTTTTGGAAAGTTTTCACAAAATCAGGATAAAGTGGTGACTCATGAAAGACCGCCACACACAACATTTTCTGAGAATTTAGCTTAGGGTTTTAAAAGCACTGCTTTTGAAAATAAAAGTCTTTTCTCCAAAGACTAAGTGTGAAAATCTATTCTATATACATATATGAAGCCAAGGAGCTATTCTTTGAGAATTTTCCCTCATCTATATATACACTTGCATTCTTATTTGGGACTTGTTGAGCACCATGTGGACAATGTGCTCACCCTTACTTTTACAAACGAATTTAGAAGAAGGATTCGTCGACCCCGAATCTTATGGTCTTGAACCCAATGTGGAACAAGAAGAAGAAACTGAAAACCCCTCTGGTTAAAGGGTTATGCACCAAGGTGGAGTTCGATGTGGAGAAGGCCCGTGCAACACCGCTGCTGCTGAAAAGAAGACCAATGAAGTCCTTTTGTTTATTATTACTGTTTTATTTTGTGCCGACCTTTGTGTCGAAAACTCCTTAATTTGTATCAACATTTAAATGCGTCATTTTGGCGCTAAGTTATTGTAATGTTGGTCCTTGTGATCAGCACTTGTTTTTAATTACTCGCATTTTTATATAATGCATCTTGTTATTGTGAGCTGCAATGTACCTTTTCTGAGTGCAATCCACCTGGGCGATTGTCACTGGAATCCTCAAATGAGGGTCCCACACAGGTCCCAGGGGCCAAAAGGCGGCGCCTGGGGAGGGGCCGGAGGCCACGTCCCCGGGCCAATGGTGGCGCCCGGGACGGCGCCGGTGGCCAGGTTCCGGGGGCCAAATGGCGGCGCCCGGGGAGGGGCCGGAGGCCACGTCCCCGGGCCAATGGCGGCACCCGGGGAGGCCCCGGAGGCCAGGTCCCTGGGCAAACGGCGGCACCCGGGACGGCGCCGGAGGCCAGGTCCCGGGGGCCAAAAGGCGGCGCCTGGGGAGGGGCCGGAGGCCACGTCCCCGGGCCAATGGCGGCGCCCGGGACGGCACCAGAGGCCAGGTCCCGGGGGCCAAATGGCGGCGCCCGGGGAGGGGCCGGAGGCCACGTCCCCAGGCAAATGGCGGCGCCCGGGGAGGCCCCGTAGGCCAGGTCCCCGGGCAATCGTGACGCAACTTACCTGGACTTAGTCCCGCGGAGATTTCCCCCGACATAATCCACGAAGAGCTGTATCAATCTGACGAGGCAAATCATCTAATTTAGCACTAAGATTGTCACATGCATCACAAAAAGATTGGGAACCATCCATATCCTCAATCAATGCAAATCAATCAATCAACAAGAAAAGGACAAGAAGTGCGAGAAATAAAAGAGGGGAGAGGGAAAAAGGGGCGGAAAAAGATGCACACAAAAACCAAAAATAGACAAGAATAAAAAATCTAGTCAGTTGAACACGCTCGCATTCAACCTAGTCCTCGGCAACGGCGCCAAAAATTTGATACCGGCCAAGACCGTCTCGCAAGAGAACAAGGATGGAGCAGTAAGGTGAGTATTTTGTCGTTCTTTCCGCAGGGACTAGAGAAGCGAAACGCGTATAAAACTAGACTAAATCGGTGGATAATAAAACCAAAACGGACGATAGAAAGAGAGAGAGGATGTCAGAAGAAAGAAAAGAGGTGGTCGCCTCGACAAGCGACTAGTTTTCGTTTTGCACTCTCGTTTTGTAATACAAGCAATAGAAAGAAATCATGTAGTGGTAGCGTGCGAGGCAGCGCTGACAACCATCAGCAATCACAATCTATGGCAAGTACCGATGAATCACAAGCGTAGAGAGAGCATTAACCGACCACAAACCTCTCAACCACTACCAGAGACCACATTGCCACAAAATAGCACAGAGCACAACAAAGAGAATGAACACTAAAATAAGAAAACAGAGCTCCTAGGACACCAATTCACACAGTAGCAGAACTGTGTCCACTTCACTTACACAATTGAATTTGACAATTTAAACATTCCAGTGATTTAGAAAGTGAATTCCAATTCTTTGCAATCACATACATTCATTGAATTTCATACATCATAGGCAGTTCATGTCAAAATTGAAGAACAAAGTATGGGAAAGTGATTTGATCACCAATGCTTGCTTTTTACTGGAGCTTGTTGATGTTGGGGTTGAAGCCGTGGAGTTGGTCGAATGGTTGTGGAGGAGGTCTCAGTGGGTGGCTGTAGAAGTTTTTGTAGCTTAACCACAGCGTGCTGGAGCTGATGGCAGAGCTGGTGTCGAGGAAGAAGACACTGTAGCCGAGGTCGACGAAGGGGTCGATGAAGTGGTCGAGGTCGTCGAGCATCAGTGAGGATGACACTACGGCCATAGTCGAAGGGGACGCCGGAGTAGTCAATGGCGGCACAGAGTGGTGGGTCGTACAGATCCGATGAGATTCGTATTGGATGCGCAACACGGCACTGGAGAGGCAGATCCAATGGTGGCGTGGAGGGTCGTGGCCTCGGGCGTAGTGGATGCGAGGAGGCGGCGCGATGGGATCGGTGAGGTGGATCCGGTGGCGGCACTGCGAATGGAGCGAGGTGGCGCGACGTTGGAGGTTGGATCCAAGCAGATGTGGTAAGACAGAGGCGGCACTGTGGTGGTGCGAAGGCGGTGGGGACGAGGCAACAGCGCTGGAGAGGCGCGGGAGGCGCGGATCGGTGATGGCTTCGGCGGAGGCGTGATTAGCGGCGCAGAGGCTCGATCGGGAGGAGAAGCAGAGAAGTGGAGAGAGGAGGCGCGGCGGCACGGGATGGTGGATCCGGCGTGGGAGTGGAGCAGTGGAAGAAGAAGGTAGGAAAAAGAGAGGAAGGAAGGAAGGAGGAAAAGAGAAGAACAATAAAAGAGGGAGGAGAGGAAACATAGAGGAAGGAAGAGGGAAAGAAAATGGGAGCTCGCCGTCAGTGAGGACGAATGGGAGAGGAGCAGACGAAATGTGGTGAGAGAGGTAAAGGGGGAGAAGATCGGTGGCTCACTGGAGGGGGAGAAGAGGAAGAAAAGGGGGAGGTAGAAATGGGGAAGGAGACCGGCGGTGTGGACCAGGCCGGCGGTGGCAAGCTCATCGGGGCCAGGAGAGAAGAACAGTGGGGGTATTTGGGTATGTGCCAGGCCAAGCTACAACAGTCACGGCTAGGGCATATTTGTTGATTTTGGTATTGCAAAAAGGCCCTCGATGTTTTTGGTAATAGTAATTAAGTCCATCCGAGTTAGGGTTTGGAGTTTTTGTGTCTTGGCCGATTTGCAGTTAGGGGCTTGGATTTTTAGGGAATTTTGGTTGGGTCCTAGGCTGTTAGGTTTGGTTGTTCTACTCCCAGAGACTCTGACTTTGACGCGGTTAGCTCCTACGCGTCTATAACGACGCGTACTTCTGTACAGAATTGTCCGTTCGTTAGATTCAGTCGATGAAGCTCATTCATTCAGCCATAAATTACCCGAATTGCGTCGACATACAATTAAAATAAACAAAACACACAGTCAAGGTCAAACAACAACCAATACAAATATATTTGAGTATTTGATGGTTTTTATGACTAAAATAAGCATGAATGAGGGGAAAATGCCTTGAAAATAAGCACAAATACGAGAGTTATCAGCTTTCTAGCTCACTGCAGTGACAACGGTTGTGTATGTCCAGGAGCACTCTGCTGCGGGGGGCAGGGCACAACAGGGGGTGGCGGGGAGGGGTGGTGGGTGGGTGCTCGGCGCTGGGAGGCTTCAGGAGTTGGAGAGCCGGCGTGAGGCGGCGGAGGGTGATAGGGAGGAGGCCTGAGGTGGCGAGGGGAGCTACACGGCGGTGTGGCGGGGGGTGGATCTACACTGTGGAAAGGGGTGGCAGGCCGAGTGGATCTGCGCGGCGGCGTGGCACGGCGAGGCGACGTGGCAAGGAGAGGGGGATTCAGCGGCGGGGCACGACGGCGAGGGAAGCATGGCCTGAGGAAGTGTGGGCATGGTGAGGCGGCACAACCTGAGGCGGGGAGGGGTGATTCGGTGGTGGGGCATGGCGGCGAGGGGAGCACGGCCTAAGGGGCGAGGAGGGGATTCGGCCGCCGGGGGCGTCGGGAGGCAAGGTAAGGCGGCACGTCTTGAGGCGGGGAGGTGTGATTCAGCGACTGGGCACGGCGGCGCGGGGAGCATGGCCTGACGGTCGAGGAGGGGATTCGGTGGACTAGGGCGTCGGGAGGCGAGGTGAGGCGACACAGCCTGAGGCGGGGAGGGGTGATTCGGTGGCCGGGCACGGCGTTGAGGGGAGCACGGCACGGCCTGAGGTAGTGAGGAGGGGATTCGGTGGCTGAGGGCGTCGGGAGGCGAGGTGAGGTGGCACAGCCTGAGGCGGGGAGGGGTGATTCGGTGGCCGGGCACGGCGTCAAGGGGAGCACGGCATGGCCTGAGGCAGCGAGGAGGGGATCCGGCAGCTGGGGCTTCATCGGAGAGAAAGAGAGTACTGTGAATAGAGAGGGAGAGAGTACGAGAGAGAGAGAGAGAGAGCTAGTGGTCAAAGTTTTGGCAAAAAATTTGTACCAAAGCAAAGTTTTCAAAACTAAGAAACAATCATGGTTTTGAGGAAACCATGGTTTCAAAAACGATAAAATATTTTGTAACCAAACAGAGTCTTGGTTTTCAATACCAGTTTCTTTCAAAAACATAATATTGGACAAAAACTCCAAAAAAAACTTTGTTTCCAAACAGGCCCTAAGAGTTTTGAAAGTGTTTGAGCGATATTTTTCTCCACCTCTTTATCACTTACAAACATTCTTAATGCCGCTAATCATGCAGTCTCTCCTGCCAAGAAAAAGGTGAAGTGATTGTGAAAAAAATCTTGAGTGTAATCGTTTGACGATTTTAGCAACTGTCAGTGCTATTGGACACACTTTTTCACGCTTAGGAGGTGAGAAATTGAAGTGGCGTTTCACTTCCAACTTAAGTAAAAGGCTCCTTTTTCTCCAATACGCTGTTAACAACTCATTCTAACCTTTGCCTTTCTTCATCTCCCACAGACTTTGACCTCTCTTACTAATGGCCAATTAGACCTTCTCTACATCACGCAGAGGGGATTGACACCCTCTTTTGGGAGATGCTTCTCCCTACTAATGCTAGAGTTGACATCTTAGGCCATCGTGAGCTACCCCCCTTGCTGGGCTTGGACAAGATTGTGGTGCATGAAGCGTAGGTGTGGGTTGGTCTATGATTCCTAGCGCATTAATTTCTTGGGTGTTTCCTAGGGGAACTAATATGGAAATTTTCAATCTTGCGCACAAATACTTTCCTACCTGGCCGCCTTTGTCTTCCTTTATAAGGAATATGACATGCGTGCAGAAGGGTGTGTTCGGCTTCAACCACAAGTAGCCAGCTTATTGTTGAGTATTTGAGGATCGAATCTATAGCGAACAACCGGAACCAGCTTTCAGATTGAAATTATTAAATTAAATCATGTGATTGTTTGTTTGTATGACAACAAGATTAATCTATTACAAAAACTAGGGTTTTAGAAAATCAAAGCGAGAATTTGGGGTTTCAAGAATCCCTTCACCATCAAGATTTTTAGCAAAGGTCAGTAGTTTGATGAATTAATAGCTGGAACGAATGGAACAAATTAAGTTGTTGGCTTGAAAACCAATCAACTGTCCCTAAGGATTGCAGCTGCTATTCTAACTTAGTTGGATGAAAACCTCTTCAAGACCTTCAATTAATCATTAGGGCATAGTGGTCGTGTGTTGCCCTAATGAACAAATACCGATCGTCTCCTGGAGTACAAACGATATCACAAATAAAGCATAAATCTAGAGTTTAAAGAATAAAAATCCATGCAATTAAACTGTCAAAATTTCAAACAAAACTTAAGCCAAAACTGTGCTGTCTGGATTAGGTCATCCCTAACCCTAGAAAGAAAACTACTCTCACAAATCCATAATAATAATAAAATAACATAGGAATAAAAAAATGTATCGCATTGAATTAATAACTAAAAAATGGCCATCCCAGTTGGCTTACAACTCGATGTAAAACTAAACTAAACCTAAATTTGAGAGGGGGCTAAACTAAATTTTTCTAGATGATGAACTAAGACAAAAGCCCTATTGGTAGCCCAAAAAGTCCTAATTAATACAATTTCAATCCTCCAATTCCCTAAAGAAAACAACTCAAATTCCATCTAGAAATCTATGCAAAACAACCAGATTAGGGCAAACCTGAGCTGGACACGGGCGTGCCCTAGCCTATGCCAACTTCAATCGGCTGACGCGCACACATGAGGGGGAAATAGAGCCAAGCACTAGTGGTGGCATGGGGCGTGCTCAGCTCGGGGCATGCCTGTGCTGGCCTCGGTTCTAGTTTCTCTACACTCCACTTCTTTGAATGCATTTTGACTTTGTTCGTTCATGTATTTGCTTTGAATTTGCCCTGAATTGTCGTATTTTACCTTGAAACAAATAAAAAACAACTCCCCAGCAATAATTTGTCCTATTTATGAATTAAACACAATGAACTACGGGTTTTGAATGATTTCGGGATCAAAAAGGGTTCTAACTCGGGGTATTTCTATATCTATAATTCACACACATGAAAATCCCCCAAACTAGAATCTTGCTTGTCCTCAAGCAAAGGATGAGAAATTAAGTTCTAAAAACATCAGACAAGAATGAGCTAAGATCAGGAATTTCATCTATGAACTAATTTTAGTATTCACGACCATATCATAGTATCTAATAAACAATACCTGAAGTTTAAATCTAAATGTGATTATACAATGTATCATTGGCCTTAGAAAGGAAATAGCAAAAATCCTCTAAACCTCACATTGCAATGTCCAAACAGAGGGTTTGAAATAAATCACCTATTGATTTCTTGATCCGGGAGGATCTTCAAGTTGAGTCGTATAAGGCTTCGCGACCTTAATCAAGTTCGGAAAGGTTTCGTGACAATGGATTGGTTCGAGACCTTGAAGGATTTTTGTTGTTTGGTCGAAATTGTAATTTGATCCGAATATATATAACTAAGTCTTATCTGTTAGGTTTAGTTAATGTCTGAGTCTAATACGTTTTAGGTTCTTAAGTCTGATATGTACTCATACGATTGGACTATAAATACCTTGTAATATGTCTAGTTTAAATCATCGAATATTATTAAAGCCTTGGATCATACATCCAGCTTATAGTTCTTTCGACGCAGGCAAGTGTGTCCTAACGTTCGACGTGTAAAGCCCTCTTTGAAATAAAGAGTTGTGCAATTACTTTGAACTGTGTTCGATCATCTTTGGGTTTCGGTAAATCCGAGTAAATCCCGTTATTCCGTATATTAGTATTTGGGCGAGTCTAGTGCGAAAACTAAGGCTAGGTTTCAAACGGATCAAGTTGGTATCAGAGCAACTATCCTATCCTGTGGATGTTGAAGACTCACCAGGGTTACAAAACTTCCAGCAAAACTCCAGTCGAACAATCGATGGTACCTACAGTCGCATCTCTGACAATGTCTGAAGGAACCTCCATAGAAGCTAACCTAGCCGATTAAGTGGCTAAGCTCTCCACCGACATGGAAATCGTGCTTGCTTGGATTAGGTAGCAAGACATAATCGTACCTCCTGAAGCAGGGAAGGTTACTGGTGTGAAGACTGGTGAAGACTTGCGCAGGTCAGATGACAAGGAAGAAGAAGACGACCATAAGGCTGACGACCTAGCCAACGCCTCTTAGCCGTTGGATCTTTCAAGGTTGACGCTAAGATTGACATACCCATATATGATGGGGTGATCGATACCGGTAAATTGGATTCTTGGATAGACCAACTTGAGACCTACTTTAACTTGAAAGGGTTCAGTAGCGTTCAAAAGGTCAAATTTGCACCTTTGAAGATGAAGGACCACTCCAAGACTTGGTGGAAGGCCCTTGTCACCAGTGGTAAAGTTGACGACCATGCGTGGGGTCAATTCAAGTGACTCCTGCGACAAGAATTTTATCTGATGGGTTACCTTGAGGAAAGATGGGAACGCTGGCACTGATTGTACCAACGACGCGACCAGACCGTCCAAGACTATACGATAGAGTTCCGGCGACAAGCAATGGTCATTGGCATCTCACTATCTGATCCACAGGTATTTCAGAAATATACATCTGGACTTCAGAAAACAATCAGTGCTGAGTTAAGCCTGTTTGGCGTGCAAGATATCGCGACCGCAAGCACAATTGCTATGGCGATCGAGAAGAAGAACCGTTCCTGCAGCGACAAAGGCACAAAGTACAGTGCGACCTCAACAAAAAGAAAGTCGAGTCCGAAGAAGAACCCTTCGAAGTCGGGCACGGGTGCCATTTGCGAGCATTGTCAAGTCATGGGACACACCAAAGATAAATGCTACAAGCTTCATCCTGAGCTTCGACCAAAGAAAAACATACCAGGGAAAAGAACAGCCACGGCTACTGCGACTTCACTCGACGAAGAAGTTGTCTGAGTGAATTCGGTTGATGAGGCGGATACAATCTTGTCTTTGATGGCAATGCCGAAGGAGAAGGGTTCGGATCCACCGAATGATCATCACCCAATGGAGGACTTGTTCACTATCAACATTCAGGTGAAGCACGAAGTGGTCGCAGCGATATTCAATCCCGGAAGCCAGAAGAATCTGGTCTCCGTTGGACTGGTTCGGTGGCTTGGGTTGAAGACAACCACACACCCGCAACCTTATCCGCTGGGTTGTTTTACATCCGACGTGAGCCAACAGGTAACGAGTCAGTGTGTGTTGAAGTTTGCGATCTGTGCACGATATATCGATGAGGTGCAATGCGATGTTGTTCCTATTGATATCTGTCATGTGATCTTTGGGTGTCCGTTCTTGTATGATCAAGACTCTCATTACCATCGGCGAGCGCAAGAGTATGGCCTCACCAAAGACAGAGTTAAGTTTGTGATCAGTAGAGATGAGCGTGTCGACACATCGAACTTGATTACCACAAATCAGGCAAAACGGATCGTCAATGCATGTCACAAGTATGTTCTTGTTATGATCCGGCCAATCGATCATGGTGATGGTACTTGACCAGCATTGTCATTGGCGTGCTGAGAAGATTCTGGTCGTTTGTCGGGACTGTTGGAGAAATACAGTGATCTGTTCGAAAGTACCCAAGGTCATCCACCAAAACGTCCAGTCGAGCACAAAATTCAACACATGTCCAATATGACACTTTCCAATCTGAGTATGTATCGCAACTTAGTATTGAGAATGAAGAAATCAAGAGACAACTTGGTGAGTTGCTGAATGATGGTGTCATTCAACCAAGTAGTTCACCTTGTGAATCTCTTGTGGTGTTAGTGCCAAAGAAAGATGGGACTTGGCGTATTTGAATCGACTATCGAGCACTGAACAAGATCACCATCAAGAACCGGTACCCCTTCCTCGTATTGATGACCTGTTTTGCCAATTGAAGTATGCTGCTGTCTTCTTGAAGTTGGATCTTAAGTCAAGATATCATCAAGTTAGCATACGAGAGGAGGATACGTGGAAGACCGCGTTCAAAACACGACAAGGTCTGTTCGAATGGCTGGTCATGCCGTTTGGCCTCTGCAACGCCCCGGCAACTTTCATGCGTCTTATGAATGACGTACTATGACAGTTCATCGATGACTTTGTGATCGTTTACCTCGACGACATACTAGTCTCTAGTGGTTCGTGGGACGAGCACCTCATTCATGTCGAAAAGATGTTCGAACAGTTTCGGCAACATCGACTTCGCCTCAACCGTAAGAAGTGCGAGTTCGGCCAGCAAACTCTACTTTACCTGGGATTCATGGTCAGCAACTGTACGTCGCAAATCGACTCAGTAAGGTAAAAGTAATTCGCAAGTGGCCGCAACCGCGAATAGTTGCAGAAGTGCGTAGTTTTGTATGAGCATGCCAATACCTTCGAAAGTTCATCCGACACTTCTCGATTGTGACTTCTGCATTGCATGCATTAACTAGGATCGATCAGAACTTTGAGTGGACAGGGAAACATGAGGACATGTTTATCTTGCTGAAGAGGAAGATCAACGAGGCGCCTGTGTTAGCTTTGCCGAATCTCCAGAAACCATTCGAGCTAGAAACCGATGCCTCAGGTTATGCAATGGGCGCAGTGCTCATGCAAGAAGGTCGACCAGTGGCATATCACTCTGAGTTATTTCAAGGAGCTCAAAAAATTACCTGACCTGCGATAAGGAGTTGTGTGCACTACATCAGGCCATAAAACATTGGTGGTGTTACCTCTTAGGTAAAGAGACTGTTGTCCACACCGACCACAAACCGTTACAATATTTGCAAACTCAATCGAAGCTGCAGCAAGCTCGACATATGAAGTGGATGTCGTATCTGCAGTAGTTTAATCTGGTGATTAAGTATAAGAATGGTGTACACAACAAATTGGCGGACATGTTGTTGCGACCACTAGTTACGACCCTTTGCATATCAGCGTTCATGCAGATCGAGCCCTCATGTCATGATGACTATGCCACAATGTATAGTGAAGACCCTGATTTTCAAACAACATTGATTGATCTTGAAACAGGAAACCTACAGAGTTCTTTTGTCAAGAAGGACTCTTGTACAAAGGCAATTTAATCTGTATACCTCGGGGAGCACCTCGAATCCAATGGTTGCAAGAAGCGCATACATCGAAGGTTGCTGGACACTTTGGGGTTACAAAGAATTTGCAAAATCTTCACCGACATGTGTTCTGGCCGCATATGCAGCAAGATGTGGCTAGTTTTGTTTGAGGGTGTGGTCTCTGCAGCATTTCAAAACTAGCAAACCGGAAATTAGGTTTGTACACTCCTTTGCCAGTTCCATTGCAACCATGGGAAAGCATATCCATGGATTTCTTGGGAGGATTTCCTAAGACCCGACGTGGCAGCGACTATCTCTTTGTGGTCGTTGATCGGTTCTCCAAAATGATTATTCCCATACCTTGTCGAAAGACTATCACGGGAGAAGAAGTAGCTCGGGTATTATTTTAGCACGTTTGGACACATTTCGGACTGCCGATTTCTATTATGTCTGATCGTGATACCCGGTTCCTTAGTCACTTTTGGCGATCGCTCTGGACGATGATGGACACAAAGTTAAAGAGGAGTACTGCCTTTCATCCTCAAATTGATGGTCAAACAGAGGTGGTGAATCGAACAGTCGTTCATTTTTTGAGAGGATATAACTCTAAGAACCCGAAGACATGGGATGAAAGCATACCGTACCTGCAGTTTGCTTTTCATCGAGCAGTGCATGGTTTGACTGGAAAGTCACTGTTTGAGATCTATTTGGGATTTTTACCATAGAGTCCATTCGACATGGATTTTGTGATTCCTACCTCAGCGCAGAACAGCAAGGAAGCATCTGATCAGAATTGGGCACAAAAATTCCTGGAAGGTATTGAACGGCTCCATGGTTAGGTTGAATAGAAATTACTGAAAGCTCAACTCAAGTATAAAGCGCAACATGATTGACACCGAGTTGATGCTCAATTTCAAGAAGGTGATATGGTATGGTTACTGTAGGATTAAGGATGCCGACTAGAGGGGGGTGAATAGGAGGCTTTTAAAAACTTTAAATTAAAACAAATATTTGCAAATAAAGAGATCAAGAACAAATAATAATATGAGCAAGAGGAAGAGAGAACGAACACAATAAATGAAGGTTAGGCATAAAAGGCCTAGATGCAACAATCTCCCCCTTTTTGATGATTGATGACAACAAGTGTTCGATAAAAGATAATAAATGAAATAACTCCCCCTGAGTATATGCATCTCATCATATCAAAAAGAATCAGAGCATAAACCAACACATATATATTAGTGTTGGGGGAAATCTCCGCGAGACTAAGTCCAGGTAAGTTGCGCCACATTTGCCTGGGGACGTGGCCTCCTGTGCCTGCCCGGGGGCCGCCATTCATCCGGGGACTAGGCCTCTGGTGCCTGCCCTGGGCGCCGCCTTTGGCCCCGCGGACGTGGCCTCTGGTGCCTACCCCGGGCGCCGCCTTTCGTCCGGGGACCAGGCCTCCGGTGCCTATCCCGGGCGCCGCCTTTGGCCCCTGGGACGTGGCCTCCGGTGCTTGCCCTGGGCGCCGCCTTTGGCCCCGTGGACGTGGCCTCCGGTGTCTGCCCTGGGCGCCGCCTTTCGTCCGGGGACCAGGCCTCTGGTGCCTGTCCTGGGCGCCGCCTTTGGCCCCGGGGACGTGGCCTCCGGTGCCTGCCCCGGGTGCCACCTTTCGTTCGGGGACCAGGCCTCCGGTGCCTGCCCCGGGTGCCGCCTTTGGCCCCGGGGACCAGGCCTCCAGCGCCTGCCTTGGGCGCCGCCTTTGGCCCCGTGGATGTGGCCTCCGGCGCCTGCCCCAGGCGCCGCCTTTGGCCTCGGGGACCAGGCCTCCGGAGCCTGCCCTGGGCGCCGCCTTTCGTCCGGGGACCAGGCCTCCAGTGCCTGCCCCGGGCGCCTCCTTTCGCCCGGGGACGTGGCCTCCGGTGCCTGCCCCGGGCGCCGCCTTTCTCCCGGTGACGTGGTGTAACATCCTGAGTTTTGGGGTGAAAAGTTCTTTCTTAAAAATCATGCATGCTTATGTCTCTTCTAGATCAGCCAAATCAGCCTCAGCTTTATTCTGTTCTAGCCCTAAAATCTCCAAAATCTATCCTGTGACCCCAAGTCAAGATCTGACTTTCCAGATTTGATCTATCAGTTATCCTAAATCTAAAAGCCTTCAGAACCCAGATCCAATTCTATCTCTAATTTCCCGATTTATCAACTCCTTTCTGTTTTCGAAAACAGAAATACCTTATATTACCCTAGATACTCTGAATTCAAATTTAATCAAAATCTTGACCAAGTTCAGATCAGATTATTCTTGAAATATGATCATGGGTATGCCAATACCTTAAACCAGAAAGTTGGCAGCAAGATTTTATCATCTAGACTCTTTTCACAAATCAGTCCGAGAGTTATTACGAATTAGTCCTTATCTGATATCTGAAAACCCAAAAAGGCTAAAATCTCCAAATTAACTCCAAAAGAATTTCTTCGGCAAATCTTTTCTAGATGCTATTTGAAACAAGTTCTTCTTCTGTACAGATTTCAAGATCTCATCCTAATTACCATAATTCAAAAGCAATTGAAACTCAGATTCAATTACCCTAAAAATACCCTATTTTCAGTCTGTATCAAAGACTACTCAAATGTGCCAAATTTTATCAACTGTTCTTGCCAAATATTTTGTTGAATATAATCTGCCAGATCAGTGCAATCAAATTCAGTTTAAACCTTCCAAAACTCCAGATTCGCAGATCAGTCCTTTTTCCAGATTTTCTAAAAGCCAGAAAAGGCAAAATGTTGCAAAACATCTTCAAATTCAAATCTGATTCAGGGAACATCTCCCAAATGCTTTTCAACACAAATTCTTCTTATATGAGTATCTCAAAATCAAACCCTAAATCCCAGAATTCGAGATCAATAAGTTTCAGACTTATTTTACCCTAATCTACTCTGTTTTCAGTTCATATCAAAAGTCATCCAAATGTCTCAAACTTTATCTTCTAGCTGTGCCAAATCATCTATTGAATTAAGTATACCAAAACAGCAGAATCAATTCCAGATCAAATCATCCAAATCTTCAGATTTACAATTCAGTCCAAATCAAGAAATCAAAAACTGCAAATCAGCCCTATTTCGACCAGAGCAGCAGCAACTGTACACACGACCAGTACTCGCCGTGTTTTGCTTCCTTGCGCCATGCACGTTCGTCGCCGGCCAAGCTTCGCCTGCAACTTGATCGTGCATGCTGTTGCGCACGTGTCCTCGCCTCAGCCGTCACTGTGGCAGCGCCGCTGCAACGTCGACGACCAGCGCCTGCTCCCGCCCGCGACCAGCAGTGACTGTTGTCAGCATCTTCTTGCCACGTTGCTTGCCTTGCCAGCCGTTGTCACCACCGCTTTGCACCGCCCGACATGATTGAGTCCCAATGTAGCAACAGCTTTGCCTCGCCAGTGCGCCGTCGCGTCACCGTTCGTCGTTGTTACATCTGCGCCCGGCAACTCATATCAACTGACACCAAATTCAATGCTATTACGTCCTTGCAAGCTACGCCCACTGCTCTATTTAAACCACCAGTGCCTTGTATCATCTCCTCATCACCAGAACTTAGCCAAATTTGCAAATCTCCTTGAGATCCTAAGAGCATCTAACACCTATCCTTAGCCAATTCCTTGAAACCCTAGATCTCAACTCAATTCAGCTTGTAATCTCAATTATCTCCAGTATTGTTCAGTCACACTTGTAAAGCATATCTGCATATAGATCATAAATCATTTTAATATATATAAGTAATATTTGTGTGTATTGTTTGGTTTGTCGTCGAGCAGATTCAGAAGCTGAATTTGAGGACTTCGCTGTTGACCCGTCATCAACTACTGTATCTTACGACGCGGAAGGCAAGTCATATCCTTGGTCATCTTGAACCTATATTTTAAATGTTGCTAAAACATAACCTTGAATATAGATAATATTGCATGTGAAAGATTGAGAATGGTTGATTTATGAATTGGCAGTACTAGACTGGTTATCTGTGAAATGTGAAATAAACAAGTTTTGAGCCATGAACTATTATATGTATTTATATACTTATATTCATGAAATAAAACCCCTAGCCGTGACTAGAAAATGGTATGGAATGGCGGTAGCACTGGAGGTGCTAGACTGCAAAGGAATGCAGGCACTGAAGGTGCAGGGTTGTGGATGGTCTGGTCACTGGCATATAAGGACTAGAACCTTGTGTTGTGCGTCTAGTGGCATGAACAACGTGCTAACCGCAAGCCTGGTATGGGACAGGCCTGAACAAGTACTTATGTGGATCGCACATGAAACCCCTGCATGAGATGTGTTGTGATGATTGATATGGAGGCTGACTCCCACTATCACTGAAGGTGATCTGACATTAGACCCAGCAATGGGGAAATGAGTAAGGGTGGGGGTATAGCCCGCCACAACTGTGTTTCGTGAGAGATCCACAGGGTCAGGGGTGAATTGTGAGTAAACATAACAAAAGTTCTTGTTATTTCCACCTTGCCGCTCACAATATGAAGTGAGTCAGGGGTCCAATCATTTTGTTATGATAGGAAAGGCTTGAAAGTGGAATATCTTGCGGGTAAATTGGTACCTCTCTGCAGAGTTAAAAACGTATTCGAATACTCCGAGCTCCCGGGTTTATAGGAGTCTGCTGCGGTGGATTAAATCCACAGGGTGTGACACAAGTACTATTTTCTAAATAAAATATGATTAATCAAGATTACCCAAATGACATGTGTTGTCATGATAAGGAGTGCTGCCGTGGGCTGTCGTGTTTCGACGTGTCGCGGTAGTGCTATAATCTAGTGAACATGATTGATGATGTTATATTATGAAAAGTGCTGCCATGAGCTGAAATAAGATGAGATGAGAAAGAAAAAGATTATTTTACAAATATCCATAATTCTTGACTAGTCTAGGTTCATCACTACTATATGTATCTACTCTTACCTATGACTTGCTGAGTACGTAAGTGCTCACCCTTGCAACATTCAACTCCATAGATGGAGCCTACCTTGATCAAGATGATGGCATGGAGTAGTTCTTGGATCCAGAAGGAGGAGCGTCAGTTCCGCCAGAGCCCTGATGTGTGTTGTTCTGCCGTCCACTTCTCTTTGTGGGTGGGTCACCTACCTTCTGCTGTGTAGATGTTATTTTGCTAAACCATGTATGCCGTGAAGGCCTTGTAATTTTCTTATGTAATATCAAGGCCAGCAGGCCACACTGCTTAACTATTTTGTAAGTTACTCTGTTACAATGTGATATACTCCTGTGCTTGACTTATCCTGGGACGTCAAGGGTATGTGTATGCTATGCATATATGGGACTAGCTGTAGCGAGCTAGGTCTCTACAGGAGTAGTCGTAGTCCCAGTTTCGGGGCGCGACAGAAAAGGTGGTACCGGTGCCTGTCCCGGGCGCCACCTTTCATCCGGGGACATGGCCCCTGGTGCCTATCTCGGGCGCTGTCGTCCTTCCGGGGGCAGGAGCCCTTGGTTCCGTGCCACGTGCGGGTCGTGTGACGAGCGCATGGGTCACGTGCGAGTCGCGTGGTAAGCGCCTCGGGAATCAGCGGCCACCTGTCAAGCATCCAAGGCACCCGACTGGGAGAAGGACGTCGCTACCCCTCGATCCGACGGTAGCATCCGGGGTAGTTTAGTCTTTTGTGCTTCTTTTGGGGCTATAAATAGCCCTTGTACCCCCTGTTGTGAGGACAAGTTGCTCATTATTGTTAGAATAGCCAAACTCACAGGTGTGCTCCGGAAGCCTCTCCCCGAGAGAGCCTCCCCAGCCGACTCCGGTCGGGAGCACGCCGACACGACTAGGGCCCCCACCGGGACCCGAACCTGTATAAACCCTCGTGTCACTTGTTGTGTTTGTGCGGCGGGGGAGGACCGGTCACCCAGTCATCCCGCGTTGCATTTTCTTCGCTAGGATCGTCCACAAAACCTGCCGGGGTATTCGCAATACCACGACAGTTGGCGCCGTCCGTGGGGACTCGTGACAAGACGCCATGGCTCCCCCAAGAACGAGGGCTCGCACCCTCCTCGGTGACGCCGGTGCCGGTGACCCGGTGCCACCCGTCCGGGACACGACTGTCCCGGCGCTTCCGCTCGGAGGCGTCCAGACCCAGGTACGGCCTCCCACCTTCCCTCCTAACTTAGGTGGTTCGACCTCCGGGTCGCTCCCGGTGACCGAGGGAGCCTCGGCCGGGACCTGTCTCCCCCCGACGGCTCCCCCGGCTCCCCGGGACACCCTGCTCGAGGCTTTAGTGGAGGGCCAGCTGCGCGCCCAGCGCTCTATGGATTAGCTGCTCCGCGTGTTGGCGCGGCCACTAGCCCCCACATATGCGCCGTACCCATACCCGGGGGCTATGCCCCTGTTTATGGGTCACCCGGCGGCCCCTCCGGTCTCCGGAGGTTCGGCCGCCCCGTATGACCCCAGCGGGGGATACCCTCCCCCTGCGGGTCATACGTCCGGACCCCTCCCTGTACCCGGGTCCTTCCCGGTGCCAGGAGGTTACTTCATGCCCGGGCCCTTCATGGCACTGGGGGGATACCCCGTTCCGGGCCCATTCCCGGGGCTGGGGGCCCATTACATGCCGGGGGTTTTCTCTGCGCCGGGAGCCTGTCCCGCCCCGCGCGTCGCGTTTACCGCACTAGGGGCGGTCGACAGAGCAGCTCCCGTGCCTCAGCGGACCTCCCCCCGCATCGGCTCCCCTGTTCTGGACGTCGCCGCGGGGGCTCCCCCCTCGCAGGTTCCGGATATTACAGGGGCTTCCCCCTTTCCGGTTCCGGTCGTCGCCCCGGGGGCTCCCTCCACTTCGGTTCTGAACGTCGTCACGGGCGCCCCCTCCCCTATTCCGGATGATACAGGGGCTTCCCCCTTTCCGGTCCCGGGGGTCTTCGCAGGGGGCTCCCCCCAGTTGGCCCCGATAGCTTCCGGGCCGGCAGCTACAGTGCATGAGCTCCCTCCTCCCCCGGGGCCACCGCCGAGGGTGCCCCAGTCGGACCATGCCCGTTTCTCCCGTGATGAGGTCGAGCGAATGCACATGACCAAGTGCGGGGAAGAACTCCCCCCGGGCCGCGGGCGTGGAGAGCCTCGCTCCCGCACCGGTCGGGGGAAGAGACCCGCCGAGGAGCCAACCTCTCCGGGGGAGAGCCCGGATGTCCGGGAACTCAGCCCCGGTCCGGAAGAAAAGCATCGCCACCGCCACTCCGGTGGATCTCTCGGGCAGCTTCCCGACTCCGATAACGAGGGTGTGTCCCCCGTCAAAGGAGACAACGACCGGGACTCTCCCCGGGAAGTGCAGGGGGCTAATCAACCCCTATGCCGCAGACTTCGGAGCATTCGGTGGCCGCTGCCTTATCGCCCACCGCACATCGAGCACTATAACGGTGAGGCCAACCCTTACGAATTTGTGCAGGTATACTCCATGGCCATCTCGGTGGCTGGGGGGGACGCGACGGTGCAGTGCAACGTCTTCCCCCTCTACCTCACCGAGATCGTCCGATCCTGGTTCTACAACCTGAAGGCCGGCTCCATCAAGTCTTTTGCGCAGCTCAAGCGTGAGTTCTGCGCGAACTTCCAGGGGAACTACTTGCGTCCCCTGGACTCTTCACAACTATACACTATCCGGCAGAGGACGGGGGAGACCATTCGAAGCTTTTTCAAGCACTTCGCCCAAGTGAAGAGCAAAGTAGCTCATGTCCCCGACTCTACGTTCATCGAAGCGTGCAAGAGCGGGATCCTCCCAGGGGAGCTCCACCGGAGGCTCTCCCGGAGCTGCCCCTCCTCCACCGACGAGCTCTTCAACGTACTCGAAAAGTACGCTTGGGCGGAGGAGGATGACCTCTGGAAGAAGACCCAGGGGGCCCCCTCAAACGCCCCAAGCAGGGGGGCTGTAACGAGCCACGGCCTCGGGACACCTTTGTCCTTGAGGGCGAAGGTGGCTCGCGCGACCCCTCGAGGGGCAACCGCCCCTTCCCCAAGCCGAAAGGCCATGGGGGAGGACAGTCTTCCCGCGGTCGGGAAGGCCCCGCGGGGAGAGGCAGGGAAGGACCGTGGTGCACCTTCCATGGGTCCAGTACCCACGCTACCCGAGAGTACCACTAGCTGCTGCAGCACTTCACGGCGTTCCTCGACTAGCATGGGCAAGGGGGGGACTCCGGCCTCCTTGCCCCCTCGGCCAGCTGTTCCAGCCCTCCTTGCTCCCGCGGGGGGTCAGCAGGGGCAAACGCAGGAGGGGGAGCCGTCAGAAACTCTCCCCTTCCAAACTTCCTAGCGCCGTATCAACGTCATCGTGGGAGGGTCCGCCTTCGGGGGGGACTCTAAGCGCCAGCTAAGGAGTATGCGCACGAAGTCAAGGTCGTGGGGGTGCTACACACGTCTACGCCACCCAAGTGGTCGGACGTCCCCCTCACCTTCACGGCGGAAGACGCGCGCGGGATTCGCTTCCCCCACGACGACGCGCTCATCGTCTCCGCCACCATCTACAACTGCCACCTGGCCCGCATCCTCGTGGATGGCGGGAGCTCCACCGACGTCCTCTACCTGAAGGCCTTCAGGGAGATGCAGGTGGATTAGAAGCTTCTGCAGCCCGCGGCAGGGCCCCTGCAAGGATTCATCCCGAGGAAGGCGATCCACCCCGTGGGGAAGGTGGATCTCCCCATGACGTTTGGCACCCCGGAGAACTACCAGACCGAGATGGTCCGATTCGACGTGGTGGACCTCCCCTCCTCCTACAACGTGATCATGGCACTAGTACATAAATGCAGTCTACTAACCCCTATCTTCTATCGGTTATTAGCGAAACAGCACAAAACCGATAGAAAATGTGCCTCGCGGACATAAAAGCCCGACGGATGTATTTTCCCTATCGGTTTCTAAGAAACTTACCGATAGAATAAATAGTATGATTTACTCTAGCGGTGATGAACATATTTTCCGTTAGAAGAGATGCATAAGTACTGACGGAAGAATGTTGTGCGCCGATAGGACTGGTCGACTTCAACAACTAGACTTATTCTATCGCTACTGTATGAATATACCGACAGAGTATATTAAAAATTCCTATCGGCAATATGTAGTTCGCCGATAGAATAGTTGACCTTCTACAAATATTTTTTTTCTATCGGTAATGGATTCTTTTACCGTTAGAATATATAGAAAATTGCTTAGGACTGTTCGTCTTCTAATAGTTTTATTCTATCGGTAATGAATGTTTATACCGGTAGAATATTACACAAAATATCTTAGAATTGTTGGCCTTCTACAACTAGTAATATTCTATCGGTAATGTACGTACATACCGATAGAGTCTGTACAAAAATTCCTATCGGTAATATTTATTGTGCCGATAGAACCATTCGGCTTCTACAGATGTTTTTATTACTAACGGTATTCTGTTTTCTTACCGATAGAAAATATATAATTGTATAAATACACGGGTATGTCTCTTTCATTCTCACAGTTCATCTGGGGCTCCTAGTCCTAACCCGTAAGCTCCATGGACGGCCGGCGCACCTCTACAGGGGACCGCTGCACCTCCGCACCTCCATCGACGCCCTCTAGATGTCGGCATCCCAAGGAAGGTACGTAAAATTTCTGCAATATTGTTAGATTATTCTAATCCGATTATGGCAATAATTCTGCTTTTTTTGTATCCTTCATTTTAATGTGTCTTCTTTTCAATATGATTATGATCTGTTCAGGTCCTTGGATGATGCTCGTGAGGGGCAACGTATTTCACGGTTCTTCATCGCAGTACGCTGCCTACGTTGGCTTGTTGGCGAAAGAAATGGTGAAGATCACCGTCGAGAGCTGGAAGGACGTGAAGGGCGAGATCTTGGTTGGCTCGATCGAGAAGATGCTTAAGCCCGGCGTGTTTCCCAAATCAGGACCTATAGAAAGCATCTTACATATTTTTGCATGCACCAGCTTGTGGCCAGATGCTTACCTGCTTGGAGAAGAAGAATTATTGTTATTTGCACAGCCATTCTACACCATCACTACACGAACAACATCTTGGAAGGTAGGTTCTTTTTGTTAATGGAGTTGAGTTGAGTTGAGTTGAGTTGATCGAGTTTGAGTCCGAGGAAATCACCAATACGTACAAATGTATGTCGACGGCAGTTCCAGCTCCTCGGGCGTCTTCGAACTGAACTCCTATGGTTAAGTCCAATGTGGTTCAGACATTTGCTGTTTTGGATGAATGGATTTGTGATGTATCAGGTCTAACTTGTAGTCGGTAGTTGCATTGTGGCAACCTGCAAAGGTTCCCTTTTATGTAAAATGCATGTATGGGCCACTGGGTCCTCGTCGTGATCTGTTGTTAATTTCAGACGTGGCTTTTGTAATATACATCGAATGTGTGAATTGTTGTATTTGTATATTGTTGTATATTTGTGTATCATGTATTGCTAATTGGGACATGAACTTGAATGTGCAGGGAGCATTTGTGTATTTAATTGTATTGGTAGGTAGGTGTGTATTTGTACTGCTGTTTCAGACATGCACTTCAATTTGTGAACTGGCATGTGTATGTTTGTACCTGAATTTGTGAACTGGCATCTGTAATTTCTTTGGCAAGATGAAGTCCCAACTACCTACGAAAAGTATTTTTGTGTCTCCTAGTTAATCCACAAATTAGCATTTCTTGAAATATATTGCTTTATCTTCTAGTTAAGATCCATTTGATGTAAGATCTGTTTGATGTTACATTGATATGATTCCTTGAATGTGAGAAATGGCATGTGCATGTTTGTCCCAGTTTGGTAACAGTACCTCCTCTAACGGTAAGTACACATATATACCGATAGGAAAACACATATATTTGTTCAGTCAGGCATATTCTAACGGTAAATACACATATTTACCGATAGGAAGCACATATATTTGTTCAGTCATGCATAATCTAACGGTAAATGCACATATTTACCGATAGAAAAATACATATATTTGTTCAATCATGCATATTCTAACGGTAAGTACACATATTTACCGATAGAAAAATACATACATTTGCTCAGTCATGCATAGTCTAACGGTAAATGCACATATTTACCGATACAAAAACTAATGCTCGAGTGTCATGCATCATCTAACGGTAAGTACACATATATACCGATAGAAAAACACATATATTTGCTCAGTAATGTATATTCTCTAACGGTATGTGTGTGTTTGTACCGATAGAATATGTGAGCGGCAAATTACCTAAGTTAGTCTGACGGTTATTTCATCTATTTACCGTTAGAAAAATGTCCATTATAAGGAAAACCGCACTCGACCATTGCTGAGCTGTTCTTTAATTTGTTCTGTTGCACTCTGTGTCCCTCTGTTTGTGACGAAAGTTCCAGCTACACTGCTAGGGTGATCAGCGCAGGCTGGAGGGAAGTTGATTGCGCCCCTCTCTTTAAGGTATGCTTAATCGTCGACACTTATCTCTCTCTCCCTCTAGATCTCCCTTCCTCTCTACTTGCAAGCTAGTTGTATTGTGTAGTTCCAAGTTTGTAGCTCTAAGCTTGGGAGCTTGGTAGCTGGAAATGCGTCATGTTTTAGGAGCTAACTAGCTTGTATTGTGTAGTTAGCTAGGTTAATTAGTGTTAATTTCGTCAGGCTAGGGTTCAACACATGTATCTGTTGTAAGAGGCTGTACATGTACATATACATAACTTAATCGGGCAGGTTTCATGCATGGCTTACTCGTTAAATTTTGTTAATTGTAGATGGACAGGAAATATTGGATGTATGGAATAAAACGTACTACTCTTGAATATTTGGATGGTGTGAATGAGTTTATTAAATTTGCTGAGCAACAAAAGGAGAGGAAGGGAGAGAAAAATATGCTCTGTCCTTGTACAGAATGTATGAACTTGAAGAGGTTTAGCAACTCTGATCAAATTAAGAGTCATTTGATTCGTCGTGGTTTTAACTCGCGATACACCCGTTGGATATGGCATGGCAAAGATCTTGAGGAAACAAGCACCACTACTACCAATCAGCATGACTCGGATGTGGATTGCAATAATATCGATGATCATCCCAATTTTGGTAATGTTCATTCCGATGTGCACGTAGATGATGATGATGACAATCTAGATGAGATGTTACGTGATGTAGAGGAAGATTACAACGAAAATGACTTCTGTGAATTTGAGAAACTGATTGCTGACTCTGAGAAGCCTCTGTTCCCTGGATGTGCAACATTTACAAAACTGTCTTCTGTGCTGAGATTATATAACTTGAAGGCAGGAAACGGTTGGAGTGATAAGAGTTTCACGGCACTATTAGATCTTCTAGCAGACATGCTTCCAGAGGGAAATGAGTTGCCAAGATCTACTTACCAAGCCAAAAAACTGTTGTGTCCGTTGGGAATGGAAATCGAAAGAATACACGCATGCCCAAATGATTGTGTGTTGTACCGTAACGAGTACTCCAGTTTGCATGCTTGTCCAAGATGCGGCGCATCGAGGTATAGCATAGGGACCGGATTGACAGTGAACGTCACGAGGTAAGGAAAGGGCCCCCGGCAAAAACTGTGTGGTACTTGCCTGTGATACCTAGATTGAAGCGGCTGTTTGCAAATCCGAAAGTCGCGAAGCACTTGCGTTGGCATGCTGAAGCCCGGAAACAAGACGGAAAACTGAGACACCCAGCTGATTCTATTCAATGGAGAAACATCAACAGAACATTTGCTGAGTTCGGTGGCGAACTTAGGAATGTAAGGTTCGGGCTGAGTACAGATGGTATGAACCCACATGGTAATATGAGCAGCCGGCACAGCACTTGGCTGGTTCTTTTATGCATCTACAATCTTCCTCCTTGGTTATGCATGAAGCGCAAGTACATCATGATGGCGTTACTAATCTCAGGACCCAGACAACCCGGAAATGATATTGACGTGTTTCTAGCGCCTTTAATCGAGGACTTACAGAAATTGTGGAGCGAGGGTGTGCAGGTGTGGGATGCATACAAGAAAGAGAATTTCATCTTGTGGGCCCTGATATTTTGCACCATAAATGATTTTCCTGCCTACGGCAATTTGTCGGGGTATAGTACGAAAGGAGCCAAGGCTTGCCCTATTTGCCTAGATGAAACTGAGAGCATGTGGCTGCGAAACTGCCGGAAAACAGTGTACATGGGTCACCGCAGGTTTCTTCCGGTGCATCACACGTATCGTAAGAAGAGGAAATCATTTAACGGGAAGCCTGAGAAGGGATCAGCTCCAGTGTTTCTGACCGGTAAGGAGATTTACTCACGCGTGAACGACATCAAAGTTGAGTTCGGTAAGCATTCTAAACCTCGAGAAAAAAATGTTTGAAAGAAGAGATCGATTCTCTGGGATCTACCATACTGGGAGCACTTACAAGTTCGACATTGCATTGACGTCATGCATGTAGAGAAAAATGTCTGTGACAGTTTGATTGGTTTGTTGTTGAACATTCCGGGAAAGACAAAGGATGGTGTGAAAGCTCGTCGTGACATGGTGGAAATGGGGATAAGGACTGAGCTTGCACCTTTAGAGAATGGAAAGCGCACATACCTCCCCCCGGCCTGCTACACGTTGTCGAAGAGCGAAAAAACAGAACTCTGTCGGTGCCTGCACGGTGTTAAAGTTCCATGTGGGTACTCCGCGAACTTGAAAAAACTTGTGTCTATGAAGGACCTAAGACTGGTTAGGCATGAAGTCCCACGACTGTCATGTCTTGATGTCACAGATGCTTCCCATTGCTATCAGAGGCATTCTCCCAGTTAAAGTCAGAGAGACAATCACAAACCTATGTTATTTCTTCAACGCAATATCTTGCAAGGTAAGTACGTTCACTCGTACTATAAGTTCATTACCTCCATTTGTGGAGCTTAATTAGAAGATTTTTCTGATATGAATATTTGGCGCAACTGTGTCCTCGTAGGTAATTGATCCCGATGGACTGGACGCTTTGCAACGCGACGTGGTTGCAACTCTTTGTCAGCTCGAGATGTATTTCCCTCCATCCTTTTTTGATGTTATGGTCCATCTGATTGTTCACCTTATCAGAGAAATTAAGTTTTGTGGACCTGTGTGCCTGCGCTACATGTATCCATTTGAGAGATTTATGGGTGTATTGAAGGGATACGTAAGGACTCGTCATCGACCCGAGGGGAGTATCATGGAAGGTTATGCCGCCGAGGAGGTGATTGAATTTTGCACAGATTATATGGCCGGGGTTGACCCAATTGGTGTTCCTAGGTCCCGACACGAGGGTAGGCTTGAGGGAATTGGAACGATTGGATTCAAAGCTATCGTCCCCGCTCGTGATGTGTACGCAAAATCACATTTTTGGGTCTTACAACACATGACGGAGGTCGAGCCATACATACACGAGCACAAGGTAATGTTACGGTCACAGAATCCTTCGAAGTCAGACGTTTGGGTAAGCAGAGAACATAACAGGAAATTTGCTGAGTGGATCCAAGAAAGAGTCACGCGAGCTGCCGAGGGCTCCGTAAGTGAAACTGTGACATGGTTGGCTAGAGGCCCAAGATTCACTGTAGGGACTTGGTAGGGGTACGACATTAATGGGTATTCATTTTACACAAGAGCTCAAGACGCCAAGAGTAGCACACAATGTAGCGGAGTGACACTGTTTGCTATTTCCGAGGATGCCAGGTCAGTAAGGGCGCTGAACTCATATTACGGTGTTATTGACGAAATATGGGAGCTCGATTACGGATTAGTTAAGATTCCCCTGTTTCGATGCCAATGGGTCGAAATCCCTCGAGGTGTTCAAGTTGACAGTTACGGGTTTACTCTCGTCGATCTTGGTAGAGCCGGACACCAAGACGATCCATTCATACTTGCAAAGCAAGCCACACAGGTATTCTACATCGTTGACCCGGCCAATCCAAACTTGCATGTTGTCCTCCACAGCAAGAGACGTATTGTTGGGGTCGAAGATGTTGTCGACGAAGAGGAGTATAACCAATTCGATGAAATACCTCCATTTTTAGAGGACATTCAATCTATCCGTACTGAAGATATCGACGAAACAACGTATCTGCGAGATGACCACGAAGAAGGATTATGGGTTGAGAACCATTGATGATTAATTTCTATTTCAGGGATAAATGCCAAGCAAACAGCCCACAAGTTCTGCAGCAAGGTGAGGAACTTATCATTAATACATCAGGCAGTACATTTTTCTTTAGAATTTAATGATAAGCTAGTTCACAGCATTAATACATCTCAATTTTACTCCACAGCATGAGTTCTAACATGTACAGTACCTTTATCCTGTAAATATTTAATTCTTCCCTTCAAATAGCACTTGCAAAAATCTCATCGCAGCCTCTTCAAATTAAGTTCAGCAAAAATCCCTTTTTTCTGACGGTATTTTGTTATTTATACCGATAGAGACGGACATCTTCTCTCAGGCACTTCAAAACGTTTTCTATCGGTATTGTTCTGTTTTACCGTTAGAATAAATTCGTTTGTCTCACGGTATTTGTTGTCTGACGGTTTTTTCCTGTTTTTACTGATAGAATAAGACTCTACCGCTTTGAATTCTCAAACGTGTCGCCATGCGTCGCCTTGGAAACTCTATAAGTACCTCACCATGCGTCGCGGTATTTTGTTGTTTTTCTAATTCTCGAACGGTTCGACTCCTCATCTTCTCTTTCACAATGGCAACCTCCATGGGATCGTCATCCACGGCCTCCCTGGTAAGAACTCTAAATCTCCTCGGTTTACCCCTGTATTGTTAATCCATGTTCAGTTCATTCTTGACCTGTTGATTTGCACAGGGAATGGTAGCCGTCGAAGACACTGCCAAAGTGAAGGCTGACCTGAGGGCCCTCCAGGAGGAGCACAAGCTCCTTACAGACAAGCACACTCAGCTACGGCTTGACCTTGACGATCTCTTCCAGCGCATTAAGCGCATGAAGACGGATGGTGACAATGCTAGGGCGAGGACGAGGCGTCTTCGCGAGGAGAAGAAAGCCGCGGATATGACCATCGCTGGCTGCGGTTTGACTATGAAGGATACCATAGCGAAGCTGAGGGAGGTCGCAGGCCTTCTTGACGCGGTAGTAGTTGATCCTAGGGACAACTTGTCGCTAGAGGAGTCCTGCGTCCTGGCTGCAAGTCTAATTGACTCTATTCTACATGCAGCCAGGGCTAAGACCACCCCTTGACCTAGCATTTTGGGTTTTATTTTTTTTTGTAAGTGATAAAACAACAATGAATGAACAATTTCTTTTTATGTCAATTTTCCAATTTTCCGGCTATCTTCCCTCTTTCTTTAACATTCTGCAGCTTTCAACCACGGTCTGTTTGATGTTAAATTAATTGTGTACCTTTTCATTACTCTGACGGTATTTTGTTGTTTTTACCGATAGAAAAAGGGCACACAAATCTCAAGCACTTAATCAAAAAAATTTTCTGGGGAAAATTGGGCTCACGGGATTTTTTTGTTTATACCGATAGAAAAGGGCACCTTTTCATTACTCTCACGGTATTTTGTTGTTTTTACCGATAGAAAAATGGCACCCAATCTCAAGCACTTTAAAAAATTTTCTGTGGAAAATTGGTCTCACGGGATTTTATTGTTTATACCGATAGAAAAATGCATCCACTAATTCGAATATTTTTCCGGGAAATTTACTTTTTCTATCAGTATTATTTTGTTGTTTCGATAGAAAATTACATAAGCCTATCGGTATCATTTTGTTATACCGATAGAAAAGTTCTTCCGCTACTTTATTACTCGTACACGGCCCTTTAGTTTCCCTCCACTCGAACAGTTCCACCTTAGAGCACTGCGTCTCTTCGAGAGCGAAGAAAACCCCAACCTCCGCCGTGAGCACTCACTTCCTCTCTCCCACACGACGATCGCCGGCTGGACACTGGTTCGTCACTGCCACCGGTTCTTATTTTCGTCCTTCGCCCGCCGCTGCTGCGTTCTACACCGCCTCTCCATCACCAGAACTGATCGCCGCCGTAAATACCCTAATTCGTCGTTCTATTTCCAGCATCTTCTTTATTTGATCCTAGTGTTTTGCACGTACTAATTCTTCGAGTTTTGCAATTACACTAGGGTTCCCTATTGTGTTGGCTTATGTACATTCCGCAGGCAATGTTGATTTTAATTAGGGTTTACATAATATGTTCCAGTGCTGTAATGAACCTGTTTTGAGATTTTAACTTCTCTATACTGCTGTATGTGTGATCAATTGTATCCAACTGCCATGTAATGCAGATTATATGTTGGAGGTGTTCTTACACATATTCTATCGGCAGCTCATGTGTTTACCGATAGAAAATTTTTCTGCACAAGTAGTAAAACTTAATTTGGATCTGGAAGGACATGAGCCATGTCGCGCCCCGAAACTGGGACTACGACTACTCCCGTGGAGACCTAACTTGCTATAGCTAGTCCCATACAAGCATACCTTTGACTTCCCAGGATAAGTCAAGCACAGGAGTATATTCACATTGCAGCAGAAAAACTTACAAAGTATTAAGCAGTGTGGCCTGCTGGCCTTAATATTACATAAAAGATTACAATACCTTCGCGGCATCAAGGTTTAGTTTAAGCAAAATAAAAACTTCTACACAGCGGATGATGGGTGTCCCTTCCACAGCAAGAAGTTGACGGCAGAACAACACATCAGGGATTTGACGGATCTGGCTCTCCTTCTTCTGGATCCAAGAAGTTCTCCACGCCTTCCTCTTGATCTTGGTACGCTCCATCTTCTGGGTTGTAAGTTGCAAGGGTGAGTACTTACGTACTCAGCAAGTCATAGGGAAGAGTAGATACTTATAATAATGTTGTTATGAACCTAGACTAGTCAAGAATTATGGATGTTTATAAAGTAGTCTTTACATTCATACCTCATCTCATGGCAGCACTTTTCATAACATATCATCACTATTTATGTTCACTAGATTATAGCACTACCGCGACACGTCGACACACAACAGCCCACGGTAGCACCCCTTATCATGACAACACATGCCATTTGGGTAATTTTGACTTATCAAATTTTATTTAGAAAATAATACTTGTGTCACACCTCGTGGATTTAATCCACCGCAGCAGACTCCTATAAACCCGGGAGCTCGGAGTATTCGAATACGTTTTTAACTCTGCAGAGAGGTACCAATTTTACCCGCAAGATATTCCACTTTCAAGCCCTTCCTATCACAAGGATTGGACCCCTGACTCACTTCATACTGTGAGTGGCAAGGTGGAGATAACAAGAACTTTTGTTATGTTTCACTTACAATTCACCCCTGACCCTGCAGTTTTCTTCACACAAACCGCAGTTGTGGCGGGATTACCCCACACCCTAAGCCTCTTCCCATTACTGGGTCAGCGTGCTTGATCAAATCACATTCAGTGATACGTGGAGGAGCTGAACCCCGTGAGTTTAGTGTATTGTTTTCCATCTCATGCAGGGGTTTCATGTGCGATCCACATAAGTACTTGTTCAGGCCTGTCACATACCAGGCTTGCGGTTAGCACGTTGTTCATGCTACTAGACGCACAACACAAGGTTCTAGTCCTTATATGCCAGTGACCAGACCAACCACAACCCTGCACCTCCAGTGCCTGCACATCCTTTGCAGTTTAGCACCTCCAGTGCTACAACCTTCCATACCATTTTTCTGGCCACGGCTAGGGGTTTTATTTCATGAATATAAGTACATAAATACATATAATAGTTCATGGCTCAAAACTTGTTTATTTCACATTTCACAGATAACCAATCAAGTACTGCCAATTCATAAATCAACCATTCTCAATCTTTCTCATGCAATATTATCTATATTCAAGGTTATGTTTTAGCAACATTTAAAATATAGGTTCAAGATGACCAAGAATATGACTTGCCTTCCGCGTCATAAGAGACAGCAGTTGATGTCGGGTCAGCAGTGAAGTCCTCGAACTCTGGCTCCGACTCTGAGCAAAGATCAAACAAGCAACCAAGAATCACAACCTTTTCAATACATTATTATACTACATGCAATAATGCAAAGATGAATGTCTTGATGATTCTGAAATGATTGGGTTTGGATACCATAGAAGTTGATTAAGGCTAACCCATAGAGTTAGGGCTGAAGATGAGTGCTAGGGACTTCTAGGGTTCCAGGATATAGGAATTGACATTAAGTCCGCGGCTGGTTTGCCCAAAATCGATGAATGTCTTTAGGTCGACATTCGGTTCAAGGCATCGACATAGGGTTAATGAATGGTAGAAGGATTATCTCTACTTGTGGCAGTAGAATGAAATGTAGATTACAACTCCACAAGTCTAATGGACAAAGTTATTTTCAATTTACATAACTGGAAGGAGGTGAAATGAGCTAATGCCACTGACTGACATAGTCTGGCATTGAACTGGCATGGCCAGAAACTAGGGCTTGCCATAACTTTTGATATAGGGCTCCAATTGATGCACCACTTTGTCTAGGAGGTAGGCCTCAGTAACAGGAACAATTCACTCAACTGAACCTAGGGCAGGAGATGGCCGGAAAGTGATGAAAACCGGCGATGAACTCAGTGGCTGAAGTTTCAAATCACAGCACTGGACAGGAATTAGGGCATAGCTATATCTTCTGATTTAGGTCGAATTGGAAGTCGAGCTAGTAGGCAAAGTTGCTCAGGAGATCAAGGCACATCTGGTGGACAAGGTTTCTGGAGCTGGATCGGCCGGGAATGGTTTTCCGGTGGCCGGCGCCGGAGAAGAAGACACTGATATTGGGGGTTTTGGCTACACGATGTTTGAACTTGATTCCTTGCTTGGAGAGCATCTAGAAGGTATAAGAAAGCTTCTGGCACGATTGAATTGGCTGGAGAATCACCGGAGAAGGCTGGCGACGTTCGCCGGCGGCTGGTGAAGCTCGGGCTAGCGAAAAGCTTCAGTTCTTGGTCAATTTCACAATTCGACTTCACAGGCTTGCTTAAAACAGCTCACTCATCATTTTTGTCTATTGAATCGAAGGCTAATTCGGGCTAATTTGACTTGTGCAACTGGAACAGGGCATTTCACTGATTTCAGCAATTTCCGGCGATCACCGGCGATGAAGTGCATAAGAGTTCAATTAAATACTACAGCACAGATAGTGAGACACGAGGAACTCACTAGTGGTGTCAATTTGGGAATTGAGGTTGCGGTTGAGGCTGGCGTCGTTGACCTCCTCGGCGGCTCGCCGGAGAAGAAGGCAACAGTGAAGCGAATTTCGTTTAATTTCTAAGAGACTCTGGAAAGCAGTACTGGTAATATGGGGCTGCTATTTATTGGCAAAACAAATACGAAGCAAGGCTCAATGCTTGGAGATTAAGAAGCTTGCGCCGTGAAGAAGAAGGCTTCGGGTTGAAGCAACGGCGAGCAGCAAGCTCCTCTCTGGCATGTAGCAGCTGGTGAGCTGGATGGAGATGGCTACGGCAACAACTGAAGAGCAAACACGTGTGCATGCAAAGGCGGTTGCAAACAACTTGGGCTAGAGTGGCGGCGAAAACACAGCGGCGAGGTGCTCCTGGTCGTGGTCGAGGTCGAAGCAACACGAACACTGTGCCGTGGTCGCGGTCGAAGGGAGGCACCGTGCATCGCTGGCCGAGGTCGATGGCATGCACTGGTCGAGCTGCATCTTCCCTGGTCGCCAGCAGCTACTCCTCTGGTCGCAGCAGCTGGTGGCTGCTGGTCGAAACAGCCATTTGGACTGATTTGCAAATTCTGAAAATTTGCTTTGGACTGAATTGTAATTTCTGATTTAGACATAGTTGATTTGCAATCTAATTTCACAGCTGAGTATAAACTTATACCTTGTACTCATCTAGCAAGAGATTTGATGAAATCTGGTACGATTTGATGATTTTCGACATAAATCGAAAATAGGGTACTTTAGGGTACAATAGAATCTGAGTTTTATCAATTTCGAATTCTGACATCTAGGATGAGATTTTGTAATCTGGACAGAAGTGTAAATTGTATCAAATAGCATTTAGAAATGATTTACTGAAGAAATCTTGAATTTGGAATTGATCTGAAGATTTTAGCCTTTTTGGATTTCTAGATATCAGATAAAGGACTAATTTGCAATATAATTTGGACTGATATGTGAAAAAGACTTAGATGATATAATTTGGCTGCCAACTTTCTGGATTAAGGTATTGGCATACCCATGATCATAGTCCAAGAGTAATCTGATCTGAATTAGGTCAAGACTTGACTAAATCTGAGTTCAGAATATTTAGGGTAATTAAAATAGTAATTTGAATTTCTGTTTTCGAAAACAGAAAGAAATTGATAAATCTGAAAGTTAGAGATGGAATTGAATCTAGCTTCTGAAGACTTTTATGTTCAGAGTAACTGATAGATCATATCTGAGTAATCTGATCTTGATTTGGATTCACAGGGAAAATTTTGAGATTTTAGGGTTTGAGATAGATACTGATCTGGCTACTATTACAGATACATGGTATCATGCATGCATGGTGTTCATGAAAAGAAAGTTTTTACCCCTAAACTCAGGGTGTTACAAGACCCCTCCCCAACAGTTTGATTGGATCTCTTGGGGGCAGGATTCCTCGTGCTGGGCTTCGACGAGATCTTTGTCGACGATTCGGACTCGGAGTCCTCAGCCGAACTTATGCAGAATTTGTAATTGTGAGACCTTTCAAGATGACCCTTTGGGAAGGTATGCTGAACAATGGTGAACAGGAGCACAGAGAGTTTAGACAGGTTCGGGTCCTTGATGGTGGGAGTAAAAGCCCTACGTCCTGTTGAGATTTCACTAAGTGTGGTAAAAGGTTTACAAATGGAGGAAAAAGTCCTCACAGGCGAGGATTTTTTCCTGTAAGAGTGTACAAAGATAAGTCAAAGAAAGCTTATTAAAATGCTATATGAGGTGTGCCGTAGACTTGGCTAACTTGGATTCTCCTTTCTTTTTGATTTTCCATGCCATCCTTTTATACTGTTTGAAAGGGTGTCATGTGAAGGAAACTGCATCAATCGGTTGCACGGACGGTTGGATGCGGTTTTTGGAACTGCTCTTAACCTCCATACAGGTTAAACACGTGTTATTCATGGATAACTGTATGTGTTAACCTTCTGACGGTTGATTCTCCACGTGTAGGAATCTTCGGGATACTTAGAATATCCTGTTGCATGGGCAACCGAATAGATAGATCTCAAGTATCTTGATCGGTAGATGTCCTGACCGCGGGATATTGGCTGACCGCACAATATCCCGAATGTGTAGTTCGCGTATAGCCTACGAACTTCTAACCGCGTAAGGCTTACGGTCTGACCGCGCAAAGCTGCGACCTGATCGCGTAAAGCTTGCGACCTCATGGTGATGCCCCTCAGAATAGCTTGAGTTCGCATCACCAGATGCATGTCTGGTTCGAACCTGTCTTGAACCAAAAGTTCATTAGAAGCGACCCGGGTGTCAATCCTCGTCAGCTAGCCCCCAAATTCGAAGAAAACGAAGAGACGTGTTTATTTCGAATTTAAAAAACCGTGCATTGGATTTTTAACCCGGCCCTTTAACTTCTCCACTTAGTGGCGCACTAAGTGAAAACGGTTGGTTTTTCAAGACGGGTTCTGACATTACGTGACGGGCAATGATGGCGCCGTAGAGATTTTTATCTCGAGGTAAAATTGTAAATGTCTTAACGAAACCCGAGGTGTCTGGGAGGTGAACCGTCGCCCTGGCGATTATAAATACCAGGTTCTTGGGCTTGTAAAGCTTCGTAACTCGCCTAAGTCCTTTTCTTGTTATCCTGCCTTCTTCCTTTTCACATACCCCTCCCAATGGCATATCATGAAATCATCGAGATTGAGAGCGATGAAGGGGAAATTGTCGAACAAGGGTCTCAAACGAATGAAGTCCTGTCTTCCTTAAGGAAGAAACCCAAGGTCGACGAAGGATCTTCCAGTGGAACAGAGGTGAAGAACGTAGCGAGTTTCTTTCTTCCTTTAGTTCCTTTGACCCTCCCCGTTCATGCCTCTCGGCAAGTTAGGCCTTTATCCTTAGGAAAAGATCCTTTCACATCCAATTCCCCCATCCTTTTGGGTGATCAACATCCTGGTCGGCAAGCGGTGACTATCCCTCGATCAGATGATTGCCATATTGGGTTGGCGAAGCAATCTTCTTCTGGGGAGGTTGCTCTTCCACCATATGATGATCTTCCTCCCAAGATGGGTGTATCAACGGGTTATGCACCGGGACAGGTAACAATTCTTCTCCCTTTTTTGCTGATAATTTTAGTTAGTATGACTAACTTTTGCAAAATGCAGGAGGTAGGAGGCTCCAGCGATCAGCCTTCTGCTGCTCCATCTCTTCCTTCCGGACAGACCCTTCTGGAAGAGAAGAATGCCCTGGAGAAGAAGACCGAGGAGATGGCCTCGAAGATTCTGCGTTTAGCAGAATGTCTTGATCGATCCCGAGAAGAGGCGCACCATTTCCGTCGAGAGAAGGACTTCGCTCAGCAACAGCGAGAACTCTCTGACTTGATTAGGGACAATAGTGCGTCTGTTGTTAGGGACGATATTGATAGACTTAGGGTAGTTGCTAGTTCCCTGGGGGTTGTCAGTGTAGATCTGACTGACAACAACATGTCCCTTGGGGAACTTTGTAAACTTCTTTCGGAGCAAGTCGATGTTTTGATCGACTGCATCCCTTTTGTATGTAAAGAATGTAAGAAATAAAAGTTCTTTATTTCTCATGAAATGTTCTCCACATCTTCTGTGCGAAAATATAGCCATGAACTTTACGTTCGCGACCATTCATACACAGGAAATTTTAGTTTTGCGATCAAAATCACTTTTAAGAAAAAAGCACCGCGACCTGCCTTGATTCTGCGATCAGTTTCAAAGTCGCGGTCAGAACTAAGGTTCAACCAGAGTTGGGACTCGGTCAGGATGTCACTTCGATTAGAATCGAAGTTTCAGCCTGAAACACGATTTCGATAAAACCATAACCCAATTAGAAACACTTCAGTACGTTAAAAATTGGGTTACATGATTTTTTCGGATAAAATGTTCAAAGTATAAGAAAGAAAAACGTCCTCTGAAAAGTACTGAAAATTTTTCAGTCCTTCTACGCTTTCAGTTTCCAAAACAAAGAAGCCTTTTTGTTTCAGATCCGATGCCTGAGTACTTTATCGGGTCCATCAGAGACAGTATCCATTATGGGAAATGAATAAAGCATTCAATGGAACGTTTGAAATGAGCCGTTTACTCATTAATGCGTCGCCTTGGGTCTATAAAAAGAGCAAATGTCTTCTCAAAGAAGCCACACAGCTAAAACCCTCATTATTCCCGCCGCTCAAAACCCTTATTTTCTTCAGCCTTCATCTTCCCCAAATCGCCAGCTTCCCCTTTGATTCTACACCAAAGATGGCGTCCTGGAGCAGATCCATTCATCATTCTGAGGAGAGCCTGATGGCGCTAGAGAAGGAGGAGGTCCTTTCTCCGCGGCTGCTCATTAACTGGCGACCTGCGGAGAAGGACCAAGAAACCCCAACTGTCCAAGAAGGCGAGTTGGTGGTTTTTGAGGAGTATTTGCGTTGCGGGTTCCGATTCCCTGAGAGTCGGTTCCTTAAGGATGTCCTTGAACATTACGGGTGGGAACTGATCAACCTCCACCCCAACGCGATGCTGATCCTTGCAGTATTCCAGCATCTCTGTGAAGCCTTCGTCGGAATATATCCCAGCGTGGATCTTTTCCGACGATTCTACTTTTCGGCGTGGTCGAAGAGCACCAACGTCGCCGGATGCATCTACTTCCGGCTGAGGGATAAAAAGGAGTATCCCTCCCCACCCCTGCGAGACTCAGTGCACGGGTGGCACCAGAAATGGTTTTACTGCACCCCGCCGACCGAGAGCGGGTTGTGGTTTGAGAACTCGCGGCCGGAGAAGCCGAGCGAGTTGGATACTCTCCCGGCGATGAACGCGGAGTTCATGAAGCATGCCGAGGTGATCCTTCACTTAGTCGAACAAGGGTTGACGGCACGTGACGTCATCCGAGACTTTGTGAAGAACCGGGTGAGCCCCCTGCGTGAAAGGGCTCATCCGGCTTGGGAGATCAAGTCCATGGCGGACACTACCCTGGACTATAACGAAGGTATTCATTTCTGACATTGAAATCCTTTTATGTCATTTTTGAAATGTATCAATTTAACTCGTATCTGGGAACAGTCTTGCCCTCAGCCGAGATTGAGAGGCGGACTAACTACCTCCTCAGGGCGTACAACGCCGAGGTAGAGGGCCCCAAGGGATCGCCTCGCCCCCAAAGCTTGATTCATGCCGGTGACGACCTTAAACAGGAGCGCCGAAAGGTACACTTTCCACTTGGCCTCTGTTTTGCAGGTCTCATGTATGTCCAGCACTAATCAATCCCATTGGAATGAGAATAGCTCCTAGGGAGGTTTGCGGATGCGACATTCCCAAGTGAAAATGTCGGCTCTCTGAAGAAGCCGACGGCGAGGAACGTGAAGAAGGTCTCTCAGAGACCCAGGACAAAGAGTCCTGGCCCTAAGAAGACCAAGCTGAACCCTGGGGAGGGATCTTCACGAAGCGTTCCTCGTCCCGCAAGAAAGACTGCGGTAAGATATCGCATTCCTGCTACTTTTTCAGGCGCGACATGGAATCACTTCTTCGTTGTACAGGGAGAGGGGAGCGAGGAGGAAGAGGATGACGTTCCTCTGACCCTTCGAAGGAGGAAGATCGCGGATCTTCCATCCAGCGATGCCCCAAGCTACCCCGCAGAGACCACAGCTGCCGAAGAGGTGGCCGTGGCTGACCCTGCGACCACAGAGGATCTTGTGGTCGCGGGTGACCTTCCAATTCCTGAAGCCCCCGAGGTTTCAGGGTCAATCATCTCTGTTTCCCTGGTCGAAGGGACGACTAAGGTAAAGAATCTTTTCGATCATTCCCTCTATGGCTCTTTCTGCACATTTGATAAGTTAATGTACATACAGAGAGGAGAGCTTCCCCCTGGGACCACTGGGGATTCCAGGGAGGAAAATCCTCCTCCTCCGCAGGCAGAGGAGGAGGTAGACGAACAAAGGCCGGCTATGACGGTTCCAGCAACTCAGGAATTGCCAAGGCCTTCGGATGCAGCCCCACCAGTTAGTCCGGTGGCCCAGGTAAAGACCTATGTGTTTTTACCTGTTCCCTAAGAATATGCTTGTAACATGACATTTCTAGGGGGGTGCTGCCTTGTTTACCATAAGGAAGGCGAGAACCGGAGACGGCTCTCCTTCGCCAGGGGAATTTTCCCAGAAATCCCAGGAGCGAATGGGGTTTCAAATAAGGTAAGAACTCTTACTTGACAGTAATCTTAGATAAAAGCTGCCTGACCCATTCTTCCTGTTAGGCAAAAGAAGACAGCGCCAAACCCTTCAACCACCACTGGGGAGGTTGAAACTAGGGCTGATGAGGGAGCCTCTAATGAAGAGCGCTCTACTCCCGTGGTTCAGGAAGTCGTCCGGACCGCGGGAGGTGAAACAAGTATAGGGACTAGGTCACCACCAGTGGCCTCTGGGGGTGGTGTCCAGCCGGCACTCCCATCAACTGTCCCTGTCGCAGGCACTTCCGGCGCGCTTGCAAGGATTCCTGCTAGCATGGATGATGCCGCTTTAAATAAGTTTATGAAGGTACGATCATCCCTGTTTCGGCGCTTGAATCGCCTTTAGAGCATACGTAACTCTCTTGCTTTGTATCACAGGGCTTGTCATGGGTGACGAGTCAGTCGCATGCTGCAATGGCTAGCATGGCGGCTGTTCAAAAAGATCGTGACGGCTTGCGCAAGTGAGGATAATCATTCTTCTGTTAATATAAATAGGCTTTAATTGTGACTGACCTGATTTTGCTGCAGAGAGGTTACATTCTTGAAAAAAGAATTAGCCAAGATGAGGCTGAACTCAGTTACAGAGTTCAAGAAACTACGGACTGAAATCAATAAACTTCAGTCTGAGAATGCTGGTAAGTCGATTCTCAACTTGAGAAGACTTAAAGCCGTTTCTTGTTAATAACCTCTTTTCTCTGTACAGCGCAAGCAGGTCGCATTACACAGCTCGGCCAGGACAAGATGATTCTCGAGTCCTTGCTCAACCATACCGACCGAGCGGTCAAAGAGTTGAGTCTACTGGTCTTCGAAAAACTGAAGGCCGTGGCCAACCTTTTGAATACCAACGTGGTAGAGTTGAGGAAGGACAACCCAAGTGTCAGCGATTGGGCATCACTGCTCACAACTCAAGCAGAATCACTACTCGAATATCTCCCTGGAGATTTACGGCGACGTGAAGAGATAATCAGGACGAGAGTCCGATCAGCCGCTTCTGCCGTACTCAGCCGGGTTCGACTTTACCATGTCCCAGATGCGAATCTGAGCGCGCTGGTGGGACTGGTTGAGGTTGAGAGTGAAGAACTGCTTGACGCCGTTATTGAAGAAGTTAAGCCCTTCGTTGACAAACTCTTGGCTGAGCTGAGGATCGAATGATCCTTACATTTTGTAACCCAACAATTGTAATTACAATGCCATGTATGTAAAACTATTTTTTCAAAAGAAAGTGCATATTCACATCATAAGTTTCATACTATAAGTATACTCCTCTAGCCCCCGCCTCTGTTTTGTGAATACTGGAGCCTTAGTATTTTAAGCAGAGGGGAAAACATAAGTATGATGACCAGGGATATGCGCTTCAAGCCGATGGTCCAGATTAAAGTAACATTTTAACCTTATTGCAAACTGGTAGCCACCCAAATGACCGAAGACTAGCCAGATAGTCCCGTATGCGTTGAGAAACGGCTTATTTAGGAGTGACTTATCTGGAAGTGATCACGAGATCGACCAGCGAATCCGGTTAAAAATGCTGTAAAAACCTAACCGCCGGCGATCAGCCCCAGGTCGAATTTGTATAATTTGGGCTTAAAGAAAAACACTCATTGTATGAAAACAAGACATGCTTTTTATGAAAAGATGCTAATTGAACAGGAAAAGAGTGATTGGAATACTTACACGTAAAACTTGTGAAGTTGATCAATGTTCCAAGTATTGGACAAAATCCGACCATCCTCCATGGCTAACCGCGCAGATCCTGACCACGGCACTGAGACGACAGTGTATGGCCCTTCCCACTTTGGGGAGAATTTATTGCGGTTAGACTGGTCTTGAATTTTTCGTAAAACCAAGTCGCCCACGTTGAGATCACGTGGTCGCACCTTTTTACTGTGATACTTGCGTAGAGCCTGCAAGTATACCGCGGACTTGATCAGGGCACGATCACGCCGTTCTTCCAGGAGGATGAGATCCTGCGATCGCTGTTCGGATTGGTTGACCTATTCGAATTGATTCGTGCGAACAGATCCAATACTAACTTCCATAGGCAACACAGCCTCAGCCCCATAGACCAAATGGAAGGGTGTCTCACCGGTGGCTCGACTAGAGGTAGTCCGTAGTGCCCATAGAACAGTATAGAGCTCGTCTGCCCAAGTCCCCGAGCGGGTCTTGAGGCGATCAAAAACACGTTTTTTGATGCCTTGCAATACTTGCCCATTGGCTCGTTCTACGGCTCCATTGCTTTGTGGATGTGCCACGGAAGCAAAGCACACCTTGGTCCCAATCTGATCACAGTAGTCTAGGAAAAGACCGCTAGCGAACTGAGAACCGTTGTCTGTGATGAGACGGTTTGGAACACCAAATCGTGCCACAATGTTCTTGTGAAAGAACTTTTGTGCGGCTGATGCAGTAATATTTCGTACTGGTTCGGCCTCAATCCACTTTGTGAACGTGTCAATGGCTACGAACAGAAACTTGTACCCATTGACCGCTTGTGGCATAGGACCGACGATGTCCATTCCCCAGATCGCGAAGGGCCATGCGAGAGGAATAGTTTGCAATACATAAGCAGGTTGATGAACCAGTCTCGCATGAAACTGACACTGTGGACACATCTTGACCATAAACTTGGCATCATCGAGTGCCGAAGGCCAGTAGAATCCTTGTCGAAAGACTTTTCCGACCAGTGTTCGGTATGACGCGTGTGCACCGCATACACCGTCATGTATTTCTTTCAAGAGGGATTTTCCTTCCTCCTGAGATATGCAGCGCATGAATACTCCCTGAGTACCCTTTCTGTACATAACCCCATCTATGAGTTTGTACAGGCGCGCCTTTCGAATTAACCGATCGCTTTTGGTTTCGTCCTCGGGTAGGGTCCCATGTTCAAGATAGACCCTCAATGGATGAGTCCAATCTTGTTCCTGACCGAGGTTGGCAACGAAGGCTATTGCCGGATCATCCTCGACCGAAGTCATGATCGAAGGATGGTCCAAGTGTTCAATGAACACTCCTGCCGGAGCGGATGAGCGTGAGGATCCAATTTTGGATAATTGGTCTGTGAGAATATTGTCCTTTTGCGGGATGTATTGGACTTCGAAGTGACTGAAGTGTTTTTCCAATCTCCTCACTTCCCCCAGGTAATGAGCCATTGTCTCATCGGAGGTGCTGTACTCCTTGTTTACCTGGTTTATGACTAGCTGTGAGTCCCCCCTCACCACTAATCGACGGACTCCGAGGAATTTTGCTGCCCGGAGCCCTGCAAGAAGACCTTCATACTCTGCTGCGTTGTTGGTTGCAACAAAGTGTAGTTGAATGACATACTTAAGCTGTTCGCCCTGGGGCGTAACTAAGACTATTCCAGCCCCCGAGTGTTGAAAACTACGGGAGCCGTCAAAGTACATTGTCCAATAATCGGGGCACTCCAGTTCCTTCGCCAACTGCACGGGTGGCTCAGGGTTGGTCCATTCGACCACAAAGTCGGCCAAAACCTGAGACTTAACCGCCGTTCGAGGGGTGAAAAGGATTTCGAAGGCACCGAATTCGACCGCCCATTTAGCGATTCGACCAGATTTTTCTGGATTTCGAACAATATCCCCTAAAGGAAAAGAGGAGGGTACTGTGATCTTGTGTGCTTGAAAGTAATGTCGTAGCTTACGGGAAGCCATCAGTAGCGCGTAAAGTATCTTCTGGACCTCAGGGTAGCGCTCCTTAGGGCCATGAAGTACTTCGCTCACATAGTAGACGGGTCTGTGTACTCCTTCCCTTTTCGCGATCAGAACTGCGCTGACCGCGTGTGGGGTGGCCGCCAAATACAGAAGTAATGGTTCTTCCTTTTCAGGAGACACCAATACTGGCGGACTGGACAGATATGTTTTTACCTCCTGAAACGCTTTTTCGGCCTCGTCGGACCACGTGAAGTTATGATGTTTCCGCAAGGCTTTAAAGAAAGGTAGTCCCCTTTCGCCTAATCGCGATATGAAGCGACTTAAAGCCGCCATGCGACCAGCCAGGCGTTGAACATCCTTCATGGTCGAGGGCGACCTCATTTGTTCAATAGCTCTGATTTTCTCAGGATTAACCTCAATACCCCTGGAACACACAAGAAAACCAAGAAGCTTTCCTGAAGAAACCCCGAAAGAACATTTCTCCGGGTTCAATTTTATTCCAAAGCGATTCAAGTTACAGAAGGTTTCAGCAAGATCGTCCAAATGAGACAATCTTTTGGTGCTCTTTACAACCAAGTCGTCTACATATGCTTCGAGATTACGCCCTATCTGGGAAAGAAAGGTCTTTTGCATCAAGCGCTGGTACGTGGAACCAGCGTTCTTGAGACCGAACGGCATTCTGACATAGCAGTATGTGCCGAACGGGGTGATGAAGGCAGTTTTCTCTTCATCGTCTTTTGTCATGCTAAATTGATGATATCCTGAGTAGGCATCCAGAAAACTCATCAGTTCGCAACCCGCAGTGGAGTCAACCAGCTGGTCGATGCGAGGAAGGGGAAAGTCGTCCTTCGGACAGGCACTGTTGAGGCTAGTATAGTCGACGCACATGCGCCACTTGCCATTTGACTTGCGGACCATGACCGGATTGGCGAGCCAGTCCGGGTGATTCACTTCGCGGATAAACCCGGCTTGTAAGAGTTTGTCTAACTCTTCTCGGATGGCTTCCTGTCGGTCGGTGGCAAAACGCCTGAGCTTTTGCTTTATTGGTCGTTGTCCAGGTCGAATTGCTAACCTGTGCTCAATTACTTCCCTTGGGACACCGGGCATGTCGGACGGTTTCCACGCAAACACGTCTGCGTTAGCCCGGAGGAAAGCAACGAGCTCGAGTTCCTATTTGTCATCCAGGGCTGACCCAAGCCGAATTGTCTTAGATGGGTCATCTGGGTACAAGGGAACTTGTTTGAGTTTCTCATCTGGTCGAGGAGCAGCTCTGATCGCATCGGTGGCGACGGTGGCGACCTGAGCGTCCCGGAGGGGAAGTTGATCGACCATCTCCAAAGATAGCCGGTCGCACGTGAGCGCCACGTTGCGACTTCCTCGGACCGAAATGACACCTTTGGGGCCAGGCAATTTCCCGCACTGATAAGCATAGTGCGTTGCCATCATGAACTTAGCAAGAGTCGGCCTGCCAAAGATTGCATTATAAGCTGAATCACAATCGATTACATCGAAAGTAACCAATTCTGTTCGGAAATTATCTGGTTCTCCCAGAGTGACCGGGAGGACCACTTGTCCCAATGGCATCATCGAGGGGCCTGGGATTATCCCATAAAACGGATGGATTATGGGCTTGATCTTCGAACGAGGAATTTGCATCTCGTCGAGTGTCTTGACCAATAAAAGATCAAGGGAACTTCCCCCGTCAATCAGGACCCTTTCGACTCTCGCGTTACTGATGATTGGGGTAATAACCAGAGGTAGCCTCAATGGTCGAGTTAGCCCCACAGGACAGTCAGCGCGATCGAACGTCAAAGGTATATCCGACCAACGGGGATATTGAGGTTCACCAAGGGATGTCTCCATTTGGTTAACCTCTCGGCAAAAGGTTTTAAACTGCCTTTTGGAAACGAAAGAGGAGGAACCTCCGAAAATGACATTAACATGATTTTGAGGTACCTGGTAAGCCATTTCTTCGTCTCCATCGACGTCTCTAACCCCGCACGCCTGCTCTTTGGGTGGTAAGGTTGGCATTGGCCCAGCTCCTTGGTAGAAATCATCCAGTTGTTTCAACCAACTCCTGCAGTTTTTGAGATCGTGGCCTGCGGAATTGTGGAGTGGACACCACCTTTTGCCTTCCTGCGGATTAGTTGATTTTTCTGGCTGGTCGGAATCCCGGCCGCCAGAAGCAGTTTTACTTTTAAAAGAAGACTTATTACCTTTGGTCGAAGGTGGTTTCTCCGCGACCGCGACCTCACGGTACTGTCCAGAGCGGTTCCTCTTCGACTTTTTTGACTTCCCACCCGGTGAAGACTCCGGCTTCTTGCTCGAATCTTCTTTCTTGGCGTCCTTGAAGCCTGGTTGGGGCGGTAGATCCCCCTTGTCAACCATTCGGTTCCATTCGACTGCCTCGGCTGCATCGGAGTATCGATCAGCCATATCGAACAGATCGGCCACTGATCGAGGAGGGTGGATGAGCAAGTCTTCAGTGAATCTCCGGTATCGAACGGCATGCTTAAATGCCCTGATTACGGAGCCATCAGATATGTTCGGGATGGTATTTCTTACCCCGACAAACCTCTTGACAAACTGCCGAAGCGTTTCGGTCGAAGTTTGCCGCAGTCTATGCAAGTCGTCCTCCTTACCCGGCTTTTGGTAACAGTTTTGGAAATTGCTAAGGATGGCATCACATAGCATTTCCCAATTATAGATAGAATCCTCAGGCTGATTGAACAACCAGGTTCTAGCCGGTCCTACGAGGACTGTTGGCAGGTAGTTGGCCATGACCTTGTCATCGCCTCCTGCTGCTTGGATGGCAGTAATATAGATCTGAAGGAACTCAGATGGGTTTTGAGTTCCATCGAACCTCTCAATGGCCCCTGGTCGAAACTTATCGGGCCAAACGACTGCTCGTAGGCCAGGCGAGAAAGCTTTGCAACCAACGTAAGGACCGTGAACCGTCCTGCGACTTTCGGTCGGGTTTTGAGCAAACTCACGTGATGGCGAGGTTACCCGTGGTCCCAAACGAGAGTGAACGGGGACTCGATCCCTACTACGAGAGTCCTGCATTCGCCGATATTTGTCCTGTCGGGACGGTATAGGCGGCGGGTAACTCCGTCGGCCAGAGCCAAAATGAGGACCATCTCGATCAAGGGAATGTGTCACTGAGCGGGAAGAGGCTGTTGGGGTCGCCTCGGATGCGACCTCGTCCAGTCTTTCCGCCAGGATCCTGTAAAAGGCCGGTCTCTGCGCATCCGTGACCGTAGGAGGAAAATTGCGCATGACTTCCGCGATAGATCGTAGTCGACCATGGGTACTTCTCCTAGGGGCACCAGGTGTTATTGTTTCTTCGTCCACTAGGAAATGCTCCGGTGGTAAGGAAGGAGTCTGGTCGCGTCTACGACCACGCGACCGTCGAGAAGAACTCGGGGCAGCATCGTAATGAGCCTGCGCATCTTGAAGAGCCTCTAGGGCAGTTCTGCGTAGTTCGTTGTTCTGTTGCTCGAGATCTTGCTCCTCCTTCTGTTTGCGATCTTGTTCTTCCCTGGCAGCCTGTTGATCGGGAGTTTCCTCCGACAACGCAGCAAACTGCCTAGGGAGAGAGGTCGTCGATGGGGAGAACATCTCGGTCTGTTCCGAGTCAGACTCGAAATCAAAGAGACGGTGGAGGTTATCAGGGTCGAACCTTCCTGGGCTAACTTCAGGGTCACCATCATACTTTCCCTCAGCGGGATCGTATGACGGGCCGGATTCATCACCTAGCACATTAAGAACCTCTGCGGGTTCTGACCTTGTGCCAGTTACCTCCTGGTCGATTAACATGACTTGGGGAGATGATTCACCCTGTGGAAGATTCTGGCCTTCGACCTCTTCCATCGGAACGGGATCACTTGGAGAAGGCATTGGGATATGAGCATAATCCTCGAGATCAAAATCGTTCTCGGAATCATATGCTGCAGCCATGTTTCGGCGAACCTCCGAATTTTAATTAGGACGCCTTGAGAAAGGCCCCACGGTGGGCGCCAGCTGTCGACGATTCGGACTCGGAGTCCTGAGCCGAACTTATGCAGAATTTGTAATTGTGAGACCTTTCAAGATGACCCTTCGGGAAGGTATGCTGAACAATGGTGAACAGGAGCACAGAGAGTTTAGACAGGTTCGGGCCCTCGATGGTGGGAGTAAAAGCCCTACGTCCTGTTGAGATTTCACTAAGTGTGGTAAAAGGTTTACAAATGGAGGAAAAAGTCCTCACAGGCGAGGATTTTTCCTGTAAGAGTGTACAAAGATAAGTCAAAGAAAGCTTATTAAAATGCTATATGAGGTGTGCCGTAGACTTGGCTAACTTGGATTCTCCTTTCTTTTTGATTTTCCATGCCATCCTTTTATACTGTTTGAAAGGGTGTCATGTGAAGGAAACTGCATCAATCGGTTGCAAGGACGGTTGGATGCGGTTTTTGGAACTGTTCTTAACCTCCATACAGGTTAAACACGTGTTATTCATGGATAACTGTATGTGCTAACCTTCTGACGGTTGATTCTCCACGTGTAGGAATCTTCGGGATACTTAGAATATCCTGTTGCATGGGCAACCGAATAGATAGATCTCAAGTATCTTGATCGGTAGATGTCCTGACCGCGGGATATTGGCTGACCGCACAATATCCCGAATGTGTAGTTCGCGTATAGCCTACGAACTTCTGACCGCGCAAGGCTTACGGTCTGACCGCGTAAAGCTGCGACCTGATCGCGTAAAGCTTGCGACCTCATGGTGATGCCCCTCAGAATAGCTTGAGTTCGCATCACCAGATGCATGTCTGGTTCGAACCTGTCTTGAACCAAAAGTTCATTAGAAGCGACTCGGGTGTCAATCCTCGTCAATCTTCTTCACGTTCTTCACCATCGGCTTTCCCAGGGAACCGACGTTTTCACTCAGGAATGTCGGCTCGGCAAATCTCCCCAAGAGCTGTTTCATCCTGGCAAAATTTGTCAGCTCAGCGCTGGGCATACATAAGACCTGCGAATAGGAGTTGAGTGGAAGATGACATACCTTTCGGCGCTCCTGTTTGAGGTCATCGCCAGCGTGAACCAAGCTCTGTGGGCGAGGCGATCCCTTGGGGCCCTCCACTTCAGCATTGTAGGCCCTGAGGAGGTAATTTGTCCGCCTCTCGACCTCGGAGGAAGGCAGGACTGTTCCCAGAAGATCAGTCAGAAAGCATATAACAAGAATATGGGGTTTCAGTGGCGAAATCGCATACCTTCGTTGTAGTCCAGGGTATTGTCTACCATGGACTTGATCTCCCAAGCCGGATGAGCCCTTTCACGCAAGGGGCTCACCCGGTTCTTCACAAAGTCGCGGATGACGTCGCGAGCCGTTAGTCCCTGTTGGACTAGGTGAAGAATTACCTCGGCGTGCTTCATGAACTCAGTGTTCATCGCCGGGAGGGAGTTCAACTCGCTCGGTTTCTCTGGCCGCGAGTTCTCGAACCAAAACCCGCTCTCAGACGGAGGGGTGCAGTAAAACCACTTCTAGTGTCACCCGTGCAATGAATCCCGCAGGGGTGGGAAGGGATACTCCTTCTTCTCCCTTATCTGGAAGTAGATACATCTGGCGGCGTTGGCGCTCTTCGACCACGCCGAATAGTAGAAACGTCGGAAGAGATCCACGCTGGGATACACTCCGACGTATGCTTCACATAGATGCTGGAACACCGCCAGAATCAGGACCGCATTTGGGTGGAGGTTGATCAGCTCCAACCCATAATGCTCGAGGATGTCCTTCAGGAACCGACTCTCGGGGAATCAGAACCCGCAGCGCATGTATTCCTCGAAGACCACCAGTTCTCCCTCTCCGACGACTGGGGTTTCTTGGTCCTTCTTCGCGGGACGCCAGTTGATTAGCATCCGCGGAGGAAGGATCTCCTCCTTCTCCAGCGCCAGTAGACTCTCCTCGGAGTGGTGGATTGATCTGCTCCAGGATGCCATTTCTTGTGAGAAATCGGGAGGAAAGTTGGCAACTTTGGGGGAGACGGAGGCTGAGAAGAATGAGGGTTTTGTGCGGTGGAGGTATTGAGGAAGGGTTTTTGGCTGTGTGGCTTCCTCAAGAAGCTAACTGCTCCTTTTATAGACCCGAGGAGGCGCACTAATGTGAGTAACGTTCCACTCAAACGTTCCGCTTAATATTTTATTCATTTCCCATAATGGATACTCTCTCTGGTGGACCCGTTAAAAGTTCCTGGTATCGGATCTGAGACAAAAAGGACTTCTTTGTTTCAAGATTTGAAGATACAAAAACATGAAAAGTTTTTCAAGGGTTTTCGGAGGACATTTTCCTTCATGTACCTTGTAAATTTTCATGAAAATATCCTATGACCAAGTTTTTGGACGTACGGATATGTTTTGATCAGATTGTGGTATGGTCGAAACCATGTCCTCGACTAAGCTTCGATTCTAATTGAAGTGATGGTCTGATCGAGTTTCGGTTCTGATCGCAGTAATCTTTCAAATTGAACTTCGGTTCTAACCGCGGCTTAAAGTCTGATCGCGGTATCAGTATTGGTCGCGGTACAATGATAAAATGCGATTCTGGTCGCAGAATTTAATTTTTCCTGTGTATGAGTGGTCGTAAAGACATTGCTTATGGCCATGTTTTCGCACAGAAGATGTAAAGAATATTCATATGAAGAAAAAGATTTTATTTCTTGCATTATTTACATAAAAAGGGGATACCGGCGACCAAAGCGTCGACCTGATCCAAAAGAAGTTTGCAAAGTTCTCCTAGGGACATGTTGTTGTCAGTAGGATCTACACTGACAACCCCCACAAAACTAGCAACTAATCTAAGCCTATCTACATCATCCCTAACAAGAGATGCACTATTGTTCCTAATCAAATCGGAGAGTTCTCGTTGTTGCTGAGCGTGGTCCCTCTCTTGATGGAACTGGTGCGCCTCTTCACGGGATTTTTCAAAACATTCTACCAGGTGCAGAATCGCCGAAGACACCTCTTCGGTCTTCTTCTCTAGGACCTCTCTTTCCCCTTGGGGAGTCTGTCTGAGGGAGGGAGGTGGAGTCTCAGCAGGCTAGTCACTGGGGGCTCCAATAATTTTCGTCTCCTACATTTGCAAATGTTAGTTTCACTAACTATAACAAACAAGCAAAGGGAGACAGAAGTAATTACCAATCCTCGCAAGCGACAGGTTGGTATATGCATCCTGGAAGGTTGATCATCCGACAAAAGCGGATGATCACTGGATGGTGGAAGTGCAACCTTCCCACCATATGATTGCTTCCCCAACACAAGTTGAGGGTCTTCTGGTTGGGTAGTCACCGCTTGCCGACCAGAAAATCGATCACCCAAACAAAAATGGGGAGTATTGGGATGAAATGGAGAAAACTGAGAAGAACTTCCCTCCAAAGGTGGAGATGAAAGTTCAATCTGCCTAGCTGCATGAAGAACAGAAGGAAGAAAGAACGATGCTGCGTCTTCTACCTTTGCTCTGCTGGAGGATCCCTCGTCAACCTTGGGTTTCTTCCTTGAAGGAGATTGTTCTTCGGGCATCTGAGCCCCTTGTTCGAAAACTTCCTCTTCATCACTCTCAATCTCGATGATGTTGTGATCTGCCATCAGGGAGTGTATGAGGAGAAGAATGAAGGTAGCTTTAAAAGAAACTTAGCCGAGAGAAGTTGTGGAGCTTTGTAATTCGAAGGCTTCGGTATTTATAGCCGCCAGGATGATGGTTCGCCTGCCAAGCGCCTCGAGTTTTTAAAAGCATTCACAATTTCACCTTGGGTTAAAAAATGTTTCAACAGCGCCATCATTACCCATCACATAATACCCAGAACCCGTCTCGGGGAACCAACCGTCACACTTAGTGCGCCACTAAGTGGGGGATTTGAAGCGTCGGGTTAAAAATCCGATGCATGTCTTGAAATTCGAAATAAACACGTCCCTTCGTTTTCTTCGAATTTGGGGGCTAGCTGACGAGGATTGACACCCGAGTCAGTTCAAAATAAGTGCACGACTGGTTCAAGATAGATTCGAGCCAGACACGTGCCTGGCGGTGCGAACTCAAGTCATTCTAAGAAGTGCCAGCCCGAGGTCGCAGGCTTTACGCGATCAGATCGCAGCTAGTGCGCGGTCAGAAGTACGTATGTTGTGCACAGACAGAAGGCTGAAGATGTTGCGCGGTCAACCTTCATCACGCGGTCAGAACACTTTCGACCTGGGAATGTGGGATTAATCTATTTCTGCTACAGGAATATCCCAAGTATCCTGAAGATTCTTCCACGTAGAGGAACAACAGTCAGGAGGTTAATACTTGCAGTTATCCACAAGTAACACGTGTTAAACCTGCGTGAGAGTTAAGAGCGGTTCTCTAAACCGCATCCAAGCAACCTTTTGGTGCTGTTACGACTTGGCGCCCTTTCGACCAGTATAAAAGGGCGGCATGGTGTATCAAACGGGGGATCGAGAGATCGAAGAATCACGAGATACAACACATCTCACTTGAAGAATCGAACAGCCAAGACTACCGCTTAGATTATATAGCTTCCATAAACCTTCCAGGCTTCATTTTGTACGCTCATATAGGGAAAATCTTCGCCTGTGAAGGTCTTTTCCCGTCACTCTGTAACTCTTTACTACACATAGTGCAATCCCAATAGGACGTAGGGCTATTACTCCCACCATCGAGGGCCCGAACCTGTATAAACTTCTCTGTGCTCCAATTCTCCAGAATTCTACATACCTTCTCGGAGGGATCCCCTGAAAGGTCTTACGAACTACAAATTCTGCATAAGTTCGGCTAAGGACCCCGAGTCCGAATCGTCGACATGATGGTCCAGCTCCTACCATCCTGGGTAGCGGAGTACCCGGTGGCAGCCTCCCGGGACCACTGGGGGGATTGGATTCGGAGGTGGTTCTACCTCTCTGGGTCCGGGATGATGAGGTGGCGTACTCACCGGAGCCTCCCTCCTACAGCCGGTCGCCCGCCCCCAAGCCCCCGGTGTGGATTGAAGAGGAGCTGAGTTTTTCCTAACTCTGCATGAGGGACACCGCCGAGGAGCTAACGCTGCTGAAGATTCCCCCCTCGCCCACGGGAGGAGGGGAACCGGGATGTGCCCAGCACAGCGGGCCCCACAAAAGTCGGTGACCCGAAGTAAGCCCCCTGCTGCTTTGCTCATTCCCTTTTCGCATATTTTTCTAACTCTTACCTTTTGCAGTCCGGCCGTACCTGGCCGCCCTGCAAAACCCATACAATCGATGGTGCAGTTCAGAAGTAGATAGGTTTTAGATCAAGCATCAATGGTAGGATTGAGCCTAGGGAATTGCTGATCATTGTTTTGCAAGTTTTTTATAAGTTTTTATAAGCATCAATGTCTTATTAGCTCATCATAAATTAAACAAGTCAATCTTTAACATTCAGGCAAATCTCTTAAGACTCTAAGCAAATCTAATGTCATAGCCAAGAAAAATAAAGAATTTTTTAGGAAATTTAAATGAACCAAAATTTCAGATGACAATTAGAAAATGGGAAATAATTAACAGAAAATTCAGACTTCTCATGGTTTTGTGGCTGATTAGGGTCTTGTACTATCGGTTCAAAATAAGCAACTGATATAGGGATCGTGCACTCAAAGATATGATTTTCCTATTGGTCCAACAATTAAAACCGATAGTAGACGACTATGTAACGAAATATTCTTAGTGATGTTCATCAACTCTATAATTCCCATATCTATCAAGTTTCTAATTCATGCACTTTTCATCTAGTTATATATTTGTTATATATTGAATCACATATGAACAATTCGATATCAATTTAAGAAATTGACGCGAGCGGCAAGATCAATTCTAATTGGGTTGGTCAAGAACACTTACAGTTCGTGGAGTGGCCTACGATGGCCCGATGCAGTGGCTGGCGGCGGTGGAGAACCCAAATGCGAGCGGCAATGGTGGTGCAGGAGTGAAAAAGGAACGTCGGGGAGGCTAGGGTTTTTCGCACGCGAGTACACACTTATTTGGAAATGTGTTCGGTTGGACTGGAGGAAAAATCCCGTGGGTTTAACCAAGTATAGAGGTATGTACTATCAGTTAAAAATAAGAAACCGATATAAGACACTAAGGTTCCTATCGGTTTGCAACTAAAACCGATAGTAAAGTAACCGATATCAGAGTATTGATATTCCTATCGGTTAAAATTAAGTAACCAATATCAGATATTAAAATTCCTATCGAATTGTTAATATAAACTGATAGTAACTTAACAGTAACAACCAGTCATGGAAGATAAAGAATCATGCATAAACAACACAATAGCAGTCTAGTACTATCGGTTTGGCAATTAAAACCGATAGTACAATACAATGGCACTAGTACTTAAGGTTTTTCCTAAGAACAGTTACAGGTGAGTTTCAATAAATCATTTTACACTTGTAAAGACACCTAAAAATCCATGCAATTGACTTCCAATAATTTTGAAATAAATTAATAGTAAAGACCAATCATGAACCATAAAGAATCATGCATATAGAAACTTTCTTCGAATAGCCAATCAAGATGGAGATATGAAAATGAAAAATCCGCCAAAAACCACGAGGAATCTGAACTTTGCAGTTTTCATATTGATTTGTGAAAAAAAATCAATTATTTTTCAAATCAAGTCCAATTGAAATGAAAATTTGCAGAAATGATTCTCAATGCCTCACGTATGTTTTCCCAAAGAATTTTTGAAAAATGATTTGACAATGAACAAGCACATGACTGGGTGCATAACCACAGTAATCACAATTTTCACAACATGATCAGTATTTATATTAATTCTTCAATTAAAGCTCCAAGTAATATACGTCACTTACATATTGCAAATTAGTCAATAATGGTTGTCCACCCATAATCCTTCTTCGTGGTCGTCTCGTAGGTAACTTGTTTCGTCAATATCTTCGGTAGGGACAGATTGAAGAATTCCATCTAAAAATGGAGGTAGTTCGTCAAACTGATTATACTCTTCTTCATCCACAACGTCTTCGACCCCAACAATACGTCTCTTACTGTGAAGGACAATGTGCAACTTTGGATTGGCCAGGTCAACGATGTCGAACACCTGTGTGACTTGCTCAGCAAGTATAAATGGATCGTCTTGATGTGCGACTCTAGTGAGATCAACGAGAGTAAACCCATAACTATCGACTTTAACAACTCGAGGGATTTCGACCCATTGGCATCGGAATAAAGGAATCTTAAGTAATGTGTAATCGAGCTCCCATATTTCCTCAATAACACCGTAATATGAGTTGAGTGCCCTTACTGCTCTGGCATCCTCTGAAATAGCAAGTAGTGTCACTCCACTACATTGCATAGTACTCTTCTCATCCTGAGTTCTTGTGTAAAATGAATAGCCGTTGATGTCATACCGCTGCCAAGGCCCTACAGTAAATCTAGGCCCTCTGACCAACCATGTAACAACTTCATCTACGTTGCCCTCAGAAGCTCACAGGACTCTATTTTTGATCCACCCAGCAAACTTCCTGTTATGTTCTCTAATGACCCAAATCTCTGGCTTTGAAGGATTCTATTTTTGTAACATTTCCTTGTGCTCGTGTATGTATGGCTCCACCTCCGTCATGTGCTGTAAGACCCAAAAATGTGCTTTTACATACAGATCACTAGAGGGGACGACTGCTTGGAATCCAATCGTTCCAATGCCCTAAAGCCTGCCCTCATGCCGGGACGTAGGAACGCCAATTGGGTCAACCCCGGCCATATAGTTGGTGCAAAATTCAATCACCTCCTCGGCGGCATAACCTTCAATGATACTACCCTCAGGCCGATGTTGATTCCTTACATATCCCTTCAAGATACCCATAAATATCTCAAATGGATACATGTAGAGCAGGAACACGGGTCCACAAAACTTAATTTCTCTAACAAGGTGAACAATTAGATGGACCATAACATCAAAAAAAGATGGAGGGAAATACATCTCCAGCTGACAAAGAGTTGTAGTGACATCGTGTTGCAAATCATCTAGTCCATCCAGATCAATTACCTGCAAGGACACAGTTGCAGCAAATATTCAAATCCAAAAAATCTGGCAAGTTCCATGAATGGCGCTAATTAACTTGCTAGGAGTACACACTGACCTTGCCAGATATTGTGTTGAAGAAATAACATAGCTTTGTAATTGTCTCTTTGACTTTGACCGGAAGAATGCCTCTGATAGCAATGGGAAGCATTTGTGACATCAGTACATGACAATCATAGGACTTCATACCAACCAGTTTCAAGTCTTTCATGGACACAAGTTTTTTCAAGTTCACAGAATAGCCGCATGGAACTTTGACACCATATAGGCACTGACAGAGTTCTGTTTTTTCTCTTTTCGACAAAGTATAGCAGGTCGGGGGGAGGTATGTACACTTTCCCTTCTCCAACAGTGCAAGCTCAGTCCTTACGCCCATTTCGAGCATGTCACGGTGAACGTTGATGCCATCTTTGGTCTTTCCCAGAATGTTCAACAACAAACCAATCAAACTGTCACAAACATTTTTCTCTACGTGCATGACATCAATGCAATGTCGAACTTGTAAGTGCTCCCAATATGGCAGATCCCAAAGAATCGATCTCTTCTTCCAAACATTTTTTCGTGGAGGTTTAGAACATTTACCGAACTCAACTTTGATATCCTTCACGCGCAAGTAAAGCTCCTTACCAGGCACAAACACTGGGGCTGATCCTTTCTCAGGCTTCCCATTAAATGACTTCCTCTTCTTACAGTAGGCGTGATGCATCGGAAGGAATCTGCAGTGACCCATGTACACTATTTTTCTGCAGTTCGGTAACCACATGCTTTCAGTTTCATCCAGGCAAATAGGACAAGCCTTGCCTCCTTTCGTACTATACCCCGACAAATTTTCGTAGGCCAGGAAATCATTTATGGTGCAAAATATCATGGCCCGCAGCATGAAATTCTCTTGCTTATGTGCATCCCACACCCGTACCCCTTCGCTCCACAATTTATGTAAGTCCTCGACTAACGGTGATAGAAACACGTCAATATCATTCCCGGGTTGTCTGGGTCCTGAAATTAGTAACGACATCATGATGTAATTGCGCTTCATACATAACCGAGGAAGATTGTAGACGCATAAAAGAACCGACCAAGTGCTATGCCGACTGCTCATATTTCCGTGTGGATTCATACCATCCGTCCTCAGCCCAAACCTTATATTCCTCACTTAGCCGCCAAACTCACCGAATGTTCTATTAATGTTTCTCCATTGAATAGAATCAGCTGGATGTCTTAGTTTTCCGTCTTGTTTCTGACCTTCAACATGCCAATGCAAGTACTTCACATCTTTCGGATTTGCAAACAGCCGTTTCAATCTAGGAATCACAGGAAAATACCACACAGTTTTGGCCGAAGGCCCTTTCTTTACCTCATCACATCCATTGTGATAAATTCGGTCCCCACGCTTATACCACGATGCACCGCATCTTGGACAAACATGCAAATCCTCATACTTGTTACGGTATAGAACACAATCATTTGGGCATGCATGTATTCATTCGATTTCCATTCCCAATGGACACAACAATTTTTTGGCCTGGTAAACCGATCTTGGCAACTCATTTCCCTCTGGAAGCATGTCCGCTAAAAGATCTAATAGCGCCGTGAAACTCTTATCGCTCCAACCGTTGCTTTCCTTCAAGTTATATAATCTCAACACAGAAGACATGATGAGACCATGTACATCATGGTTATGACCAAGACGACATCAACATGGTGGTCATCAAGATGTCATCGTCCGCCACCTTGGCCAGGACGCGAAAGCTGGCAGCACGTACGTCGTCTGGATTTTGTGCTGTCGCCACCACAAGTTCGGCCTCCACCTTGGCCACCTCCCCAAACACAAGACGTGCTCAAGAAAGGCGCCTCTACACCTCTAAGGTCGCACAAGACACGTCGCTCCAAGGCCAGCCCACAAGTGAGCTCACTTCATCCGCGAGTCCGGTTCGGCCATCTGCGCGTAGTCCAACTTCAAACGGACGTACAGGCCACATACGAAGTCCGTTTTCGACTTTCTTGGACTCTACAGACAAGAGAACGACGAGAACTTTCCAACGGATCCAGTCCCATGTCCAAATTCCTTACGGATCAACAGGAATCGTCAAAACAAGATTACAACCAGAATCTGACATGCGCTGCGACGCTCCACTTTGGGCCCAAGGCCCATGTACCCCTAGGGTTTCCTCCTCCACCCCATGGCCGCCCCATACAGTATATATATGGCCGCCATGGCTGCCGTTTAGACTTGGGTTTTTCTTAGATCAATTCTGTCTTTGAACAGTGTCGCCGTTCATCGGTTTGTGAGACCCCAACTCGTGAGCTTCATCCTCAATTGCAAATTCAGTTGCATCTTTCTTGTTCTTGCTTGTGTTCTCGATTCACTGGCAGGGATTAGCCTTCGTGGCGAGGTCAACCGGGCAGCGTACGGTTGATAACCAGAGGACGCGTGGTGCTGCGATTGCAGGGGTTTTGATCGTGCCGATCAAGAAGCCGGATCGTGTGTGTCTCGCGCCGCCTAATCGACTTATCCTCCACCTGACGGAAGTTCGGGCATCCCCGTTCCCATTAAGACAACTTTGTAAATTTTGCACATCCGGGGAACAAAGGCTTCTCAGAATCAACAATTAATTTCTCAAATTTACTAAAATCGTTTTCACTGTAATCTTCATCTACATCACGTAACATTTCATCTAAATTGTCGTCATCTACATGCACATCCGAATGAACATTATCAATGTTCTGATGATCATCATTACTGCAATCCACTTCCGGGTCCTGCTAAGTGGTAGCGGTGCTCGTTTCCTCAAGATCTTCACTATGCCATATCCAACGGGTATAGCGTGCGTTAAAACCACGACAAATCAAATGATTCCTAATTTGATCAGAGTTGCCAAACCTCTTTAAGTTCATACAATCTATACAAGGACAATGCATATCTTTCTCCCCCTTCTTCGCCTTTTCTTGCTCAGGAAATTTAATAAACCCATTTACACCCTCCAAATACTCAACAGTAGTATATTTTATTCCATACATCCAATATTCTCGGTCCATCTACAATTATTTCACAAAATTGATAAATTGAAATAAATAATTAATGACTCAAGGCATGCATGCATGAAACATCATCAATTAGGCCATATGTATAAGCTACTTGATTACATTAATGGATATATGAAAACCTAACTTGATGCATTAATTGGAAGAGCCAGCTAGCTAGCTTATTAACTTCAGCCATAAATCATTCCTAGCTTAACTTCAACAAGCTATAGCTAGCTAGCCAACATAGCCTCCTAGTTTGGAGCTACATGCATCTAGTTTAATGAATTGGTAGAGAGAGGGAGAGTGTGAAAGAGTGATCGAGAGAGAGAGGTGATGAGAAGATGACAATACCGAGGGGGATCGAATTATCAACCTCCAAGCTAGCTTCTCCAAATCACTCTACCTTGGAAACCCTTTGTTTCAGCAAGGATCTCAGAGTTCCAATCCTCCACAGAAGATATTATGACAAGAAACCCTTTGTTTCAGCAAGGATCTCAGAGTTCCAATCCTCCACAGAAGGAAAATATAGAGGGAGAGGATCGGAAGAGAAGAATGCCTCAACAAGTGCAACCACAACTAAACTCAACTAAAAGGAGAATTCCTACTGCCTCTAGTTTTCAACCATCATACCAGACTCCTAGACCAATAAGAATGATGTGCCCCAATTGTAAAGGAAACCACCTTCAGAAGAGCTGTCCTCACGCGAGTGTCCAATGTTTTCATTGCGGACAGCGTGGGCATCGCAAAGAATTCTGTCTTTGGATTCAATTCCCTAGTTCCATAGCCAGATCTCAGGTAGAAACGCAGTCAGTAGCATCCAGAACATCACCACTACGAAACCCCAAAGGAAACGTACAAAGAAGAGGGGCCATGTTTACCAGAAGCAAAGGAAACCCTTACATGAACATTCAATGTTATCACTGTTTGCAGCGTGGACATTGTAGAAAATTTTGCCCTTGGATTCAACTTCCATCATCCATTGCCAGGATACAGGCAGGAACACAACCAGAAGCACCCAGAGTACCGATGTCACAACCACAGAAGTTTAGAGGAACTCCACCAGGAAGAGGAGGAAACCTGGCCAACCAAGGAAGAGGAAGAAATGGAGCACCAACAGCAATTCTAAAAGGAAAGTTAAACTACATCCGAAAAGCAGGAAACACCACCGACATCCTTCGAGGTAGATTTTGACTCAGTTTGCATCTACCTTCATACTATTTGATTCTGGTACTGCAAGTTCATGTTAAGGGCAATTACATCTGAAGTTGAAATGCATATACAGCAAGTATCTTTAGAATACCCCATATCAGATTATAAAAGTTCAGTGGGAAATCATCCAGAACAAGAAACTACTTGGAAGAAGGAAGAGAATTTTCAGTGAAACCTATCTCTATTCTTATCTTCTCTTTCTTAGGTAAATCTCGGGGCGAGATTTCTTTAAGGAGGGTAGATCTGTAACATCCTGAGTTTTGGGGTGAAAAGTTTCTTTCTTAAAAATCATGCATGCATATGTCTCTTCTAGATCAACCAAATCAGCCTCAGCTTTATTCTGTTCTAGCCCTAAAATCTCCAAAATCTATCCTGTGACCCCAAGTCAAGATCTGACTTTCCATATTTGATCTATCAGTTATCCTAAATCTAAAAGCCTTCAGCACCCAGATCCAATTCTATCTCTAACTTCCAGATTTATCAACTTCTTTCTGTTTTCGAAAACAGAATATCTTTTACCCTAAGTTTCAGAAATCCAGATTTAATCAAAATCTTAGCCAAGTTCAGATCAGATTATTCTTGGATTATGATCAAGGGTATGCCAATACCTTAATCCAAAAAGTTGGCAGCCAGATTTTACCGTCTAAACCTTTTTCGCAAATCAGTCCAAGAGTATCGCAGATCAGTCCTTTTTCCAGATTTTCCAAAAGCCTAAAAAGGCAAAATGTTGCAAATCATCTCCAAATTCAAATCATATTCAGGGAACACCTCCCAAATGCTTTTCAACACAAATTCTTCTTTTATGAGTATCTCAAAATCAAACCCTAAATCCCAGAATTCGAAATCAATTGAAATTCAGATTTCAACTACCCTAAAATACCCTATTTTCAGTTCATATCAAAAATCATCCAAATATTTCAAATTTTATCTTCAATCTGTGCCAAATCATCTGTTGAATCAAGTTTGCCAAATCAGCAAAATCAAAATCAGATCAAACCTTCCAAATCTCCAGAATTACAGATCAGTCCAAATCAAGAATCGGAAATTGCAATCAGGCCCCTAATTCGACCAGGGCAGTAGCCAGTGCACGACCAGAAGCCTCGCCGTGCGTTTGCGCCGCGCTTGCTCGCCGCCGGCCACGCCTCGCTTCGCCTGAGCTCGTGCTCACTTGAGTTGCATGTGCACACGCGTCCACGCCCCAGCCATCGCCGTGGCAGCGCCATTGAACAGCACTTTCTTCTGTGCGCGACCAGCAGCAACCATTGTCAGCATCCTCTTGCCACGTTGCTTACTTTGCCAGCCCTTGGCGCCACCGCTTGCTCCAGCACTGCTAAGTCCCAATGAATCGACATGGTGATCAGTTGCAGTCCTGTCGCCGTCGCAATCACCGTCCTTTACTGTGTCTTCGCCGTTGTTGCATCTGCGCCCGGCAAATCAAATCACTGGCGCCAATTTATTGCTATTACTTCCTTGCAAGCATCGCCCTCTGGTCTATATAAGCAGCCATATCTTGTGTTATCCTCTCTTCACGAGGACTTAGCCAAATTTCCAAATCTCCTCGCCGTCGTCTTCTTCTCCGGCGAGTCCAGATTGAGGCCTCACGGTGCCAGCACGCCCTGCTGCACCTCTCACCGAATTAACAGCACCAGAAGGTATAGCTCATCTCCCTCATCGTGCTGTACCATCTAATTGAGTTACCTTGCATCTTATCGCCGGCGATCACCGGAAATCTCGATTGCCCTGTTCCGGCAATGCAGGCCAATTTACTTCGAATTAGCCCTCGATCCTGTGAAGGAAGATGATCAGTGAACCTTTTGAAGCAAGCCTATGCATCAATATCTCCAGATTGAGCTCGAATTGAAGTTTTCCCCAATTTTGAGCTTCTCCAGAAACCGGCGATCGTCGCCAGGCCACACCGGCCATCCTCCGGTCAAATTGATGCTACCAGTAGCTTTCTCTTACCCTTCTATCACTCCTCAAGCTTGGAATCGAGTTCTTTCGGTCTGTATCAAAAATCCCCAAATCTCTTGTCATCTTCTCCGGCGCAGTTCACTGGAAATCCTTTCCCGGCCGTTTCAGCTTCATCCACTTTGTCATTCAGGTGTGCCTCAACTTCCTGAGCATAATTGTCTTCTAGCTCGATCTCTGAAACTGCCCAGAATTCAAGTTATAGCCATGCCAAGATTTTTGTCCAGTGGCTTCACTGTGCCGTGTCGCCACCACACTTCTCCTTTGAATTTCATCATCTTCCAGCCATTTTCAGCTTTGGATCCTGTTGAATGATTTGTTCCTGTTATCAATGCCTACCTCCCAGACAAAGTGGTGCATCATTTGGAGCCCTAGATCAAAAGTTATGCCAAGCCCTAGTTTCTGGCCATGTCAAGATCAATGCCAGACTATGTCAGTCAGTGGCATTAGCCCTTTTCACTCCCTTCCAGATGTGCATTTTTGGGCATAACTTTGTCTCTTAGATTCCTGAGGTTGTGATTTACATTTTCTTCTTCTATCACAACTTGATTTGAGCCCTTGAATTATATTTGCTGCTAAACCCTAGTTTTTGACACTATCCCAGTGCATGCCAGCCAATGGCATTGGCCTTGTTTACCCACTTCTGATTGTGCAATTTGAAAACCACTTTGTCCACTGAGTTTGTAGAGTTATGATCTACATTTTCTTCTACTGTCATAACTTGAGATAAGCTCTCTAGTTTTCCTTGAAGTTATGTCAGATTCTTGATCCGAATGTCAATCTGCTGACATTCACTGTTTTTGATCAAACCAGCCACAAAACTGATGTTCTTATTGTAACCTTGAGATCCTAAGAGCATCTAACACCCATCCTTAGCCAATTCCTTGAAACCCTAGATCTCAACTCAGTTCAGCTTGCAATCTCAATTATCTCCAATATCGTTCAGTCACTCTTGTAAAGCATATCTGCATATAGATCATAAATCATTTTAATATATTAAGTAATATCTGTGTGTATTGTTTGTTTGTCGTCGAGCAGATCCAGAAGCTAAGTCTGAGGACTTCGCTGCTGATCCGTTATCAACTGCTGTTTCTTACGACGCGGAAGGCAAGTCATATCCTTGGTCATCTTGAACCTATATTTTAAATGTTGCTAAAACATAACCTTGAATATAGATAATATTGCATGAGAAAGATTGAGAATGGTTGATTTATGAATTGGCAGTACTAGACTGGTTACCTGTGAAATGTGAAATAAACAAGTTTTGAGCCATGAACTATTATATATGTATGTATATATTTATATTCATGAAATAAAACCCCTAGCCGTGACCAGAAAATGGTATGGAATGGTGGTAGCACTGGAGGTGCTAAACTGCGAAGGAATGCAGGCACTGAAGGTGCAGGGATGTGGATGGTCTGGTCACTAGCATATAAGGACTAGAACCTTGTGTTGTGCGTCTAGTGGCATGAACAACGTGCTAACCGCAAGCCTGGTATGGGACAGGCCTGAACAAGTACTTATGTGGATCGCACATGACACCCCTGCTGGAATTGTGTAGTGATGCACGATAAACACAGAGGACGGCTCCCACACATATCACTGAAGGTGATCTCGCACGTTGATCCAGTAATGGAAACATATGTAGGGGTGGAGGTTAGGGTACAACCTACCACAACTGTGTCTCGCGGAGAGCCACAGGGTCGGGGGTGAATTGTGAGTGAGACATAACAAAAGTTCTTGTTATCTCCACCTTGCCACTCACACATGGTTGTGAGGAGGGGTCTAATCATTTTGATAGGATGGGCTTGAAAGTGGAATATCTTGCGGGTAAATTGGTACCTCTCTGCAGAGTTAAAAACGTATTCGAATACTTCGTGCTCCTGAGTTTTTGGAGTCTGCTGCGGTGGATTAAATCCACGGGGTGTGACACAAGTACTATTTTCTAAATAAAATATGTTTAATCAAGATTACCCAAATGACATGTGTTGTCATGATAAGGGGTGCTGCCGTGGGCTGTCGTGTGTCGCGGTAGTGCTATAATCTAGTGAACATGAATGATGATGTTATATTATGAAAGGTGCTGCCATGAGATGAGGTATGAAAGTAAAAGATTATTTTATAAACATCCATAATTCTTGACTAGTCTAGGTTCATACCACCACTACTATATGTATCTACTCTTACCTATGACTTGCTAAGTACGTAAGTGCTCACCCTTGCAACCTACAAATCAGTAGATGGAGCGTTCAATGATCAAGATGAAGGCATGGAGAATTTCTTGTATCCAGAAGGAGAAGAGTCAGTCCCGTCATTGCCCTAATGTGTTGTTCTGCCGTCCACTTCTCATTGTGGGTGGGTCACCTACCTTCTGCTGTGTAGATGTTATTTTGCTAAACCATGTATGCCGTGAAGGCATTGTAATCTTCTTATGTAATATCAAGGCCAGCAGGCCACACTGCTTAATTATTTTGTAAGTTACTTTGTTGCAATGTGATATACTCCTGTGCTTGACTTATCCTGGGAAGTCAAGGGTATGTGTATGCTATGCATATATGGGACTAGCTGCAGCGGGCTAGGTCTCTACAGGAGTAGTTGTAGTCCCAGTTTCGGGGCGCGACAATTTTACTATCGGTTATATAAAACAAATTGATAGTAAAATTTACTCTATTATATCGGTTCGTACAGTAGTAACTGATAGTAAAAATTTCGTAATTTCACTATCAGTTACGAAAGACAAACCGATAGTACAACTTTCTCTATTATATCGGTTAGTACAGTAATAACCGATAGTAATAATTGTTTGCTATTATTCACTAACAGTACACCAGAAATAACCGATAGTACAAAGCCTCTTCTCTACTGCTATCGTCGTACCCTATCGGATTTTTCCCAGGTTGCTTATAACTGTTAGAAGATACGGGTTAGTGGATTGCATTTCTGTAGTAGTGACTTAATACTATCACATACGGTTATAAGCTAAAAACTGTCTAGGATAGTATGAGTATCACAGATGGTTTTGAGCTTGTAACCGTCTGTGGTAGTATGTGTATTACCGACGGTTTTGAGGTCAAAACCATCTGTGATATGAAAAATCACAGACGGTTCAGAACCGTCAGTGATAGTACTCGAATATCACTGACGGTTCAGAATCATCTGTGGTGATTGTTTTGAACCGACTGTGATAATGTATTCTGTAGTACTGTATACACGTCATGCTTGACCCTTTCGGGTGTGACCAGTGAATACGGATCTCCGCAACCAAGGTGACTACAGGCAGATATCTACGCGACCAGAGTAGTCGCAGGTAGTGAGATTACGAATGGTTGCGACCACGGATGTCTACGGCCACAATCTATTAAAGCCATAGGTAATATTCACCCATGATGGGCTTTTGTTAGGTTATGTCCAGAATATCTTGGACTATCCTGTGATCTCTATCCGTGGTCTCCTGTGACCATGGAAAGGGATAGACAAAAGGACTTGGGTAATAATCCTCGTCAAGCCTATTATCTAGCAATTCAGATTTTTTAGCTTTCATCTTAGCTAGGTTCAATCGTTGTTGACGCTCAATACCAATTAGATCATCAATAGAATATCCTAATGTCTTGCGATGTAATGTTAGTGTATCGATCAATGTGCTTAATTGTTTATCAGTTATGTTGGTGTCGCGCCCCGAAACTGGGACGACGACTACTCCTGTAGAGACCAAACTCGCTGCAGCTGGTCCCATATATGCATAGCATACACATACCCTTGACTTCCTAGGATAAGTCAAGCACAGGAGTATATCACATTGCAACAGAGTCACTTACAAAATATTTAAGCAGTGTGGCCTGCTGGCCTTAATATTACATAAGGAGGTTACAATGCCTTCGCGGCATACATGGTTTAGCAAAATAACATCTACACAGCAGAAGGTAGGTGACCCACCCACAAAGAGAAGTGGACGGCAGAACAACACACATCAAGGCTCTGGCGGAACTGACGCTCCTCCTTCTGGATCCAAGAAGTCCTCCATGCCTTCGTCTTGGTTGTAGAATGCTCCATCTACTGAATTGTGGGTTGCAAGAGTGAGCACTTACGTACTCCGCAAGTCATAGGTAAGAGTAGATACATATAGTAGAGATGATATGAACCTAGACTAGTCAAGAATTATGGATATTTGTAAAATAATCTTTCTCTTTCCTGGCTCAACTCATGGCAGCACCTTTGTATAATATGACATCATCATTCATGTTCACTAAATTATAGCACTACCGGGACACATCAACACATGACAGCCCACGGCAGCACTCCTTATCATGACAACACATGTCATTTGGGTAATCTTGATTTAATATATTTTATTTAGAAAATAATACTTGTGTCACACCCCGTGGATTTAATCCACCGCAGCAGACTCCTAAAACTCGGGAGCACGAAGTATTCGAATACATTTTTAACTCTGCAGAGAGGTACCAATTTACCCGCAAGATATTCCACTTTCAAGCCCATCCTATCAGAATGATTGGACCCCTGACTCACTTCATACTGTGAGCGGCAAGGTGGAGATAACAGGAACTTTTGTTATGTTTCACTTACAATTCACCCCTGACCCTGCAGTTTTCTTCACACAAACCGCAGTTGTGGCGGGCTATACCCCCACCCATAAGCCTCTTCCCATTACTGGGTCAACGTGCTTGATCAAATCACATTCAGTGATACGTGGAGGAGCTGAACCCCGTGAGTTTAGTGTATTACTGTCCATCTCATGCAGGGGTTTCATATACGATTCACATAAGTACTTGTTCAGGCCTGTCCCATACCAGGCTTGCGGTTAGTACATTTGTTCATGCCACTAGACGCACAACACAAGGTTCTAGTCTTTATATGCCAGTGACCAGACCATCCACAACCCTGCACCTTCAGTGCCTGCACATCCTTTGCAGTCTAGCACCTCCAGTGCTACCACCATTCCATACCATTTCCTGGTCACGGCTAGGGGTTTTATTTCATGAATATAAGTATATAAATATATATAATAGTTCATGGCTCAAAACTTGTTTATTTCACATTTCACAGATAACCAGTCCAGTACTGCCAATTCATAAATCAACCATTTCCAATCTTTCTCATGCAATATTATCTATATTCAAGGTTATGTTATAGCAACTCTTAAAATATAGGTTCGAGATGACCAAGAATATGACTTGCCTTCCGCGTCGTAAAATACAGCAGCTGATGTCGGGTCAACAGTGAAGTCCTCGAACTGGGGCTCTTGATCTGCTCTCCAATCAAACAAACAACCAATAATCACAATCTTTTCAATACACTATTATACTATATGCAATAATGCAAAGATGAAGTCTTGATGATTCTGAGATGATTAGGTTAGAAATTGATTAGGATTAGGTTAGTTGTTGAAGGTTTACAAGGTTCCAAATGTCTCAACATATCAGAATGGTATCAAGGTTGCGACTGGTTCGCTCAAAAACAGCGAACGTCTTTAGGTCGACATTCGGTTCAAGGCATCGACATAGGGTCGATGGATGATAGAGGGGTTATCTCAACTTGTGGCAGTAGAATAAAATGTAGAGCACAACTCCACAAGTCTAAGGGACAAGGTTTTTTCCAGTTTGCACAACTGAAAAGAGGTGAAAAGAGCTAATGCCACTGGCTGACATGCTCTGGCATAGGGCTGACAATGCCAAAATCTAGGGTTTTAGCATAAACTGTAGTTCAAGGGCTCAAATCAAGTTGTGATAGAAGAAGAAATTGCTGATCACAACCTCAGGAATCTAAGGGACAAAGTTATGCTCAAAATGCACATCTAGAAGGAAATGAAAAGGGCTAATGCCACTGACTGACATAGCCTGGCATTGATCTTGACATGCCCAGAAACTAGGGCTTGCCATATCTTTTGATCTAGAGCTCCAAATGATGAACCACTTTGTCTGGGAGGTAGGCATTTGTAGCAGAAACAAATGTCTCAACAGGATCTAGGGCAGGAGATGGCTGGAAGGTGATGAAAACCAGCGAAGAAGTTGACTGGCCTGGAGTACCTGCAGCACAAACAGTACAGCAACTAGGGCATAGCCATAACTCCTGTTCTAGGCCGAATTAGGGGTCGTGGTAGAAGACAAAGTTGCTCAAAATGGTCCAAAACATCTGGATGGCAAGGTGGTTTGAGCTGGAGTGGCTGAATTTAGAAGATATTGGCTGGAGGAAGGATGAACTCAATCCTGATTTGGGTATTTCTGTTCTAGGGCAATTGAACTCGAGTCCTTGCTTGAGGAGGGTCTCTGGGGCATAACAAAGCTAGGTGTGAAGTCAATTTAACTGGAAAATCACCACAGAAGCTTAACGGCGAGTCCCAGTTTGCATGCAAGGTGTAAATTTGGGGTTTTCCAAGTTTTAGCAAAATTGGTGATTCTGGTTGCTTAGATGTGTTAAGCTAGGTTTACTGATCCTATTTGATCACTGGCTCGAGAGCTAAAAGGGCTTGGTTAGAGTTTAATTGCTCACTGGAGGTTTTTGGGGAAACCGGCGATCACCGGCGACAGAAGGCAAGAGAACTCGATTCCAAGCTTAGATACACTCAAGAGGGGATGGGAAACTTACTGGGAGGCTTGGATTGCTGAGGGGAGCAACGGGTGAGGCTGGCACCGAGAGCTCCGGAAATGGCTCGCCGGGGAAGAAGATTTCACCGCGGAGCTGCGAGCTTAGGTGGTTTCTGGCGCTGGGTGAGGATGCAACGGCTACAGAAGGCTTTATATAGGCACGGGCGAGGCAAAAGGGCCGACAATTTGGACTGTTGCTGCCACGAGGTGACTTTGAAGCGACGGGACGGGGTGGTGATGGCGAGGCGACTGACGGCGCGGCGTTGCAGCTGGACGGTGCAGGTGCAGGTGCAGGTGACGAAGGCAACGGCGAGGAGACACCTAGCTCGAGCATGGCTGCGACGTGTCGAGCGTTCTCTGCGGTGCTGCGCTGCTGCAGCTAGCGCGCGTGCTGTGCTCGGGGAAAACTTGCAGCAATTTGCGCGGTTGAGGGCTTCCACGGTGGCGAACGGCGAGGGCACACATGGCGGCAGGGGCACAGGCGACTGCCACGGCGGAGTGAGCACGGCAGCTGGTCGAGGTCGCGCACAGGAGGTTCTCTGGTCGTGCGCAAACTGGTCGAACAGGGACTGGAAAAGAAGGCTCGGGCTGATTTGAAATTTTGAAACTTGCTCCAGGGACTGATCTGCGAGGAAAAGTTTGAATAGGAAAAGGATCTGATTGCAAATCTGGAGATCTGGAGGGCTGATCTGAAATCTGATTTCAGGAATGAGTTGCATAAGATTAATGGAACTCATCTAGCCAAAGTTTGACAAGATCGGGCAAGATCTGAAGGGTTTCGACAAAAGTGGGGAAAACGACTTTAGGGTAAAACAGGGTAATTAGGGTTTCAAAAACGGCGAGGGTCGAAACTTAGATTTAGGGCAGGATTTGGAAATTCTTCCAGAAGGGAAAAATGTTCAGAATAGTGAATGGGAGATATTCACTGAATCAGGTCAAAGTTTGGAGGTAATTTGCAACATTTTGCCTTTTCAGGCTTCTGGAAAATCTGGAAAAGGACTTATCTGCGATACTCTTGGACTGATTTGCAAAAAGAGTCTAGATGGTGAAATCTGGCTGCCAACTTTTTGGATTAAGGTATTGGCGTACCCTTGATCATAATCCAAGAACAATCTGGTCTGATCTTGGCTAAGATTTGATTATATCTGAAATGCTGAAACTTAGGGTATTTGGGTAAAAGATATTTCTGTTTTCGAGAACAGAAAGGAGTTGATAAATCTGGAAGTTGGAGATAGAATTGGTTCTAGGTTCTGAAGGCTTTTAGGCTTAGGATAACTGATAGATCAAATCTGGCAAGTCAGATCTTGACTTGGGGTCATAGGATAGATTTTGGAGATTTAGGGCTAGAACAGAATAAAGCTGAGGCTGATTTTGTTGATCTAGAAGAGACATATGCATGCATGATTTTTAAGAAAGAAACTTTTCACCCCAAAACTCAGGATGTTACAGTTGGCATCTACAAGCATAGGATTTTGTTTATCTCTATCAAGAAGCATATATTTCACCATGGTAGGAAGGGATGTGAGAATTGGTACCTTGTTCGCGCAAGAATTGGCAGGATTTCTTACCGTTAAGAGTCGATGTGTTTATAGTAGCATGATCATCCTTTTTATTGCTCGTCTATGTAGTGTCATCAAGATCATTGACGGAGATTTGTGTATACCTTTTAGTACTCAAGCGAGGCTATGAAGAGAGAGCCAAGTAATCTTCCTTCATGTGGCCGTGGGACATTGCAGAAAGAGATAATGAGGAAGTCTAAGATATTCTAGACTGAATCCAACCCTTTACAGATGTTTATCCTGTAGGTACGAGCACTAATGTCTATGATCATACCGCTTATCATCCAAAGAATTCATAGACTCTGTACCTAAACCCTGGTCGTAGAGATGAGATTGTAGCCAATATACAACCAAATGTACACTATTTACCTTGTCAGTGAACCAAAAACCTAGAAGCCCTAATAAAGGACTGGTTAAAGACTCATTTGCCGACCACGATCTAAAGGCATGATGGTTATGCTTATTCGACCATACCATATGGTTATGTCTATTCGACCATGTTCAACAGTTATGTTTATTCGACCAGGACCTTTGGATACTGTGACCCTTTATTTCTCTAGGAATATCATAACTCCCTGATATGGTAACTGTCAAGAGGATAAATGCGCAGACAATTATAAACGCGCAGCCACACATAACTACACATCAAAGACTGGAGCACGTCCTCCGCCCGGTGACCCTTCAATTATGTAACCGACGACCTTCGACAAGCTATAAAAGAGAGGTGGAGGACAAGACGGAGGGGAAATAGTGAACAATGGAGCCCCTACACAGTTAAGAGAATAGGAGAATAGTTTTTAGTTTATTCGAGAACATCTCTTGTTCTTCTCTTTAATTCTTTACACTCTTAGTGAAACCAAAATAGGTGTAGGGCTATTACTTAGTCTCCGAGGGCCCGAGCCTGTATAACTCCTGTGTCTCCGGTGCATCTATATTTGCAATATATCCTCTGGGTGTTTGTTAGAAGTGCTTCCCTGTGTGAATACTTAATCTTGTGTTAGTTCGGCTTGGAACCTTGTTCCAATCGTCAACAAGCATCATCTCCAATTGGTTTAGCCTGCAATACAATCTCAAGAGGGTCTATCCTGCATGTGGTGTCCTCATACATAGTGCAGTTAGCAATTTCAGATAATTTAAATAATATTTTCTCATTCCCCATGTGAAAAGCAACCGTACCCCTACGTACATCAATTTGAGCAATTTCTAAATCATCCAAATCTCTTTTATTTCTAACAATTTCTTCTAAGAGTTTCCATATAAAGGAATTTGAGTGGTAAGATCAGCAAAAGGCACAGTCACATTTAGTTTTTTCAGGATATAAAGGGATTTGTCATCTCTCTTATTAAAATTATATTGGAGGTAACGACCTAGAAAAGGTAGAATTGGTTTAGAAACATGTGTAACCTCATTATTACCTGATTCTATTCCTTTCGATTGTTCATATTTACTGTGGTCGTCTGCCAGCACAGGTGAATCATCGTGCTTATGTTCAGCTGTAGGCATCAAATCCTTGGTAGGCGTCTTCGTCGGTTCTAGTTGTACCTTCTCTCTTTGGAAAGTTCCTGCACCATTCAAATCAATAGTATCAACAGAAGATATAACATTAATATGATCAGAATCACGAGGGTTGATAGAAGGAAGAGGACTAGTTGCACAATTTGAGTCTCAAACATGTGAACGTGCGTAGAGATGGAGTCGATCTTCTGGTTTAGTGCAGCATTTTCCTTCTCTTGATTTGCTAGAAAAGCTTCTAACATGTGCTCAATGTTGGATTGTTCAGGTTGGTTTTGTTGTTGATATGGTGGCCAGTATGGTTGTTGTTGTTGTTATAGCTGAAACAATGGCCTTGGTGCTTGGTATGACTATTGTTGTTGAGTGAGTTGGTGCTGCGATTGGATCGGTCCTAATGCAGCGTGTTCAATCCCCCATTGCATGTAGTTTTGTGTCATACCTTCAATTAGATCATAGCTTTGTCAACACTTTTGTTCATGACTACACTGCTAGCTGTGGCGTCAACAGTCATCCGTGCCAAGTAATTCAAACCATTATAAAACGTTTGAACTACAAACCACTTCTCTAAGCCGTGGTGTGGGCATGACCTCAAATGTTCCTTGTATTACTCCCATGCTTCGTAGAGTGATTCTCCCCCTGCTGAGTAAAACAAATAATTTAGTTCCAAATATTTGTAGCTTTAGATGGAGGGAAAAAATTTATTGAGAAAAAATAGGATAGTTCATCCCATATTGCTATTGAAGAGGGCGGTAGAGTGTACAACCATGCTCTCATCTTATCTCGAAGAGAGAAAGGAAAGAGACGTAGTAGTAGCACATCTTGCAAAACTCCATTAATTTTAAAAGTATCACAATGCTCAAGAGAAATATAGAGATGCAGCGAATGATCTTTAGTGACAAAACCACTGAATTGATTTTGTTGTATCAGATTCAAGAGTGTAGGGTTAATTTCAAAATTATCTGTTTCAATTACAAGTCTTAAAATTCCTGATTGCAACCCTTTAGTGAGTGGGGTTCCATAATCCTTCAATTTCTTCTGTTCACCCATCTTTTGGTGATTCAACTTCCTCCAGTGCTTGATTGTCCAATGTGGCTCGTTCTTGCTTGTATCGGATGCACTTCCAACTTGTAGGGGTTAGTTGTGCACAAAAAAGAAAAAAAATAGAAGAAAAGATTGACGAGCAAGATTGATTTAGATTAGCAAAAAATAATCTAAAAGATGACCATTCTTCCCCGGCAACGGCACCAAAAACTTGATCACACCCGAAAGGATGCGTTTAATAATAACCGCAAGTGAGGTTGAACATTGAGCACTTGAGTGACGAGGATTATAACCCAAGTTAGTCACCTTTACCGTTCTATGGCCGCAAGACTTACAGAATGAGATTTAAACAATTGACATACCTCTATGGTCTTAGGGACTGATCCGGGAGGATCTTCAGGTTGAGTCACACACGGCTTCGTGACCTTAATCGAGTTTAGAAAGATTTCGCGACCATGGATTGGTTCACGACCGTGAAAAGGAATTCGAACTCTGGTCGGAATTGTAATCCGATCCGAATATATATAAAACTAAGCTTATCTGTTTAGGGTTAGTTAAGTTATATGAGTCTAATACTTTTAGGTTATTGAGTCTGATATGTACTCATACGATTGGACTATAAATACCTTGTAATAGGTCTAGTTTAGATCATCGAGAGTCATAGAACTTATTTGAGTCTTAGACACTTATAGTTCATTGATCGACGTAGGTGAGTGCGTTCTAACGTTCGACGTGTAAAGCCCTCTTTGAAATAAAGAGTTGGGTACTTACTTTGAGCTGTGTTTTCGATCATCTTTGGGTTTCGGTAATTCCAAGTAAGATCTCGTTGTTCCGTATATTTGTATCTGGGCAAGCCTAGTGCGAAAACCAAGGCTAGGTCTCAAACGGATCAAGTTGGTATAAGAGCGACTTTTCTGTCCTGTGGATGGTGAAGACTCGCCAGGGTTACAAAACCTCCGGTGAAACTCCAGGTGATCAATCGACGGTTTCTACAGTCGCGTCTCCAACAATGTCTGACGATACCTTCATTCAAGCTAACCTAGCCGAACAAGTGGCTAAGCTCTCCACCGACATGGAAACTGTGCTTGCTTGGATTAAGCAGCAGGCCATGATTGTACCTCCTGGAGCAGGGAAGTTATGGGTGTGAAGACTAGTGAATACTTGCGCAAGGCAGACGAAGATGAAGACGAAGGCGACCATAAGGCCGACGACCTCGCCAACACCTCTTTAGCTGTCGAATTTTTCAAGGTTGATGTTAAGATTGAAATACCCATATATGATGGGGTGATCAATGTCAAGAAGCTGGATTCTTGGATCGATCAAGTTGAGACTAACTTAGACCTGAAAGGGTTTAGTAGTGCTCAAAAGGTAAAGTTCGCACCTTTGAAGATGAAGGACCACACCAAGACATGGTAGAAGGCCCTTGTCACAAGTGGTGAAACTGACGACCTTGCGTGGGGTCAATTCAAGCGACTCCTGCGACAAGAATTCTATCCAATGGGTTACCTAGAGGAGAGATGGAAACATTGGCATATATTGTACAATGGCGTGACCAGACCGTCCAATACTATATTACAGAGTTCCAGAGACAAGCAATGGTCATCGGCATATCGCTATCTGATCCTCAGGTATTTCGAAAATACACGTCTGGACTTCAGAAATTGATCAGTATTGAGTTAAGTCTGTTTGGCGTTCAAGACATCGCGACCACGAGCACAACTGCTATGGCGATCGAGAAGAAGAATAAATCCCGCAGCGACAAAGGCACGAAGGAAAGTGCGACCTCGACAAAGAGAAAGCCGAGTCCGAAGAAGAACACTTCAAAATCAGGCACGGGCGCCTTTTGCGAACATTGTCAAGTCGCTGGACATACCAAGAACAAATGCTACAAGCTTCATCTTGAACTTCGACCAAAGAAAAACAGACCAGGGAAAACAACAGCCACGGCTACTGCAACTTCACCCGACGAAGAAGTTGTCTGAGTGAATTCGGTTGATGAGGCGGATCCGACCTTGTCTCTGATGGCAATGCCGAAGGATAAGGGTTCGGATCCACTGAATGACCATCACCCGATGGAGGCTTTGTTGACCATCAACATCCAGGTGAAGCACGAAATGGTCACAACAATATTTGATCCCAAAAGTCAAAAGAATCTGATCTCCGCTAGATTGGTTCGGCTACTTGGTTTGAAGACAACCACACACCCGTGACCATATCCGCTGGGTTGGTTTACATCTGACGTGAACCAATAGATTACGAGTCAGTGTGTGTTGAAGTTTATGATCTCTGCTCGATATATCGATGAGGTGCAATGCGACGTTGTTCCTATCAATATCTGTCAGGTGATGTTTGGGATAATATATCTGTATCATCGACACGCTCACTTCCATCAGCGAGTGCAAGGGTATGACCTCACCAAAGATGGAGTTAAGTTCGTGATCAGTTGAGACGTCCAATCAACACTTTGAACTTGATTACCGCAAATCAAGCCAAATGAATCGTCAATGCATATCATAAATACATGCTTGTCAAGATTCGATCCATTAGTCAAGGTGATGGTACTCAACCAGTGTTGTCGTTGGCGTGCCGAGAAGATTCTGGTCGTTTGTCGGGACTGTTGGAGAAATACAGTGATATGTTCGAGAGTACCCAAGGTCGTCCGCCGAAACGTCCAGTCGAGCACGAAATTCAGCTGGTGTCTGATGCGACACTGCCCAATCTGAGTATGTATCGCAACTCAATATTGGAGAATGAAAAGATCAAGAGACAACTTGGTGAGTTCCTGAATGATGGTGTCATTCAACCAAGTAGTTTACCTTGTGGATCTCCTGTTGTGTTATAGTGCCAAAGAAAGATGGGAGTTATCGTATGTGCATCGACTTCCGAGCACTGAACAAGATCACATCAAGAACCGGTACCCCCTTCCTTGTATTGACGACCTGCTAGACCAATTGAAGCATGATGTTGTCTTCTCCAAATTGGATCTTAAGTCAGGATATCATCAAGTCAGCATCCAAGAGGAGGATACGTGGAAGAACGTGTCCAAAACACGACAAGGTCTGTTCAAATGGTTGGTCATGCCATTTGGTCTCTGCAATGCCCCGGTTACCTCGGCGACATATGTTTCTAGCCGTTCGTGGGATGAGGACCTCATTCATGTCAAAAAGGTGTTCGGACAGCTTCAGCAACATCGACTTCACCTCAATTCTAAGAAGTACGAGTTCGGCCAGCAAACTCTACTTTACCTAGGATTCATGGTCGGCAAGGGTACACTGCAAATCGACCCAGACAAGGTAAAAGTGATTCGCGAGTGGCCATGACTGCGAACAGTTACGGAAGTGCATAGCTTTGTAGGAGCATGCCAATACCTTCAGAAGTTCATCTGACACTTCTCGATTGTGGCTTCTCCATTGCATGCATTAATCAAGATCGATCAGAAGTTCGAGTGGATAGGGAAACATGAGGACACGTTTCTCTTGCTGAAGAGGAAGATCAGCGAGGCGCCTGTGTTAGCTTTGCCAAATCTCCAGAAACCATTCAATCTAGAAACCGATGCCTCAGGTTATGCAATGGGCACAGTTCTCAATCCAAAAGGTCGACCAGTAGCATATCACTCCAAGTTATTTCAGGGAGCTTAGAAGAATTACCTGACCTATGACAAGGAGTTGTGTGAACTGCATCAGGCTGTAAAACATTGGCGGTGTTACCTCTTGGGTAATGAGACTGTTGTCCACACCGACCACCAACCGTTGCAATATTTGCAAACTTAGTCTAAGCTATAGCAAGCTCGGCACATGAAGTGGAAGTCGTATCTGCAGTAGTTTAATCTGGTGATTAAATACAAGAAGGGTGTACACAACAAATTAGCGGACATGTTGTCGCGACCACCAGCTATGACCCTCTGGTTATCAGCGTTCATGTAACTAAGCCCTCATGTCATGATGACTATGTCACTATGTACAGTGAAGACCCTGATTTTTGAATAGCATTGACTGAGCTCGAAATAGGGAAACGTACGGAGTTCGTTTGTCAAGAAGGACTTGTCGATGATTTGGACTTGGGGTCCTCTGTCGATCTTATGCAGATTTGTGAGCTGTATGTGAGAACTTTCAAAGTGCTATCAGGTAAGTTAAGATAAGTAATGAAGTGGAGATGCGAAGATTTATACAGGTTTGGGCCCTCGATGGTGGGAGTAATAGCCCTACGTCCTGTTGTATTTCACTATGTATGGAAAAGGATTTACAGGGAAGAGATATTATCACATGCGATAATATCTCTTTTTCACTTCTGTCTACAAACTATATCTAAGTCTTCAAACCTTGTTGGTTGTTCTGTTGGAAATTAACCACCCTCTACATCGTGCATTAACCATCCTTTTTATACTGAATGAAAGGATGCCAATGCGAGGTAGTTACAGGCGATTGCCATAGTGCAGTTCATATAACCGCACCAAACTTCTTCACCGATTAAACACATGCAATTATAGATAACCACTCATGTTAACCTCCTGATGGTTGTCTTCCAACGTGGAAGAGGTTATCTTGGCCCTGAGAACGTGTTCTATAAAGGCTTGAACACCCTCAGGTTGTCTTGGTCACGCAGAGCTATCGACCTTCTGATCGCGCGTAGCCTGCGACCTCATGACCGCACACAGTCTGCGACCATGGACTGAGTCTGTGTCCGCAACCCTCTAGTACACAGGAAGTTGTCCATCTGCGACTATAGTGGTTGCTAAGACTCAAAGACATATATCACATCCGAACTTGACTTGAATACGATATATGTTAAACAAACTAGCTCGGGTGATAATCCTCATCAGCTAGCCCCCAAATTTGAAGATATGTGAAAAGAATATGACTTCAAATTTAATCTGCATTGAATATGTAACCCGATGCTTCAATCTCCTGAGGTTGAAACCGCAATACTAACCGCAGGAGTGAGTCAACAAGAAAAAACATTTGCTGCTCCTGTTATCAAGGAAAAAACAAGCCTCAACGTTCAACCTGTAGGAGAACCCGAGAGTATGCTGAGAACTTCTTTCAGCTATTTCATAGAGGTAAGTAAAAATTCTTTTACCCTTTCCGAAATTAAATAAACTTAGGAATGTTCAAGTTTAAATAGTAATGTTTCTTTGTGTTGCAGGATCTATCCCGTGTGGCGACCAAATCAAAAGCTTTAGCAATGCATATTGAGGCCGTGCAACGAGAGATCAGCCGGCTACAACAGTAAGCACCTTGTCTATATCAACTTGAATTTCGTCTAAGTATAACAGTTATCTTTCTTATCATAAGGAAAATGCCTCCTTGACAAAATGCTTGGTTGATAGAGAAAACCAGGGAAAAGCTGTGGCCATAAGACTTTCTTCCACAAAGAAAGAATTTAACGAGGAGCAATTAAAGCTTTCTTGTAAGTTCATTCCCGACCAGAAGGAATTATTTTGTTACATGAACTACTATAAAATCAATTACTTTGTTCATGCAGTACAATAGGAACATATAAGCCTTCTTTCAAAGGAGAGAGATGACTTCCAGGAGAAGTGTACTTGGGCTGAAACTGAAAATGGGCAACTTCACTCGACCGTCGAGCACCAAATTGCAACCATCGAGTCTCTCAAGAAAACAACCGATGTTATCTACGAGGAGAAAGAAACCCTGATGGCGACATTTTCCTCCTGCAGTGACATTCTATCGCCAGTTTTTGGTAAACTGAAGATGGCTGCAAATTTGCTGAAGGCTGATGTTATTGACCCTCAAAAGGAAGAATTGAGCCTCAGTGAATCATGCAAATTGGTGACGGCTCAAGCTGAATCGCTCCTTGAATATCTTCCTGAAGATATCAAGTGACAAGAAGAGGCAATAAAGGACAACTCAAAGTCTGTTGCCTCTGCCATCTTATGCAAACTCAGACGTCACCACGGCCCGAATTTAGACTTGAAACCAATGATGGGAGACGCAGAGTTTGAGAGCGAGGATCAGCTTGAGGATACCATGAAAGAAGTGAACCCCTTGATCGAAGACCTTCTGAAAGAGCTCGGCTTATTGTAATATCACTGTAATAAACAATGACCCTCTATTTTTGACTGTACCTGTAAACATACAGTTATAATATGCAAATGCATGCCTTAGGTTTTTCTTTTGAAGAATGTACTCATTTTTGTTTTATATGATGGCCCACATCTCTCGAGCCCCCTCCTGAGATCATGTCTGCTGGAAACATTGTATCATAGTCTCAGGAAGAAATGGGTTATTGATGATCAGGAAATATCTAGCGAGTTCCTTGTATGTTTAGAAATGGTTTACAAAGGAATACCTCAACCTAGATACGATCATCTGGTCGCACTGATACTAATCTTAATATAATACCAATGTTTATTATGAACTAGCAGCCACTCGAATGATCAGAAACATGCTAGTAAGTCTCGTATGCATTTAGAAACGGCTTATTTAGGGATGTCTTATCTAGATGACCCCATGAGATCGGCCAGTGAATCCAACTTGGTTATTATAGTAAAGTGATCATCAGCGACCAGCCCCCAAGCGTGGCTTGATCAGAATGGGGCAAAAGAAATCGAACCATAACATGATGCAAAGAAAAGTATATATAAGTTTTTGTCAAAACCATGCTAATTGAAAAGGATAAAAGTAATGGAAAACTTACACATAGAACTTGCATAGTTGATCTATGTTCCAAGTGTTAGACAAGATCCTTCCATCCTCCATCTCTAATCGAGCTAATCCTGGTCGCGGTACTAAAACTACAGTATAAGGGCCTTCTCACTGAGTGGAGAATTTATTGCGGTTAGACTGGTTTTGTATTTTTCGCAAAACCAAGTTGCCCAAGTGGAGACTATGAGGCTGCACCCTTTTACTGTGATATTTACGCAAAGCTTGTAAATATACCGCGGACTTGATCAACGCCCAATCACGTTTCTCTTCAAGGAAGGTAATATCTTGGGTACGTTATTCGAGTTGATCAATCTGATCGAATCGATCTACCTGAACAGAACCAATGCGAATTTCCATAGGTAAGACAGCCTCGGCACCATATACTAGTTGAAAAGGCATCTCACCCGTAGCTCGACTACAAGTGGTGCGTAGTGCCCATAGAACGGAGTAGAGTTCATCTACCCAAGCCCCCGAGTGCATCTTAAGGTGATCGAAAACGTGTTTCTTAATGCCCTGTAATATCTGCCTGTTGGCACGTTCCGCGGCACCATTGCTCTGTGGATGAGCTACAGAAGCAAAGCACACTTTGGTCCCAATGTCGTCGCAATAGTCGAAAAAGAGACCACTGATGAACTGGGAACCATTGTCGGTAATGAGGCGACTTGGAACACCAAATTGTGTAACTATATTATTATGAAAGAATTTCTTCGCCGCAGCGGTGGTAACATTGCAGACTGGTTCAGCCTCAATCCACTTGGTAAACATGTCAATGACTACGAATAGGAACTTGTATCCATTGACCGCTTAGGGCATAAGGCCCACGATATCTATTCCCCAGACCACAAAAGGCCACGTTAGAGGGATAGTTTGTAAAGCATATGCAGGCTGATGAACTTGTCTTGCATGAAATTGACACTGTGGGCATGTCTTGACCAAATGCTTGGCATCATCAAGTGCCAAAGGCCAATAAAAGCCCTATCAGAATGCTTTCCCGACCAGTGTGCGATATGACGCTTGCGCACCACATACACCGTCATGAATTTCTTTCAAGAGGGATTTACCTTCTTCTTGAGATATACAGCGTGTGAATACTCCTTGAGTACCCTTTCTATATAAAACTCCATCTATGAGTTTATACAGGCGTACTTTTCGAATTAACTGATCACTTTCAGTTTCATCCTTGGGCAAGGTCCCATGTTCGAGATAGACCCACAATGGTCGAGTCCAATCTCCTTCATGTCCAAGGTTGGTGACGCAAACTACCATCGGGTCATCTTCGATCGAAGTCATGATCGAGGGATGTTCTAAGTGTTCAATGAACACTCCTGCCAGAGTGGATGTGCGTGAGGACCCAATTTTAGATAACTGGTCTGCGAGTATATTGTCCTTTCGTGAGATATATTGGACTTCGAAATGACTGAAGTGTTTTTCCAATTTCCTCACTTCCCCCAGGTAATGAGCCATTGTCTCATCGAAGGTGCTATACTCCTTTTTACCTGCTTTACGACAAGCTGTGAGTCTCCCCTCACCACTAATCGACAGACTCCGAGGAATCTAGCTGCCCGGAGCCCTGTAATAAGACTTTCATACTCTGGTGCGTTGTTAGTTGCAACAAAGTGTAATTGAATGACATACTTGAGTTGGTCACCCTAAGGCGTAATTTAGACCACTCCATTCCCCCGAGTGTTGAAAACTGTGAGAACCGTCAAAATACATCGTCCAATGGTCGGTGCATTGTAAATCCTTGGACTCTTGCATAGGAAGGTCGGGGTTAGTCCACTCGACCACAAAGTCTGCAAGAATTTGAGATTTAACTACTATGCGAGGGGTAAAATGGATATCAAATGCTCCAAGTTCCACCGTCCACTTCGCGATGCGACCAGATTTCTCCATATTCCGGATAATATCTCCCAATGGGAAGGACGAAGGCACAGTAATCTTGTGCACTTGAAAGTAGTGTCGTAGCTTACGGGAAGCCATCAGAAGTGCGTAAAATATCTTCTGGACCTCAGGGTAAAGTTCATTTGGACCGTGAAGTACCTCACTTACGTAATAGATTGGTTGTTGTACACCCTCTCCTTCTGCTACCAGAATTGTGATGACTGTGTGAGAGGTGGCCGCCAGATAAAGGAGTGGTGGTTGCCTTAAATTTGGAGAGACCAACACCGGCGGACTAGACAAGTAAGCTTTGATCTCCTGAAAGGCCTTTTCGGCTTCATCCGACCAGGTAAATCCATTGTGTTTGTGAAGAGCCTTAAAGAAAGGCAGTCCTTGTTCGCCTAGTCGTGATATGAAACGGCTTAGAGCCGCCATGTGACCTATTAGGCTTTGGATATCCTTCATGGTCGAAGGAGAACTCATTTGTTCAATGGCCCTGATCTTCTCAGTATTAACCTTGATTACTCATGAACAAACAAGGAAACCCAAGAGTTTACCAGAAGAAACACCGAAGGAACATTTTTCTGGGTTCAATTTTATTCCATCCATGTTCAGATTACAAAACATTTCAGCGAGGTCATCTAAATAATTCGAGCTTTTCAAGCTTTTTACAACCAAATCATTAATGTAAGCTTCGAGATTATGCCCCATCTGGGAAAGAAAGATCTTTTGCATCAAGCACTGATACGTGGAACCAGCATTCTTGAGACCAAACAGCATTCTGACGTAGTAGTAGGTGCCAAATAATGTGATGAAGGTAATTTTCTCTTCATCTTCTGCCATGCTAATTTGATAATATCCTGAGTAAGCATCCAGGAAGTTCATCAGTTCACAACCCGCTGTAGAATTGACGAACTGATCGATACGGGGAAGGGGAAATCATCCTTTGGACAGGTACTGTTTAGGCTGGTGTAATCGACGCACATACGCCACTTACCATTTGACTTTCGGACCATGACCGGATTTGCAAGCCACTCAGGATGATTGACTTCGCGAATAAATCCTTCTTTCTGGAGTTTGTCTAACTCCAATCGGATTGCTTCTTGCCGATCAACAGCAAAGCGTCTGAGCTTTTGCTTTATTGGTCGTTGTCCAGGTTGAATTGCTAACCTGTGCTCAATTACTTCCCTTGGGACTCCAGCCATGTCGGATGGTTTCCACGTAAACACACTGTGTTAGCTCGGAGGAAAGTAACGAGATCGAGTTCCTATTTGTCGTCCAGGCCTGATCCAATCGGAATGGTTCTAGATGGATCATCTGGGTACAATGGAACTGTTTTTAACTTCTCATCAGGTCACGGGCCAACTTTGATCGTATCAGAAGATGTGGTCGCAATCTTAACGTCCCGAAGGGGAAGCTAGTCCACCAACTCCAAAGAAAACCGATCACAAGTTAGCGTCGTGTTCTGGCTGCCTCAGACCAAAATAATGCCTTTTGGGCCCAGCAACTTGGTGCACTGATAAGAATATTGCGTTCTGCCATGAACTTAGCGAGAGTTGGCCTGCCTAAAATAGTGTTATACGCCGAATCACAATCAATTACATCAAAGGTAATCAATTCTATTCGGAAGTTATCTGGTTCTCACAGTGTCACCGGTAGCACAACTTGCCCCATCGACATCATTGAGGGACCAGGAATTATCCCATAAAATGGATGAATTATGGGTTTTATTTTTGAACAAGGGATCTGCATCTCGTCCAGTGCGTTGACCAACAAAATGTCCAAGGAACTGCCCCGTCGATTAAAATTCTTTCAACTCGAGCATTGCTGATAATTGGGGTGATGACCAAAGATAGTCTAAATGGTCATGTAAGCCCAATAGGACAATCAACTCAATCAAATGTCAGAGGGGTTTCTGACCAATGGGGATATTGAGGCTCACCAAGGGGAGCCTCTGCTTGATTTACCTTGCGGTAAAACGTTTTAAACTGACGCTTAGAAGCAAAAAAAGAGGAACCTCCAAAAATAACATTAACATGGTTTTGGGGTACCTGGTAGGACATATCTTCGTCTCCGTCGGCATCTCTAATCCCACAGGCTTGATCTTTTTGCGTCAAGGTTGGCATCGGTCCAATCCCTTGGTAGTAGTCATCCAATTGCTTCAACCAATTCCGGCAGTTCTTAAGATCGTGTCCCGAAGAATTGTGGAACGGACACCACTTCTTGTTTCCCTGCGGGTTAGTCTGTTTTCCTGCCTAGTCGCTATCGCGGCCACCAGAAGAGGTTTTATTTTTAAATGGAAACTTGTTAACTTTTCCTAGTGGTGGTTTCTCTGCAACAGCGACATCCAGGTATTGTCCAGTCCGGTTTTTCTAGGACTTCTTTGATTTTTCGCCTGATCATGATTCCGGTTTCTTGTTAGAATCCTCCTTCTTATCATCCTTGAGACCTGGCTAAGGCGGTAAATTTCCTTATCCACCATCTTGTTCCATTCCACGGCTTCAGCCACATCGGAATAGCAGTCAGCCATGTCGAAGAGATCGGCTACTGACCAAGGGGGTGGATAACAAGATCTTCGGTAAATCTCCGATATCGCACGGCATGTTTAAATTCCCTCATAACGAAGTTGTCAAATATGTTCAGAATGGTATTCCTCACTCCAACAAATCTCTTGAAAAACTATCGAAGAGTTTTAGTAAAGGTCTGGCGCAGATGACGGAGATCATCCTCTTTGCCAGACTTCTGGTAGCAGTTCTCGAAATTATTGAGTATGGCGTCACACAATATTTCCCATTTATAGATTGAACCCTCCGGTTGATTGAACAACCAGGTTCTCACTGGTCCCTTGAGGACTGTTGGCAAATAATTTTCCATGACGCGGTCATCTCCACCTGCTGCTTGAATAGAGGTAATGTAGATCTAAACAAATTCGGAGGGATTCTGAGTTCCATCGAATCTCTCAATCATTCCTGGTTTAAACTTGTCCGGCCAGACCATCGCACGGAGGCCAGGCGAGAAAGCGTTACAACCAACATAGGAACTACGGAGGAATCTGTGACTTTCGACTTGGTCGTGGGCGACCTCCCCCAGGGAGATACACCTCGCGGTCCCAAGCAAGAATGAACGAGTATGCGATCTCGATCACGGAAACTTCCAACCAGCCTGGCCTTGTCATGCCGAACTGACCCTAGTGGTAATCGATTACACCTACCCTAACTGGAGTGAGAATAATCTCTCTCATGGGAGTGAATCGTAGACTGGGATGACGCTGTTGGAGTTGCATCAGATGCAACCTCATCGAGCGTATCCACCAGGACCCTGACAAAAGTCGGTGCTTATTCAATATTAGGAGGGGGATTACGCAAAGAATCAGCGATAACATGAAGTTGATCATGTGTACTCCTCCTAGGTGCTCCAGGTGTCATCGTTTCTTCAACCGCCAATGGATAAACTGGGGCTAAAGAAGGTGTCTGGTCGCACCTACGACCATGTGGACGACGGGAGGAACTAGGAGCAGCATCATAACGAGATTGCGTAAGTTGCAAAGCTTCCTTTGCTGCTCTGTGAGCCTCGTTCTCTTGCTACTCGCGATCTTGATCCTCCTTTTGTTTTCGTTCCTGTTCCTCCTTTTGCTGGCGTTCCTGTTCCTCCCTAGCAATTTTCTGCTCGGGAGTTTCCTCCGATAAAGCAGCAAATTCTCGGGGGAGCGAGGTCGCAGAAGGAGAAAACATCTCTGTTTGTTCCGAATCTGATTCAAAATCAGAGAGATTGGAGGTTATCAGGGTCAAACCTCCCAGAACTAAACTCTATGTTACCATCATCCACATCCTCTGAAGCGATGTGTTGTGGCACATATTCAACCTCAGATGTGGTAGAACTCACATAAGAAATCTGATCTGTCTTTTCTGTCTCTTGGTTGATGGACATGACCTGAGTCGGAGAAGACGCATCCTCGGGATGTTCCTGAGGAACATCTTCGCGATCCACTTCTTCCATCGGAACAGGATCGCTAGGTGAGGGCATACCAATGTGCGCATAATCGTCGAGATCGAAATCATTCGTGGAATCATACGCCCCAGACATGACTTATCAGAACTCCTGATAAAAGAAAGCACTTTGAGAAAGGCCCCACGGTGGGTGCCAGCTGTCAACGATTTGGACTCGGGGTCCTCTATCGATCTTACACAGATTTGTGAGTTGTATGTGAGACCTTTCAAAGTGCTATCAAGTAAGTTAATATATGTCGGGGGAAATCTCCGCGGGACTAAGTCCAGGTAAGATGTGACATTTGCTCCCGGGACGTGGTCTCCGGTGCCCTCCCGGGCGACGTCTTTTGCCCGGGGACCTGGCCTCCTGGGCCTCCCCGGGCGCCGCCTTTTGGCTCCCGGGATGCGGCCTCCGGTGCCCTCCCGGGCGCCGCCTTTTGCCCGGGGACTTGCCCTCCGGGGCCTCCCCGGGCGCCGCCTTTTGGCTCCCGGGACGCGGCCTCCGGTGCCCTCCCGGGCGCCGCCTTTTGCCTGGGGACGGGGCCTCCGGGGCCTCCCCGGGCGCCGCCTTTTGCCCGGGGACGGGGCCTCTGGGGCCTCCTCGGGCGCCGCCTTTGGCCCGGGGACCTGGCCTCCGGCGCCGTCCCGGGCCTCATCGCCCTCCTAAAGGTAAAGTCTCGAACTGTTTATCACGTGTAGGTCACGCGAGGAGCGCCTCGGGAACTAGCGACCACCTGTCAAGCATCCAAGGCTTTTGACCGGGAGAAGGACGGTCCTGCCCTTCAATCCGACGGTGGCTTCCCGGGTAGTTTAGGTTTTTTGCTGCTTTTTGGGGCTATAAATAGCCTTTGTACCCCTCTGTTGTAAAGGATCGGTTCATTTTTATTGGAATAGCTAAACTCACAGGCGTGCTCCGAAAGCCTCTCCCCCGGAGAGAGCCCCCCCAGCCGACTCCGGTCGGGGCGCGTCGACAGGACTAGGGCCCCCACCGGGACCCGAACCTGTATAAACCCGCGTGTCTTTCTTTGTGCTTGTCCGGCAGGGGAGGACCGGTCACCCGGTCAACCCGCGCTGCGTAATCTTCGCTAGGATCACTCTCAAAACCTGCCGGGGTATTCGCAATACCACGACAATATAAGTAATGAAGTGGAGACACGAAGATTTATACAGGTTCGGGCTCTCGATGGTGGGAGTAATAACCCTACGTCATGTTGTGATTTCACTATGTATGGAAAAGGATTTACAGGTAAGAGAGGTTATCACAGGCGATAATCTCTCTTTTTCACTTATGTCTACAAACTATATCTAAGTTTTCAAAACCTTATTGGCTGTTCTGTTGGAAATTAACCACCCTCTACATCGTGCATTAACCATCCTTTTTATACTGATGAAAGGATGCCAATGCGAGGCAGTTACAGGCGGTTGCCATAGTGCAGTTCGTATAACCGCACCAAACTTCTTCGCCAATTAAACACGTGCAATTATAGATAACCGCTCATGTTAACCTCCTGACGGTTGTCTTCCAACATGGAAGAGGTTATCTTGGCCCTGAAAACATGTTCAATAAAGGCTTGAACACCCTCAGGTTGTCTTGGTCACGCAGAGCTATCGACCTTCTGATCACATGTAGCCTGTGACCTCATGACCGCACACAGTCTGTGACCATGGACTGAGTCTATGTCCGCAACCCTCTAGTACACAGGAAGCTATCCGTCTGCGACCATAGTGGTTGCTAAGTCTCAAAGACATATATCACATCCGAACATGACTTGAACACGATATATGTCAAACAAACTAGCTCGGGTGATAATCCTCGTTAGGACTCGTACAAGGGTAATTTTCTTTGCATACCTCGTGGAGCACCTCGAATTCAATGGCTGCGGGAAGTGCACACATCGAAGGTAGCTGGTCATTTTGGGGTTACAAAGACTTTGCAAAATCTGCATCAACATGTGTTTTGGCCGCATATGCAGCAAGATGTGGCTAATTTTGTTTGAGGCTGTGGTCTCTGCACCATCTCGAAATCAGCAAACTGGAAATTAGGTTTGTACACACTTTTGCCAGTTCCATCGCGACCATGGGAAAGCATATACATGGATTTCTTGGGAGGATTGCCTAAGACCCGACGTGGCAACAACTATCTCTTTGTGGTCGTTAATCGGTTCTCCAAAATGATCATTCTCATATCTTGTCAAAAGACTATCACGGGAGAAGAAGCAGCTCGGGTATTCTTTCAGCACGTTTGGACACATTTCGGACTCCCGACTTCTATTGTGTCTGATCATGATACCCAGTTCCTTAGTCACTTCTGGAGATCGCTCTGGACGATGATGGAAATCAAGCTAAAGAGGAGTACTACGTTTCATCCTCAAACTGATGGTCAAACCGAGGTAGTGAATTGAACAGTCGTTCATCTTTTGAGGGGCTTTAACTCTAAGCATCCGAAGACCTGGGATGAAACCATACTATACCTACAGTTTGCTTTTAATTGAGCAGTGCATGGTTCGACTGAAAAGTCGTCGTTTATAGTCTGTTTGGGATTTCTACCACAGAGTCCATTCGACATGGAGTTTGTGATCTCTACCTCAGCGCAGAACAGCAAGGAAGCATCTGATCAGGATCGAGCCCAAAAGTTCCTAGAAGGTATCTAATGGCTCCATCGAGAAGTTGAACAGAACTTGCTGAAAGCTCAACTCAAATACAAGGCGCGACATGATCGGCACCAAGTTGATGCTCAATTTCAAGAAGGTGATATGCTATGGTTACATCTGAGTAAGGAGAGACTTAAAGGTGAAGGTAAGAAGCTCAAACCCATTCGTTATGGTCCTTTTCGGATTTTACGGAAAGTGGGTAATAATGCTTGTCAGCTCGAGTTACCTCCATACATGGATATTTACTCAGTTGTCAATGTTGAGCACCTCAAACTCTTCGAGCCTTCAATGCTAGATGATGAGCCAGATATCATAATACCATCGGTTGAAGACTTGGTCTATCGATGAGACGAACCTCTACGCGAAGATGTGATCTTGGAGAAGAAGGTGACTACCACCCGCAGTGGCAAAAAGGAGACTTTTCGAATTGGTCGGAAAGATCAACGAGTACGTGCGGCAAAGTGGTACACCAGAGAAGATGGACAAGCCCAATTTCCACATCTCAAGTTTTGATCATGGTCGCAACGGGAGTTGGCTCCTTCTCAACAAGGGAGTCATGATCCGGGAGGATCTTCAGGTCAAGTCACATATGGCTTCACTACCTTAATCGAGTTCAGAAAGGTTTCACGACCATGGATTGGTTCGCGACCATGAAAAGGAATTTGAACTCTGGTCGGAATTGTAATCCAATCCGAATATATATAACTAACCTTACCTGTTTAGGGTTAGTTAAGTTATATGAGTCTAATACGTTTAGGTTATTGAGTCTGATACGTACTCATATGATTGGGCCATAAATACCTTTTAATAGGTCTAGTTTAGATCATCGAAGAGTCATAGAACTTATTTGAGTCTTAGACACTTATAGTTCATTGATCGACGTAGGCGAGTGCGTCCTAACGTTCGACGTGTAAAGCCCTCTTTGAAATAAAGAGTTGTGTAATTATTTTGAGTTGTGTTTTCGATCATCTTTGGGTTTCGGAAATTCCGAGTAAGATCCCGTTATTCCGTATATTAGTATATGGGCGAGCCAAGTGTGAAAACCAAGGCTAGGTCTCAAACGGATTAGGGACTGTAACACCCTGGTTTTGGGGGTGAAAAGTGTTTTACATGAAAGTCATGCATGCATGTATCTCTGTAGTAGTAGCCAAACTAGTTCAACTCTAATCTATCCTAAGCCCAAAATCCCCAAATCTATCCTGTAGATCCAGATCAACATCTGACCATCCAGATTTAACCTACTAGTTACCCTGAAGATAAAAGTCTTCAGGAGCCAGATCAAATTCGACCTCTAACTCCTAGATCCATCCACTCCTTTCTGTTCGCGAAAACATAATTAATTAAATTACCCTAATTACCCTTAGTATCAGAATTCAGATTTAACCAAATCCTGACCTAATCTAGACCAAATTATTCTTGGATTATGATCATGGGTATGCCAATACCTCAATCCAAAAAGTTGGCAGCCAGATTCCCCCATCTAAGTCCTTTTAGCAAATCAGTCCAGATTGTATCACGGATTAGTCCTTTTCTGATTTTCCATGAGCCCGAAAAAGCTAAAAGACACAAACCAGCTCCAATTCTCAATCTGATTCAGGGAACACCTCCCAAATGCTATTCAATACAAAATCTCCTTTTGTCAGAACATCAAAATCTCACCCTAAGTCTCAGAATTCCGGTTTCGACAAAACCCAGATTTGAATTACCGTAAATTACCCTGTTTTCATTTTATCCGAAAACTACTCAACGTTCCAGATTTTATCAAATACCTTTGCCAAATTATTTTCTGAATAAAGTTTGCCAAAGATTTGAAGTCAGAATCAGTCCCAACCATCCAAATCTCAGAATTCACAAATCAGTCCAAAATCAAAATCAGCAAATTGCAATCAGGTCCAGCTACCTGTTTTCGACCAGCCGCCTTCGACCAGAGCTGTGCCGTTCGACCACGACCAGGTGCGCCCGACGCCGTGTTTCTCGTCGCCAGGGAAGTCCAGCCCGTCGCCAGCACTTGTAGCCATTGGAGGTGCCTGCCCGACACGCGTCCGCGCTGGAGTAGCCACCGTGGCAGCACCACCACCACCAGCGCCGCCTGTCTTCACCGCGCGCTCACGGCATCGCCAACAGCAGCAGCAACAACAGGAGTTTTGCACCACGTTGCAGCCATGCCGGGGGAAGCAGTCACCTCGCCGTCGCACCAGCCAAAGAAAGTTGCACGCCAGCAGGAAAAACCAAAGAATCGCCGTGTGCCGTCGCGTCTTCATCGCTGTCACCACCTGCCGTCCAGTCACTTCGCCGTCACTTCAGCCGCTTCAATTTTCCGGGCAATTCCAGCCGTTGCAAGCTTCTAACCGTGCCTATAAAAGCCACCCCATACTCATCTCAACTTCACACACACCAGAACCAGCTAAGTCTCTAACCTCGCCGTCTTCGTCATCTTCTCCGGCGAGCACAGAAGGAGGCTCACGGTGACAGCTTCAACCGCAGCCCCTTCATCCAAATTAACAGCACCAGTAAGCCCCTCCCATCTCCCTTATCGTTCTGTAGCTTTGAATTGAGTTCATATGCACCTCATCGCCGGTGATTGCCGGAATTTCCAGAACCCCTGTTCCAGCTATGCTGTTCGATTTAGTTCAAATTAACCCTCGAACCTGTAGACTAAATTGACCAGTGAGCTAAATATAGCAAGCCTGTAAGCTCAGAAGCATCAATTGAGCATGATTTGAAAGTATCCCCAAATAGGAACTTCACTAGTTGCCGGATCTCATCACCAGGCTACTCCGGTGATGCTCCAGTCAAATTGATCTTACCAGTAGCTTTCTCATACCCTTCTTTCACTCTCCAAGCAAGGAAATAAGTTCAAACCCTCTAAATGAAAAACACCCAATTCAATGCCTTCTTCTCCAGCGCCGGCCACCAGAAATTTGTTCCTGGCCGTTGCAGCCCTAACCACCTTGTCTAGTAAATGTGCCTTGACCCCATGAGCATTATTGTCTTCTAGCTCGACACCTGGATCGGCCCAGATCGAGAGTTATAGTCATGCCAAGACCTTGTACAGAAGCTGTTTGGAACAGTTCAGCCACCGTGTTTCTTCGCCGGAGTTCGTCACCGTCCGGCCATCTTAGGTCTTGAAACCACTTTCATTGTGTTCCTATTACTTGAGCCTGTCTCCTAGACATAGTTAGGACATCAATTGGAGCCTTGAATCACAGTTGCTGCTAAGCCCTAGTTTTGACATTGCCAGCCCTTGTCAGTCTATGTCAGCCAGTGGCATTGGGCCAGTTTGACACCTTCTGGCTATGCAAACTGGAATCCACTTTGTACCCTAAGCTTGTAGAGCTATATTCTACATTTATTCTACTGCCACAAGTTGAGATAATCCCTCTAGCATCCATTGATCCTATGTCGATGCCTTGAACCAAATGTCGACCTAAAGACGTTGAATTTGGGTATGCAGGCCATCCAGGATGATATACAGTGGATGCTCAACCTCGCTGACAAGCGGCGGGCGAATGACCTCGAATACCGCAAATAGAACATATAGGACCAACACTAACATAAGCAAATAATCCACGAAGGACTGTATCAATCTGACGAGGCAAATCATCTAATTTAGCACTAAGATTGTCACATGCATCACAAAAAGAATGATAACCATCCACATCCTCAATCAATAAAAATCAATCAACGAGAAGACAAGAAGTGCGAGAAATAAAAGAATTGGGAGGGAGAAAGGGGCAGGAAAAGATGCAAACAAAAACAAAAAAAAACACAAAATGATTTAATCTAGTCAAACACATTCACTTTCAATCTAGTCCCTGGCAACGGCGCCAAAAATTGATACCGGCCTAAACCATCTCGCAAGAAGACGAGGACGATGCAGTAAGGCGAGTATTCTAGTCGTTCTTTCCACAGGGACTAGAGAAGCGAAATGTGAAGAACTAAACTAAATCGAATGAGAGATGAAAATAAACTAGACGAAAGAAAGAGAAAATGTCAGGAGAAAAATGAAAGAAAGAAAGAGGTGATCATCTCGACAAACGATTTATGCTAAATCTATACATACGTTCGTGAGTACATGCGATAGAATCATTGTCGTTTCGTAGTCTCGCAAGAGCACGGCGAAAACAACTAACACAAGTGGGCTATCGAGAAACCAACAAACAAATGCATGATGAAATAGCACACAACGTACTTCAACTCCTCTTAACAGCCGTCCCCAAGCAAGCACAAGCAAAAATCCATAGCTCAACACTATCAACAGAAACTATGCAAATCCAAGTTCTCGGCTCTCCATGAACAAACAGATGTCAAGAACAAAAGCTCAAATCAGCTCGAATCATCTCAATCAGTAAAATGGATTCAATTGCAACCAATGGAATTCAGCTTCAGGACTTTGATTCATCAACTATGAGCAAAGAACAATTACAGATTTTAAAACCTTTCAATTCAGTCCAAAGACTAAGAATTAATCCATCGAATTTCAGTTCAGGCATTTGAAGCAGCAGGGTACTGATACGAGCAAAAATCAACCATAAACTCAGAGAGGAAAGCAATTCAATATAGTTCAAAATTCAGCTTCAATTCAATGCAATTTAAAGTTCATCTATGCAGTGCAATATATAACAGAATGAATGTTTCCCAGATATAATCACCTGATCTCCATCAACACAGAAAACGATCAAGACAGCACATAATCACATCAATTACACCGTAGACTACATTGAAGATTATTCTCATTTCAAATCTGGAGTAGCCTCTCATTCAAGTCATAGAAACATCAACAGATTCACAATTTCAGTTTAGTTCAACCAATAAGCACTCAACAAATACAACACAAAACAATGCCAATTTCAGTGCAGAAAGTTCTAATCAACTGGAAGAAATAAAAGTGCAGTTGGATGGCGAATCATTCAAAATTCAAGTTGTGCTTCTCATATTCAAATTGGTTCTTTACAAGCATTCATCATCTCATACATGCATTGGTCATGTTCATCAGTTCATAGGACTCAAGAACAGGATAGGGGTGAAAGGAGTTGAACCAGTTGTGATGGCTGCTGGAGTAGCTAGAGAAGTGGTCGAAGTAGATGGCCGCGGTCGAGGGAGCTGCAGCCGTGTCGAGGAAGATGCACTGGCCGTTGTGATGGTCGAAGCCATAGAGGAGGTCGCCCAGCTTGCCGGCGTCGGCTCCGGCAGTGAGTGGTGGTGATCGGAGGAGGATCGGCGGCTCCGGAGGTGCAGCCCCAGCACAGCAGGAGCGGGAGGCGCAGATCCGGTCAGATAGGGCATGTGAGGCGCGGCTCCGGCGGTGTGCACAGGGCGGAGGAAATGGCGACGCAGCACAGGGTGTGGATCCGTGGAGAGGAAGAGACCCAGCGGCTCGGGATGTAGCGACGCAGCTATGGTGGACTGTGGAGGCGGCGATGGAGGCGAGACGGCCAGATCGGCCAGATCCAGTGGCGTCTCTCGGTGGCGGCGCTAGATGGAGGCGCCTGGTGGTGGCAGCACGGCGCGAAGGGAGGCCACGACAGGAGCTTGGATCCGGGCTGTGGCGCAGTGAAGGTGGTGAAGAAAGGGATTGGAGGAGGCTTTGGTGTTGTGGTGGTATGGATCTGGGGGTTTAAAAGAAGAGGAGAGAGAGGGAGATAGAGAAGAAAGGGAGGCAGAGGAAGAGAAGGGGGTCACCGCCGGCCAGGGAGTGTGGTGTGGATCTGATGTAAGAAAAACGCAGCGAAGAGGAAATAATAGAGGAAGAAGAAGAAGAGAGGTACAAGAGTGAGGGCAGTAGAGAAGGGCCCCCGACGGTCTACGGCCTGGCGGCCGCCGGTGTGGTGGACGAAGGTGAGGAAATTGGGGACAAAGAGAGAAAGAGAAGGTAAAGTACAAAGAATCAGGCTCAGCTTCCTTTGGTGGCCGGCGGCAGGAGATAAAGCCCAAATTGGCATTTTTACACTTAGGTCCTTGGATTTTTCAGAAATTGCAGAATGGGCCTATAGCTAGGGTTTTGGGATTCCGAGCCCCAGAGACTCTGATTTCAGCACGGTTGGTTCCTACGCGACCACGGGAACACGCACTTCCATCAGGAATCGATCGGGAGTCGGAATGAGTCAATGAAGCGTATCCGTTAGCCAAAAAATCCATCCAATCGTTGCCGAGCTGCCATAAAAATTATAAAACGAGTAATCCGCTCGATTTGGCGACAAATCTGGAATAATCTAGGCATATGCCGAGGTAAATGACTAATATGTGCAAAAGCATGGGGAAAATGTACAAAAAAATAAGGCGAATCAATAAATATCAGCAGTACTAGGCTGGATGCCTGTTAAATAAGTGGAATGATATGATAGTGAGCCATAACTAATATATATATGTATATACTTTATATTGATGAAATAAAACTCCTAGCCGTGACCAGGGTTTTGGTATGGAATGTGATAGCACTAGATGTGCTTGGTAGCACGGGATATGCTATGTAGAACCTTGTGTTGTGCGTCTAGTGGCATGAACAACGTACTGACCGCAAGCCTGGTATGGGACAGACCTGAATAAGTAGTATGTGGATCAGGCATGAAACCCCTATATGACATGTACACGATTTATACGGAGTGCGGCTCCAACATATATCACTGGATGTGATTGCACGCTGACCCTGAGTAGGAAGATGCCATTTAGTGGGGGTTGTGTAACCCCGCCACAACTGTGGTTTCTGAGTGGAACCGCAGGGTCTGAGGTGAATTGCGTGTGAAACATGGCAAAAGTTCTTGTTTTCTCCACCTTGCCACTCGCACATGGTTGTAAGGAAGGGTATAATCATCTGATAGGATGGGCATAAAAGTGGAAATATCTTGTGGGTAAATTGGTACCTTACTGCAGAGATAAAAATGTATTCGAATACTCTGAGCTCCCGAGTTTTTAGGAGTCTGCTGCGGTGGATTAAATCCACGGGGTGTGACACAAGTATACTTTTATAATTAAAATTTGATAAGTCAAGATTACTCAAATGACATGTGTTGTCATGATAAGGGGTGCTGCCGTGGGCTGTCGTGTGTCGACGTGTCGTGATAGTACCATAATTTAGTGAACATATAATAGCTAAGAGGCACGTGGATTGTGCCCTAAGTATTGACATGCTGCCATGAGCATAAAGTTTGAGAAGCATGAAAGAAAAAGTATTTTGGAAAAACCCTTCCCTCTTTCCCTCAATAGTATAGGATCATATCATCACTACTATATGTAAATCTACTCTTACCTATGCTTACTGAGTACGTAAGTGCTCACCCTTGCAACCTTTCATCAAATAGATGGAGTGCTCTATAATCAAGATGAAGCCTTGGAAGATTTCGTGGATCCAGAAGGAGAAGAGCCAATTCTGTTGGAGACCTGATGTGTGTTGTTCTGCTGTCAACTTCTTACGACTATGGGGCTTCGCATAGCTTCCGCCGTGTAGTTGTTATTTGTTTTAATTAGACCATTTGTGCCGTGAAGGCACTGTATTACCCTTTTGATGTATCAGGCCAGCAGGCCATACTGTTTATGAATGATATTTTGTAAGTCATTCTGTTGCAATGAACTCCTGTGCTTGACTTATCCTGGGAAGTCAATGGTATGTATGTATGAGGCCAGCCGCAGCGAGCTGGGTCTCCACGGGAGTAGTCGTGGTATCCTGTTCGGGGCGCGACAAGGACCTAAAAGGGAGACAATAGGATAGTCCAAGATATTCTGGACATGACCTATTTTATGGTCTCAGCCTGTATTGTCGCAAGGTCTGTAGTCTCAAGACACCTACAATATTGAGGTCGAGGAGTCCATGGTCTCACATACCCACAATTACCCTGGTCATGGAGACATCATCCCGTGGTCGCCCAAGTCATGGAGAGTAAGAGAATGACCAAACCTGGTCATATTTAATACGCGACCATGACATCTAAAGAGCCAAAACATTCAACAACGATATAGTTAGACTTATTCGACCATACCCAGTAGTTAAGCCTATTCGACCACTACCGCTGCCTTGGATATCTTCAATCTACTTAATTAATTTCAGGTAACCGTCAAGGACTTAAAGGCAAAAACATAAATAGGCATAATTGCACATTATGGCTGGCGCACGTTTGCCTCCCAGCAACCCTTCAATCTTGTAATTGGTGACCGGCGACGAGCTATAAAAGGGGGATCGTTAGGAGAGAAAAGACATCGGAAAAGAGATCTAAGACATAAGACCAAAGGGATAGAGACTGTAGATTTTCATGCACTGTGTAACAAAAAATAGGAGATTGTTCTCAGTTCAACTGAGAACATCTCTTATTCGCCCCTTGTAACCTTGATATCCTTAGTGAATACTAACAGGAGTAGGGTTGTTACTCATCATCAGAGGGCCCGAATCTGTATAAATTTCTTTCTTCCTTAGACATAGATACCCTGATTTACTTGAGTTTCACCTTAGATCGGCTTTACCTTTCATCATCTGTAAGTTCAACTAAAGACCAGAGTCCCAATCCTTGACATTGAGGGACGAATCCACAAGGAACAAGCATATTCATCTTTCAGATTAAGAATTTGCCAACTAAATCAAAGCAAGAATTAGGTTTTTGTGATCTACAACTAAAATATACCAATCTAAGGTTTAACGCAGTAACAGAGCAAGTATGAAAACTAGGGTTTTAGAAACGGGAAGAAAAACCTAGGGTCTCGGGAATTTCATAATCATCAGGCATAATTCAATCGAGGATCTGAAAATTAGAAATCAGTTTCAAGTGTTTTCCTAGACAGATTAAGTTGTCAGTACGATCGCCAGTACAACAGTCAAGGATCGCTTCCATGGTAAAGTTTGGTGAGAGACTCTCTCCTATTCAGGGCCCCATGTCAAGGCTCAAAGGACTCCAAAACTCCCCTAAATTCTTGCTAAGGCTCAACTGTTATATTTATTGCCAGAAAAAGAATTTAGGGTTTAGAGGAAGAAAATGTAACAAACTAATTGCAAAACTTAAGATCGAGACCAAGGAGGAATTACGCCTTCCGGATTAGGTTATCCCTAGAAGTGAATTACTTGAAAAAAACCATAAAATACAGAAATAATAAGAAATAATTGAAAACTTACTTGATTGCATCAAGGAATTAGGTCTGCCGTCCTTGCCGGATTAGAAAAGCGAAAACTAGAATAAAAATATAGAAGGGGCCTCTTCTAACCTAAAATCTAAAACTAAACTAAAAGTAAACCTAAAAGACATGTTTAATTGAGCCAAAAACTTCTCTATTTATACTACAATAAGTTAACGAGTCCAAATATAACTCTTGACATGCAAGCGATGGAATCTAGCTTTGAACGGCACGCAAAACAGATAAATTGGAGCCACGACTCAAAACAGCTCAAATCATCATCACATTAGCCTATGATCTCTTAGCCAAATCAATCTAGACTATGATCTCTTAGCCAAATCAGAAAAATGTGATTTGCAATCACATTAGCCAATCTAGAAATGACATTGCATTAAACTTTGTTACATTGGTATAAACATTGCTTCAATCATCATCACAAACACAAATCACTCACCAGCTAACATATTGGGCTTAATCAAGTTTAATATGTTTTCAACCAATAAAATATTGTAAAACTAGCACATTTGATCCCCAGAGATCTCACACAATCACCTATGTGCTCACTGTTTTGTCTAAAGAAATTGTGCTTTTTATTACAAGTTTAGAGAAATCAAAATACAGTCACAACTCACAAGACATTCAGAAGTGAGAAGGGGAACTGCAAGAGAGTTAAGTCAGCATGCCGATGTCCTGTAATCATCTCTTCTTCTCAAAGAGCTTTGGTGCTACCTGCATATACATGTTTCATAGACGAATTGTTATTCCCAATCCCGACAATACTTTTTTAGAACAATTTTTACAAAATGTTTAATCAAAGGTACTTACACATGCCTACGAATAGCATGGGCTGCCACTCATGATTCCAAACAGATGAAGAAAGCTTTCAAAGATCTCTGTCATTAGAGAGAGGAACTTCAATTTGACAGTAATAACAATTGATTCAAAGAGAACTTCAAAGAAATATTGTTTGCTTACTGAAAACACTTTCAGTCAACAGTCAGACAAAGCAATTCAAGCTAGAAACTATCACCTGGAGCAACAACACAGGAAATGATACCCAAAGCAACAACACAGACATAAGGCTATAACACAGACATAACTCATGCTCCTGGATAAACATAAGGCTATAACTCATACAACACAGTCAAGCAATTCATACAACACAGACAAAACTCATACAACACAGACATAAGGCTATAACTCAGTCAGACAAAGCAATTCAAGCTTTTAAAGATCATAGTCATGACTATGAACTTGTTGGGGGAAATCTCCACGCGGTCAAGTCCAGGTAAGTTCATGACTGCCCGGGGACAGTGGCCTCCGGTGCCTGCCCCGGGCGCCGCCTTTTAGGCGCCCGGGACCGTGCCTCCGGGGCATGTCCCGGGCGCCGCCATTTGGCCCCCGGGACCGTGCCCCCCGGGCATGTCCCGGGCGCCGCCATTTGGCCCCCGGGGCCGTGTCCCCCGGGCATGTCCCGGGCGCCGCCATTCGCCCGGGGATAGTGGCCTCCGGTGCCGGCCCCGGGCGCCGCCATTTGGCCCCCGGGACCGTGCCCCCCGGGCATGTCCCGGGCGCCGCCATTTGACCCCCGGGACCGTGCCCCCCGGGCATGTCCCGGGCGCCGCCATTTGGCCCCCGGGACCGTGCCCCCCGGGCATGTCCCGGGCGCCGCCATTTGGCCCCCGGGGCCGTGTCCCCCGGGCATGTCCCGGGCGCCGCCATTCGCCCGGGGATAGTGGCCTCCGGTGCCGGCCCCGGGCGCCGCCATTTGGCCCCCGGGACCGTGCCCCCCGGGCATGTCCCGGGCGCCGCCATTTGACCCCCGGGACCGTGCCCCCCGGGCATGTCCCGGGTGCCGCCATTTGGCCCCCGAAACCGTGTCCCCCGGGCATGTCCCGGGCGCCGCCATTTGGCCCCCGGGACCGTGCCCCCCGGGCATGTCCCGGGCGCCGCCATTTGACCCCCGGGACCGTGCCCCCCGGGCATGTCCCGGGTGCCGCCATTTGGCCCCCGAAACCGTGTCCCCCGGGCATGTCCCGGGCGCCGCCGTTCGCCCGGGGATAGTGGCCTCCGGCGCCTGCCCCGGGCGCCGCCATTTGGCCCCCGGGACCGTGCCCCCCGGGCATGTCCCGGGCGCCGCCATTTGCCCGGGGAGAGTGGCCTCCGGTGCCTGCCCCGGGCGCCGCCTTTTGGGCTCCCGGGACCCTGCTCTCCGGAAGAGGTCCCGGACGTCACCGCCCTCCTAAAAGGTAAAATCCCTGTTTGTTTATCACGTGCAGGTCACGCGAGGGACGCCTCGGGAATCAGCGACCACCTGTCAAGCATCCAAGACGTTTGACCGGGAGAAGGACGGTCCTACCCTTCAATCCGACGGTGGCTCCCGGGGTAGTTTAGGTTTTTTGCTTCTTTTTGGGGCTATAAATAGCCCTTGTACCCCTCTGTTGTAAAAGATCACTTCATTATTATTTGGAATAGCTAATCTCACAGACGTGCTCCGGAAGCCTCTCCCCCGGAGAGAGCTCCCCCAGCCGACTCCGGTCGGGAGCGCGTCGACAGGACTAGGGCCCCCACTGGGACCCGAACCTGTATAAATCCTCGTGTCTTTTCTTGTGTTTGTCCGGCGGGGGAGGACCGGTCACCCGGTCAACCCGCGCTGTGTAATCTCCGCTAGGATCGTCTTCAAAACCTGCCGGGGTATTCTTAATACCACGACAGTTGGCGCCGTCCGTGGGGACCCGTGACGAATCGCCATGGCTCCCCCGAGAACAAGGGCCCGCGCCCTTCCCGGTGACGCCGGTCCCGGTGACCTGGTGCCACCCGTCCGGGACGCTGCTGTTCCGGTGCCTCCGTCCGGAGGCGACCATTCCCAGGTACCGCCTCCCACCTTTCCTCCCAATCTAGGAGCCTCCACCTCCGGGTCGCTCCCGGCGGCCGCGGGGACCTCAGCCGGGACGAGTTTCCCCCCGACGGCTCCCCCGGCTCCCCGGGATGCCCTGCTGGAGGCTCTCGTGGAGGGCCAGCTCCGCGCCCAGCGCTCTATGGACGAGCTCCTTAGTGTGTTGGCGCGGCCCTCGGCTCCCACATTCTCGCCGCACCCGTATCCGGGGATCATGCCCCCGTTTACGGGATACCCAGCGGCCCCTCCGGCGTCAGGGGGGCTGTCTACCCCGTATAATCCCGCTGGGGGGTTCCCTCCCCCCGCGGGATATACTTCCGGACACTTCTCAGCACCCGGGCCTGTCCCGGTGCCGGGAGGCTATTTCATGCCCGGGCCCTTCGTGGCACCAGGGGGGTACCCCGTCCCCGGCTCGCTTCCGGGGCTGGGGGGTCATTTCATGACGGGGGCTATTCCTACGCTGGGAGCCAGTCCCGCCCCCCGCGTTGCGTTTACCGCACCGGGGCAGGTCGACAGAGCAGCTCCCGTGCCTCAGCGAATTTCCCCCCGCATTGGCTCCCCAACCCAGGACGTCGCCGAGGGGGCTCACCCCCCACTGGTTCCGGATGTCACAGGGGTTTCCCCCTTCCCGGTCCCGGTCGTTGCCACGGGGGCCCCCTCTTCGGATCCTAACGCCGCCCCGGGCGCCCCCTCCCCGGTTCCGGATGGTGCAGGGGCTCCCCCCTTTCCGGTCCCGGGGGCCGTCCCAGGGGGCTCCCCCCAGCAGGCCCCGGTAGCTTCCGGGCCGGCTGCTACAGTGCAGGAGCTCCCTCCCCCGGCGAAGCAGGTCCGCCTCTCCCGGGGGGAGGTTGAGCGAATGTATTCTCCCAGCCACGGGGAAGAGCTTCCCCCCGGTCGTTGTCACAGGGAGCCTCGCTCTCGCACTGGTCGGGGGAAGAGACCCGCCGAAGAACCATCCTCCCCGGAGGGAAGCCCAGATGTCCGGGAAATCAGTCCCAGCCCGGAAGAGAAGCGTCGTCACCACCACTCTGGCGGCCCTCTTGGGCCGCTACCTGACTTAGATAACGAGGGGGCGTCCCCCGTTAAAGAAGACAGTGACTGGGGGCGAACCAGCCTCTATGTCGAAGACTCCGCAGCATCCGATGGCCGCGGCCCTACCGTCCCCCGCACATCGAGCATTATAATGGCGAGGCGGATCCCTACGAGTTCGTGCAGATTTACTCCACAGCCATCTCCGCGGCGGGGGGGGACGAGAGCGTCCAATGCAACGTCTTCCCCCTCTACCTCACCGGCGTTGCCCGCTCCTGGTTTTACAATCTGAAGGCGGGCTCCATCAAGTCTTTCTCGCAGCTGAAGCGGGAGTTCTGCGCCAACTTTCAGGGGAATTACGTACGTCCCCTGGATTCTTCACAGCTATACACAGTGCGCCAGAGGACCGGGGAGACCATCAGAAGCTTCTTCAAGCGCTTTGCCCAAGTGAAAAGCAAAGTGGCCCACGTCCCAGACTCCACAGTCATCGAAGCCTGCAAAAGCGGCATCCTCCCGGGGGAGCTCCACCGAAGGCTCTCCCGGAGCTGCCCCTCTTCCGCCGACGAGCTCTTCAACGTGCTCGAAAAGTACGCTCGGGCGGAGGAAGATGACATCTGGAAGAAGACCCAGGGGGCTCCTACCCCCGCCGAGCGGGGGGCCCGGGATCCCCCCAGACGCCCCAGGCACGGGGGCCGTAGCGAACCACGGCCTCGGGACACTTTTGTCCTCGAGGGCGGAGGCGGCTTGCGCGACCCCCCAAAGGGCAACCGCCCCTTTCCCAAGCCGAGAGGCCATGGGGGAGGACAGTCTTCGCGCGGCCGCGAAGGCCCCGCGGGGAGAAGCCGAGAAGGACCGTGGTGCAGCTTCCACGGGTCCAGTACCCACGCCACCCGAGATTGCCACCAGCTGCTGCAGCACTTCGCGGCGTTCCTCGACCAGCGCGGGCAGGGGGGGGAGACTCCGGCCTCCTTGCCCCCTCGGCCAGCTGTCCCGGCCCTTCCTGCTCCCGCGGGGGGGCAACAGGTGCAGGAGGGGGAGCCTTCAGACGCTCTCCCCTTTCAAACTTCTCAGCGCCGCATCAATGTCATCGTAGGGGGCTCCGCCTCCGGGCGGGACTCCAAGCGCCAGCGCAAGGAGTACACGCGAGAAGTTAAGGTAGTGGGGGTGCTACACGCGTCCGTGCCGCCCAAGTGGTCGGACGTCCCCCTCACCTTTACGGCGGAAGACGCGCGAGGGGTTCGCTTCCCCCATGACGACGCGCTTATTGTCTCCGCGACAATCTACAACTGCCACTTAGCCCGCATCCTCGTGGACGGCGGAAGCTCCGCCGACGTGCTGTTCCTCAAAACATTCAAGGAAATGCAGGTGGATGAGAGGCTCCTGCAACCAGCGGCAGGGCCTCTGCAATGGTTTGTCCCGGGGAAGGCGATCCACCCCGTGGGCAAGGTAGATCTCCCGATCACCTTCGGCACCCCGGAGAACTACCGGACCGAGCTAGTACGCTTCGACGTAGTGGACCTCCCCTCCTCCTACAATGTAATTATGGGGAGGACTACGATCAATCGGCTGGGGGCTGCCACCCACCAAAACTATTTGTGCATGAAGATCCCCGGGCCGCATGGTGTGATCAACGTCCGGGGGGACCAAGACATGGCCCGTGCCCTATACGAGCGGGCTGCTGCCACAATAGGAAGCGTCAACCTGATCAAGGTACCCGGGGGGGAGGCTCCCCCCCCGAACGTAGACGTCGCTGCGCCATCCCCTGGGAGGCCCCTCCTCAAGCCGCGTCCGGAAGGGGGCCTCCGGAAGGTCCCGCTGTCCCCGGGCAGCGGAGACAAAACCGTCCAAATCGGGGCAGAGCTCCCCCAAGACCAGCAGCGCAACTCGCAGCCTTTCTGCGCGAAAACTCCGATGTTTTTGCGTGGAAACCTTCGGACATGCGGGGCGTCGCCCGGGAGGTTATTGAGCACAAGCTCGCGGTAACCCCCGGTCACCCCCCTATCAAGCAGAAGTTGCGGAAGCTCTCCCTCGAACGTCAAGCAGCCATCAAGACGGAGATAGCCCGGCTCCGAGAGGCGGGGTTCATCCGGGAAGTGTTGCACCCCGAGTGGCTCGCAAACCCCGTCCTCGTCAAGAAATCAACTGGCAAGTGGCGCATGTGCGTGGACTTCACCGACCTTAACCGCGCTTGCCCCAAAGACAACTTCCCGCTCCCGCGGATCGACCAGCTCGTTGACTCCACCGCGGGGTGCGAGCTGATGAGCTTCTTAGACGCCTACTCGGGATACCATCAAGTCCGGATGGCGGAGGGGGACGAGGAAAAGACGAGTTTCATAACTCCCCTCGGAACCTTCTGCTACCGCCACATGCCCTTCGGGCTCAAGAATGCGGGAGCCACCTTCCAGCGCCTGATGACGCTGGTCTTCAAAGATCAAGTCGGCCGCAACGTCGAAGTCTACGTAGACGACGCGGTCGTCAAGAGTCCCCGTGCAGCCTCCCACATCGACGACCTCACAGAGACCTTCCGCAACCTCCGCGCGTTTGGGCTTAAGCTCAACCCGGAGAAGTGCGCCTTCGGGGTGCGCGGGGGAAAGCTCCTGGGTTTCCTCGTGTCCCAGCGGGGTATTGAGGCAAACCCCGAGAAGATCCGGGCCTTCCTAGACATGCCCCCGCCGCGCTCCGTCAAAGATGTCCAGCGCCTCTCCGGCCGCCTGGCCGCACTCAGTCGCTTCGTCTCCCGTTCGGGGGAGCGGGGCCTCCAGTTCTTCAAGATCCTCCGAGGGCTTGAGGGGTTCCGCTGGACCCCCGAGGCCCAGGAAGCCTTCAACGACCTCAAGAAGTACCTCTCGAGCCCTCCAATGCTCGTGAGCCCGTCTCCGGAAGAGCCCTTGCTCCTCTACCTCGCCGCGACCCCCGTCGCCGTCAGCGCGGTTTTGGTGAAGGACCAAGGGGGGCAGCAACACCCCGTGTACTACGTCAGTGAAGCCCTCCAGGGGGCCAAGACTCGGTACACGGAGATGGAGAAGATTTGCTACGCTCTCCTCATGGCGTCCCGGAAGCTCCGGCACTACTTCCTAGGGCACCCCATCACCGTTCCGTCGTCCCTCCCCCTGGGGGAGGTACTGCGGAATAAAGAAGCCACCGGCCGGATTGGGAAGTGGGGGGCCGAGCTTGCCCCCTTCTCCCTGTCCCTTACCGGCCGCTCCGCAATCAAGTCGCAGGTCCTCGCCGACTTCGTCGCGGAGTGGACTCCCGCCTCTGGGTCCGGGGACGAAGATCTCCCTGTGCCGCCCCGACGCAGTGACCATTGGACCCTGCTGTTTGATGGGTCGCTGTGTCTCGCCGGGGCTGGCGCGGGGGTAGTCCTCCGGAGCCCCGAGGGGAAGGAGCTCGAGTACGCCGCGCGGCTCGAGTTCCCCGCCACCAACAACGTCGCCGAATATGAGGCTCTGCTCCTCGGGATGCGCCTCGCGCGCTCCCTGGGGATCCGGCGCCTCCTAGTAAAGGGAGACTCTCAGCTCGTTGTCTGCCAAATGGACAAATCTTACCTGTGCCATGACGCAAATTTAAGTCTTTACTTGCAGGAAGTACGAAAAATGGAGAAACACTTCGACGGCCTTGAGGCCCGGCATATCCCGCGAAGGGAAAATGACCGGGCTGATGCTTTGGCCCGGGCGGCAAGCGCCCGGGAAACGCTCCCCAAGGGGGCCTTCTTGGAAACAATCACGAAGCCCTCGGTGGCCTCCCCGGACGCAGGCCCCGAGCCTCCGGTCCCGGAGGTCGCCGAGATCGTCCGGCCGTCGTCATGGATGGATCCCCTCATCTCCTTCATCAAGGGGGAGGGGGACCCTCCCAGCAAGACCGAGGTTAAGCACCTCCGGGCCAAAGCCCGGGCATATCTCCTGCTCGAGGGAAGGCTCTACAAGCGGGGGGCTTCAGCCCTCCTGCGCTGCCTCCCCCGGTCGGAGGGACTTCAACTCCTGGAAGACATTCACGCGGGGAGCTGTGGTTCTCACCTAGCCCCGCGTGCCATCGCCGCCAAGGCCCTTCGGCAGGGCTTTTACTGGCCTACAGTCATGCGCGACGCGCGAGACCTTGTCTCCACGTGCGAAGCATGCCAGAAGATGGCCAAGGGCTCGAATCTCCCCCCTGTAGCGCTGCAGACTATCCCCATCACTTGGCCCTTCGTGCGCTGGGGGATGGACCTCTTAGGACCTTTCCCCCCAGCGCCCGGAGGATACAAGTATGCGGTGGTCGCGGTCGACTACTTTACAAAGTGGGTCGAGGCGGAGCCCTTGGCTAGCATCACCTCCCGGGCCGTTCAGCGGTTTTTCTGGAAAAACGTCGTTTGTCGTTTTGGTGTCCCCCGGGAAATCACCGTGGACAACGGGACCCAATTCGACTCGGCATATTTCCGGGAATTCTGCGAAGGTCTGGGGGTCGTCATCCACTTCGCCTCAGTGGCCCATCCCCAAAGCAACGGGGCCGTCGAGAGGGTCAACGGCGTAATCCTACAGGGGTTACGCCGGAGACTCGAACAAACCGCTTCCAAGCGGGGCGCGTGGGCAGAGGAGCTCCCTAGCATCCTCTGCTCCATGCGCACGACCCCGTCCCGGGCGACAGGGCGTGCTCCCTTCTCCCTAGTCTACGGGGCGGAGGCAGTCCTCCCCCCGGAGATTGGCTTCCGGTCGCTGCGGGTCGAGCTCCTGAACGGAGCCACGACCGCGGCCTACCGGGCCAACGAAGACAACCGGCGGCTGGAAATCGACCTCGTGGAGGAGGAACGCGACCGAGCGCTCCTCCGCCACGCCATCTACGAGCGCGAGATGTCGCGCGCATACAACCAGCACGTGCGCGAGAGAGCTTTCCGCCTTGGGGACCTTGTCCTCAAGCGCGTCACAGACCCCCAAGCCCAGGGTAAGCTCTCCCCCAAGTGGGAGGGCCCCTACAGGATCTCCGCTGTCCTAGGCTCGGGGGCCTACAAGCTCTCCAACCTTGAAGAGCAGGAGCTGAAGCACACCTGGAACTTGCGTTTACTTCGCAAGTTCTACGTTTAGCCTTACGGGCCTGTCCCCTCCCCCGGGGCGGTCACGCCGGAGGGGGAGGGGGGACACTGTAGCTTCCCTTTTTCCCCCTTCGCGGCATCGCAGGGGGGCTTTGTATATTTCGTTAATAAATGCATAGCCTTTGTTCTTTAACTGTCTCACTGCAGGTTGTTTTTGTTTACCGCCCCTAGTGGTGATGCCCTCCCCGCGAGGATGCCTTCCCCGTGAAGATGCCCTCCCCGCGAGGATGCCCTCCCCGCGAGGAAGTGGGCCAGTCCCAACAAGTCCCTACAACGGAGCCTGCACTCCCGTAGGGCGGCTTACGATCAGCCCTCGTGGACTGAGGGTGTAAGCGGCAACCCGGTCCCCAGCGGCCGTGGTAACGAGTCACTTTGGGAGACTAGTCCCCTGCCCAAACACTCAAGTCCCGTCTTCGGGCACTTCCTCCTCCGGGAGTAGACGCTCTCCTCAGCGAGACGTCTAATGGCTTTCTGGATTATCTTCCTCCTCCGGGAGTCGACGATATTCCCGGCTCCCCGTTCTCACGGCGACCGGAAGATCGGCCCCTTGCGGCTTGATTGGATCTATCTTCCTCCTCCGGGAGTCGACGTTATTCCCGGCTCTCTGTTCTCACGGCGACCGGATGATTATCTCTCGAAGACATTATTCCCGGTTCCCCGTTCTCACGGCGACCGGACGAACCCTCCCGGGAAGCTCCCCTCCGGAGGTCATTGGCTTTTCATGAGCCCCTTCCGCGCCTTGTTCCCGGTTCCCCGCTCCCCCGGCGGCCGGATGAATCTCTCCCAGTGGCCCCGGCCACCCCGGAAGGTCCCTCCCTCGGAAATCCTGTTTTCACAATTTTCTAACTTAGAAAATATTTCTACAGGTTATGCTCCCCCCGTGGACCCTGTTTCCCCCACAGCACGCGGAGGCTTCCTCCCGCCCGCTGTGGGCGGGGGGGGGACAGGGGGTCCCCGGGTCACCCACGAAGGAACTTAGCTCATCCTTGTTAAGATGAGTCGTCCAGACCATCCAAGAAGAAAATAAAGAGGCAGTAAAAAGTTTAACAATGCTTTATTGATCGACAAACCCAGAGGACATCTTCCCCCTCCGGTGGGTTTCGGAAATGATACAACCCGGGTCCTAACCCGGGGGATTTTCTACGAGCCTAAGGCCCCTACGCCTAAAGCTCCCGGAGGCGCTCCCTTAGCTCCCGGGCCAGGTCCCGGTACAGCGCCCGGACACGACGCTGAGAATCCCGAAGTACGTCTTCGGGCCAAAACTCGTACCCAGCCGGCGGAAGTATCCGGAGAGGAGGTATCATCTGGGCCCTCGGGCGCGGGGGAGTTAATTCAGCACGGCTGTTGTCAAAATTATCCAAGTGCCATTCCGGGCGCCACCTCAACCGGACGGGCTCCCGGGCAGTACCGCCGTCGCGCCTCCCGGAGACAAGGCTCAGCAAAATCAAAGCCGCTTGGGCGTCCCCCGGAGAGTTTCTCTCAGACCGTTGCTCGGGAGCAACCCCCCGGGAAACCTGGTAACATTTTATTGCAAAGACTTAGAAAAATTTCTAATATATTTCATTGCAAAATGTTTGTGTACAAGTGCCCGGGGCTTCTCCTAAGAAGCTACCGGAATCAAAATGCCTAACAAAATAAAAAGGGGTCCTAGCTAAAGACCCGGGGGAGGCTCATACTTTGGCATTGGGGTCCTCCCCCCGGGAAGCTTCCTCCGTGGCCGGGGCAGGGACATCCGCGGCCGGAGGCGCCGGTGTCGGGAACCACGTCCGGATGATCCGGTCGTAGAACCCCTCCGCCAGCAGCTCTACCTCCCGGCGCGTTGGCTCGAAGGCCTCCGGGAAGCCCCGGGGGATGCGCCCCCCGATCGCCCAGGCGCCGACCCCACGGTAGTCAACGAGCCCCGCGGCGGCCGCGATGACGGGGATCGCTCGGCCCCGTGCCCGGACGTCCGCAGCCTCCGGGATGGCGGAGACTTGTGCGTTAAGAAAACGCACAGCCTCCGCGAGGGTCGCCGGGGGCACCTCCGGGCCGCTCCCGGAGCCCAGGCTAACGCCAAGGCTTTCCAAGGCCGAGCGGACGGAGCGGCCCGCGTCCGACAGTGCCCGGACGCTGGAGCTCTCGAGCTCCCGGAGCGCCTTCTCCCGCACCTTGGCCTCCTCGCGGAGACGGATGTAGGCGCCCTCCGAAAGGTGCACCTGCGCCCGGGCCCGGGACAGCTCGTCAAGAGCTTCGTCCCGCTCCCGGATGGCCGCCTCCCGCTGCTCGACGCAGGCCGAGGCCCGGCTCTCCGCCTCCTTGAGCAGCCGGGTGACCCGCTGCTCAAGGCCCCAGGTAACAGTCGCTACCTACAAAATGCATAAAGAGTTAGAAAAATCTTAAGTGCAGAAAAAAAACCGAAGTGTGGAGAGCTCGAGTTACCTGGGCTCCGAGGGACTCGAGCCCCTCAAAACGCTCGTGGAGCGTCCCTCCTGCCACGAGGGCCTGCACCTTCCGGTTGTGCAGGCCCTCCGCGTAGCGGGCCACCTCCCCCGCTGGAAATAGGGAGGTGTCTTGCCCGGCCCTCCTGTCGCGGCCGGGAGAGGGCCCCCGGACCTCTGAATCCGGGAGCACGGCCGGCGTCGCCGGCGTCTTCGTCGACGAAGTTTCCTCCGAAGATGAAGACGAAGGTTGGACGGGGATCTCCGCCCGGGGGGGGATCATTGGGCCTTTCCCCGACCCAGGCCGGAGGGCCCTCGGAGCCTCCTGCTCTGGGGGGACCTCGAAGACTGAGGGGCTCCCCCCCTCCTCATCCACCGGCCAGAGGCGCGGGGGCGCCGCCCCCGAAAACCGCACTTCTAGCCTCTCCGGCGCCAATGCCGCCGGGAGAGGCGAGAGGAGCGTCACGCGAACTGGCGACGGGGCGTAGTCCGCCGAATCGGACCCCGCCCCATCGACAACCACCTCCTTCCCCCGGGCCTCGACGGGGGCCTCCGGGGGCGGAGGCGTTGCATCTGCCCGGGGCGCCGCCCGGGCATGTTCGGCTCCGGGAGCTGCGTCCCGGGCCCTCACCGGCGTCGTCGCCGGCGCCGTCGCCGGAGCCGGGGTCTTCTGGACCCGGGGCTTTTTGGGCTCCGAGCCCCCGGCCGCGTCCTTCCCCCGTTTATGAGACCCGGGGGTGGGAAGGGGCTTCCTCTCCGGAAGCCTGAGCCCGTAGGCCTCGGCCACCAAGTTCCGGGGAGGCCCCTCCCCCACGAGGCGCACGATGCGCTCGTGTTCGTCGGTGAAGTACCTCCCCAGGAGGTGCTCCGCCTTGTCCCTCGCCGCCGGGTACGGGCGCACTGCAAGAGGTAAAAAGTTAGTCGATTTTTCATAAAAAACCGCAAGTACAAAAATGCAGGGGACTTACGCCGCGTCACCGGCTTGACCGGAGGCCGCTGCTCCGGGCCCATGCCGATCCCCCTTCCCCCGCGTGAGAAGGGGGAAAGCCGCAGGAGCGCCAGCTCCTCCGCGGCGTCCCGCATTGAGCGGGCCTTCTTCGCCAGCACCACCTTCCCGAGGAGCTCGAACTCCTCGTCCGTCCACACCGGCGGCTTCGGTGCGGATGATCGGCTGTAGGTGGGAGGCTCCGGGGCATAGACCACCGCCTCGTCCCGGACCCGGAGGTAGAACCACCTCCGGAGCCAGTCCCCCCAGTGGTCCCGAGAGGCCGCCGCCGGGTAGTCCGCCACCCGGGAGGGCAGCATTTGGACCATCACCGAGCCGAAGGGGGACTTCGGTCCTCCCTTCACCAGGTGGGAGCTCCGCGCCGCCGGTTCATAGAAGTACCGGAAGGCGCGGAGGGTGGGCTCCCGCCCGGTCGCTGTCTCGTAGAGCCATATAAAGAGGCCCATACGGACGAGCGCGTTCGGGGTGAGGTGGTTGAGAGCCACCCCGTACTCTTTGAGAAACTCCCGGAGCATCGGATGCACCGGGAGCCGGAGCCCCGCCTCGAGGAAGGCCTCGAAGGCCACGACCTCTCCGGGCCTGGGGCGGGGGGCTCCGTCCTTCTTTAGGGGGACCCGGATGTCCCCCTCTTCGACGACGCCCTTCTTGACCAAGGACTCCGCGTCCGAGGCCGAGAACTCGGAGGCCCAAAGGAAATCCACGGGGATTTCCTCCGGGGGCACCTCCGTGGTCTTTGCTCGACCTTTGGGCGCCATTAGGTGAGTTCTTTGTTTTTCGGTGGCTAAGTTTTCAGGTGGCTATCAACGACTCCCGGACGCTCGCTACCGGAGAAACTACCGGAAGAGCGCTACCGGGAGAGCTGAAGCTGGAGTTGAAGATTTGGAATGAGCTTCCGGGGCCCCCTAGGGCCCTATTTATAGAGGCTGGCCGTGATCTAGATGCGCGCCACGTGGCCCCCCCGGATCAATCTGGACCACTGATTCAAACCGTGCGCGGGAAACGAAGGGACAGGCGCGTAAATCGAGACACCGGTTCAAACCGCGCGTGCATTTATTACGAAAACGGCGCGGCCATAAAGTGCCCGGCACAGAAACCGAAGCGTCGTCGGGGCTCCGGTGATTTTCGTCCGGAGTTTGCGTCCGGAGATTTTCCCGATACCGTAACCATTCCCCTCCGGGGGCTCAGGCTTCGTCCCCGGAGGGCATGGGGGGCTGCTGTTGGGGGAAATCTCCACGCGGTCAAGTCCAGGTAAGTTCATGACTGCCCGGGGACAGTGGCCTCCGGTGCCTGCCCCGGGCGCCGCCTTTTAGGCGCCCGGGACCGTGCCTCCGGGGCATGTCCCGGGCGCCGCCATTTGGCCCCCGGGACCGTGCCCCCCGGGCATGTCCCGGGCGCCGCCATTTGGCCCCCGGGGCCGTGTCCCCCGGGCATGTCCCGGGCGCCGCCATTCGCCCGGGGATAGTGGCCTCCGGTGCCGGCCCCGGGCGCCGCCATTTGGCCCCCGGGACCGTGCCCCCCGGGCATGTCCCGGGCGCCGCCATTTGACCCCCGGGACCGTGCCCCCCGGGCATGTCCCGGGCGCCGCCATTTGGCCCCCGGGACCGTGCCCCCCGGGCATGTCCCGGGCGCCGCCATTTGGCCCCCGGGGCCGTGTCCCCCGGGCATGTCCCGGGCGCCGCCATTCGCCCGGGGATAGTGGCCTCCGGTGCCGGCCCCGGGCGCCGCCATTTGGCCCCCGGGACCGTGCCCCCCGGGCATGTCCCGGGCGCCGCCATTTGACCCCCGGGACCGTGCCCCCCGGGCATGTCCCGGGTGCCGCCATTTGGCCCCCGAAACCGTGTCCCCCGGGCATGTCCCGGGCGCCGCCATTTGGCCCCCGGGACCGTGCCCCCCGGGCATGTCCCGGGCGCCGCCATTTGACCCCCGGGACCGTGCCCCCCGGGCATGTCCCGGGTGCCGCCATTTGGCCCCCGAAACCGTGTCCCCCGGGCATGTCCCGGGCGCCGCCGTTCGCCCGGGGATAGTGGCCTCCGGCGCCTGCCCCGGGCGCCGCCATTTGGCCCCCGGGACCGTGCCCCCCGGGCATGTCCCGGGCGCCGCCATTTGCCCGGGGAGAGTGGCCTCCGGTGCCTGCCCCGGGCGCCGCCTTTTGGGCTCCCGGGACCCTGCTCTCCGGAAGAGGTCCCGGACGTCACCGCCCTCCTAAAAGGTAAAATCCCTGTTTGTTTATCACGTGCAGGTCACGCGAGGGACGCCTCGGGAATCAGCGACCACCTATCAAGCATCCAAGACGTTTGACCGGGAGAAGGACGGTCCTACCCTTCAATCCGACGGTGGCTCCCGGGGTAGTTTAGGTTTTTTGCTTCTTTTTGGGGCTATAAATAGCCCTTGTACCCCTCTGTTGTAAAAGATCACTTCATTATTATTTGGAATAGCTAATCTCACAGACGTGCTCCGGAAGCCTCTCCCCCGGAGAGAGCTCCCCCAGCCGACTCCGGTCGGGAGCGCGTCGACAGGACTAGGGCCCCCACTGGGACCCGAACCTGTATAAATCCTCGTGTCTTTTCTTGTGTTTGTCCGGCGGGGGAGGACCGGTCACCCGGTCAAACCGCGCTGTGTAATCTCCGCTAGGATCGTCTTCAAAACCTGCCGGGGTATTCTTAATACCACGACAGAACTACAACATATTACCACAATTAATTCAAATGGATGAATGGTCAAGCAGAAAGGTTTGATAAACATATATAACTATCACTTCAAGAACTACACATAACTCAAGAAATTACACTAACACAGGAAATGGTGTCTTACCAATTTAACTTGAAGCAAGTTTTCTTAACTCTTTCTTCAGCCACAACAATCTCAACTTCGGCTCGAGGGATAGAAAGATCTCTCGATTCACAGCATCTTTGAAAACATCACAAGCCAAGATTTTTCCTCATCAGTCACATCACTCATTTCATGTAATGCATTAATACACTTTGAAATTGAAAAATTTCCTCCTTGTTGTGGTTGACGTTTCTTGAGAGCTTGTTCTTTTCTAAATTCAAGATAAGTATCCATCCTCTCTAGAATGCTATTCTTGATTTTCTTAGACTGTGGTGGTACGATGGAAGAGCTTCATGTAACATTCTCAACTGGCCTTTTTGAATGTGAGCATGTATTCCATGCTACTTGCTCCCTCTCCTCATTGCTTCTTCGCATCAACTCACTGAATCATGGTCTAAATTCTCATCATCATCCCTATCCTCTCTTTCCTTAATTCCTACTCCACCTTGTACACCACCTTGTACAGACATCCCCTCCTCTATCATTGTATCATATCTCTTTTCAACACGAGCATCAACACTGCTACTAGGTCTCTTCTTTGTGATTGATGGTTTGATAGAACTCAAATGATTTTTACCTTCAGCAATATGACCTGCTACAATGATAATTCAATTATTCATATAAATTTTTATCATAAACTTTATTAAATCAAAACTAACTATTAACAATATGGTTTAGCAATATTACCTTGATAAAGCTAATCTAAGGACTCAAACAATGGAAAGCCTTTGTGCTGAAATTTCTGAACATTTTCATTCTCCTATCAAATTCAAGATAAAGAATCATGTTAAGAACATTCAATTCAGACTTTTGTTAATAGTTGCTACACCATACTAACTACAAGGTCCATAAGTTTTTAACTTACTGTCGATATTTTATCCCAAACATCATCAGTAGTAATCATCATTCCAAGCTTATTATCGAATGACACGCCACTCTTTTTATGCAAAACATCTTTTAGCACCTTGTAATATTTCTTCATCTGCGACTCATGCTCCTGGATTTGACTTTTGCTAAAATTTGTTTCAAGAAACTGTGCATTGAATTCTTTCACTATCTTGTTCCATCCTTTGGAGCTCCATCCATTGTTTGTTCGATATCTTGGTACATTATGTTCATGGAGCAAATCAACCAATACCCTTTCATGTCTTAGCATCCAACTTGCTCGAGTTGCCATGAAACCTAAATATGAGTTACATATTAAACAGATTAACCAATTATGTACCTCACAAATTTATGTACCTCGAACATGCCTACGAATAGCAAATCAATATCAACAACCACAAACTGAAATTCACACCAAATCAAGTATCTGTTAATTCTCAAGTGAACCATACAAAAATATTGTCATACATATTACATTCAACAAAGATCAACTAACAAGATATTAACTAAATATTGATGACTCCTATAGTCATTCAACACTTTGTTCTTGAAGCCACATATTCCACCTCTTGTAGTCATCCCACATCTTGAGAGCAATCTCATCTTGCAAAGAATTGCCAGCATTTCATTGACTATTCATCGACTTGACATCACCACCATACATGTCATCACCATTTGGTACCTCTACAAAGTGGCTCTCCGGAATCAAATTTTCTCGTTGACTCCACCATTATTGCTCATTGCCATTTTGACCTCAAATCAAATTACCACTGGAAATTTAACTTGTGTATCCATTGAATAAAATGTCCCAATTTTTAGAATTGGAAACCACATTTTTAAGATGCCAATAGCATGCTCAATGTGATTCCAAAGTTGAGCGTGATGGAGATTAAAAAGTTCCTTATGATCATTTGGACGAGAACTACTGCGTCCCTATTCCTTGATGTGATATCGCACTCCTCGATATGGAGCAAGAAATGATGGAGTATTAGCATACCCTGCATCAACAACATAATACTTTCCTCTTGGAACTTTGAATCCAGCTTGGATGGCAGATTATATGACCGCGGCATCTGATGCAGATCCTTCCCAACCGCTTGAAACATACACAAAATTTAGATCAAAATCGCAAGCCAGCATTACGTTTTGAGAAAAGGTCCCTTTCCTATTTGCATATGGGGCGGATTTGCTATCTGCTACAATAACAGGGACGTGAGTTCCATCAATGGTTCCAATGCAATTCTGTGAAGGATAAATACATATAAAAATGTATCCACTAATTGAAAGATAGATAAAAGTTTAGTTGTAGCTATTACCTCAAAGTAATTAGCAAATTTTGGATTGGACAATATCTTCAAATGTGTTTCAATGGATGGAAGCTTGACAAAAGCATAAGCCCATGATGTGATAGCATTGAGGACTACTCTAACATGCCTATGAATAGTCTCACCACTGTCCTGGAATCTTTCTTGTAAAGATCAAAAGCTAGCATTCCTAGAAAGCATATACATGAAAATACTAAGTTGCTCCTCTACATTTATTCCTCTAGTATTCTGCAAAAGATTTCTCTCCCTAAGCATGGCTGAGAAATCTAGGAATATTTTTGGCTCCATTCGAAGTTCTGTGCGACAACGATTCTCATTCCCCTCAATGATTTCACGAATCCAGTGTGCACCGGATAAGACTGATGTATAGCATGGCTTCTTTTCTTCAGTTGTTGCTAGGTATAGAGTGGGTAGAACAAACAACATCATTTTGTCATCTTCCGACTCCTCATGATCACTAATATCTTCTTCGGAATCCATTATAGAGGTTCAAGGTCATATTCAGAGTCACATTCATTACTAACGTTAATAACTAATGAGTGCTGCTGAAAAAAGATTGGACAGGTAGAAAAAGAATTGGACAGGTAGAAAAAGAGCAGAAAGATATATTTATCATAGTATTAGAAGAGCAGAAAAAAGATTGGACATTCTAATCTCACCTCTTTTACTAAAATGATTAAAAAAGTGGACCGCTGTCAACCATAAATAATAGTACTAGAAGACAAGGTCAAATGAGATATGGTTTTGGCCTAAATTCTAGTTTAGGTTTGATTTAATAAGGAGATTCTTATCGAAATGGACAGATGGACATATTACAATAGCAAATTCCATCATATGGCATGGCCACATGGAACACTTAGTGCATTGAACAAATAGATATGAACAATGAGCATGTGTCCCTGAAGCCAGAAAAAGGATAAATAGAAAATCCAAAGGATGAATCATTGTTGTATTTAAAGAACGAAGGAATCTTGCTCCTGAAAAGGCTTCATGGATAATATGGAACTCAAGCTTGGACTATGGGGAATTTTATTATTAAACATTAAAACTACCATTACCACTAAGCATTAACATTATTAGATATAAACTGCCCTGGCTACATACATACATACATACATACATACATACATAGTAACCTGATCTTACTCCAACAATCAAAGAGAAATGTTCAATAAATGAAATGTTCAGTTTGAAATACCATTTTAACAAGAAACAAGCCATTATAAGCTGATACTGGCCTAGAACGTCTCGCAACAGGACGAGGACGATGCAGTAGGCGAGTATTCTAGTCGTTCTTTCCACAGGGACTAGAGAAAACAAATCCTGTAAAACTAGACTAAATCGATGGCAGAAGAAAATAAACTAGACAAGAGAGAGAGAAAATGTCAAAAGAAAAATGAAAGAAAGAAAGAGGTGGTCGTCTCAACAAACGATCCATGCTAACTCCATATGCGTATTCATGAGTACAAGCGATGTAGTCGTAATCACTCAGTAGTCTCGCGAGAGAAGGACAAGAGCGACTAAAACGACTGCGTCCATCGATGGCATCAACGAACATATATACACATAAAGATAACACAAATCATCTGTAGCGGCCCCACTCCAACCACAACCATAGCATACTCATACTCCAATAACAGCTAAGCAGAACCACAACTCAACAACATAGAACAAAGATGATGCACTCAAAATGTTCAGTCCAAAACTCAATTCTCCAACATACACTGGTAGTTGAATTGACAACGAAGTCCAGTGATACTGATTCAACATTCAAATACAAATCATGGAATGCACAAAGAATGGATGTTCTTCGTCTCAGATCAATGCAAAAGAAAGTATCAACGCAGCAGATAAGTGATTCATATAGAAGAACCATATCATTTCAAAATTTCACATTATCAACAAGTCAGAAAGAATAATCAAAAGTGAAATAACTCGAGGACTTGTATTCGTGGGAGATAGATGAAATTTAAAACATCCAAGCACGGAGGGTACATTCCAAATTAACCATGTCAACACAAAAATAACTCATAATTCCAATCAAGCTATACAATGGATTAGGGTGATCAACAACTTCTCATTACAGGGTACTTCTCACCCTCATTCAACAAGATTCTGAACTAAAGAGTTCGAAACATTTCAAATCAAACAGAAGATAGAATTTAATCCAGCACAGTTTCATTAGTCATACACAAGAACAGATTGAAGCAACAACATGGCAGCAACAGAGAATTAAGGGAGGAAAGAATTGAACCAGTAATTACAGCCGCTGGAGTTGCTGGTGGAAGGAGATGGCCGTGGTCGAGGGAGACGTCGAAGTGGAGCTTCACGGCAAAGAAGATGTCGACTCCACAACAGAGGAAGAAGGTGCCCGTGGAGTTGGTGCACAGTGAAGGTCGGAGATGGCAGATCCGGCATTGGATTTGTGGTGGTGCGCCGGCGACGCTCGGAGAAGGCGGCGCCGTTTGGGCACGGCGGTGGTAGCGTCGAGTGAAACGCGGCGAACGGCCGTGGGTCGGGATGGCCGGATCTGGTGGTGCACACGCGGGATCTGCGGCGTGGAGAAGAGAGAGGGCGTGGCAGCAGCTGTGGCGTTGAGGGCGGCGGCGGATCCAACTGGATCTAGGCGGCGGTGGCTCCTGCGGTGCCGTGGAGAGGTCGGCGTAGGAGGCGATGGCGGAGTGGTGGCTGTCGTGTGGTGTGAGGAGATGATGTGGGTTTTAGTGAGTTGAGTTTGGGATGGAGGATCTAGAGTGGATTTGGGGGAACTGCTGGAGAGGTGGAAGGAAATAGGGAGAGGAAGAGAAGGGTGTCACCGCCGGCCAGGGACCTGACGCTAGTAGCGAAGGTGATGAAATTGGGGGCTGAGGGGAAAAAAAAGGTGTGTGGTGGAAGAAGGGGTAGTCAGATTCTGGCTAGAGATGGACAGAGGTCTGTAACAACTGGGGGAAGGCAGAAAAGAAATCCACCATAATCTATGTAAATGCTGAGGTATATGACTAATATGTGCATGATCGGGGGTTTAAACATATAGAAATTATGCACAAATATGATAATTATCAACACCCCCAAGCTTAAGTCTTTGCTTGTCCTCAAGCAATGCAATAAGATGTAAATCCAGACAGACAAGCATGAGTATAGATGACGCGAAAGAGTAAAATGCATCATATAGTAAGCTCGGCAAACTAAGATATGTTTCAAGCGCTCAACCATCTAATAATTGCACAGAAATTGCAAGTGACTAGCTTAGTTCTAGGTACAGAGGAAATAAGAATGATTATGTCTATTCATACCACCTACATCCATGCATGTATATAGAATTTCAAGATGAGCGTAAACAATGCACAGGCATGAAGGAACTACGGTCTCCATAAACATCAAATAATCCATTTCAACCTTATTAATTTTTGAGCTCTTTTATTTGAAAAACAAAATCTGGTGCTCATACAAGTCTCTACCCTTCGACTTATTTAAGCGGATCTCTTCGTACTTCACTCTAGGCTCACTAGTCCTCTAGAATGTTTTAAAAACATGCTCATGAATCAAAGGAGGTAGCAAGAAGGCTTATGCACTTATTGTATTTAAAAATGTGCGAACCATACTTTCATACCGAAGACTTAGAGGAGCAATGAAGCAGAAGAGTTTTTATTCAAAAGAAAACAAAAGAGTTGGCAGTGCCTACAAGGTAGAGAACAAGCAGTTGCAACCTTATTAGCGAATTTTTTTTTTCAATTTTGGTTTACATAGGTTAAATGATTGTTTAGGAGACTCATGTTCTAAGCATGTGTGTAAAGATTAGGCTCACAATTGATAATTCAATGTACATGATAGAATGCGGCAATATAGATATCAATAAACATTCAAATTCCCACGATATCAACAACGAAACTAAGTACAAGCAATTTTAGTATAATTAGAAGATAGTTAATCACAATTCAACCTACAATAGATTGTCGAGCCACTAATGCATGCATATAATTCAACACGACATGCAAAGGGCTCTTAGAAGCCAAATATCAACAATAGTGCACAAGTCTATGATTTTTTTGAAAATTTTGACATGACCTTTTTAGATTTTTCTTGCAATCCAAACAAAACAAGTATACAACAGGTCATATCAGAACATAAACAAGCCCACATGGCTGGATAAAGATCATTCACAACATAAGCAAAGCAGGATAAGCAAGTACATACAACAGATCTCATACATGAGCACAAACTTGCACAAAGAAGCTCAATTTTGAAAAATTTGACCCAGATTTTAAGAATTACAGCACAACAAGAAATGCATTCTCCCCCCCAAGCTTAAATGGTTGCATGTTCCACAATGCAACAATATGAGATGGATCACACATGGAGATGAGAACACAAAATAAATTTCATGCACAAGGGTCATATGAGAGGTCCGCAATAGCTCACCGAGTGAAGGATGGAGACAATAATGTTGCGATGAGCCATTCAGAGTACTCCAAATGTGCCAAGCCGCCATATGAGGATGATGCCCTGAATGAACAACCAAAGAAGAAACTAAAAACAATCCTACAAAATAAAGGAAAATAAATAACAAAAAGAAAGAAAGAGAGAAAACGCTCAGGTTGCCTCCCGAAAAGTGCTTCTTTTAGGTCGGAAGCTCGACCCTCAAAGGATATAGCGTTGAAGCACGAGTGTGGAAGGAGGCAAGTATGGGACGTAGTAGAAGCTCTACGTCCACCTTCTTGTCGGAAGCAGCATGATGGGAATCCACCAGGGTCCCAGGGAATGCCGACTCGGAGCAAGTCTGCTCGCGGTCGAGAAACCACACGTGCTAACCTGCAAATAAGATTGAGAACAAACAAGCACGTGTGTATGGTAGGGACAAGGCCCTCTAAAAAGTCAGCTGACGAAAATCCTTTTCGGTAGATCGACTGACTATACATATCATGAGGATGGCATATATTGATGCAGGATGAATGACAACTCAAAGGAATATGAATAACCTCGTCAGAACTAGACAACTCATAATGATACGAGAGGGGTTTCAAGTCTACTTGAATAGTGGATGGCGTGAAGTCTGGGGTAGGATGGACCTCCACGGGGGTCGTGTCTGGTAGATCAGGATGAACCGGCACCCCTATGTCAGAAGGAAGTCCCTTAGAATCAAATATGAACATCTCCCTCTCGATCTCGTGGCTCAAGGAGTAGTCCAGAAGGTCTGCAACGTCGAAACTGACACTTTCCATCTCTGGTCCGTCTGCCAATGGATCATCAAAAGAAAACGGTCCAAACGGACGCAAAGGTGTCTCAAAAACAAGCTCGCCATCATCATCACACATGAGCAGATCAGCAAGAGGTGGAGCGTAGTGATGCGACGTCGAAGGAACAAGATCAGGTTGAAGCTCGTCGCTCACAATTGTGGTCTCTCCGTGAGGGTCTCGAGGATAGATGTCATGGGTGGGCTCCGGGACACTCTATGGCGGTGTGATGGCCTCAAATGTAGGCACTTGAGATGGTAGGATGTGGACTGGATCTCGATATCCTCTCAACTCGGCTATGCAAGATCGCACACCCTGCGTCTCAGCCCACAATAATTCCACGTCCTCTAAATGCTGGGTCATGAGGCGCTCGGACTGCTTTATCAACCTCTCCATCAATGCCTCAAGTTTGGATGTATCCTCAATTTCGGGAGGCGACTGTGGGGACGGATGTTGATATTCATTCGTCTTTTTCAAATGGCGCTCCAACAGTGCCTCAAGTCTGGATGTTGTATCCTCGTATGCAGGAGGCTGCTGTGAGTACTGCTGATGTGATGAGTACGGAGGCTGATATGATGTACATGGGTGCTGCTCTCCGTACCTAAAACCCTGCGAAAGATAACTAGAGGAAGATGATGAGATAACAGGGTGGTTGTTCCTATACGGTGAATTTGGGTATACAAGCCATCCAGGATGATATATAGTGGATGCTCGACCACGCTGACAAGCGGCGGGCGAATGACCTCGAATACCACAAATACAACATATAGGAGCAACACTAATATGAGCAAATAATCCACGAAGGGCTGTATCCATCTGACGAGGCAAATCATCTAGTTTAGCACTGAGATTGTCTCATGCATCACAAAAGACTGCGAACCATCCATATCCTCAATCAGCAAAAATCAATCAACGAGAAAAGGACAAGAGGAAGGGCGAGAAATAAAAGAGCTGTGAGGGAAAAAGAGGCAGGAAAAGATGCAAACAAAAACCGAAAAGAAAAACAAAAACAAAATGATTTAATCTAGTTAAACACATTCACTTTCATCTAATCCCCGACAACGGCGCCAAAAATTTGATACCGGCCTAGACCGTCTAGCAAGAGGACGAGGACGATGCAGTAAGCGAGTATTCTAGTCGTTCTTTCCACAGGGACTAGAGAAAACAAATCCTGTAAAACTAGACTAAATCAATGGCAGAAGAAAATAAACTAGACGAGAGAGAGAAAATGTCAGAAGAAAAAAGAAAGAAAGAAAGAGGTGGTCGTCTCAACAAACGATCCGTGCTAACTCCATATGCGTATTCATGAGTACAAGCGATGGAGTCGTAATCACTCAGTAGTCTTGCGAGAGAAGGACGAGAGCGACTAAAACGACTGCGTCCATTGATGGCATCAACGAACATACACATAAAGATAACACAAATTATCTGTAGCGGCCCCACTCCAACCACAACCATAGCATACTCATACTCCAATAACAGCTAAGCAGAACCACAACTCAACAACATAGAACAAAGATGATGCACTCAGATTGTTCAGTCCAAAACTCAATTCTCCAACATACACTGGTAGTTGAAATGACAACGAAGTCCAGTGATACTGATTCAACATTCAAATGCAAATCATGGAATGCACAAAGAATGGATGTTCTTCGTCTCAGATCAATGCAAAAGAAAGTATCAACGCAGCAGATAAGTGATTCATATAGAAGAACCATATCATTTCAAAATTTCACATTATCAACAAGTCAGAAAGCATAATCAAAAGTGAAATAACTCGAGGACTTGTATTCGTTGGAGACAGATGAAATTTAAAACATCCAAGCACGGAGGGTACATTCCAAATTAACCATGTCAACACAAAAATAACTCATAATTCCAATCAAGCTATACAATGGATTAGGGTGATCAACAACTTCTCATTACAGGGTACTTCTCACCCTCATTCAACAAGATTCTGAACTAAAGAGTTCGAAACATTTCAAATCAAACAGAAGATAGAATTTAATCCAGCACAGTTTCATTAGTCATGCACAAGAACAGATTGAAGCAACAACATGGCAGCAACAGGGAGACAATGAACTCGATTCAGATTAATCTAACATTGCTAATTGCAACTGGTTCAGAAACTGTGTCCAGATTCTCATCATATACATTCATTCAATATCTCATACATTGATTTCAGTTCATCTTGATTCAAGCACAGAGAATTAAGGGAGGAAAGAATTGAACCAGTAATTACAGCCGCTGGAGTTGCTGGTGGAAGGAGATGGCCGTGGTCGAGGGAGACGTCGAAGTGGAGCTTCACGGCGAAGAAGATGTCGACTCCACAACAGAGGAAGAAGGCGCCTGTGGAGTTGGTGCACGGCGAAGGTCGGAGATGGCAGATCCAGCGTTGGATTTGTGGTGGTGCGCCGGCGACGCTCGGAGAAGGCGGCGCCGTTTGGGCACGGCGGTGGTAGCGTCGAGTGAAACGCGGCGAACGGCCGTGGGTCGGGATGGCCGGATCCGGTGGTGCACACACGGGATCTGCGGCGTGGAGAAGAGAGAGGGCGTGGCAGTAGCTGTGGCGTTGAGGGCGGCGGCGGATCCGACTGGATCTAGGCGGCTGCAGCTCCTGTGGTGCCGTGGAGAGGTCGGCGTCGAAGGCAATGGCGGAGTGGTGGCTATCGTGTGGTGTGAGGAGATGATGTGGGTTTTAGTGAGTTGAGTTTGGAATGGAGGATCTAGAGTGGATTTAGGGGAACTGCTGGAGAGGTGGAAGGAAATAGGGAGAGGAAGAGAAGGGTGTCACCGCCGGCCAGGCACCCGACGCTAGCAGCGAACGTGATGAAATTGGGGGCTGAGGGGAAGAAAAAGGTGTGTGGTGGAAGAAAAGGTAGTCAGACTCTGGCTAGAGATGGACGGAGGTCTGTAACAACCAGGGGGAAGGCAGAAAAGAAATCCACCAGCAGCGTACGGCCTGGTCGTCGCCGGCATGGTGGACGGAGGTGTGGATCGCGAGGAGGGAGGCAGAAGGAGAAGATAACAAACAAAAACCAAGCTCCAGTTTCTCCCATGGTGGCTGGCTAGGGTTAAAGAAGAAGGTCAAATTTCAAAAATGCCCTCGAGGTTTTAGAGAATTACAGAAATGGGATCTCGCGGCTAGGGTTTGGGATTCCGAGTCCCCGGAGACTCCGATTTCGGTGCGGTTAGTTCCTACGCTACCTCGGGAATGCGCACTTCCATTCGGAATTGACCGAAGGTCAGGATAAGTCGATGAGGCACGACCGCTGGCCAGAAATCCATCCGATTCGCGCTGACCTGCGATAAAAATTGCAAAACAAATAATCTGGTCAATTTGGCAACAAATCTGGAATAATCTACGTAAATGCTGAGGTATATGACTAATATGTGCATGATCGGGGGTTTAAACATATAGAAATTATGCACAAATATGATAATTATCATAAGCACAATGATGGATGCATCAGAAAGAGTTCCAAAATTAGTCTTCAATCCTATGAAAAAGGAATCTAAAACTGGTAGTGGTGATATACTTACAACTGGTTCTTTTTAATTTTGATCTCAATTTGGGAGTGGGGGCGATCTGGTGGCCGCCGAGATCGAAGGCCTTGAACTTAATCTTGCTGATGCTCAGCTCCTCCAACGTCGAATGTTGCGTCAGCTGGTGCTGCACCAAAACCTACCACTGTTTAGTAACTTCAATCCACAACATAGCCAAATAGTGCTTGAGAGTATTATGTTGAGGATTTCTAGCAAGTATGTTTGAGCAAAAGGAAATTCATACTAGAGTTGCTACACATTCACATTGCCATCGTCCATCTAAACCCATGTAAGAAGCTCTCACACATACATATGGTTTATTCACACAATTATAAGATATAATCTATCTACAACTAACTGAGTTAAAAATAAAATCTTTATGCCCAATTCCTCACAGGATAGATACTTGAATTTTTGGGAATTTTATTCATTGTTCCACCAAAATCTTTAGCTCCCCATTCTAGCTGTAGAATGACTATCAAATTTGAATTTACTTTACATGGTAGTCATCAAACAAATATGCAGGTGCTATCAGGATTTTTGCAAACAAAACAGCTCTAACCTGCATCCAGAAATGCCTATACTCTCTAAAGGATAACAGTTCTGCGCTTCAACAGAGAAAGAACAATTCACTAGAAATTCTGATATACTACTTATGTTGTACATGAACACTAAACATCACCAAAAATCACCATAAATCAACGCATAATAAGCATTCAAGCTTCCCCTCATAGATTAGCCACTGAAGTGAAATGGATACAATGCACTAATGCTTCAACTGAACAGAGAGCAAGATTTTGGTCTCAATTCAATACAAGAATAAAACACTTGCAAGTGCTTGTCTTCGAATTCTCTGAAATGAATTTGCACACACAGATAGAACAGAAGACCACTGAATTTAGATAACAATTGACTTCATCAACAAATAGTCACCAGATTTTAGATCATTAACTGAACAATAGCTCAGACAACAATCTATATTTCAACTCTAAACTAAGACAGCAAACAAGACAAAAGGTAGAACCAAAAATCAGGTCTTCAGTATCTCAATACAATCAAGACAACAAATTAGAAGTTCTTCCAAGTCTTCAGTATCAACTTGAAAAGTGCATTTGAAAGTTTGCATAGCACAAAGTTCAATTTTGTAAAATTGGTAGTGGTGGTGTACTTACAACTGGTGTTCTTTTCAATTTTGATCTCAATTTGGGAGTGGCCGGCAATCTGGTAGTCGCCGAGATTGAAGGCCTTGAACTTGATCTTGCCGATGCTCAGCTCCTCTGAAGTTGAGTGCTACACCAACCTCTACATCCACCCACACATACAATCCAATCAAACACACACACATACACACAGATCCAGCCATCCAACCAAGAAACTGCATAAAGAGGAGATCTGAGACATATACAAAGATATAGATACCTCATCGTTGATGCTGGAGAGCTAGTGCTTGGCTGATGAAGAAGGATCGTGGAGATCGTCGATGCCAGAGATTGTGGAGATTGGGGGTGAGATGCAAAAGGGGAGATCGAGGAGGAAGAAAGAAGAAGAAGAGAGGGAGAGCGGCGGAGGCGGGAGCCGGGGGCGCAGATCTGGTCTACGGCGGCGACAGTGGCTCGAGAGCAAAAGCGGTGCTCGGGCGCACCAGATCAGGCCGATCTGGTGGCGATGCGCGAAGAGGGAGGTGGAGGGCAGTGACGCGGGCGAGGAGGGAGGGGACGGCGGTGACGCGGGTGAGGAAGTAGAGCAATATGGCCGAGGAGGATGACACGAGAATGCCAGGCTTGATTTCCAGGCCTCTCAGCCAAAATTTTCAAACCCCCCAGATTGGGCTTCCTGGCCTAATTAGATTTCCTAATCCTAACCCATTCAAACGCATTCTTAAATCTAATCCGAATTCTAATTTCAACCCATAAAATCCACCTAGAAAGAGACCAAACCTAGAATTCCAAAGAAGCCCTTAAACACTTATCACTCCCTCCTATTTATCCACACCTCCTACCTCCTACCTCCTCCAGCCCAAATCGAGCTCCCTCAATCCTTTTCTGCTCCCGCTGCCACAAACTGCTCATTCTTCTTCTTGTTCCACGGCTGTAGCCATCGCGCCGCCGCTCATCTCTCTCCCTCTTTTTCCTCATTGCATCCCACGGCTGCACACTTTTCCCTTTTTTCATTTACTTGCACCGCCGGATCTACCCCCAAATTCGCGCCCTCGATTGAGCCGATGGCACCTCCTCTCTCAGATCCGGCACCCACAACCCGAACCGCCGCCGTGCGCTTGAGCCTTACATCCATAGCCCCCGCGCTGGTTTTTTCTTCCCTCTTCTTCCCTGCCATCACCGCCCTATATTTGCTTCATCGGTGCTCCATTGGCGGCATTCTCCATCTCACCTCAGCGTCGGCGCATTTTCTTTTCCAACAGCTTGCATGGCCAGCTTGCTCGACTAGCTTGCTCGACGACCATCAACCTCAGCTTCTTTGACCACCCTCCTCGGCCTCGACTTCTCAATGGCGGTGAGATCCATCCTCTGCAGCAACAATGACCTCAGCATCTTGTTCACCAGCTCGGCCAACATCTTCCAGCAGCCATAGGCACTTGTGGTCCATTTCTTCTTTACTCACTCTGTTCTTCAATTCTTGCGTTACAACTCCGAATTTGCATGTATGAAATGGTTAGATGATGTACTAAGATGAATTGAAACACTCTTCACACAAATGAAATTGACTGTGAGTTTAAATGTTCTTGTGTGTATTTTGCTGATTGAGTTCTGTCAATATCAGTTGTGAGTTGAGACATTGAGTTTGAAAATTGTTGTGTCCCTGTGTTGATGATGAACTAAGTTTTGCTTTGACTTATTGTGTCTCTGTGACGGTGATGAACTTAGTCTGAAATTGTTGTGTTCCTATACTTCAATTTGTGTTGATTCTTGTGCTTTGAATTGAGTTTTGCAATTGTGAGATTTTGTAGCAATTTGCCCTGGAGATAATTCATGTGCTGCAGCCCTCTGATTGATGCATGCTGGTAATTTATTTGATTCCACTGAGTTCATTGCTGTTTAGCTTTGCTTCCTTTGAATCTGTGCTTGAGCTTTGAAATCCAATACAATAATTGTGATTTCATATTGCATTATTAAAGCTGGAAACAAATTAGTGTCCTTTGATTTGCGTGCTTCAGATCATAGTTCTATGATAATATTGTTGCTTAGTGAATCCTGTTTGGCTAGTGATCAGTGCACTATTGTGATCCTGGTTACTCTATTCAGTATTCTTACAATTAATACACCAGTTGTGTTGGTTGTTGTTGCATGCTTGAGAGGAGCTAGAAAACGGCTAGTGTTTGATTTGTACTCGTCGATCATCGATACTCGCCATAGAATGTAGTCATTAGTAGTCGTCCGCGCTCCTCTCCTGAGATTACTACTCGATTGCTGTTTTACTGCTTGTTACCACGAATCGTCAGTCCAGATTGAATATTAGTCAGGTCACGAGTTCACCACTTCTCATTCGCCGCATTTCTCATGACTTTTTCTCGCTAATTCTTTTGTCTAGTTTATTTTCTTCCGACCTTGATTTAGTTCCTATTGCGAGATGACTTTGGCAAGTATAATCAACAAACTCAGTAGGCACAGAGATGGGCACAGGTCGTGCCCACAGTAGAGCACATGGCGTGCCAGTGCCAGTGCCTGTGTCGGGCTCAGTTAGGGTTTGGGTCCCTCGGAGCCCTTTTTGGTTTGGTTTTTGTGTTTTTCTCCATTTTTGGTCCAAACAAACTCGAAATGCTTTAAAATTTTGTAGACATGATCCCTGAAACATAAAAAAACACAACCATAAAAGTATATTGTAAAAATGATACAAAATATCACACAAAATATCATGTTAAAAGAGTTTTCAGGACATTTTTAGATGCAAACCTAGGGCAGAAACTATACCAATTAAGCACTTATCAAGTGGCTGGTCACCAACTTACAATGTCATGTGGCGTGAGTGTTAAACTGATGATAGGAACACAACGAGTCGCGCCCTTCAGACTGAGTTGAGTCTCAAGCGATTCGTCCAAATGCAGGAAAGTCCTCGAGAGGCCCTTCGGAAGTTGTAGAATCTCCTTAGCGATTCTCTTGCCTCGACTCTCTCCGTGACAAGTTTCCTCATGTGGGGGGAGGCGAGACGGCATTGCTAGCTAGTGATCCTCATCCTACAACCCCTAGTGCCTCCCTGAACCCTGAGTTTGAGAAGCATCGGGCTGCGACAAGTGATGCCAGTGATGACGTTCTTTTGCGACCAATTGGCTCTGGTAGCGATCTCCGTCTTGGTCGCCTACAACACGTAGTTGCTCAACCTCCTCCCAAGTGAACCTGGCTTGACCGCTAGCCAAAGTGCTCCTAGGAGGCCTTAGGAAGACCTCTTGGTGCCAGCCTATGGGTCAACACCAAAAGGGGGTGGCCTCTACACTGGATCGCCTGGAAGGAATACTAGACAATCCATTGTCACTAGAGAGGGCCCTTCGACCAATGACAGGCGAGCTGCGAGGAAACAAAACAGCTCATCAAGGGTACACTGAGTCTGGGCCTGAGCCTCAACGAAGGCTTGAATTGAGTCTTCAACTACGCCAGTGCCAGCTGCCTACGATGGCTCAGCAGCGGCTCCAACGATGATCCCAGAAGAGGCAATGCCCATGCCAACGACTAGGACTTGTCCTGTGAGGGCGACCAAAGCCCCTGTGGCGACTACCGCCCCCTCATGATGGCTGAACATCAGCGGGAACATCGTTGTTCCTAAAAGTCGATGCAGAATGTCTCAATCTTGTGGTGGGAGCCATGGCAAATCATCACAGGTCACCACGGTCAGTGCTAGCTGTTGAGGGTTTGCACCCACAACAGCGAATGTCCCACGACGTTCAGGGCTAAACAAGGTGGAGCGTCCAAACAAAGGAAAATCTTCAAGCCCTAAAAGCAATCATTGGTCGAATTGCTCGAGGCCAAATACAAAGAAGATGACACAAGGATTTACATAAGTTCAGGATCTTGGCGGATTCCTACTCTTGTTGATACACCCACGATGCTGGGTCGGTGGGATCGATCCTCAAGGGAAGATTACTCCAAGGTGTACTAGTTTCTTCTTAGTATTTAAGTCAGTTTGTGTACAATGGTGGATTGTTTACAAGTGATGCTCTCAAGGATGTGCCAACAACTAAGTCCTAAAGAGCTCTAGGTGTTTTTAAGAGGTTCTCTATGAGTTCTCTCCTTAACAAGGTCTAGAGGACTATTTATTGATTGCAAAGGTTGCTAAAAGACTAAAATGCCCCTTACCAACTGAAAATGGCAAGGGTAAAACTATTTTCTGAGTCTTTGATAGGTGGGCTCTCGACTCCCAAAGGACTCAATCTTTGCGTCTAGGACTAGCTCCTGAAGATATTTAGCTCGGACGAAAAAGCTCTGGTCGCTCGATTGATGAGACCCGGACATATTGGACATCCAGTTGCACTTTAAGTTCATCAGTTGAAGGGAGCTTCGGGGTCCTTCGACACAGTCCTGATAGTAACTTTACCTACATAAAACATCCAGACTACCGATCCCAAGAGCCCTGGAGGAGTCCAGACATTACCTTACATATAGTCTTTACCCGAATCTTCATTCTTCGGGGCCTGAGAGGGGCCCGGAAAAGTAATATTTGGACCAACTTCTCCCAGTTCCCCAGGAGGAATCCCAATATTGCTCCTCCGGTAGCACTCTAAGGACTTTTCTGTTGCATCTAGGCCATTATGCCTGATTTTGACGATTAATGAAAACAAGCGTTTCAGACTAATTGTGTTTTTTGATATATTTGATACAGAGTTTTGTTGGAAAGACATGCAAGATAATCAAGATAAACTCAACGTAAAAAGGAGATAAAGCACAAGTCGCAAGATACAAAGACGAGACGCAAATTGCAAGACTGTCAGTATGCTATGCTGAATGTCAATCTGTTTAAACTGACATTTGTCCAGAGAGAGTGTGTTTTTTGTGTCAAAAATCTTTTGACCTAAACTGACTGTCAGTATGCCATGCTAACTGTCAGTATGAGGTTCGACCCGGAGCTGATTGTTTTGAGTTTTTGTTTTAACTGGTCGTTTTTGTGGTCGATACTGACTGTCAGTATGTGATACTGACTGTTAGTATGAGTTGTCAGTTTCCATATAAGACCACAAACAGTTAGCAATATCTTATCCGTGATTTTTGTCGAGTTGTGATTTTGGACAGTGACTGTCAGTATGTGTTGCTGACTGTTAGTTTGAGCTGTTTTGTTTCCTTTTTCGATCTCAAACGACTAGCTAAATTTTCTTCGCAAATTGTTTCACACTGGTCGTGATATCAGCATGCACTATTTCTTCTCAGCTCGTGTACAACGGCTCTTTTTGTGTTTTGGGCTATAAATAGAGACATTGAGCAGTTGTTTTAGACAACAAGCAGCCTCCTTCTCTCATATACACTTGAGTATTTGTTTTAGAGATAAAAATCTTGATCTTTTGATCAAATCGTGAGTTTTGTGATCCACCGAGTTTTCTGTTCGCATCATTTTTGCATACTTAGAGTTTCTTGGTGCATGTTGGAAATCTAGATAAGATCTTGCAACCTATTAATCTTGGTGAACGCTTTCAGCTAGACGGTTTGGTGGTGTGACCGTTGATCTCTCCTGTTCGAAGATTGTTGGAGAAACTCGACGTGATTGTAAAAGGCATCAGTGTTCGTCTTTCTGGAGTGGACAAGGAGCAACCACTAGTGAGAAATATCTTTTGTGGATATTGAAGCAAGACTCATTCATTTGAGTACTTCAACGAGTAGGGGAGACTGGGCGAATCTCCGAGACCTCGAGAAAAATCTTTGTGTTTGTTCGATTTATCTTTCTTTTTTAATTGTGCAATATATTGTTTTTGTCCTTATTCTTTGAAAAAGTTGTTTTAATTAAAATTTTTTAAATCTCTTATTCACTCCTTCTCTAGTTGATATCCTCAATCCTACATTTTACACTTTGGACCTCTGAGAGCGACTTAGACTATCGTGCCCTAGGGCACGAGCCCAAGTCAGCTTGGCCTAAGGCTCCTCCCAGATAGGTCCTAGTGTACGAAGACGCCTTGCTTTATCTTCCGTATTTCAGGAATCTCCAGGACTACAACAGATTGGAAGAACACTGACTAAGCATATAGATTAGGGAATATCTAGTTGGCATGTGTCATGTATACAGCACGCACAGGACTCTATAAACTACGGTAAGTCATAGTTATTTCATTTCTAATCATGGGTAAAGTGAAGTATGTCAAAAACACATCTACTGATGCGGCGTTCATTTTGGATGTCACGTTTTTGGAAAAACAAAAAAGCAAAGATCATATCAAAATCTAGTGTGTCTTACTGTGATAAAGAATCGAACAGTAACAAACCTATATATAGCACGATTAACTTAAAAGGTTTGGCAAGCTCTATATGTTATGGACTCTGTTAGATACCGATCATTGTATATTTGGTAGGACACTGACTGTTGAATTTAAAATGTCACGATCAACCTAAATTCATCGAGTTGATGTGGACCGTTAGAAAGCGGTCAAAGTGTCCGTCGTTCATGCACTAGCCGGAAGCACATTTAAGTTTCCCCATCAAGGTTAACCCTTTTCCCTGTAACTAGGGATAGAGACCCAAGTGCAAGATTCCTTCTATTATACAAATAAATAGTCTCAATCATCGTATACCGCCCACAGGCCACGGCAAATAAGATAGTCAGAATTAAGACCATTTTGTTCGTGGCATCTTAAGAAGGGTACTCGACAGAATTGAATATTTTACATCATATCAGATCATTTTGTGACTGGAAGCTTACGTTTTAAATAGAAGAGTATGTTATGATTATAGATCATTTTGTTATTTAAAACATTACATAGTAAATTAGACAATATTTCAGTAGATTGCAGTATTATTATTACGCATATAGTAGTAGTAGTTATTGTTGTGGCCCTAAAATTTAGGTCCTGCATGGCAATTTCTTAGGAGTAAAGAAGGTACTTGTGAATGAGATTTTTTTTGTACGATAACCTATTTTAAAAAACAAAATTGGGAAATAACCAAAAAGATAAAGGAATTGTAACAATCATTTAATTTAGTCGTCAATCAGGTTATCAACTTGAGCTACCCAACCATTAGTCGCCAGTCAGTCTGATAATTTAATCCATATTTTAATTGTCAATCTGAGTGGCGACTGATGGCCAACCTGAATTTTAACCAAAATGAACAAGAAATATTCAAAAATAACCTGAATTCTAACAAATTTAGTACCCACTTTTCATTTTTTTTATTTTTCATGTTTTCTCTTCCTTAGGTAATTTACAAATCAGTATTGAGATGGCCGCATAGTAAGATTAAGAGCTTGCAAACTCTGATCAACAATGTCTAGGTCCTCTCTTAATTTCCTTGCAATCCTCGCTGTATAAGTGTTGGGAAAACAAAAGAGAAATGCCTTTTTTTGTCCTACTTGGGTCCAAACTTGAACTTTTAAAAGTATTTATTTTGTTCTCTTACTCTTACCTTTTTCCATTATTCGACTAGATAAGAATTTGTTCTCAAAGAGTTTTTATTTTTTTTTTGAAATTGTTGTATGGAGACCCTAACTCTAATCCTTACCCTAGCAACCAACCCCCAATAAAAACCTAACAAAGAACATACATTTTTTAGTCATGCCTTAATTTACAATACTAAGATGCAAAGGTTCGGATTGGGCCTCGCCTATCTGCACTTCATATTTATTATTTTGTTCTTTTTCTTTTTATTTTCATTTTTGTTTTCATCCTATATATAATATCTTGATATGGTAAAAGAGCCCCTACACCTAGGTGATGCTGCATATGATTTTGTCTAAATTATCCAACTATTGAATCCAACATGATATGTATTTGGCAAAGAATTTCCTATGTCAATAATATTTTTTTTCTCCATCTGAATTTGTATTCAAATCTAAGATTTGATATCCTTGTCCGGATACAATAAATTAAAATAATATATCTACTATCTAAATGCAAATCTGAATTTGATTTTTACAGAAAATACGTGCCTAAATCTGCAATAACCGTGATTTTTAATCCTGCCCTTTCATGAACAACAGAAAACATATGCATTTTGTTCTGAATTGTATTGTCAATCGTCTAAAATATAGAACTTTTGAAAATTTTTTTCGTATAACGTAAATAACAAATTTCAAAAGTAAAAATTATATCCAATAGATACTAGATAGATACAAATGAAGTGAGGTGTGATCCGTATTTTGCGATAATTATCCGATTGACATTCAAATCACACTAATATCCCAATTCATATTACTTTAATACCAACACTGTCTAATTGGAATCCGAACTAATTTGATATGACTACCATCCAAATGTCCACTTGAGCAAACTGTTCACTTGAGCAAATCATTTTTTTTTTCCTTTTACTGCATATAAGAGAAATTTTTGCAAATACTCCATTTATTTTTAAATAGATGTCATTTTAATCTTCTTGTTTTATTTTTAAATTGATTTCATTCTACAAGTTTGAGAAACATTTATTCAGTTTTTTCCATGTATGCCTTTTTTTAATAAAAGAAGATTATTTAGCAAGAAATTTGTCCACTAATTTAAGAAGACATGCATGTATTGAACACAAGACAAGTGTTTAATATGAGGTATTAAATAAGGTTATTTTAGTCATTTTTTATGCCATGTTTTTAGTATTTGATAAAAAACTAAAAACAAAAGAAGTAGCTTTCACGTCTTGAGGAAAAAAGAGTACGAGGCAAGGGCTGGAAGTAATAAAAAGTCTTCCATTTTCAGGTTTCCGTTTCTCTCAGAAGCACCATATGGTCTTGAAAATATGCACAGGGAATCTTTTGCGTTATTAATTTTAAATATATCTTCTCTCGGTGTTTCGGTCAATGTGATTTTGATTATTATTTTGTAGTTATCAAAATTGCTCGGCTTGTATAACGTGACTAGTTTTAACCGATTTTAATTGTATTTTTGCCAAATTGTTAACATTGTTTTTAGTTCTACAAAATTGGTCAGCAGATATCCCCTCATCTTTTTCTATTAAAATAGGTCTTATATCAACTACCAATTTTTAGCTACCAATAAAGAACAAACCAAACAACTTTAAAGAACCATCTTTCATTTTGTTGTGCCACAAATTTGGTCATAATCAAAGGTAACTTAGTTATCTGTGGACACTAACCAAACATATAACATAATTATTTTTAGTTACAAGTACAAAAAAAAAATTAACAATTCAAATTTTTAGAGAAGTCAAAGTTACTGGCTTCTTGCCAGAAGAAAGAAAAGATAGTTTACAATGATTTCTAAAATTCTCATAAACCACATCATTGTCTGATGTCAAGTACTGTGTACATCGGTGATGTTGTTTGCTGATCTGTTTGAGAGTTAGCCTTAGTTTTGCACTAGACTCGCCCAAATTCGATTCTAATATACAGAAGAACGGGATCTTACTCAGAAATACTGAAACCCAAAGGTTAATCAAAAACACAGTTCAAAATAATTGCACAACTCTTTATTTCAAAGAGAGTTTTACACGTCGAACGTTAGGACATACTCGCCTACGTTGAGGAACTATGTGTCTAAGACTTCAATCTAGACTCGATGATCTAAACTAGAATTATTATAAAGTATTTATAGTCCAATCGTATTAATACGTATTAGACTCAATAACTTAAACGTATTAGATTTGGAAACTAACTAAAACTAATAGATAAGATTTGGTTATATATATTTGGATCGCACTACAATTCCGACTAGAAATCGAATCCTTCTTAAGGTCGCAAACCTTTCCAAGGTCGCGAATCCGTTTCGAGCTCGACCTGAGATCCTCCCAGATTATGACTCCCCTATTGAGAAGGAGCCAACTCCCATCGGTGACCAACTGGGAAGATATAGAGAGCGACTGAGAGCCTTGGAATGAACACACAATGAGCAATACTACAATTGTCTGATCGAATGTACGGATAGGCGCTCATGGAGCTTGGCACCTCCGTCATGGACTGTGGCCTTGGCCACTAGCGGATAGCCTTCCGCCTGTCGCAGTTGATACAATCACCGATCCCAAAGCTAGGATTGTGAAGTTTGAACAGTGGTGCTGTAGAGACAAGTTGCATGTTGTTTTCGACTAGTCGTTGGGGTGATCGACTATGTACCTCTACGAATAGCTCGTTATTTTCTTTGGGCAAGCTCGCCAAACAACCACCACTTTCCATACTCAATGCAGCACAATTTTAATGTTTAATTGGACGCATCACGCTCAACACACATTTTGAGCATGCATTGATAATCTGTTTTGCCTGATTTGCTGTCAACAAGTTCTTGGTGTCGACATGGTCGTTTTTGCTGATGATGAACTGGATGATTTCTGTCGGGTTGTGGTCAATTGATGAATCCGAACCTTTCTACTTCGGCATTGCCATTAGAGACAAGATCGTGTCCGCCTTTTCAACCAAATCCAACTGGATGATTTCCTCTACGAGCAGAACAGAAGTAACTATAACTGTTCGCGTGCTTGGTTCATCCCTCCTTGTTTTTTCTGGTCGTAGTTTAGGATAAAGTTTACAACACTTCTCCTTTGTGTGCCCAACAATGCTCACAATTGTTACCCGTATCATGGGTACCCTCTCTAGAGCTCGTCATGGTCGAAATCTCCCTCACGTTCTTGTCGTTGCGGGTCTTATTGTTCTTCTCAATTGCCAGAGCAGTCATTCTCGCGGCCGAGATGTCTGGAACTCTGAACAGGCTTAGCTCAGCACCGATTATCTTCTGAAGTCTAGACGTGTATTTTCTGAACGTATGGGTGTTGGAAAGTGAGATAGCAAGGACCATTGCTTGTCTTCGAAATTCCGTCAAATAATCCTGGATGGATTGGTCACGTCGTTGCTACAATCGGTGCCAACGATCCCATCTCTCCTCAAGGTAATCCATCGGGTAAAATTCTTGTCGCAGAAGTCGCTTGAATTGACCCTACGCAAGGTCGTCAGCTTCACCACTGGTGACAAGAGCCTTCCACCAAGTGTTGGCATGATCCTTCATCTTCAAAGGTGCAAACTTTACCTTTTGAGCGCTACTGAACCCTTTTAGGTCAAAATAGATATCAAGTTGATCCATCCATGAATCCAACTTCTTAGCATCGATCTCCCCATCATATATGGGTATATCAATCTTAGATTCGATCTTAAAAGATCCAACAACTAAGGAGGTATTGGCGAGGTCGTCGGCCTTATGGTCATCTTCTTCTTCCTTGTCGTCTGGCCTGCGCAAGTCTTCACCGGTCTTCACACCCGTAACATTCCCTGCTTCAGGAGGTACAATCATGACCTTCTGCTTAATTCAAGCAAGCACAATTTTCATGTCGGTGGAGAGATTAGCCACTTGTTCGGGCTAGGTTAGCTTGTACGGAGGTTCCTTCAGACATTGTCGAAGATGCGACTATAAGTATCGTCGATTGTTCGCATTTAATTGCAGGATGCTCTTGCGGGATCTCATTGGAGGTTTTGTAACCTTGACGAGTCTTTATCATCCACAAGACAGGATAGTTGCTCTGATACCAACTTGATCCATTTGAGACCTAGCCTTGGTTTTCACACTAGACTCGCCCAAATTCTAATATGCGGAATAACCGGATCTTACTCAGAAATACTGAAACCCAAAGGTTGATCGAAAACATAGCTCAAAGTAATTGCACAACTCTATATTTCAAAGAGGACTTTACACGTCGAACGTTAGGACGCACTTGCTTACGTCGAGGAACTATGTGTCTAAGATTTCAATCTAGATTTGATGATCTAAATTAGAACTATTACAAAGTATTAGTCTAATCGTACGAATACGTATCAGACTCAATAACTTAAACATATTAGACTTGGAAACTAACTAAACCTAATAGATAAGACTTAGTTATATATATTTGGATTGGACTACAATTCCGACCAAAGATCGAATCCTTCCCAAGGTCACAAACTTTTCCAAGGTTGCAAATCCGTTTCGAACTCGACCTGAGATCCTCCCGGATCATTTGCAGAACTTCAGACATCAACATCCTACAAAACAGTCAGTATCTACACAGACATCGCTGAACAAAACATTCATCAGATAATATGCATAAGCACAGACATCTCTCAGTTGGAACTAGCAGTTCATCGCGGCTCGATAACCGAGATCGATACTTCGTTGATCGTCGATTCAATCTTTGGTGTCGACGAATTCACTAACAATGAGAACTTATTCAGACTTGTGAACCTTGGTGGCCTGGAGGGGGTAAGGAGCTTCATATGATCACTGATTAGCATGAGCACAACGTTTGACATCGTCGGCCGATCATCGGGGTTCTCCTGCACGCATAGAAGGCCGACATGGAAGCACCACCGTGCCTCCTCCTCCGAGTAGGAGCAGCCAAGCGATGGATCCATCAACTCGACGACGCAGTCTTCTTTCCATAATCTCCATGCCTGTCATAGTTGAGTTCATCTTTAGTACCAGTAACATGTACAAGTTGTCCAGTAAAAGCATAGTAGAATGGAGTTTCAGAGAATTTTTACATCCTCGGTTAGGGTTTGATGGTGTTCTTCCATGTACGCTGCGCCATTTCGCTGCCCGCTTAAGATCTCTAGAACTAGAACTCCGAAGCTGAAGACATCTGACTTCACTGAGAAAATACCTTCCGTTGCATATTCTGGTGCCATATATCCGCTAGATTTTTACTTCAGTTTAGTCCTACTTGCCGCAAGAAAATCAATAGGAAAGGAAGTGGATTATTGTGCTTACAAAGTTCCGACAATGCGACCCATGTTGACCTCATTATTATCCTCTTCAAAAATCTTTGCCATGCCGAAATCAGAGATCTTGGGACTCATTTTATCATCAAGGAGTACATTACTCGCCTTGAGGTCTCTATGAATGATTTTCAACAAAGAGTCCTCATGAAGGTAGAGGAGGCCGCGAGCAATCCCTAGGATGATGTTATGCCGTGTGTTCCAATCCAATTGCCCACTCTTAGTAGCATCTAACGCACACAAAATTTAACTGAATCAAATTCAATGTAACTTCATATTTCATATTTCTGAATTCCATGGTATAACAAATGATAAAATGTGAACCATTTAGTTAATTCAGAAAAGAGTGTGTTGTGATGATCGTGAAAACAAAATTGCATAGATTCTAAAATGTCTCTAATTATTGATTAAAAGGTTGTTTGATTCACATCATTGTAAATATGTTTGAATTTTAAATATGTTTGAGATTTGTTTAGAATTTTTATCTAATTAGATATGTATGAAATTAACTTATTTAGTTGATAATAAGTTAGTTAGATATGTCTGATTTTCTCAAAAATATAATTTGATTGTTCAAGATTTTCAATCATACTTAATAAAACTTCAAGTATGACTGATCCAGACATGGTCAATATTTGAACTAAAAAACTTCCACACAAATTTCATAAAGATTTTAGGTTAGACACTTCTGGACCCACAAACTAAGCCCCGTTTTCCATGGCATCCTTGTCTAGGTCTAATAATAAAATCTGATCAAATCACCTCAACTCACAATCAGCAATAATTAAGATTTGGGAATCCAATTGCAACTTTGGTGCAACCATGTGCGGGTTTCTGGTGTGTATCAAATCCCCATTAATCACAGAGTAAGACTCACAAGCATGCGCGTCCTATGAACTGCAGACACATGACTAACATAAGAGCCATGGCGTCAAAACCAGAGCTGTCAAATTAGACATCACACGGACACGTATGACACGATTACCATGATAAATAAATGTACAAACCCATTTAAATACGACGTGAACCCGGATGTAATCAGATGGATCAAAATTTATAAGGCGAAAAGGAGAGACTAACCGAAGAGGAAGCCGTTAAGGCTCCGGTTGGGGAGGTACTCGTAGACGAGCATCTTCTCATCCTTCTCGGCGCACCACCCCAGCAGCCTCACCAGGTTCCTGTGCTGCAGCTTGGCGATCAGCTCCACCTCGTTCCGGAACTCTGCGGCGCCCTGCTTCGACCGCGCCGACAGCCGCTTCACGGCGATCTCCGAGCCGCCACTCAAAACACCCTGAATTCAACAATAAAGGACCACAATTCAGAAGTTAACTATGACAAGATTAATTTGATACTGTTCTTAGTTCTTACTCTATAGACAGGTCCAAAGCCACCCTCTCCAAGCTTGTTGACCTTGGAGAAATTGTTAGTGGCTGCATGGATACATGAAAGGTCCATGAGTGGCAGGTTAGAGTTGGACAGTGGCCTCAGCCTCTCCATCTGAGCTCTCCTGACAGCTGCAATTAACAGCCAAGAAACATGACCTCTAAGTGCATACTTGATTCACTAATAACCAAGAAAGAAACAATTGTTAGCAAGATTTAACTCACCGTTGCTCTTTCGCCATCGCCAGCAGTAGACGCAGTAGAGAAGCGTGCAGAAGATGATCACGGCCAGGATGGACACCATTATCGGCATCGCCTTCGAGCTCGAGCGTCCTAGGTGCAACACAACATGTACTCCATTAATTACTACATGTGCAAGTCGTAAAAAATAAACACCAAGAAGTTAAGTTAGTTAGTTAGTTAGTCACCTGATAAATCATCTGCCGGAGGCGTCCCCGTTAACCACCGGCGATGTCCGGAGCGGTTCGCCGTCGGAATCTTCATGTTAGGGATGGTGCAAAGTGCTGTGCTCAATTTCTTGCAAGTTTTAGTGCTATTGGATTGCTAAGGACATGCATGTTTGTAGTTGGTGTGGGTGTGTTTAATAGTTTGGAGATTCGTGGAAAGGTCATATGGTAGTGGAAATAGGAGAAATTTGAGTTGGAGACTCGGGAGAAAGATGGAAGGGGAGGAGGAAGAGTGGAAGGGAAAAGGTAATATGGCCGTGTGGGTTTGGAGTTTGAGAAATGGGAGTGAGTGAGTGCGATAGCTGCTGAAAATTAGTTCTCAAATGTCATGCCAGTTGGGTCGAACACAAATGCATTTGTATCTGAATTATCTTACTAACAAATAAAAAAATACAAATACAAATGAGAATTTATATCTAATAATATTCTAATGTATCTCAATTCTGTATTCGAACATGATTAATGATATATTTGCATGTCTAAATTTAGATCCGAGATTAATTTATGTAGGAAATGCTTGTCTAAATTCAGATCATCTCTACTTTCTACTCAAATTCTTGCATTAATAATAAAAAACTATGTGCAAGTTTGTCCGAATTGTACTCTTTAATGATTTAAAATTTAGAACTCTTAATTTTATATTAAGTAAATAAGTAAAGTTCATATTTTGTATTATCTGTTGATTGAAAATATTAAAATTTTATTGCTTTGCACTAAATGAATAACGATTTGGTATGTGAAATAATCATTGAATCTATATAACATCCAAATCCGATCTGAATTAGGAACAAACATAAGCATCCAGATTATATTTTTGCACTAAGTTTGATGCCTGATGGCCCATGAAAATTACTCTTTTTATTTATATCCGTATTCGGTGATATGTGTATCACTTCTGTATATGGAAAACGAGGTTTCTTTTAGTAATGAAAAAATATAAGTTAGCATGTAAGATTGTCTCCATCGCAGGGCGTCTGGTCAAGCGTGTGTATGTTCTACAGACAATCATAGAGATGGTTTTATTTTTATTATGTTTATGAAGTTTTGCATAATATGTTATTATATATGTTTCTTAAAAAGTTATCTTTTTTTCTCAACAAGTATATGACTTATTAGTGAAACTCTTAATTTATTTTATAAAATCCCTGATCTATTATTATTAAATAGAACATAATTGATTAATGGATCAGCATATGTATTGATTGATGATAATATTTTAAGGACCATGGATATGAGATATTAAATTAATAATGTAAACACATATCAGAGAATATGATGTTGGATTGATTCACTTTGAGATACTATTAAAATTTGTGATATAAGTATACTACTTGGTTTCAAATAATATTTATGGTTGATTCTTAGACTTAAGATTATCATAATTTTCTACATATGTAATAGTATACTTTGATACTATCAAACACCACCTTCATTTAGTTATTATAAAGATAATATTCAGGTATCTATGAGCTATGTGGGGGAATGTGAACGGCTAGATGGAATTTACCTCTCATATATCTAGGGGTGAAAACGGGTTGGATAATATCCGCCCGATTCATTCCTATATCCATCGGATAGTGAATATGGGTTGGGATATAGTTATCCGGCCAAATATGAATATGGATACGGATAAAATTTTTCGAATACAAATATGGATATGGGAGCATGATATCCGGCAAATACGAATATCCAATATAAATAAAATTCAGATATCCGGATAATAAAGATGTTGGGCCTAGCTAGCTAGGTTAGTTCATCAGCCTATCATATTATCACCTAGTTATTTCAAGGTCCAAAATCAACAAGAACCTAAAAACACCAATTTTGATTCGTCTTAATCTTGACTGTAGTTCGATATGTGTATTGCAAACTCATGTACCATGTTAGTGCAATAGTGACCAACAATTTATGTCCAAATCAAGATAATACTAGTTGAAGTAAGTAAAAAGATAATACTAGTTCGATGTTCGTCTTTCTCATGTTATGATAGTTGTACTCTATTTATTTAAGCAAAGAAATATAATACTTGCTATAAACTATAAGCTATTTGTGTACTTGTTTTATTGAATTTGTAGTATGTTTGTACAAAATATTTGACTTAATATCCATAACCGGATTTGGATCCTACTCGTATTCGTCCCATATTCGAATCCGAATCTATCTGGATTCGTATTCTTACCCGGTAGTTTCCGTATTCTAGAAAAAAGATGGGCTAGGATATCCGATCCGTTTTCACCTCAATATATAATAGGAGAGATAACTTTGGACCGCTTGATATAGATGAACTGAGAAGTGCATGGCCATACCTTATATTGTTGGGTGTCAACCATCGGAAGGTTAGTTCACTGTGAGATCGAGAACGGTGATTCATGAGCGGTTACGATGTTCCACAAGTGGTCACCGTGTTCCATCAGCGGTTGTCATTCGAACAGTTGTTTAGATTGGTCTTGCTAGACGCACACTTTGCAACACCAACTCTCCATCTACTACCGATAACAATCTAATTTATAGTCTAATACTTACAGTTTTTAAGTAAAAATTTTGAAAATTCTACTAGTATAGTCTATTAGTACTCTAACAACGCCTTATGAGAGAAAAAGATGTTTTTCTTTTGGAAGAGATGGGCCAGCAGAGAGGAATACTTTGTGGTGCATTTCCACCCGGGTTTTGTTTTTTTATTTATTCTCTTTCGATTTACATGTTGAATCATTTTCTAATTATTTTTCTCTCCTTTAAAACTAAACAAAAATTTTTGTTGCTCTCTCTTTTAAAACACCCCAAACACCAAATGTATTAGAATACTTAACTCCTCAAAAACTCTTCCGATATATAGCACACTCTCCATTATAAATCTCTCCTTACATTAAAAATAGCCTCAAAAAAGCTAATATCGACCGGTACTACATCCATTTTCACTCCTAACTGTCCTACATACAAGGGCAGAATCTGAAATTAATTAGATATGTTGCAGATTTAGGCAAGTAGTTGTCAAATGTTGCTGCCAATGTTTAATGTTTGTCCTTTAAAGTATGCCTGATGTGATGCTTTACTGTCCAAGAATGCACTATGATTATACATTAATAAAATGTTACAGAGTATGTAGTTATGCGTTTGTTATTGTTCTTCCCGTTCTTTTCGTCAAAAAGTCTGTTCTTTTTGTTATTTTTTATCAACAAATTGAGTCAACTATATTTAGCTCGGAGCTTATAAAAATTTAGCTATGTAGTATAGTGTATACATATCTATAACATTTAATAAAGAGCGAGTTATGATTAGATAATCTTCTCTTTATTTTTTCTCAAAATACTCTCATCTGAATATCTCTTAGCACTTTGTAACAAACTATTATATAGTTTAAAAATTAATTAAAATATTTACAAACTAACTATCCAATGTGTTGGATTATAATCTAATAGACAATACCGAGTGTATCATCTTTTATAATGATACTGGATGCACTTGATGACAATGATGATTTACAGCTATGTCATTCATTCAAAAATAAAATCACTCAATACATATCTATATAGTTAGACGCAATTTCAGCTACAAAATAAATTATACGTACACACAATAATTGATATTTATAGTTTGACAAAAAAATAAAAATATTTACGCACAAAAATGACAAAAAAACATAACCTGCTCACAAAAATAATATTTACACATTCTTACTACGAAAAAAAAATATTTACACACATAAATAAAAAAAGCATAACCTGCTCAAAAAATGATATTTATACAATCTGGCTACAAAATAAAAAAAAATTCCAACTAAGAAAACTCTACCAACTAAGGAAAAAAAAAAATTCCAACGCCAAAAATGAAACAACACAGCAAAGCAAAACACTCGGGATATCCAACAGCAAAACAACTAAGCAACTCGCCCAACTAAGCCCAACACAAAAGACCAAAATTCCAACACCAAAATGGAATAGCAACAGCAAAATAAGGCATTGGGGATATCCAACAGTAAAACAACTAAGCAACTCAGCCAACTAAGCCAAAAAAAAAATTCCAACGCCAAAAATAGAACAGCAACAGCAACAACAAAACAAAATTGCTACTCTGTGCTACTAACCTGGAAATATATATCCTGGAGGCCGCAAAAAATCTGGAGAGGTAATCATTTCCTTCTTGAATCTGAAGACATGCAATTAAGCAACAACAAAATCTTCTATAGTAACAAAAACTAAATAAACAAAATCTTCTATACTAACAAATTATTTGAGGCATTTATCCATTCAACTACCAACTAAGTAACAACAAAACAAAATTCCAACGTCATGTAACTAATCTGAAGATATCCATCCTGGAGGCCGCAAAAAAACTGGAGAGATAATCTTTCTTTCCTGAACTTGAAGACATGCACTCTTAACCATTATAAATAATACTAAACCTCAACCATACTTGCATATCCATCTCGTCCCTCTTACAGATTATCCTTTCCTTTGTCCACATTTTGTTTTTGAGATTCTTGTTGAGATGAGATAATGATTTCTGACTCGGGTGTTTTATTTTAGGCAATCAAATCATTCATCTCAGCATCTTTATAAAAGGTAAATATAATATAAAATTTCCTAAGAATCAATACCACTTCAAAGTTATTTATTTTTTATATTAATCCTTCACATGTGTGCCTGTGTAGATTCATGAGATAAACGATGTTGTATGAGCATTTTCATGTCCTCCAATTTTTTAATGCATTGTTTGTTTTTGCATGAATTTTGTATCCAATATTTTGGAATTAGTCAGTTTAACACTGATTCTCAAAATGCTCCCATGATTTCTCTGTTATACAGTAACAATTATTCGGTTGAAACAAAACAACAACATTGATGGTATTCATGTATTTAAAAAAATACATGATATATTAATAAACAAGTAGCAAACCAAAATTGTATATATTTCCTATTTAGTGCTCTATCTTTGTATCCTCTAAACTCTTCTAAATGATTTTCTTTATTTTATGTGAGTAGGGTTCTATCCTCCTATTTTCTCAAAATAATTCTCTTTTTCGCTTTCTTTTTAGCTTGTTCAGAGTTGCTGTACAATCCTTATAAGCATTTAGACTAATTTAACTTACATTCTATTTAATAAATTTTTGTTGGTAAAATGACAATAATCTATATTAGTAGGAAACATATTGTTGCTCAGATTCTAGAGACCTTAAACTTGCCACCCGCTAACTATGGATCACAGTAAATCCGAGGAAACAGATTCATTAGATGGATTGAAATATGATCCGGGTGGATCTTTAGGTTGAGTCGCTTATGACTTCGCGACCTTAACCGTGTTCGGAAAGGTTTCGCGATCATGGATTGGTTCGCGACCATGAAAAGGAATTCGTTCCTTGTTCGGAATTGTAATCCGATCCAAATATATATAACTAAGTCTATCCGTTTAGGATTAGTTAATTATATGAGTCTAATACGTTTAGATTACTGAGTCTGATATGTACTCATACAATTGGACTATAAATACTTTGTTATAGTCTAGTTTAGATCATCGAAAAGTCATAGAACTTATTTGAGTTTTAGATACTTATAATTCCTTCGACGTAGGCAAGTGTGTCTAATGTTCGACGTGTAAAGTCCTCTTTGAAATAAAGAGTTGTGCAATTACTTTGGGTTTCGGTATTTCCCAGTAAGATCCCGTTATTCCGCATATTAGAATCTAGGCGAGCCTAGTGCGAAAACCAAGGCTAGGTCTCAAACGGATTAAGTTGGTATCAGAGTAACTTTCCTCTCCTGTGGATGGTGAAGACTCGCTAGGGTTACAAAACTTCCGGCGAAACTCCAGGTGATCAATTGATGGTTCCTATAGCCGCGTCTCCGACAATATCTGACGATACCTCCGTTCAAGCTAACCTAGCCGAACAAGTGGCTAAACTCTCCACCGACATGGAAACTGTGCTTGCTTGGATTAAGTAGCAGGTCATGATTGTACCTCCTGAAGTAGAGAAGGTTATGGATGTGAAGACTGGTGAAGACTTGCGTAGGGCAGACGAAGATGGAGACGAAGGTGATCATAAGGCTGACAACCTCGCCAACACCTCCTTAACTATCGAATCTTTCAAGGTCGACGCTAAGATTGAAATGCCCATATATGATGGGGAGATCGATGCCGAGAAGTTAGATTCATGGCTCGATCAGCGCTAGATCTACTTTGACTTGAAAGGGTTTAATAGCACTCAAAAGGTCAAATTTGCACCTTTGAAGATGAAGGACCACGCCAAGACATGGTGGAAGGCCCTTGTCGCCAGTGGTGAAGCTGACGACCTTGCATGGGGTCAATTCAAACGACTTCTGCGATAAGAATTCTATCCGATGGGTTACCTTGAAGAGAGATGGGAACGTTGGCACAGATTGTACAAACGGCGCGACCAGGCCGTCCAAGACTATACGACGGAGTTTCGGCAACAAGCAGTGCTCATCGGCATCTCATTGTCTGATCCTCGGGTATTTCAGAAATACACATCTGGACTTTAGAAATCGATCAGTATTGAGCTAAGTCTGTTCGGCGTCCAAGACATTGTGACCGCAAGCACAACTGCTATGGCGATCGAGAAGAAGTAGAAATCCCGCAGCGACAAAAGCACGAAGGAAAGTGCGACCTCGACAAAGAAATAGCCGAGTCCGAAGAAGAACGCACTACTACAGAAATGCATTTCACTAACCCATATCTTCTAACGGTTATAAGCAATATGGGAAAAAATCCGATAGAATAGGACGACAGCGGCGGAGAAGAGGCTTTTTACTATCGGTTATACACTGGTACACCGTTAGTGAAACGCAAATATTTTTTACTATCGATCATTACTGTCCAAACTGATATAATATATGAAATAGTACTATCGGTTTTCCATTCGTAACTGATAGTAAAATTACTCACTTTATACTATCGGTTAGTACTGTACAAACCGATATAATATATTAAATAGTATTATCGATTTTTCATTCGTAACTGATAGTAAAATTACGCACTTTATACTATCGGTTCATACTTTACCAACCGATATAATATATTAAATAGTACTATCGGTTTTTCTTGCGTAACTGATAGTGAAATTACTGACTTGTTACTATCGGTTTTTACTGAACTAACCGATATAATAGAGTAAAGTTTATTATCGGTTATCTAAAACAAGCCGATAGTAAAATGACGTCGTATAAACTAATTGTTATGACAGTGGGGACCTTATTTTACTATCGGTTTGTGTTTTGAACCGATAGTAAAATTGTACAACTTAATTAGGTCGACCCCTGCTCTATGTTCTGCATGTTAGAATCATTTCTACCGTATGTGCATCCACGCTCCAAGTTAGGGTGATCTGGAGAAGCTAGCTGAGAGGTTGATCATAATTCTATCCCCCTCGGTATTGTCATCTTCTCATCACCTCTCTCTCTCTCGATCACTCTTTCAGACTCTCCCTCTCTCTCTACTTGCAATTCATTAAACTAGATACATGTAGCTCCAAACTAGCTAGAAGGCTAGGTTGGCTAGCTAGCTATAGCTTGCTGAAGTTAAGCAGCTAGCTAGCTGGCTCTTCCAATTAATGCATCAAGTTAATTAGGGTGTCATATATGCAAATCCATTTAATGTAATTATGCAGCTGTACACACATATGGCCTAGCTAATTATGTTTCATGCATATATGCATGCCCTGAGTCATTAATTATTTATTTCAATTTGTCAATTTTGTGAAATAATTGTAGATGGACCGAGAATATTGGATGTATGAAAGAAAACGTACTACTGTTGAGTATTTGGAGGGTGTGAATGGGTTTATTAAATTTGCTGAGCAAGAAAAGGCGAAGAAGGGAGAGAAAGATATGCATTGTCCTTGTATATATTGTATGAACTTAAAAAGGTTCGGCAACTCTGATCAGATTAGGAGTCATTTGATTCGTCGTGGTTTTAACGCACGCTATACCCGTTGGATATGGCATGGTGAAGATCTTGAGGAAACGAGCACCGCTGCCACTCAGCAGCACCCGGAAGTGGATTGCAGTAATGATGATCATGATCAGAACATTGGTAATGTTCATTCGGAAGTCCACAATTTAGATGAAATGTTACGTGATGTAGAAGAAGACTACAGCGAAAATGATTTAGCTAAATTTGAGAAATTAATTATTGATTCTGAGAAGCCTTTGTTCCCCGGATGTGCAAAATTTATAAAGTTGTCTTCTGTGTTGAGATTATATAACTTGAAGGCAAGCAACGGTTGGAGCGATAAGAGTTTCACGGCTCTATTGGATCTGTTAGCGGACATGCTTCCTGAGGGAAATGAGTTGTCAAGATCGGTTTACCAGGCCAAAAAACTATTGTGTCCGTTGGGAATGGAAATCGAAAGAATACATGCATGCCCAAATGATTGTGTTCTGTACCGTAACGAGTACGAGGATTTGCATGTTTGTCCAAGATGCGGCGCATCGCGGTATAAGCATGGGGACAGAATTTATCACAATGGATGTGATGAGGTAAAGAAAGGGCCTCCGGCCAAAACTGTGTGGTATTTGCCTGTGATTCCTAGATTGAAACGGCTGTTTGCAAATCCAAAAGATGCGAAGTACTTGCGTTGGCATGTTGAAGGTCGGAAACAAGACAGAAAACTAAGACATCCAGCGGATTCCATTCATTGGAGAAACATTAACAGAACATTCGGTGAATTTGGCGGCGAAGTGAGGAATATAAGGCTTGGGCTGAGTACGGATGGTATGAATTCACAAGGAAATATGAGCAGCCGACATAGCACTTGGTCGGTTCTTTTATGCATCCACAATCTTCCTCTTTGGTTATGTATGAAGCGCAAGTACATCATGATGTCGTTACTAATTTCAGGACCCAGACAACCCGGGAATGATATTGATGTGTTTCTATCACCGTTAGTCGAGGACTTACATAAATTGTGGAGCGAAGGGGTGCGGGTGTGGGATGCACATAAACGAGAGAATTTCATGTTGCGGGCCATGATATTTTGCACCATAAATGATTTCCCGGCCTATGAAAATTTGTCGGGGTATAGTACGAAAGGAGGCAAGGCTTGTCCTATTTGCCTGGATGAAACTGAAAGCATGTGGTTATCGAACTGCAGAAAAACAGTGTACATGGGTCACCGCAGATTCCTTCCGATGCATCACGCCTACCGTAAGAAGAGGAAGTCATTCAATGGGAAGCCTGAGAAAGGATCAACCCCAGTGTTTGTGACTGGTAAGGAGTTTTACTTGCGTGTGAAGGGCATCAAAGTTGAGTTCGGTAAATGTTCTAAACCTCCAGGAAAAAATGTTTGGAAGAAGAGATCGATTCTTTGGGATCTGCCATATTGGGAGCACTTACAAGTTCGACATTGCATTGATGTCATGCACGTAGAGAAAAATGTTTGTGATAGTTTGACTGGTTTGTTGTTGAACATTCCAGGAAAGACGAAAGATGGCATCAACGTTCGCCGTGACATGCTCGACATGGGCATAAGGACTGAGCTTGCACCGTTGGAGAAGGGAAAGCGGACATACCTCCCCCCAGCCTGCTATACTTTGTCAAAAAGAGAAAAAACAGAACTCTGTCAGTGCCTACATGGTGTCAAAGTTCCATGCGGGTATTCTGCGAACTTGAAAAAACTTGTGTCCATGAAAGACTTGAAACTGGTTGGTATGAAGTCCCATGATTGTCATGTACTGATGTCACAAATGCTTCCCATTGCTATCAGAGGCATTCTCCCAGTCAAAGTCGGAGAGACAATTACAAAGCTATGTTATTTCTTCAACACAATATCTGGCAAGGTACATAAGCGTGTACTCCTAGCAAGTTAATTAGCTCCATTCGTGGAACTTGTCAGATTTTTTGGATCTGAATATTTGCTGCAACTGTGTCCTTGCAGGTAATTGATCTGGATGGACTGGACGATTTGCAACGCGATGTGACTACAACTCTTTGTCAGCTGGAGATGTATTTCCCTCCATCCTTTTTTGATGTTATGGTCCATCTAATTGTTCACCTTGTCAGAGAAATTAAGTTTTATGGACCCGTGTTCCTGCGCTACATGTATTCATTTGAGAGATTTATGGGTATCTTGAAGGGATATGTAAGGAATCGACATCGGCCTGAGGGCAGTATCATTGAAGGTTATGTCGCCGAGGAGGTGATCGAATTTTGCACCAACTATATGGCCGGGGTTGACCTAATTGGCGTTCCTACGTCCCGGCATGAGGGCAGGCTTCAGGGCATTGGAACGATTGGATTTAAAGTAGTCGTCCCCTCTAGTGATCTGTATGCAAAAGCCCATTTTTGGGTCTTACAGCACATGACGGGGGTGGAGCCATACATACACGAGCACAAGGAAATGTTACGGAAACAGAATCCCTCGAAGCCAGAGATTTGGGTCACCAGAGAACATAATAGGAAGTTTGCTGGGTGGATCGAAAATAGAGTCCTGCAAGCTTCTGAGGGCGACGTAGATGAAGTTGTTACATGGTTGGCCAGAGGGCCTAGATTTACTGTAGGGACTTGGCAGGGGTATGACATCAACGGCTATTCATTTTACACAAGAACTCAGGACGAGAAGAGTACTATGCAATGTAGTGGAGTGACACTACTTGCTATTTCGGAGGATGCAGGGCAGTAAGGGCACTCGACTCATATTACGGTGTTATTGAGGAAATATGGGAGCTCGATTGTGTATTACTTAAGATTCCTCTGTTTCGATGCCAATGGGTCGAAATCTCTCGAGGTGTTAAAGTCGACAATTATGGGTTTACTCTCGTCGATCTCAGTAGAGTCGCACACCAAGATGATCCATTTATACTTGCTGAGCAAGCCACACAGGTGTTCTACATCGTTGACCCGGCCAATCCAAAGTTGCACGTTGTCCTTCACAGTAAGAGACGTATTATTGGGGTCGAAGATGTTGTGGATGAAGAAGAGTACGATCAGTTCAACGAACTACCTCCATTTTTAGATGGAATTCTTCAATCTGTCCCTACCGAAGATATTAACGAAACAAGTTACCTATGAGACGACCACGAAGAAGGATTATGGGTGGACAACCATTCTTGACTAATTTGCAATATGTAAGTGACGTATATTACTTGGATCTTTAATCGAAGAATTCTTCAAATCATTTTTCAAAAATTCTTTGGGAAAACATACGTGATGCATTGAGAATCATTTATGCAAATTTTCATTTCGATTGGAGTATATACTTGATTTGAGCAATAATTGATTCTTTTCACAAATCAATATGAAAACTGCAAATTTTCATTCCATGATTGATCTTTACTATTAATTTATTTCAAAATTATTGGAAGTCATTTGCATGGGGTTTCAGGTGTCTTTACAAGTGCAAAATGATGTACTGAGACCCATCTGTAATTGTTCTCAGGAAATCCTTTTAGATCAATTTAACATATTCTACTATCGGTTTCAACTTCCAAACCGATATGAAATTAACATATACTATCGGTTTATTGTTCATAACCGATAGTGATTTATACTGTGTTATGAGCCCCTGTTCTTAGTTTACTATCGGTTTGGTATAATAAAACCGATAGTGAACAATGCCAACACTGCAAACCCTAACTTACATGTTTTTACTATCGGTTTGGTGGTAATGAACCGATACTAAATATTCATATATTAGGTTATAACCTTGCACGATTTTCCCTCCAGTGCAACTGATCACATTCCAAATACTCACGCGCGGAAAACCCTAGCTTCCCCGACGTTCGCTTCTTCGCTCCTCTGCGCCACCATTGCCGATCACAATCTGGTTCTCCACCACCTCCGGCACTGCATTGCGCCACCGCCTCCGGCCACTCCACGAACGACTGTAAGTGTTCTTGACCAAATCGCTCGCGTCAATTGCTTAAATTTGTATGCAATGGTTCATATGTGGTTCAATGGATTACAAATATAAAACTAGAGTAAACTTCATGAACTATAAACTTGATAGCTATGAGAATGACAGAATTGATGAAAATCACTAGCAATTTGTCATACAGTGTAGTCCACTATCGGTTTCTTATTTAGAACCGATAGTAAATAACTTAAACTGAATTTTTTGTTAATTATTTCCCATTTTCGAATTTTCATCTGAAATTTTGGTTTATTTAAATTTTAACATACTTTATGTTCCTACAGAGAGACTAGCATAGTTTGCACTGCTAATCTTATACATTTTACTGAATACAAACTTGATTACTATCGGTTTTACTTGAAAAACCGATAGGAAATAGAGTATATCATAGTTTGCACTGCTAATTTGAATTTTCTGTTAATTACTTCCCATTTTCTAATGTTCATCTGAAATTTTGGTTCATTTAAATTTTAACAGACTTTATGTTCCTGCAGAGAGATTAGCATAGTTTGCACTGCTAATCTTTTAAATTTTCTTGAATACAAACTTGATTACTATCGGTTTTACTTGGAAAACCGATAGGAAATAGAGTATGTCATAGTTGCACTGCTAATCTGAATTTTCTGTTAATTACTTCCCATTTTCTAATGTTCATCTGAAATTTTGGTTCATTTAAATTTTAACAGACTTTATGTTCCTGCAGAGAGACTAGCATAGTTTGCACTGCTAATCTTTTAAATTTTGCTGATTACAAACTTGAGTACTATCGGTTTTACTTGGAAAACCGATAGGAAATAGAGTGTGTCAAAGTTTGCACTGCTAATCTGAATTTTTGTTAATTACTTCCCATTTTCTAATGTTCATTTAAAATTTTGGTTCATTTAAATTTTAACAGACTTTATGTTCATGCAGAGAGACTAGCATAGTTTGCACTGCTAATCTTTTAAATTTTCCTGAATACAAACTTGAGTACTGTCGGTTTTACTTGGAAAACCGATAGGAAATAGAGTATGTCATAGTTTGCACTGCTAATCTGAATTTTCTGTTAATTACTTCGCATTTTCTAATGTTCATCTGAAATTTTGGTTCATTTAAATTTTAACGGACTTTATGTTCATGCAGAGAGACTAGCGTAGGGCACAACAGTTTTAGTTATGAATTTTGTCATGTATCTTTCTTCATATCAATTGATGGTCTGTTCATGGAATTTTAGGTAAAGCCATGTCGGCATCTTCCTCGGCTGATAGTAGTGATTCGGCGAGGGCGAACGTAGATGGCGCCGCCTCATCCCAACGCAAGAGGAAGGCACGAGGCGCGATGATGTTGGGTCGTTTGGCCAAACGCGCGGATCTTTCATGTGAGTTCAACCGGTTCGGGAGACCGATCGGGAAGAACGCCGGCCACTATGCTGCCTATGTTGGCTTGTTGGCGAAGGAAAGAGTGAAGATCACCGTCCAGAGCTGGAAGGACGTCAAGGCCGACGAGAGGGATAGGCTGTGGGCGGAAGTGAAGGTAAAATTAATCAAAATCACTGAACTCTTGAGTAAATCACATTCCCTTGGTTTATCCCAGAGATTAGGTAAGTCCTGCTTATATGCACCATTTGAAACAGGCCAAGTGGAACATCCCCGACGATGGTCCCAAGATAGCTTGCTTGAAGGACATGGACAACACGTTGAAAACCTTCAAGAGCGTCCTCGTCAGTACCTTCCTCGCTAAAGGTGAATCTCCATGCGAGAAGTACCCCTTCATAACGGAGGAGGTATGGAAGCAATTCGCCCAACAGAAGGGGACTCCTGAGTTCAAGGTATGTATGGTTCCTTTGCTTGGTTACACTATTGTATGCAGTAAGCAGCGGTGCATTAATTTTCTTGTTCCTGGTACGAAGGCCCTCAGCGAGAAGAACAAGGCAATCCAGAGGAGGAACGACCACCCACACCGGCTCGGCTCTTGCGGCTATCCGGGGAAGGAGGAGCAGTGGAAGAAGGCTGAAGACGAGGCGTCGAATTTCGTCGACTCCCTTGACCTACCACTCTCTGAGATCCGCGATCAGCGATGCAAGCGCTGGTGGTTGGCCAGAGGGACCGTGTCGGCCACGGGGACTGTGGTGTTCCCAAACCCCAGGGACGTCGAGGTCGCGCAACGACTCATAAGTTGGCTAACTTCCTGGTTGGAATCATAGAGTGTGGTAGAAAAAACTATGATCACTAGTGTGCGCACAAGTTTGTATATATTTTTTCCTCACAATGGAGAGCTTTCAATGTAACAGATCTCTTGCTCGAAGGAGGCGACCGAGGGATTGTTCACTCCCCATAGGGAGAACGACATCCTTACCCGGGCTCTAGGGAACAAGGAGCATCCAGGGTGGACGCGAACCATGGAGGCTGTGGTGCCATGGAAGGAAGGCTTCTCGGAGCCCGGCCAAAAGGCGAAGAAGGCTGGCAGCTGGAAGGAAAGGGAAGTGGAGCTATCTTAGAAGATACGGGCAGATGTGACTGCACAATTCGCGGACATGTTCGCTCAAATGAACGAGAAGTATGAACGCCTCAGCCGAGTTGTGCAGTCCAAGGGTTTAGATCCAGCTGCCGAGGTCGACGCTGCCAGGCCGAGTAGTTGCGGCTCAAAGGTTCAGGTGGATCCGGTGGACCTGATCGAGGTATTGCAACTCTTGAGCTATATATGCAGTTCGGTTGATGCCACTCCCGTTACGTTAGAATTGTTTCGCTAACCTGTTATAATTGTTGCAAATTGCAGAAGCCAGAGAGCTGTAGCCTATTGATCAACATAGGCGACAAACCTGTAGTGGTTGCAAACGGGGTCGTATACCAGTCTTGGGAGGATGTCTGGATCCACTGCGTACCTCTGGAGCCTGGATTCGCAAAGGTACAGGTGGACATGGCCCTCCTGGGCTACAGCTCTTTTCCGTTGCCCGTCCCAACGGATGAAATGCGGACAATTGGCGAGGCATTGGGCTCGTACAGACAGTGGCCCAAGAAGGGTGTTAGACTACAGGAGGTAAACCCTAGCCATTCTAGCTTACAACTCAATTAATATACTCAATTTGCAAAATCTAACTTATGCGTTTGTACTTAAAGTGGACGATGGATACCAGCTCACTTCCTGAGGACACCCACCCCGCCACAACGCATGAGCGAGCTCCTTCGGCCCCCATGCCTCCTCCGACGGCCTCAAACCCTTCGCCATCAAATGAGGCCGACGGCACCACACCCCAACCTTCGAAGGTATACACTCGCTCCCCGCCCAAAGGCAAGGGCAAGGCCAAAAGCAAGGCCAAACAAAGCCAGCCGGGTACGTTCAAGAACGGGTCCCCACTCGTGTCGGAGTACCTTCTGCGCAATATGGATCAAATAACCAGAAGTCTCCACGAGTGGTACCTGACCCGGTCTAGGCGCCACATCAACTTCTTAGTTCACTTCAGGCCAGGTCATTTTCACCGTGAGGCTGGGAGCATATCGGTGGCCCACGAGGATTTGTTCGACCTCCTCAACTAGCGGGAGCTTGATATGTCCATCATACGGACTGGAGTCTTGTGAGTTTGCTGTTGTCTGAAGTTATTATAGTTCGTTTCATAAATCTAATCACTTTGTATGCACTACTTACTAATATCTACTTTGCATCCAGGTGCATGTATAGGCTGGCGTCGATGAGGGCATGTGACAAGGTGGGTTTCCTCGACCCAGAGAAAATAAGCCTCACGATGCTAGAGCACGACCAAGCACATGCGGAGGAATACATATCAAGGGCACTACTAGCGCAGCAGGACTGAGAGTTCGTCCTTGCGCCGTACCACCAAAGGTTAGTGCATTTCCTACTAATTTAACTCATTCTTGTATGTTACGCCTAACATATGTATGAAACGGTTCGCTTATATATGCAATGTATGGGCCACTGGGTCCTCGCCGTCATTTGCCCATGGATGAATGAGGCCTATTACCTCGATTCGATGAGCGACAAGGTGGCGCATGTTTTCACCCTCACATGGCACATAGACGTGTAAGTAACATAGTTGTTTTAAATTTTTCTCTGACTAGCTAATTAATGATAACATATTAACTGGCAATGCTAAATTAAATACAGGGCTTTCAAAAATTATGCTAGTGCTGGAGGGAGGCATGACGCGTTGAAGGGCACAACAATTTCTTGGAAAGAATATGAGGTAATTAATACGGATGGAAGTACTCATGATGAGTCTTTTAATTTAAGCTTAATTAGTTCTTTCGAGTTAATGTGGGTTTATGTCTTTGCATATGCAATTTTCCCAGTGCCATCAGCAGCCACAATCGTGGGAATGTGGCTTCTATGTCATGAGATTCATGTATGACCTGATCAGGAGAAACTTTGCCCAATTCCCTAAGGTAACCATTTTTCCTGACTCAAAGTCGAACTTTAATTGGATGTGACGTACGATCCTAACTTCATACACGCATATATGCAGAGCGCAATGTTGAAAGAGCAATATGAGTTGCCTCAATTGAAGGAGCTGCGAACAATTTGGGCTCAATATGTCATGGAAGAAGTGGCTACAACGATCAATTGTAACTGACTTGTGTAATATATATTGAATGTGTTGATTGCTGTATTTGTGAATAAACTCAATATGTGAATAGATTCATTGATGTATTTGTGAATAAACTCGATCAATATGTGAATAAATTCAATCTGTCCAATGCATGTGTATATTATTGTCGTGTCTGCCACGATTGTGACATCACCTGTGAGGAGCCCAGCTCGGTGCAGCTGGTCCCTTAAACCACTTGACTTCCCAGGATGAGTCAATCACAGGGATACATTGAAGCAGCAAAATAATACCGTAGTCATAATTGTATGGCCATCAGGCCTTAGTACAAAACGAGGTACAGTGCCTTACAAGGCACAAGGGTCTAACAAAGTAACACATCTAGTCGGCGGAAGCTAGGCCCAAAAGCAATCCACAGGAACAGAGGTTGACAGCAGACAGCACCACATCAGGGCTCCGGAGGAAACTGCTCATCATCTCCTGGGTCTGCAGCATCTTCAGGGCATTCTCCAAGGTCGTAGAACGCTCCATCTATTGAGGAGTTGTTGCAAGGGTGAGTACTTATGTACTCAGCAAGTCATAGGGGAGGTAGGGATATAGTTACAGTATAAATGACATGAGCCTATGCTATTGGGGAAAGAGTGAAGGGTTTTTTCCCAAAATACATTTCTTTCTCAATTCTTACTCAACTTCTGATCATACCCATGGCAGTAATTAAATCATATTGATGGTGATACATATATCCCATATCCAAGGCGATATATTCTCATATCACATTATTTTCATTCAAACCTTTCAATCTTATACTCATAACAGTATTTCATAACTTAGGGCATAAACCACATGCCTCTTAATTATCATATGATCTCTATATTATGGTATTACCGCGACACGTCAACACATGACAGCCCACGGCAACGCCCCTTATCATGACAACACATGCCACTTGGGTAATCTTGAGCTAACAAATTTTAGTTTACAAAACAATACTTGTGTCACACCCCATGGATTTAATCCACCGCGGCATACTCCTAAAACTCGGGAGCACGAAGTATTCGAATACATTTTTAAACTCTGCAGAGATGTACCTCTTTTTAAATCCACTTTTTCACTCGACTTCCAAGTCGGGCCAACTCCATGCGACTTATACACATGTGACAAGGCCGAGATTACACAACGTTTTGCAGTCTAGTATTAACAGTATCCCTGCCCGGTAAATGGACAATCCAGTCCCAAGTACCGTTGTGGGTCCTCCCCACTGCCTTACTTCCTAGCCTGGGCCTATGCTTCCGCAGAACACATAGCCTCTTTTGATTACAGTCGCGCACGACTTAATCTGGCGTAGGGCGTCTTCCTTCTTTACACCTTATCCTCTCATAATTTTTCTGATCTCACATCACTCATGGACGAACTGCGTCCCACCAGTTTCCACGCGAGAAACCGGATCGACAAGCCATGCAGGGAACTGCTAATACCAAGAGAGCTACTAGATTGCGCCTGTCCCATACCAGGTAAGTGGTTGGTACGTTTTTCATGCCACTAGACGCATAACACAAGGTTCTAGTCCTTACATGCCAGTGACCAGATCATACCACATACTATGCACCTTCAGTGCCTACACATTTAGTGCAGCCAAGCACCTCCAGTGCTACCACCATTCCATACCAAAATACTGGTCACGGCTAGGGGTTCTATTTCATGAATATAAATGTACATGTTTATACTTTTATTAGTTCATGGCTTACTATCTTATCAAGTTCACATTCCTCAAGTATTCAATCTATCACTGCCATAATATTATTGATCTCGACACATGCAATATTAATGAGATATCTACTCATGGAATGGCATAGCAATTCATAAAATATGGGTTTCAATATGATCAAAGTATGACTTGCCTTCCGCGTCATAAGTATCAGCAGTCGATGACGGATCAGCGACAAGATCTTCAACCCCGGACTCTTGCTCTAAACAAGATCAAACAAGCAAACAGGCATTACAATTCATTCTATTCTTACTAATTCACTACATGCAAAGATGCAAGGAGAAAATACTCTGGTGATACAAGGTTTGAAAGCGATTTGAGTTTAACTATGGAAATCGGGGTTAAAATTAGCTGTTAAGGTTTACAAGGTTCCAAAATATCAGGGTAATATCAAGATTGTGACTGGTTCGCCCAAAAACAGCGAATGTCTTTAGGTTGGCATTCGGTTCAAGACATCGACATAAGGTTGATGGGTGATAGAGGGCTCAACTCAAGTTGTGACAGTAGAGAAAAGTGTAGATCACAACGTCAGGAGTCTAAGGGACAAGGTTATTTCCAAGTTTCATGGCTGGAAGTGGGTGAAAAGGCTCAATGCCACTGGCTGACATAGGCTGACAGTGCTCTAGAATGGCATTGACATGGTTTGAACAGTTTCCGGTGGCCAAAGTAGGTTTTGATTCAAGCATATGGTGCACAAGGTAGTGAGACAACTATTTGACAAAGTAATTTCTGTTTTACACGACCAGAGGTGGGTGAACAGGGCTAATGCCGCTGGCTGACATAGCCTGGCATAGGGTTGACATGGCCAGAAACTAGGGTTAGCCTTATCTTTTGACTCAGGGCTCCAAATGATGCACCACTTTGTCTGGTGGTTAGGCATTTGTAACAGGAACAAATGTCTCAACAGGACCTAGGGCAGGAGATGGCCGGAAAGTGATGAAAACCGGCGAAGAACACGGTGGCCGAGCTGTTCTCAACAGTTTCTGGACAAAACCTTGGCATGGTGATACCTCTTCATCTGGGCCGATCCAGGTGTCGAGCTAGAAGGCAAAAATACTCCTGGGGTCGAGGCACATCTACTAGACAAGGTGGTTGGGGTTGAAACGGCCGGGAACAAAATCCGGCGACCGGAGCTAGGGAAGAAGACACAAAAATTGGGCATTTCTGTTCTAGGGCAAACGAACTTGAATCCTTGCTTGAGGAGGGTCTCTGGGGCATACAAAAGCTATGTGTGAAGTTGGATTCGCCAAACATTCAATAGATAAGCTAAATCAGCAAGCACAGTGAACATGCACGGTTGAATTTGGGGGTTTTTCAGATTTTAACAAAATTGATGATTCTAGTTGCTTAGATGTGTTCCGCACAGTCCACTGATCAATGTTGATCACAGGCTCGAGAGCTAAATCGGTTTAATTGGGGTTTAATTGCTCGCCGGAGTTGTCGGGGAAGAACAGCAATTCCCGGCGATGAGGTGCGGTAGAACTCAATTGGCTGCTACTACACAGGTAAGTGGTTGAGAGTAACTTACTGGTAGCTTCAATTTGGAGTTCGGTGCAGTGGATTGGCCTGGCACCGTGAGCCTCTTCTCGAGCTCGCCGAAGAAGACGAAGACGACGGCGTGGTTAGGGATTTTGGGTGGTTCTGGGTGTGAGTGTGTTTGAGCTGAGCTGGGGTGGCTTTTATAGGCTCAGCAAGGAGCTTGCAACGGTTGGAAATGCACGGGGAAGTGAAGCGGGCTGGAGGTGACAACACGGCTGAATCCCGGCGAAGTGACGCTCTCCAGCGGCCGTGCCGGCTTTAGCCTGCTGCTTTGGTGGAGGTGAAGGCGAAGTGATGCTTCCCCAAGGCATGCTTGCGACGTGGCGCAACTGTGCTGCCGTTGTCGGGCGCGCTTGCGGGAGAACGAAGGCGTTGCTGGCGGGATGAAGCTGCTCCACGGTGGCGAACACGATGCACAAACGTGGCAAGGAAGCAGTGGCGGAGGTGGCGACGCTGGAGATCGCCGGCGACGAAACCGCAGCGGCGGCAATGGCGACGACCAAACTCCGGCGCTCGTGGTCGTTTGAACGGCCTGGTCGTGCACAGTAGCCTGGTCGAACCAGGGACTGATTTGCGATGATTTTTGGTTTGGCTTTGGACTAAATTGAAAATCTGGTCTTTGAGAGGTTTAATTTGAGATTTGATTTCATGGCTGAGTATAATATTTCTATTAATACCCATTTAGCTCAATTTTGGAGAAAGTTTGATAAGATTTGAGGGATTTCACCTATTTTCGAAAATAGGGTAAAATTAGGGTAAACTAAATCTGGATTTTGTCGATCTCGAATTCTGGTGATTGGAGAGAGATTTTGAAGTCTGATCAAACAGGAGATCTGTATCAAATAGCATTTGGGAGGTGTTCCCTGAAGAAATTCTGGGGTTGGAATTGATTCGCAGATTTTAGCCTTTTCAGGCTTCCAGGTAAACAGAAAAGGACTTATTCGCAGTAAAATTTGGACTAAACTGCGAAAAGTGTTTAGATGAATTAATCTGGCTCCCAACTTTTTGAAGTGAGTTGAGGATGAACCTAGGAACATATTCCAGGGGTTACTTGAGTCTGGATAAGGTTAAATCAAGATAACTCAATCATCTGGAAACTGGGGTACTTAGGGTAAATCTGAATTTTTCCTGTTTTCGAAAACAGAGAAGGGCTTAGGTACTGGGAATTAGGGTCAGAATTTGATCTGGCTCCTGAAGACTTTTATCTTCAGGGTAACTGGTAGGTTAAATCTGGATGGTCAGATCTTGATCTGGATCTAGAGAATAGATTTGGAGATTTTTAGGGTTTGGGAGAGATTTAGAGTTCAGCTGATCTGGCTACTACTACAGAGGTACATGCATGCAGGGTTTTTATGCAAAACTTTTCACCCCCAAAACTAGGGTGTTACAATTATTGTATTAGTGTATTTGTGAACAAATTCAATATGTGAATATTGGTGTATATTTGTAAATATTGGTGTATTTGTGAATGATCCAATGTATCTCTGTATTGCTGTATGTATATGTGCAAGATTCCAGTACTAACCGTGTCGAGTACATAACCAATAGGAAAAACTACACAGTACTATCGGTTATATACTACAACCGATAGAATAAATATTCTAGTACTATCGGTTCATATACAACAACCGATAGAATAAAGTTTCCAGTACTAACTGTGTCTATACAATACTATCGGGTTCATATACAACAACCGATAGAATAAAGTTTTCAGTACTACCTGTGTCTACACAATACTATCGGTTTAGATCCCAGCCGATAGAAAAAACATACATATTACTATCGGTTTAGATCCTAGCCGATAGAAAAAACCTACACAATACTATCGGTTTATATACAAGCCGATAGAAAAAACGTACACAATACTATCGGTTTAAATCCGAGCTGATAAAAGAAATAGTCGATAGCTATTAGTGAACGTTGGGAATGTAGATGTTTTACTAACGATTTTTGAACCGATAGAAGTGTGCTGCGTTTCTACTATCGTGCCGATCACTATCGGTAAGAGAACAATAGTAGAGTGGATTTTTAACCGATAGTGAAAAGCATTTCTGTAGTAGTGACGCTTCAAAATCGGGCACGGGTGCCTTTTGTGAACATTGTCAAGTCGCGGGACATACCAAGGACAAATGCTACAAGCTTCATCCTGAACTTCGACCGTAGCAAAACGGACCAGGGAAAAGAACAGCCAAGGCTACTGCGACTTCACCCGACGAAGAAGTTGTCCGAGTGAATTCGGTTAATGAGGCGGATACGACCTTGTCTCTGATGGCAATGCCGAAGGAGAAGGGTTCAGAACCACCGAACTACCATCACCCCACGGAGGACTTGTTCACCATCAACATCCAGGTAAAGCACGAAGTGGTCGCAGCGATATTCGATCCTGAAGTCAGAAGAATCTGGTCTCCGCTGGACTGGTTCGGCAACTTGGTTTGAAGACAAGCAAACACCAGCGACCATATCCACTGGGTTGGTTTACATCTGATGTGAACCAATAGATTACGAGTCAGTGTGTGTTGAATTTTGCAATCTCTACATGATATATCGATGAGGTGCAATGCGATGTTGTCCCTATCGATATCTGTCAGGTGATATTTGGGAGTCCGTATCTGTATGATCGAGACGCTCACTTCCATCGGCGTGCACAAGAGTATGACCTCACCAAAGACGGAGTTAAGTTCGTGATCGGTAGAGACATCAACGTCAACACTTCGAAGTTAATTACCGCAAATCAAACTAAACGAATTGTCAATGCATGTCACAAGTACATGCTTGTCATGATTTGACCCATTGGTCAAGGTGAGGGTACTCGACCAGTGTTGTCGTTGGCGTGCCAAGAGGATTCTAGTTGTCTGTCCGGACTGCTGGAGAAATACAGTGATCTGTTCAAGACTACCCAGGGTCGTCCGCCGAAACGTCCAGTTGAGCATGAAATTCAGCTTGTGTCCGATGCGACACTGCCCAATCTGAGTATGTATCGCAACTCAGTATTGGAGAATGAAGAGATCAAAAGACAACTTGGTGAGTTGCTAAATGATGGTGTCATTCAACCTAGTAGTTCACCTTGTGGATCTCCTGTGGTGTTAGTGCCAAAGAAAGATGGGACTTGGCGTATGTGCATCGACTACCGAGCACTAAACAAGATCACCATCAAGAACCGGTACCCCCTTACTCGTATTGATGACCTGCTAGACCAATTGAAGCATGCTGTTGTATTCTCCATATTGGATCTTAAGTCAGGATATCATCAAGTCAGCATCCGAGAGGAGGATACGTGGAAGACCGCATTTAAAACACGACAAAGTCTGTTTGAATGGCTGGTCCTGCCGTTTGGTCTCTGCAATTCCCCGGCAACTTTTATGCATCTTATGAATGACGTATTGAGACAGTTCATCGACGACTTTGTGATCGTTTACCTTGATGACATACTGGTTTATAGTCGTTCGTGGAATGAGCACCTCATTCATGTCGAAAAGGTGTTCGAACAGCTTCGGCGACATCGACTTTGTCTCAACTGTAAGAAGTGCGAGTTCGGCCAGCAAACTCTACTTTACCTAGGATTCATGGTCGGCAACGGTACGTTGCAAATAGACCCGGATAAGGTAAAAGTGATTTGCGAGTGGCCGCGACCGCGAACAGTTACGGACGTGTGTAGTTTTGTGGGAGCATGCCAATATCTTCGGAAGTTCATCCGACACTTCTCGATTGTGGCTTCTCCATTGCATGCATTAACCAGGATCGATGAAAAGTTCGAGTGGACAGGGAAACATGAGGACACGTTTCTCTTGCTGAAGAGGACAGCGATGCGTCTTTATTAGCTTTGCCGAATCTCCAGAAACCATTCGAGTTAGAAACCAATGCCTCAGGTTATGCCATGGGCGCTGTGCTCATGCAAGAAGGTCGACCAGTGGCATATCACCCCGAGTTATTCCAGGGAGCTCAGAAGAACTACCCGACTTATGACAAAGAGTTGTGTGCACTGCATCAGGCCATGAAACATTGGCGGTGTTATCTTGGGTAAAGAGACTGTTGTCCACACCGACCATCAACCGTTGCAATATTTGCAAACTCAGTCCAAGCTACAGCAAGTTCGGCACATGAAGTGGATGTCGTATTTGCAGCAGTTTAATCTGATGATTAAGTACAAGAAGGGCGCACACAACAAATTGGCGGACATGTTGTCGCTACCACCAGTTATGACCCTCTGTTTATCAGTGTTCATGCAGATTGAGCTCTCATTTCATGATGACTATGCCAATATGCACAGTGAAGACCCGGATTTTCAAACAGCACTGACTGAGTTCGAAACAAAGAAACCTACAGAGTTCGTTCGTCGAGAAGGACTCTTGTACAAGGGAAATTTACTTTGCATACCTCATGGAGCACCTCGAATTCAATGGTTGCGAGAAGCGCACACATCAAAGATAGCTGGTCACTTTGGGGTTACAAAGACATTGCAAAATCTTCACCGACATGTGTTCTGGCCACGTATGTAGCAAGATGTGGCTAGTTTTGTTCGAGGCTGTGGTCTCTGCAGCATCTCAAAACCGGCAAACTAAAAATTAGGTTTGTACACTCCTTTGCCAGTTCCATCGCATCCATGGGAGAGCATATCCATGAATTTCTTGGGAGGATTGCCTAAGTCCCGACGTGGCAATGACTATCTATTCGTGGTCGTTGATCGGTTCTCGAAAATGATTATTCTTATACCTTGTCAAAAGACTATCACAGGAAAAGAAGCAGCTCGGGTATTCTTTCAACATGTTTGGACACATTCCGGACTGCCGACTTCTATTGTGTCTGATCGCGATACCCGGTTCCTTAGTCACTTTTGACGATCACTCTGGACGATGATGGACACCAAGCTAAAGAGGAGTGCTACCTTTCATCCGCAAACTGATGGTCAAACCGAGGTGGTAAATCGCACAGTCGTTCATCTCTTGAGAGAATATATCTCGAAGCACTCGAAGACCTGGGATGAAAGCATACCATACCTGTAGTTTGCTTTTAACAAAGCAGTTTATGGTTCGATTGGAAAGTCGCCGTTTGAGGTCTGTTTAGGATTTCTACCACAGAGTCCTTTCGGCATGGAGTTTGTGATCCCTACCTCAGCACATAATAGCAAAGAAGCATCTGATCAGGATCGAGCATAAAAGTTTCTGGAAGGTATTCAACGGCTCCATCGAAAAGTTGAACAAAACTTGCTGAAAGCTCAACTCAAGTACAAGGCGCGACATGATCGACACGAGTTGATGCGCAATGTCAAGAAGGTGATATGGTATGGTTACATCTGAGTAAGGAGAGACTTAAAGGTGAAGGTAAGAAACTCAAACCCATTCGTTATGGTCCTTTTCGGATTTTGCAGAAAATGGGTAATAATGCTTGTCAGCTCGAGTTACCTCCATACATGGATATTTACTCGGTTGTTAATGTTGAGCACCTCAAACTCTTCGAGCCTTCCATGTTGGATGATGAGCTAGATACTATAGTACCATCTGTTGAAGACTTGGCCTATCAACTAGACAAAACTCTATGCGAAGATGTGATTCTAGAGAAGAAGGTGACTACCACCCATAGTGGCACCAAGGAGACTTTTCGACTCGATCGGAAAGGTCAACGAGTATGTGTGGCAAAGTGGTACACCAGAGAACATGGAAAAGCCCAATTTCCACATCTCCAGTTTGATCGAGAGGTCGTAACAGGTGTTGGCTCCTTCTTAACAAGGGAGTCATGATCCCGGTGGATCTTCAGGTCGAGTCGCATATGGCTTCGCGACCTTAACCGTGTTCGGAAAGGTTTCACGACCATGGATTGGTTTGCGACCATGAAAAGGAATTCGTTCCTTGTTTGGAATTGTAATCCGATCCAAATATATATAGCTAAGCCTATCCGTTTAGGATTAGTTAGTTATATGAGTCTAATACGTTTAGGATACTGAATCTGATACGTACTCATACGATTGGACTATAAATACCTTGTAATAGGTCTAGTTTAGATCATCGAAAAGTCATAGAACTTAATTGATTTTTAGACTCTTATAATTCCTTCGACGTAGGCAAGTGTGTTTAACGTTCGACGTGTAAAGCCCTCTTTGAAATAAAGAGTTGTGCAATTACTTTGGGTTTTGGTATTTTCGAGTAAGATCCCGTTATTCCGCATATTAGAATCTGGACGAGTCTAGTGCGAAAACCAAGACTAGGTCTCAAACGGATCAAAATATCCATAAAATGTTCTATATCCTCTCATTTACTGGTCAAACAAAAGTTATATGGGATTCCTTCCACAATGTCATAGTTTGCTGAGGATAAGGTGACTAAGAATGCCATTTCGTTCATCAAACGTAAAATGGATATTGAAATTGATGATTTCAATTATCTAGAGAAATGGTCCATTGAGTCAAATAATTCTACCTCTCAGAAGGATGTGAAAGTCTGAAAGCTCAAAATGAAAAACCAAATGCTATTGTGTGCCAGATGAAGAGAACATTCCAGAGAGCTATAGTAGACATAGATAATCTATGTTGTCACTATAATTCTATTGCTACTAACAATGAAGAATTAGAATATGCTTTTGTATGGATATGTGATGTAATATATATGACCACCAATATTATCATGGACATGGTTGCACAGGCTCAAGTGGAAGAAGAATGAACAAATTATTTATAGTTGTTATGAAAGTCGAGAATATTACAATAGTTTTTTTAGTATGTTCTCTATATTTTTTTGGATTGAGGGTTCTATATACATTTTATTCATATTTGTTTTGTTTGATTCTATTTATTAAAAATTAGAAGAGTAATCTTTGTGTTTTATAGTTTTGTAAGCTAGCTACTTATCTTTGAGTTTTTTTAATTTTGTACTCTTTTTAAAAAGGTTTCCATGTTTGATCATAACTCCCTTAGTTCACTTCATATATGATTTATAAAATCTCAAAGAGATATAAAATGCCTACATTCAATTAGAGTAGATTGGATGATTTATTTTGTTTGATTACTATCATGGAGCCATTTTTAACTATGAAAGCATGAAGAGGTGATCCTACCACTATATGATTAGTTTTGCCAACGTAAACATTATTTCATAATAATTTAATTTATTTTTCATTTCAGACTAGTAAAATTCCATGAGATAGAACAACTACACGTGTATCACACTTGGACCATTTGTGTCCATGTGCTATTTAAGTTCCCAATTCAAGAGACCATTTATGGTCCTAGGCAACGTCTAATTTTCTTTGATGAATGTGTAAGTAATAATCTATACTACTCAAAAAATAAACATATAAACTGTTTCATGTATTAATAATTAATCTTTTATCAGGGCTCAAAGATGGAATCTCATGCCTCTGAGCCACAAGCGGACCACTTCAATGCAATCCTTAGACCAGGAGGAACATACATGCTCTATAAAATTAGATTTGAACCATACTACAATGAATTCCGTTATATAACTAATGATTATAAAATTGTACTATCAAATAAAACAACTATTTCTACACCAAACAAAATTGTTGAATTTCCAATTTTTCCTTGACAATTCATGGAATTCAGTGACACATATGTTCAGCCACATGAAACCTTTTTGCTGGTAAGTTCACTTATGTGTGGATAAAGGTTTTTAATTACTTTTCTATGAATTACAGACATTATTGGCATTGTTTTTCGTGTAAGTGAGATACAAATCTTCAAATCTTATCCCTGTCGTATCCCTATACGGGAGGTTATACTTATGAACAACTTTAAGTTTACAATAAAACTTGTTTCATCTTACAGATTCCCAATTTTTATCAAATATATATACTATTAATTATAGGAATCAACTACTCTTTCTTCATGTGTGGGACTTCCAGGTTGCACGTCATCTCACAAAATGCAGAATAGCCGAGGCTGAGTACCAAGTCATGGTGGTAACTATGCTGAAAGTCAATTGTATGTTTGGTAATAATAACTAAACACATTCTTTATATTCTTACTACATGTTTTTGTTTGCATCATTCCTTATAGTGTTCATTTTTCAAGTTGATTTAGGTTGTTTGGCTACCACAGATGATAGTTGTTCATTATATTTTTGTCCAAATATTGCTGCAGAACAGCCACTCGAGTGTAAGTTTAACTTAAAATGCTATCATTTTAATTTTCTTATGGATATGATAATACTTTTCTACCTTATAGCTTTGCGGAAGACCCTCACTGGTAACCACATAGCAATGAACATCATGCAGGCAGTTCAAAGAAGAAACGATGCCATTAACCATAAGCTATATACAACAATTCAGATTCGACCATATTGCTTGCAAGGCATTTATTTCAGCAGTTTAGTGTAGACATGTACATAAAAATAGAGACATGTAGATTGGATTACTTCCTTCAAAAAGAAAATCAGGATCAGATAAGGGTAGAGTTGTATTAGGAATAATTGATAGTATTGTTGCTTGTGAGAGACGTAGCAACATGATTGGCACACATGTCATTCTACCGGCTTCATTTACTGGAGGTCCATGAGACATGCAACATAGGTATCTCGATGCGATGCCTTTGGTTCAAAAATATGGAAAGCCATATATCTTCTTGACGATGACATGCAATTCAGAATGGGAGGAAATAACAAAGGAGTTTGAACTAGGACAACTAGCTCAAGATAGACCAGATCTTGTAGCCAGGGTGTTCAGAGTGAAGCTAGAGAATCTTAAAGGTCTTTTATTTAAGAAACACTTCTTTGGTCCTATAGCTGCCTATTCTATGTTATTAAATTTCGAAAGAGATGACTACCCGATGCCCACTTCGAGACATAAGATAACCAACTCTGATTAGTGTGATAGTATAATATCCACCAAGCTATCAGACAAAGACTAATACCCAGATTTATATCGAGTGGTGGTAAAGCATATGTGCTCTATGGGCCTTGTGGTTCTCTAAAACCAAACAACTCTTGCATGCATGATAATGTATGTTGGTTCCATTACTCGTAGACATTCTTTGAAGCTACGCTACAAGGATCAGACTCTTATCCAATATATAGGAGGAGGAACAATGGTCGTTGTGTTCATGTGAGAGGTGACACTGTAGATAATAGATGGGTGGTTCCTTATAATCCGCATTTACTCATGACGTACAACTGCCACATCAACATCAAAGTTTTCTCCAGCATCAAGGTAGTGAAGTATTTATTCAAATACATTTACAAGAGTCACAACAAAGCATCTGTCTACATTGAAAAATCAGTGGAAGGCCAAGAAATAAATGAGGTGCATGCGGTAGTATAGAGATGCATGGTGGGTCGGCCCACAAGAGGAAATGTGGGGTATTATATATGGTTTTATTCTGAGTGAGATGCATCCTCCAGTTAAACAGATGCAAGTTCATCTTCCTAACATAGATCTTTTGAACTTTCAGAGAGTCTGAAAGTCTCAAAGATGTTGTTGGAAGGCTGAATGCCTCAAGGACAATGCTAAATGAGTTTCTGAAGACAAACTCTGAAAATCCAGATGCAAGAACTTACCTTTACAAAGAATTATTGGAGCATTTCGTTTGGAACTCTAGCACTAAGCATTGGACCCACAGGAAATAAAGAATTGAAATTGGGCAATTGGTGGCTGCCCACCCATCAGAAGGGGAGAGGTACTTTCTTAGAGTTCTTTTAAATCACATGAGAGGGGCCATCTCATTTGAAGACCTATGAATGTATGAGGGAGTGGTTTGTTTAAATTTCATAAAGCTATTGAAAAATGAGGACTAGTAGAAATCGATGATAGTATTTCTGATTCACTATCAGAGGCTACCACGTTTCAAATGGCACCATCACTCCACTGGCTGTTTGCAACTATTTTGGTTTTTTGTGAGCTAACAAATGTTTGAGCACTTTGGGACAAGCATCTAGAGGATATGTCTGATGATTTTCGACAGGAAGGTCATTGCTTATATGTAACAGAGCAAATGTTCCAAAAGAGATTGATGGGTTCTTGCAATCAATGGGAAAAAATGTGACGAATTTTGATCTCCCATCGCTTGAAGAGTTTGCTAACCTCAATAATAATGTGTATAGGGAGATTGATGAGGAGATGGCTGTAGGATTTGATACACATGACTTAAATCTCTATGACTCCCTGAATGGTGAACAAAGATTAGCTTTTGATGACATATTGTGCTGTGTGACCAATGGATCAGGAGGTGCATTCTTTATTGATGATCCTGGTGTAACCGAAAAAAAAATTTCTATATCAAGCTATGTTGGCCAAAGTCCGCTTGATGGATTAGATATCTATTGTGACTGTGACATCAGGTGTGGCTGCTTCCATACTACCTAGAGGTAGAATGACGCATAATAGATTCAAGATTGCGTTGAATGTGGATGAGAACAGTTTTTGCAATTTTTGAAAATAGAGTGCAACAGCTCAATTGCTTCGTAAGTCTGCCTTATTAATATGAGATGAGGCACCTATGACGAAGATGATATGAGCACGCCGATGAAGGACGCGTCCGCGAAGGGTGGCGCGATCTTCACGACGTAGAACCTAGATAACTAGTATCTAAAGATACATGGGTAACTAGTATGACCTGACGAAATGAGATAGCCAACCACTTGCAGAGCAAGGACCTGCGTATCAATGAATTCGCCCAACCACACTCTAAATTACCTATCGACATGGCCACGCACGGAGTTGGTGCACAGATAGGGTGATCACGAAGATCATTCGAGCAATTCTGGAGGAAATCACAAGAACAAAAGATGAAGAGATTCAACTCTCAACTAAAACTAAGGTTTTAATCTGAAATTTCAATATCAATGTCTTGTATCTTGTATATCAAAAACTATGATCATGCCTCTCTTTTATAGAGGGCGGTATGTACAAAAGATAGAAGAATTAAACTAGAATTCTAATATGAATCTAGTTCAAAATGGAATAAAAATCCTAACAAACTATAAAAGATAAAAGAAGTCTGGAATAAATTTTCTCGGAGTCAGATTTAGATTCGGACTAGACTTTTTCCTTATGTGCAGTTGTTACTCTTTTGGGTCTCCTGGTTGCATACGATGTCAAAATTTAATGATTCTTGATGCGTTGGAAAGCTCTTTGGAATACCTTTCCAACAAGTACTCACACAACCAAGTTGGACTGTTGCTTGGTTGGCAGACTGCATGCCGAGCAAAATTCTTTTGGTTGTAGCGGTTGCAATCCTTGACTTGGTGGAAAGCTTAGGAAATCCTGTTTCCACTTAGTAGGTGTATGACCAGATTCGATGAAGTTATTTGGCCCATATGTGGCTATGTCTTTTCTGTTATGCTCATGATCAATGTCAAACAAGAGCTATTAGGTAGCAGCATATTCTCATCATACTTTAATTCTTTAAGGAACAAAGTCACCTGTTTATGTAGTTGTCTAGCCTTCGCTTGAGTGATTGGTCCTTTATATTCCTCGGGTTGAGCTCTAGTACTACTTGTGCTAGAGATGTCCTCATCATTCTCCCCCTCTTGAAAAGGACTCGTCCTCGAGTCTGATAGCATAGAACCGAAGAACGGAGAAAGGTCCGAAATGTTGAATGTAGCAATGACTCCATATTCCCCTGGTAGTTCTATCTTGTAAGCATTGTCATTAATCTCTTGCTTTAGTCGTTCTAGCACAGGAAAAGTCAACAAATCAATAGGAGCAATCAGTTTAAAGCCATAAATAATTTCAAAAGGACACATATTAGTGGTCGAATGTAGCGCCCTGTTGTACGCAAACTCTATGTGCGACAAACAATCTTCCCACTCTTGCAAGTTCTTTTTGATCACTGTCCTCAGAATGGTCAAAAATGTACGGTTGAGGACCTTGGTCTGCCTTTGTATTTCTTTAGTCTCTTAAAGGTTGCTGTGGTACGGTGGTCGGTTTGGCAATGTTGCTCTAGGTGTTAGATCAATTCGATGCTCGATTCCACGTAAAGGAGGAAGTCTGGATGGTACATCTGCTGGAAATATGTCATTATAAGCTTGCAAAACAACTGTAGCAACACTAGGAAGAGCGGTTAAATCATTAATAGAAATCAAGGATTCTTTGTACAAGAGTACAAAACAATCCGGCAATAGGTTGCTCACAACTCTCAAATCTGATTTTGTAGCTATTAAAGCTAAGCTATCTTTCTCAATTTTCTTTTACTAACTCATATTTGGTTTGTGGCTCTCTCTCACCGATATGTGGCACTCACTCATATGTTCACTCACACCATCAACCTTACTGTTAGAAAGTTTTTGCATCTCTTCCGATATGATTTTCTTAGGAGTCATAGGAAGAAGAGTGATGTCCTTGCCCTTGAATTTGAAGAAATATTTGTTAGTCTGACACAATGCTGTGAATCGCAATCATATTGCCAGGGTCTTGCCAACAATAAGTGGAAAACTTGCATAGGAACCACGTCACACATGACATCATCAGTATACCCCTTAATGGTAAACTAAACCTTCACTATGGAGGTAATTTTGATCTCACCATAAGAGTTAAGCCAACTAATGCGGTATGGATGAGGATGTTTGAACACTATAAGTCCAAGTTTGTCCACCATCTCCTTACTAGAAAGATTATGACAACTACCTCCATCAATGATGACCTTGCATACCTTGTCTTGGACCTTACATCTTGTTTGAAAAGGATTATGTCGTTGTCCTCGTTTAGCTTCCATCATTTGAACACTGAGCACAGTCGTGACCACAAGAGTTTGACCTTGCTCAAAAGAAAAACCTCCTTCTGCTTCAACTTCTGCTATACCGTCTTCGATAACGTCTTCATCACTTTGAGAATCATATTCTCCATCTTCTTGCACAATCATAGCTCGCAGGTTAGGACACTGAGATGCCACATGTCCTCACCCTTGCCATCTAAAGCATTTAATTTGGCTTGATCGAGCAGAAGAACCAACAGATGAGGTGCTGGATGTAGGCTTCTTCTTGGTGGTTGAAGCATTGTTGTTTGGTTGAAGCAATGTAGATAACGGATTGGATTTGGGCAAATAATTGTTGTTTGGTCAACCCGTTAGAGGAGCCGAGGTTGAAGCATTATTTCTTGGTTGACGCCACGTAGAAGTATTGGTTGCCTACAAATACATCTTGTCTTCAGCTAATTGCCGTTCTGCCTTTCTTGATAGATGGAAAAGTTGCTCGAGATCTTGGTACTGCTGATAATTGACAATCCTCTGGATTTCTCTATTCAAGCCATTATAAAACTGAGCAATGGACTAGTTAGGTGTCTCCTTAACATCACATCTCATCAGAAGAATCTCCATCTCCTGGTGGTATTCATCAACACTTCACGGACCTTGTTTAAGACCTTGCAGCTTGATGAACAAGTACCGAGTGTAGTAAGATGGTACAAACCTCCTTTTCATGACATTCTTCATCTCATCCCATGTAGCAATTTGAGATCGATTTGCTTGTCTCCTTAACTCATGATATTGATGCCACCAAATCAATGCATAACCTTCAAATTCAGATGAAGCAGAGGCTACCTTTTCTTGTTCACCGTCATTGCACATGAGAAGAAGTTTATTCATCTTTAGCTCCCAATCAAGATAGACTTTCAGATCTAACCATTAAACTTAGGAATGGTCAGCTTGATCTTTGCTAGTCTTCTGCCATCGTGGTCATGATGACGATCACCGCCACGATGATGGTTATGAGCATGGTACCTTGGTCGATTACCGGTATCCGCGTGTGGTGGCTGCCAATCACCATAATAATAGTTGTCTCCTTCAAGGTGGTTGTTGTATTGGAAGTTGTCATCATAATAATCACCACTGCCACCATGTCATCCATCTTGCTGCCCTCGACCAGCGTCTGGATAACCATGGACAGAACTACGACCAGCTTGGTCGCCTCCTCCTCGCGTCCCATGCCGACCGAATTGGGGTGGTCGAAAAGCATGATCATGACCAGTTTGACGTGGTCGAGAAGTTGGAGAACTGTAACGATTCTCACCTTCTACTGATCGCGCATCTTCCCGATGTCCTTCTGGTGGTGTAGGATGTAGGTTTTGCCCCTGAGGTGGAGCTTTTGGGTTTACGACCGCAACTCGGAGTTGCTGCAGTTCATCAACGACAGAATCAAACCATCCCTCGACAAATGTTTGGAAAGCAGCATGTTCAGCTCGAGTGACATAAGCTTCTGGATTGATTGATGAAGTGGATGATCCGTTTTCTGCCATCGGTTAATGTAGAAAAAGACAAAATATGTGGAATCACTCAATCTCACCTACTCTTACCAATCCAAAGTTCTTATGCTTTCCTGGGGAATGCTCAGTGTGCTCCAGGAATAATCAGTGGGGCTTATCAGAGACTGATGTGGCAAATTCACAATGAGGTCTTTATTAACAAGTGGATTTATCTGTGGAGCTAGGTTAGGTAACATACGATATAATCTATAATTTAGCAATGCAAAATCGAATAACAATCCGATGGTATGGCAATCCTAAGTTGTTGATCACAAGAGAGATGGTATGCCAAAGGGTAAATCAACAATTGTACTACTTAGAGAATTTTTTTTGATATCAGATGATATTTGACTCAAAGGATGGTCGGCTGATGATTAGGATGTATATATCTTCTTTTTTTTGTTTTTGTTTGTTTGTTTTTGACTTTTCAAACACTAAATGAAAAGCTTAGACTTGAGGCACCAAGATTGACTCGACCAACAACAAGAACTAAACCACGGATTAAAAACTCGATAAAGCAAACTAAATTAACAAATTAAAATATGAAGCTTGGTAATATATTTTTGTTGACAATTTTTTGGACTCTAGGAGTGAAAAACATAAACTATTAATCAACAGAAATAAAGAAAAGATTCTACCGTGGAAACTGAAGCTCTGATACCAACTGAGATGAACACGCCGGTGAAGGACGCATTCATGGAGGGTGGCTCGATCTTCACGACGTAGAACTTGGATAATTAGTATCTAAAGATACATGGATAACTAGTATGACCTGACAAAACGAGATAGCCAACTACTTGCAGAGCAAGGACCTACGTATCAATGAATTCACCCAACCACACTCTGAATTGCTTATCCACATGGCCACGCACGGAGTTGGCGCATAGATAGGGTGATCACGAAGATCGTTCGAGCAATTCCGGAGGAAATCACAAGAACAAAGGATGAAGAGATTCAACTCTCAACTAAAACTAAGGTTTCAATCTGAAATTTCAATATCAATCTTGTATCTTGTATATCAAAATTATGACCATGCCTCTCTTTTATAGAGGATGGTATGTACAAAGATAGAAGAATTAAACTAGAATTCTAATCTGAATCTAATTCAAAATGGAATAAAAATCCTAACAAACTATAAAAGATAAAAGAAGTCCGGAATAAATCTTCTCTGAGTCGGATTTGGATTTAGACTAAACTTTTTTCTTCCATATAGTCATTACTCTTCTGGGTCTTCTGATTGTATACAATGTTAGAATTTAATGATTCCCGATGCGTTGGAAAGCTCCTTGGAATACCTTTCCAACAAGTTCTCACAAAACCAAATTGGATGTCTGTGTTGAGAATGGTGCTTGGTTGAAGTTGGATTGTCACTTGGTTGGCAGACTGCATGCCGAGCAAAATTTTTTTGGTTGTAGCGGTTGCAATCCTTGACGGAATCGAGTGATCTTGGACTTGTTGGAAAGCTTAGAAAATCCTTTTTCCTCTTAGTAGGTATACGACCAGATTTGATGAAGTTATTTGGCCCATATGTGGCTATGTCCTTTCTATTATGCTCTCCCTCTCTATTCCTGATCAATGTTAAACAAGAGCTATTAGGTAGCAGCATATTCTTGTCATACTTTAATTGTTTAAGGAACAAAGTCTCCTGTTGATATAGTTGTCTAGCCTTCGCTCGAGTGATTGGTCATTTATATTCCTCGGGTCGAGTTCTTGTGCTACTTGTACTAGAGAAGTCCTCATCAGAAGAGACAGACATTTGAGACATTGGATAGGAGCTTGCGGGACATTAAAAGTTGTGATATGCCATTTGGTGGCAAAGTCATGGTTCTTGGGGCTGATTTCAGACAAATCTTTCCAGTTATTTGCGGTGGGACGAGAGCACAAATAGTTGACACAAGTTTATGTAAGTCTTATCTTTGTCCCTTGATGCGGAAGATAAAACTAACATGAAACATGAGGGCGAAGTCTGATGTTTGGTTCTCTAAATTTCTTCTATGGGTAGGAAATGGCATTGAGGTAACTCTCCAAGATGACAACATACACCTACCGAGTGATGTGTTGCTACCATACACAACTGTAGAGGACACTATTGAATAGCTAAATTGATGCTATATTCCCATCCTGTCAATATTAAGGACATTCGTTATCTTATATGAGTTCTAAAGCAATCCTTGCAACTAAGAATGAGTATGTTGATGAACTAAGCAAAAAGTTGATCGATATATTTTCTGGTGAAGAGATAACATGCTACAGTTTTGACAGCACAGAAGATGACACCAACAATCATTACTCATCAAAATACTTGAACTCCTTGACTCCTAATCAACTTCCTCCTCACATTCTCAGACTAAAGGTAAATTGTCCTATCATATTGCTACGCAATTTAGATCCGAACAATGGTCTATGCAATGGTACTTGGTTGGTATGTCACGGTTTTCGCAGAAACACGATAGATGCTGAAATATCAGTTGGGAATCATTCTGGGAAGCGAGTATTTCTTCTAAGAATTCCTATGTGTCCTTCAGATGATGATATATTTCCTTTCAAGATTAAGTGAAAGTAATTTCTGGTTCGGTTGAGTTTTGCAATGACAATCAATAAAGTCCAAGGTCAACTCTATATGGCTATTTTGAGGGGGACATTACGAATTAAGACAAAAGTGTTCGTCAAATCACAAAGAGATACAAATTCAAGTGGTGACTTCACAAAAAAAAATTATTTATCATGAGGTTCTGGGAGCATACTAGGTATATAATTTATCTTTATTTAAATTTTACATATAAAAAACTTAGAAGTATGTTTCTAATCATGTAATGTTTTTTCTTATACATGTTGGAAATTGGGGGAGACTGTACCAAAGAGTTGAGAAAATATGAAGAGGACGGCGGCCACATAATTGTCTTAATTTTGCTTCAATTTAAATTTATGTTAAGTTTTAGTATTTTATTTTTACACATATCCCTGTTTCATTCAATATATATGCAAAGAAATGAGAATATTACATTTTTATAGTTTCAATTAGATTTGTCTTATATGTTGTCATATTATATGTTATGAACGTACGATGAACATACACCCACTTACTAGGATACTTGTACGCATGAGTAAAACCCAGATTAACTAGACTAGGTCTGGCCGGCTCAATGAGCCTACCTGGCCCTATATTCCAAGCCCGTCCATGCCCTAAATATAGGATTGGTTTGACTAGTATCAAATTTGTTTAGATCTATATAACATAGATACATGGATAAATTTTTTATTGAATTATGAAATAATTTCTAAAGTGAACTCTCTCTTGTGTTCTTCAAATCAGATAGGTTACATCTAGAAATATTTTACAAAAGTTTTACAAACAGTGGCTAGGAGGTGGCGCCACCTAAATTCCACTTGGGTGGTAGACTCACCTGTGAGCAAGCTATTCATAAAAAAAACATCAAAACATTTCACTGTATCAGCAGTCTGTAAAAAAAAAAGGAAATTTGTTTGATGCATGCCACTTAAAAAATTTAAAATTAAGTTGGAAAATGACATGGTTGAAACTTGTTATATAACACACTATAATACATTACATGTCATACGTACCACTATAGACCACACAAGAGCATTGACATAAGCAAAGCAATGATTTTTTTTAATAACCCAGATTAAAAAATTAATTACAAAAATGACTCACAGTTTCAAAATTTTACAAAAATAGATTGTCACATTAGCGTATCGAGTCCTGGAGACTCGACAAGAACTTGTCAAGTGCTGGGCACTCGACAAGCTGCTTGTCGCGGCTTCAGAACGTGACAAACAGTTGGTCGAGTGCCCAACACTCCACAATTCCTTTCACTACTCGAACGTGGTCCGCATGCATGTTTGAATAATACATGTTGACGATTTGGACTCGGGGTCCTTAGTCAATCTTATGCAAATTTGTGAGTTGCGAGACCTTTCAGGCTGCTCCTCCAGGAAGGTAGGATGAGTAATATCTGTACGGGCACAATAGAATTTATACAGGTTCAGGTCCTCGATGGTGGGAGTAATAGCCCTACGTCCTATCATGATTTCACTATATGAGAAAAGTGTTTACAAGGGGGAGGAAGAGATCGTCACAGGCGATGATCTCTTCTATATTAGTATCTAACTTACTATGTCTAAGTCTTTAGGTTAGTTGGACTCCTGGTAATGTTTTTATGCTTAACCGCCCCTTAGAACGTGCATTGACCACCTCTCTATACCGATCAAAAGGGCGCCAACACGAAATGGCCTCAGACGATTGCTTGGATGTAATTTTGTCAACCGCACTTAACTTCCACGTAGGCTTAACACGTGCAATCAAGGGATAACCGCATATGTTAACCTCCTGGCAGTTGTCTTCATATGTGGGAAAATCCTCATGATACTCGGGATATGCCTATTCAAAGGTTTAGACATTCTCGAGTTATTCTGGTCGCAGATAGTTAACGACCTTCTGATCGCGCACCGTCTGCAGTCTTCTGACCGCGCACTGTATGCGGCCTCATGATCGCGCAAGGGCTGCGATCATAAATCATCTTTGTATCCACTCCCTTAGGTCGTCTGAGACCATAGCTACGGACTTATAGGCACACGTCTAATCTGATTCTGTCTTATTTTGAACTAGCTCGAGTGATAATCCTCGTCAGCTAGCCCCCAAATTTGAAGAAAATGTAAAGACATATTTGCTTCAAATTTTTATCCTGCATCGAATTATGAACCCGATGTTTCAACTTCAACTAAAACTATTCCACCGTGTGATGGTTCATATCCCGAGAAAAGCCCTGAGTTTTTCTTGATAGGTAATAATGACTTAATTGACCCATCGTGAGGGCAACCGTAAGTGTGTTTTAAGAACCTGAGACGTGCGTGGAAATGAACCGACGCCTTCTGGCTCTATAAATAGAAGAGCTTTTAGGTTCTTTGAACTCACGAGTTTCACATCACGACTAAGTCTTTCAAAGCCATTTCTCCTCTTTGGTTATATCCTCCGATCCTCTTATTCTTGTCTCGATGGCGTATCAAGACCCCAAGAATATTATTGAGATTGAGAGTGATGAAGAAGAAGTGATATCCGAACTCGACCACGACTTCCAGAAGGTAAGACTTTTCTGGAACTCTGGTTCAGGTCGTCGTTTTACATCCTGATCGTTTCCAAATGCATTTTGGGAACTTACAGGTGATTGAGGAGCCGATTCCTCCAAAGAAGTCGAAAGTTGATGAAGTATCCTCCAGTGGAGCTTCATTCACGGGTACAAAGGTTGGGGATGCATCATTGCACTCTCTTTCCTTGTCTCATGTAGTTCGCCCTGTCCATGCGACTCGGCAGGTTGAACCCTCATCTCCACCTTTGGAGATCCATAATAATCCTTCAAAACTTCCATCTTCTTCTGGGGAAAGTCTCTTTCCTCTGCGATCAGACGATCCTCAGCTTTTGTTGGGTGGTCAATTTTCTGGTGGGAAGATTGCACTCCCGCGACCAGATGGTCCTTGACTTTTGTCGGGTGATCTACTGTAACACCCTGAGTTTAGGGGTAAAAACTTTCTTTTTCATGAACATCATGCATGCATAACATCATGTATCTGTAGTAGTAGCTAGATCAGTATCTATCTCAAACCCTAAAATCTCAAAATCTTCCCTGTGAATCCAAATCAAGATCAGATTACTCAGATATGATCTATCAGTTACTCTGAACATAAAAGTCTTCAGAAGCTAGATTCAATTCCATCTCTAACTTTCAAATTTATTAATTTCTTTCTGTTTTCGAAAATAGAAATTCTAATTACTATTCTAATTACCCTAATTACTCTGAACTCAGATTTAGCTAAATCTTGACCTATGTCAGACCAGATTACTATTGGACTATGATCATGGGTATGCCAATACCTTAATCCAGAAAGTTGGTAGCCAAATCATATCATCTAAGTCTTTTTCACATATCAGTCCAAATTATATCGCAAATCAGTCCTTTATCTGATATCTGGAAACCCGAAAAGGCTAAAATCTTCAGATTAACTCCAAATTCAGAGTTTCTTCAGCAAATATTTTCCAAATGCTATTTGATACAAATTTCCCTTCTGTCCAGATTACAAAATCTCATCCTAGATGCCAGAATTCGAAATCGACAAAACTCAGAACTTATTTTACCCTAAAGTACCCTATTTTCAGTTTATATTGAAAAACATCAAATCATGCCAGATTTTACCAAATCTCTCACTAGATGAGTATAAGGTATAAGTTTATACTCAGCTGTGAAATCAGATTGCATATTACCCCTCTCTAAATCAGAAATTACAATTCAGTCCACAGCCAATTTTCAGAATTTGCAAATCAGTCCAAATGGTTGTTTCAATCATCAGCCACCAGCTGCTGCGACCAGGGAAGCTGCAGTTTGACCAGTGCTTGCCATCGACCTCGACCACAGCCGGCACAGTGCACAGCGTGGCTTCGATCACGACCTCGGCTAGCGTTGAACAGTGCCGTGCCTTGCGACTGCGACCACGCCGTGTTTCGCCGCTGATCAGCGCCGCTCAAGCTCGAGTTGTTTGCAACCGTGTTTGCATGTACACACGTGTTTGCACCTCAGTTGTTGCCGTGGCCATCTCTACCCAGCTCACCAGCTGCTGCACGCCAGAGAGGAGCTTCGCTGTTTGCCGTTGCTGCAACCCGAAGCTTCCTTCTTCACTAGCGCAAGTAAGCAGTGAACTTTGTTGTACCTTGCTTCGCCCATAAATAGCAACTCCAGAGCAACCTATTCACCTTTAGCAAAGCTCTCCAAAGCTCTTAAGCAATTAAGCATAAACAGTACTTTTCCTTGCTGCAGTCGTCTTCTCCGGCGAGCTCAGCACGAAGGCTCACGGTGCCAGCACACCTCATTGCACCAATCCCAAAATTGACAGCACCAGTAGGTATATCTCATCTCCGTTATTATGAGTTAGCAATCAATTGAGCTCCGGTGATCTCTAGCGCCGGCGATCACCGAAGTTCTCTAATGCCCTGTTCCAGCAATTGCATTTATTCCAGTTTGAATTAGTTTTCGTGATAATAGAATAAAATGATCAGTGGACTAATCCTAGTAAGCCTGTGCATCGAGATTTCAAAATTAAGTACAAATTGGAATTTTTCCCTTTTTCGCGCGCCACCGGTGACCGGCTCACCTCGCCAGGCCGCACCACCATTTCTCCGGCCAAATTGATGTAACCAGAAGCTTCACCTCACCTCCCTACTGCTCTCACAGCGAGCAATTGAACTCTAAGGCTGTGAATCAGTTTCGCCCAATTTAGCCGCCTTCTTCTCTGGCCACAGTGTTGATTTTCTCACCGGTGTCGTTTTAGGCCAATTCCTTTGATCCAAACTATCTGAAGCTATCCAGGAACTCAACTGTGCCTTCAATTTGGAGCTTAATTCACTACATCGCTCTGTTGCTGTTGAAGCCGTCTTCTTCTCCGGCGCAGCTCGTCGCCGTTCACTGCCGTGCCATCTCCAGTCGAGCCCAATGCTTCAAACAGTATTATTTAGCCCTAGCTAGCTCCAGCAATGCCAAGTTTCAGCAGCACAGCACCAGATTGCAATTTGAATGTATTACCTTTCACGGCCGTGCCGCCAGTGTGCCGCCCGGTCATCGCTGGCCATCACCGTCGATGCCACCTTGTCCAGAATCTTCGCCCTGATTCCCTGAACATTTTCCTCCATTAGCTCGACCCCTGAATCTGCACAGAAATGCCAGTTATTGCTATGCCAAGATATTGTCCAGTGTCTTCACTGAGCCGTGTCGCCACCATACTTCTCTACTGATTTTCATCATCATCCAGCCATCTTCAACCTTAAAACCAATTGAATCATTTGTTCTTGTTACTGAGGCCTACCTCCCAGACAAAGTGGTGCATCAATTGGAGCCCTAGATCAAAAGTTATTGCAAATCCTAGTTTCTGGCTATGTCAGTGCAATACCAGGCTATGTCAGCCAGTGGCATTAGCCCTTTTCACTTCTTTCCTGATGTGCATTTTGAGCATGACTTTGTCCCTTAGACTCCTGAGGTTGTGATCTACAATTTCTTCTTCTATCACAACTTGACTTGAGCCCTTGAACTGTATTTTATGCTTAGCCCTAGATTTTGACATTGTCAGCCCAATGTCAGAGCATGTCAGCCAGTGGCATTAGCTCATTTCACCTCTTTCCAGTTATGTAAATTGAAAATAACTTTGTCCATTAGACTTGTGGAGTTGTAATCTACATTTCATTCTACTGCCACAAGTAGAGATAATCCTTCTACCATTCATTAACCCTATGTCGATGCCTTGAACTGAATGTCGACCTAAAGACATTCATCGATTTTGGGCAAACCAGCCGTGGACTTAATGTCAATTCCTATATCCTGGAACCCTAGAAGTCCCTAGCACTCATCTTCAGCCCTAACTCTATGGGTTAGCCTTAATCAACTTCTATGGTATCCAAACCCAATCATTTCAGAATCATCAAGACATTCATCTTTGCATTATTGCAAGTAGTATAATAATGTATTGAAAAGGTTATGATTCTTGGTTGCTTGTTTGATCTTTGCTCAGAGTCGGAGCCAGAGTTCGAGGACTTCACTGCTGACCCGACATCAACTGCTGTCTCTTATGACGCGGAAGGCAAGTCATAGTCTTGATCATCTTGAACCTATATTTTATGAATTGCTATGATATGACCTTGAGTATAAGTAGTATTGCATGAGAATGGATGAATTGTGAATTGGCAGTACTAAGCTGGATGCTTGTGAAATGTGGATTGATCAAATAGTGAGCCATAAACTATTATAAGTGTACTTATATATATTCATGAAATAGAACCTTTAGCCGTGACCAGGGTTTTGGTATGAAATGGTGGTACTAGCACTGGTTGTGCTTGGCTGCACTGGAGGTGTAGGCACTGTAGGTGCATGGTGTGTGGTATAATCTGGTCATTGGCATATAAGGACTAGAACCTTGTGTTGTGCGTCTAGTGGCATGAAACACGTGCTAACCACAAGCCTGGTATGGGACAGGCACGACCAAGTATCCTTGCCGAACTATTGCCCTAGCTCTGCATAGAGTCTATAACCTAAATAATAATGTGCACTAATACTGTTCACTGGTCAGGGAGGGAAGATCCCTCTTGGCCCACTTACACTGACGGTTGGGACGAGCCCAGCCGATTCGTCTGAGTGAAAGATCGTGCAACTGATGTGGTTCCAGGGCACGAGTGCTGGATGTGGTTTCCCAGCACAAACCCCTCGTGTGTCCGCTCACTATTGGTGGAGAGGGTCTCCCACCGCGGCCCAATACTGAGTGAGGGGTAGGGTGAAGGTATGAGAGGGAAGATCCCTACAATGCTTCACAACTGTATTAGGAACCCCACCCGGAGGTGGAATTCCTGGGCCACTGACCGGTGGTGAACCTTTTACAGGGCAGAGCTAGTATAATGGCAAAGCAGGGTGAAAAGCGTGTTATTCTCAACTCAGTGGCGCGCTTAAAGCAGCGTGATCGAACCTGGCATAGGAGACTCATATGCTTAAAGTAGCATGTTGGGCAAATGACCTATGCTCGTGGTCAACAGTGGTAGTTGAGAAGTCTTGTGGGTAAATTGGTACCTCTCTGCAGAGTTAAAAACGTATTCGAATACTCCGAGCTCCCGGGTTTATAGGAGTCTGCTGCGGTGGATTAAATCCACGGGGTGTGACACAAGTATTATTTTCTAAATAAAATTTGATAAGTCAAGATTACCCAAATGACATGTGTTGTCATGATAAGGGGTGCTACCGTGGGCTGTCGTGTGTCGACGTGTCGCGGTAGTGCTATAATCTAGTGAATATAAATAGTGATGATATATTATGAAAAGTGCTGCCATGAGATGAGACATGATAATAAAGACTACTTTATAAACATCCATAATTCTTGACTAGTCTAGGTTCATAACAACATTATTATAAGTATCTACTCTTCCCTATGACTTGCTGAGTACGTAAGTACTCACCCTTGCAACTTACAACCCAGAAGATGGAGCGTACCAAGATCAAGAGAAAGGCGTGGAGAACTTCTTGGACCAACAAGAAGGAGAGTCAGAACCACCAAATCCCTGATGTGTTGTTCTGCCGTCAACTTCTTATTGTGGAAGGGACACTCATCATCCGCTGTGTAGAAGTTTTATTTTTGCTTAAACTAAACCTTGATGCCGCGAAGGTATTGTAATCTTTTTATGTGATATCAAGGCTAGCAGGCCACACTGCTTAACTATTTTGTAAGTTACTCTGTTGCAATGTGAATATACTCCTGTGCTTGACTTATCCTAGGAAGTCAAGGGTATGTTTATGCTATGCATATATGGGACTAGCTGCAGCAAGCTAAGTCTCTATAGGAGTAGTCGTAGTCCCAGTTTCGGGGCGCGACATCTACTTCCCAGGGGAAGTACCTCATCCTCCCATCCAACTTTAATCCGAGGATTGGTAATTATCTTTATCCTCTCTGCTGGTCATTTTATCTTTAAAACTAATGCATACATGTGCAGGAGATGAAAATCTCTGGAGCCCCCAGTGACCAGCCTGCTAAAGTCCAGGCTCTTTTTGGTGAGAGTGTATCCCTCGAGCGAACTCTCCAAAAAGAAAAGGAGGCTCTGGAGAAGAAGACCGATGAGATGTCTTCCGCCATTCTGCATCCGGCAGAATGTTATGACAACTCCCGCGAAGAGACACGCCAATTCCATTTGGAGAGGGACTACGCTCGGCAACAGCGAGAACTCTCCGATATGATAAGGAACAACAACACTTCTTTGCTTCGGGATGATGTAGATAGGCTTAGAGGCATAGCCAGTTCTCTGGGGGCAGTCAATTTGATCCCACTGATGTTAACATGTCCCTGGGAGAACTTTGTAAATGGCTAGACCAGGTCGACACTTTGGTCGCCTGTGTACCTTTTGTATGTAAAGATTGCCAGAAATAAACAATTTCTTTTTCTTACATACTTGATCTCTTAAAAGGATTATGTAAAACTTATAATCCGAATTAAGGTTCTTTATATTCTGTGAGAAGAAATGGTTACATAAGAATGCTTCTGCGACCAAAATACACAGGTAGGTTTTTGTCTGAAACCGGCTCAAGACAGTTCTTCAGTCTCAGAATAGCATTGAGACCGTAGACTGCGATCAAAACTAGAGTAATGATCACAGAACAGTATCTTGACCATATTGCGACCACAACTGTTATGATCACATATATCTGCAGCGATCACAGAATTGCATTGCGATCAATATACAGGTCATAAGTTTATTCAAAAGTCATAAGGAATTACTTCCTTAATAAAGTTTAAGGAATTTCTAATATTTTTATCTGTACCATAGCCCCCGAATGTGAAATAAAATGATAAAGATACATTTCATTTCAGATTCATTACTGGGTATGGATAACGGGTTCCAAGAGGAAATGCATCAATTATGGGAAATTAATAAAATATCTGACGAAGGGTTGTCTCGGGCATATAAAAGGAAGAGGTAGCTTACTGGGGAAGCCTCATAGCAAAAAACCCTTCATTGCCTTAGACTTTCTTGCCGCACAAAATCCTCTTTTGCACACCTCATCTTCGTCGTCTCCAAAGCCATCACCTTTTTCCTCAATCCTCTGTAGTAATGGCGTCCTAGAGCCGATCTGTCCACCACACAGAGGAGAGTCTGGTGGCACTAGAGAAAGAAGAGATTCTCCCCCCACGGCTGCTAATCAACTGATGGCCAGCGGAGAAAGATCAAGAAATCCCAATCGTCCAAGAGGGCGAATTGGTGATCTTTGAGGAGTACTTGCGCTGCGGGTTCCTATTGCCAGAGAGTGAGTTCCTGTGGGGAAGCTTGGATCAGTACGGGTTGGAGTTGGTGAATCTCCACCCAAATGCAGTTCTCATCCTGGCGATTTTTCAACATCTGTGTGAAGCTTTCGTCAGAGCGCTTCCAAGCGTGGAGCTTTTCCGATGCTTCTACTTCTTGGCATGGTCAAAGAGTGCCAATGCCGCTGGGTGCATCTACTTCCACATAAGGGAGAAGAAGGAGTACCCATTCCTGCCTCTACGGGATTCTATGCATGGGTGGCACCATAAATGGTTCTACTGCACCCCTCCGTCGGAGAGCGCATTGTGGTTCGCGAATACTCGACCCGAGAAAGATAGTGAGTTAGACTCCATTCTTTCTGTAAGTGCAGAACTGAAGAAGCAAGCTCAAGCCATTCTTCACCTAGTCCAGCAGAGCTTGACCGCGCATGACATTATCTGCGATTTTGTGAAGAACAGGATGAGCCCCCTGCGTGAGAGGGCACATCCGGCTTGGGAGGTGGAGTCCATGGTGGACAGCACCCTGGATTATAACACTGGTGTTGACGATTCGGACTCAGGGTTCTTAGTCGAACTTATGCAGAATTTTGTGAGTTGTGAGACTTTTCAGGGTGTCCCTCTGGGAAGGGATGATGAACCAAGGTTAACTGGAACACAGAGAGTTTTAGACAGGTTCGGGCCCTCGATGGTGGGAGTAATAGCCCTACGTCCTGTTAGGATTTCACTATGTCTAAGAAAATTACAAGGTTATGGAAAGAGTTTTCACAGGTGAAGATCCTTCCCGTGTGGTGATATAAAATACTATTAAAAAGGCCTATGAAAGCTAGTAGACTTAATCCAATGTCTTCTGTTGATCTTCAGATCTCCCTCTGTCTGATGCATTGGTTTAGCCTTTTATACTGGTTGAAAGGGTGACAAGGCATAACGGCTTCGAACAGTTGCTCGGGTGCAGTTTTGGTAACTGCCCTTAACCTCCACGCAGGCTTAACACGTGTAATTAAGGAATAACTGCACGTATTAATCTCCTGACGGTTGTCTCTATACGTGGAGGAATCTTCGGGATACTTGGGATATACCTGTTGTAAGGTCTAAGCAACCCTGCGTTTCCTGGTCGAGGGTGTTCTGACCGCGCATTGCTTGCAATCATCTGACCACCCATTATCTGCGGCCTTCTATCCGCGTATTCGCATACGGGCTTCTGACTGCGCACTATCTGTGGTCTGATCGTGTAAAGCCTGCGACCATGTATCCGCGCTTCCCGGAGCAGCTTGAGTTTATATCAACTGACACTCATCTGGTTCGAATCTATCTTGAACCAGACGTGCATTTATTTTGAACTAGCTCGGGTATCAATCCTCGTCAACTGGTATGTTCTCTAGTCAACAAAATACACATTTTTACTGATGAAAGATGTCGTATCAAGTAATATGCTTGTTTGTGACACAACGCTATCTTTGACCGAAATCGAAAAAAGGACAAATTACCTCCTACCGGTGTATAATGCCATGGCGGAGGGAGCTAAAGGATTGCCTCACCCCAGGGCTTAATTAATGCCAGCGACGATCTTAAACAAGAGCGCAGAAGGGTATGATCTTTCTCAACAAGCTCTGTTGCAAATCATCCACTTGACTTGTGTTACCCAAGGCATTTTAAATAATACAGCTTCTGGGAAAATTTGCTGGGGCGATGTGTCCAAGCGAAGATGTTGGTCCTTCGGGGAGATCAGCTGCGAAGAAGGCGAAGAGGACCCCTTCGAAGCGCAAAATGAAGGAGCCTGCTCCCGAAAAACCTAAGAAGATCCTGGGAGGGGCTTCTTCATGAAAGAAAACTAACCGCAAAAAAGACTGCGGTAAGATTTTCCGTACCCCCTGTAATCCCAGGTACGAGTGGAAATTACTTCTTCGTCGTACAGGAAGAAGAGAGCAAGGATGAGGAAGACGACATTCCTCTAGTTCGTTGCAAGAGGAAGGCGACTGACCTTTTGGGAACAAGCATACCAGAGAGGTCAGCTTCCCTTCAAACTGACGAAGTCTTGTCCCTGACTACAGGGACAAGGACGGCTACAACGGGCCCCGCGATCATTAGTAAGAATCTCTCCTATCGCCATCTAGAGATGGTCAATAGGAGGAATTTTACCGTACAATATGTTTGTTTGTTTTTAGCCCCAGGGATGCTGCGCCCAGTACTCCGGTGACCTCGACAAGCCATGGCACAACACCTACAGCAGAGGTTGCGGGAGAGCCAAAACCTACTCCCATGGTCGAACAAGTTATTTAGGCCATCGTGGAGGGAATGGCAGCGGAGATCCAATCCCAAGGGATGGAAACCGCAGTCCCGGTCACAGAGGGGGATCAACAGGAAAGGTCATCTATTGCCCTCACCATGGACACAACAAGTCTTGAGGCTCGACCTCACGCTGATGTTGAGAGCAGCTCATTCAGCGATTACGTAGAGGTATGCAAAAAACTCTTTTTATTATTTTCGAGCTCGCCAAAATTTAGGAATATCCAAGTTTTAAGAGTAATTCTTTATCGTGTTTCAGGACTTGACCCGGGTGGCGACCAGGTCGATAGCTATAGCAAAGCATGTCGAGGTTGCGCAACGGGAGATTAGCCGGCTACAATAGTAAGTGTGGTGCTCTTTATTCGTGTTAACTTGAATCCGTATTTAAGCGTAGCTGATCGTCCTTCTTGTTACAGAGAAAATGCCTTTTTGAATAAGAGTATGGCTGATCGGGAGAATCAAGAAGAAGCTATAGCCGCGAGATGTTCTTCTCTAGAGAGGGAACTTCGTGAAGCGCAGTTAAGGCTCTCTTGTAAGTCTACTTTCGACCAGAAAACATTATTTCGTTACATGAACTGCTATAAGAATCATCTGCCGTGTTCATGCAGCACAAGAGGATCACATAAACCTTCTTTCAAACCAGTGGTCGGAGATGCAGAAATCGAGAGTGAAGATCAGCTTGAGGCCATAATGGAGGAGGTCTGGCCCTTGATCGAAAACCTCTTGAAAGAACATGGCTTATCTTAATCATTCATGTAACAATTTTTGTACCTGCAAAAATGTGATTGTACAATGCAAATGCATGCCTTAAATTTTGAAAAGAGAAGGTACTTCTCTTCATTTCATGTTATGATCAGATTTCCTTAGCCCCCTCCTGAGATCATAAGTACTGAAGACCTAGTATTGTAATCTCAGGAAAAAATATGGGCGTTATGAATATCTAAGAAATGCTTTAACTTAGATATGATCATTTGATCATACTGATACTGACCTTAATACAACACCCGGCCCTATTAGAAACTGGCAGCCACTCGAATGATCAGGAACATGCCAGTAAGTCCCATGTGCATTGAGAAATGACTTATTGAGGGATGTATTATCTGGATGTGACCATGAGATTGGCCAGCGAATCCAGTCAGGATATTGTAGCAAGATGGTCATCGGCGATCAGCCCTCAAGCAAGGCTCGTTATAGGTATGGAAAAGAAACGAACGTAACATGAGCGAAATGAAAGTACTCACGATTTTTGCTAAACCATGCTAATTGAACAAAAAAAGATTGGAGAACTTACACATAGAACTTGTATAGTTGATCGATGTTCCAAGTATGGGACAAGATTCTGCCGTCCTCCATTGCTAACCGAGCCGATCCTGGTCGCGGTACTGAAACAACAATGTAAGGGCCTTCCCACTGAGGAGAGAACTTATTGCAGTTAGACTGGTTTTGTATTTTTCGTAAAACTAGATCACCCATGTGAATACTACGTGGCCGCACCCTCTTGCTGTGATATTTTCGCAAAGCTTGCAAATATACTACTGTCCTTATCAACGCTCAATCATGTTTTTCTTCGAGGAGGGTTAAATCCTGAGTACGTTGTTCGATCTGATCAATCTAGTCGAATTGATCTGTTCGGACAGAGCCAATACTAATTTCCATAGGTAACACAGCCTCGGCGCCATATACCAATTGAAAAGGTGTTTCACCGGTGGCTCGACTACAGGTAGTACGTAGTGCCTACAAAACGGAGTAGAGTTCATCTACCCAAGCCTTCGGACGTGCCTTAAGGCAATTGAAAACACGTTTCTTGATGCCTTGTAGTATCTGCCCATTGGCACGTTCAATAGCACCATTGCTCTGTGCATGAGCTACAGAAGCAAAGCACACCTTGGTTCCAATATTATTGCAATAGTCCAGGAAGAGACCTCTAGAAATTGGGAACCGTTATCAGTGATGAGACGACCTGGAACCCCAAATCGAGTGACAATGTTCTTATGAAGGAACTTTTGTGCCACAGCAGCAGTGATATTGCGGACTGGTTCAGCCTCGATCCACTTTGTAAACGTGTCAATAGCTACGAATAAGAACTTGTAACCATTAACCGCCTGTGGCATAGGTCCCACAATATCTATCCCTTAGACCACAAAGGGCGACGTTAAAGGGATTGTTTGCAAGGCATATGCGGGCTGACGAAATGTCTTGCATGAAATTGACACTGGGGGCATGTCTTGACCAAGTATTTGGCATCATCTAGTGCCGAAGGCCAGTAAAAATCCTGTCGGAAAGCATTCCCGACCAATGTGCGAAATGACGCGTGTGTACCGCACACACCGTTATGGATTTCTTTTAAGAGGGATTTACCTTTCTCTTGAGAATTACAAAGCATGAATACTCGTTGAGTACCCTTCCTATACAAGACCCTTTCTATAAGTTTGTATAGGCACGCTTTTTGAATCAACCGATCGCTTTCGGTTTCATCCTTGGGCAAGGTCCCATGTTCGAGATAGACCCTCAATGGATGGGTCCAATCCTCTTCATGTCCAAGGTTGGTAACGAAGACTGTCACCGGGTCATCTTCCACTGTAGTCATGATCGAAGGTGTCGACGATTCGGACTCGGAGTCCTCAGCCGAACTTATGCAGAATTTGTAATTGTGAGACCTTTCAAGATGACCCTCCGGGAAGGTATGCTGAACAATGGTGAACAGGAGCACGGAGAGTTTAGACAGGTTCGGGCCCTCGATAGTGGGAGTAATAGCCCTACGTCCTGTTGAGATTTCACTAAGTGTGGTAAAAGGTTTACAAATGGAGGGAAAAGTCCTCACAGGCGAGGATTTTCCCTGTAAAAGTGTATAAGGATAAGCCAAAGAAGGCTTACTAAAATGCTATATGAGGTGGGCCGTAGACTTGGCTAACTTAAATGATTTTGGATTTCTTGATCTTCCGATCTCTCGGTTGATATTTTCGGATGATCTCTCGGTTTTCTTTTTTCCTTTCTGATTGATGCTCCATGCCATCCTTTTGTACTGTTTGAAAGGGTGCCATGTGGAGGAAACTGCATCAATCGGTTGCACGGACGGTTGGATGCGGTTTTTTGGAACTGCTCTTAACCTCCACGCAGGTTAAACATGTGTTATTCATGGATAACTGTATGTGTTAACCTTCTGACGGTCAATTCTCCACGTGTAGGAATCTTCGGGATACTTAGAATATCCTGTTGTATGGACAACCGAATAGATAGATCCCAAGTATCCTGATCGGCAGATGTTCTGACCGCGGGATATTTGGCTGACCGCGCAATATCCCGAATATGTAGTTCGCGTATAGCCTACGAACTTCTGACCGCGCAAGGCTTACGGTCTGACCGCGTAAAGCTGGCGATCACATAGTGACGTCCCTCAGAACAACTTGAGCTCGTATCGCCAGATACACTTCTGACTCGAACCTGCCTTTAACCAAAAGTCCAATAGAAGTGGTCCGGGTGTCAATCCTCGTCAGCTAGCCCCCAAATTCGAAAGAAACAAAGTGACGTGTTTATTTCGAATTTTAAGATCATGCATTGGATTTTTAACCCGGCCCTTTAACTTCTCCACTTAGTGGCGCACTAAGTGAAAACGGTTGGTTTTTCAAGACGGGTTCTGACATTACGTGACGGGCAATGATAGCGCCGTAGAATTGTTTTTATCTCAAGGTAAAATTGTAAATGCTTTGACGAAACCCGAGGCGCCTGGAATGCAAACCGTCACCCAGGCGGCTATAAATACCAGGTTCTTGGATTTGTAAAGCTTCACAATTCCCTCCACGCCTAAGTCCTTTTCTTGTTATCCTGCCTTCTTCCTTTTCACATACTCCTCCCAATGGCAGATCACGATATCATCGAGATTGAAAGTGATGAAGAGGAAGTTGTCGAACAAGGGTCTCAAACGAATGAAGTCTTGTCTCCCTTAAGGAAGAAACCCAAGGTTTACGAAGGATCTTCCAGTGGAACAAAGGTGAAGAACGTAGCGAGTTTCTTTCTTCCTTCAGTTCCTTTGACCCTCCCCGTTCATGCCTCTCGGCAAGTTAGGCCTTTATCCTTAGAGAAAGATCCTATCACATCCAATTCTCCCATCCTTTTGGGTGATCAACATCCACTACTACAGAATTGCTTTTCACTATCGGTTTAAAATCGTCTCTACTATAGGTTCTCTTACCGCTAGTGATCGGCACGATAGAAAAAATGTAGCACAACTCTATCGGTTGCAAACCGATAGTAAAATACCTATATTCCAACATTCACTAATCGTGAATGATAATTTCTTCTATCGGCTCAGTGAACTCAACCGATAGTGATGTAAGATTTCTTGTAACGGTTCTACACTGGAAACCGATAGTACTGTTAGTTTTCCTATTGGTTAGTTACTCGACACGGTTAGTACTGGAAACTTTCTTCTATTGGTTGTAGGATATGAACCGATAGTATTACAAAGGATTATTAACAGATACAACAATACAGAGAGACACACATTGGACAGATTGAATCTAATTATTCAGAGATTGAATTTATTTACAAATACACTAATACAAAGATATACACATGCATTGGACAGATTGGATCTAATTATTCACATATTAGGTTTATTCACAAATACACCAATACAAGTACACACATACACCAATTAACACATTCAATGTATATTACACAAGTCATTTACGATCGATCGTTGATAGCCACTTCATCCATCATATATTGAGCCCAAATTTGTCGCATCTGCTCCAATTGAGGCAACTCGTATTGGTCTTTCAACATGGCGCTCTGCATGCTTGTATGAAGTTAGGAAACTGATTTCATTTCAATTACTCTTTCCTAAAGACTACCTGGTTCTAATCGCGTTCAGTATCAATTTAAGAAACTGACACGAGCGGCAAAAACAATTTTAATCGGGTTGGTCAAAAACACTTACAGTTCGTGGAGTGGCCTACGATGGCGCGATGCAGTGACCGGCGGCGGTGGAGAACCCAAATGCAAGCGGCAATGGTGGTGCAGGAGCGAAAAAGGGGACGTCGGGGAGGCTAGGGTTTTCCGCGTGTGAGTAGAGACTTATTTGAAAATGTGTTTGGTTGGACTGGAGGGAAAACTCCCGCGCGTTTAACCCATTATAAGGGTCTTGTACTATTTTACTATCGGTTCAAAAACACAACCGTTAGTGAACTTTCCGCTCTTGTAAAGGTCCTCATTGTTTCTTTTACTATCTTTACTATCGGTTCATACACTAATAACCGATAGTAAAAATGTAATTTTACTATCGGTTCAAAAACACAACCGTTAGTGAACTTTCCTCTCTTCTAAAGGTCCACATCGTTTCTTTTACTATCGGTTGAATAAACAAACCGATAGTAAAAGTTCATCTTTACTATCGGTTCGTACACTAATAACCGATAGTAAAAATGTAATTTTACTATCGGTTCAAAAACACAACCGTTAGTGAATTTTCCTCTCTTCTAAAGGTCCCCATTGTTTCTTTTACTATCGGTTGAATAAACAAACCGAGAGTAAAAGTTCATCTTTACTATCGGTTCGTACACTAATAACCGATAGTAAAAATTTATCTTTTATATCGGTTGGTACAGTACGAACCGATAGTATAAAGTGAGTAATTTTACTATCTGTTACGAATGAAAAACCGATAGTACTATTTTAATATATTATATCGGTTGGTACAGTAATAACCGATAGTATAAAGTGCATAATTTTACTATCAGTTAAAAATGAAAAACTGATAGTACTATTTAATATATTATATCGGTTTGTACAGTCATAACCGATAGTATAAAGTGCGTAATTTTACTATCAGTTAAAAATGGAAAACCGATAGTACTATTTAATATATTATATCGGTTTGTACAGTAATGGCCGATAGTAAAAAGTATTTGCATTTCACTAACGTTGGACTAGTGTGTAACCGATAGTAAAATACCTCTTTTCCGCCGCTGTCGTCCTATTCTATCGGATTTTTCCCAGATTGCTTATAACCGTTAGAAAATATGGGTTAGTGGAATGCACTTCTGTAGTAGTGATCCTGGTCGGCAAGCGGTGACTATCCCTCGATCAGATGATTGCCATATTGGGTTGGAGAAGCAATCTTCTGATGGGAAGGTTGCTCTTCCACCATATGATGATCTTCCTCCCAAGATGGGTGTATCAACGGGTTATGCACCGGGACAGGTAACAATTCTTCTCCCTTTTTGCTGATAATTTTAGTTAGTATGACTAACTTTTGCAAAATGCAGGAGGTAGGAGGCTCCAGCGATCAGCCTTCTGCTGTTCCATCTCTTCCTTCCGGACAGACCCTTCTGGAAGAGAAGAATGCCCTGGAGAAGAAGACCGAGGAGATGGCCTCGAAGATTCTGCGTTTAGCAGAATGTCTTGATCGATCCCGAGAAGAGGCGCACCATTTCCGTCGAGAGAGGGACTTCGCTCAGCAACAGCGAGAACTCTCTGACTTGATTAGGGACAATAGTGCGTCTGTTGTTAGGGACGATATAGATAGACTTAGGGTAGTTGCTAGTTCCCTGGGGGTTGCCAGTGTAAATCCTACTGTCAACAACATGTCCCTTGGGGAACTTTGTAAACTTCTTTCGGAACAGGTCGATGCTTTTATCGACCGTATCCCTTTTGTATGTAAAGAATGTAATAAATAAAGTTTACTTTATTCATATGAACATTCTTCATACCTTCTGTGTGAAATTATGGCCAAAAGTTTAGTCCGCGACCATTCATACACAGGAAATTTCAGTTCTGCGATTAGAATCGCGCTTTAAAAGATCACCGTGACCTGCCCTGTTGCCGCGATCAGACTTAAGGCTGCGGTTAGAACTGAATTGCGACTAGAGTTGAACGTTCGGTTAGATCATTACTTCGATTAGAAACGAAGTTAAATAACATGGTTTTAACCAAACCATAACCCAGTTAGAATATATCCGTACGTCAAAATTTGAGTTACATGATATTTTTCACAAAATTGTTCAAGTAAAAGGAAAGGTAAATAACCCTCAAAAAGCCTTAGCAGACTTCTCGAGTTTTAGCCCTTTCAGCTTCCGAAATAAAGAAGTCTTTTTATTTCAGATCCGATACCCGAAACGCTTTAAAGGGTTTATCATAGAATATCCATTATGGGAAATGAATAAAATATTTAAGAGGACGCTTGAGTGGAACGTTACTCACAGAGGCGTGACTCCTCAAGTCTATAAAAGCAGTAGGTAGCTTCTTGAGGAAGCTATTCAGCCGGGAAAAACCCTTAGAGTTCCCGCCGCACAAAACCCTCATCTTCTTGCCTTCATCTTCCACAAAATCATCGACTTTTTTGACCAATCTTCCTCAAAAAATGGCATCTTGGAGCAGATCCAACCACCATTCTGAGGAGACTCTGGTGGCGTTGGAGAAAGAGGAGATCCTTCCATCGCGGCTGCTGATCAATTGGCGGCCTGCGGAGAAGGACCAAGAAACTCCAATCGTCCGAGAGGGCGAGTTGGTAATCTTCGAGGAGTATCTGCGCTGCGGGTTCCGATTCCCTGAGAATCGGTTCCTAAAGGACATACTCGAACATTATGGGTGGGAACTGATCAACCTCCACCCAAATGCGATGCTGATTCTGGCGGTGTTTCAGCATCTTTGCGAGGCCTTCGTCGGAGTATATCCTAGCGTGGACCTCTTCCGACGGTTCTACTTCTCGGCATGGTCGAAGAGCACCAATGCCGCCGGATGCATCTACTTCCGGCTGAGGGACAAGAAGGAATATCCCTCCCCACCTCTGCGGGATTCGGTGCACGGGTGGCACCAGAGGTGGTTTTACTGCTCTCCGCCGTCCGAGAGTAGTTTATGGTTTGAGAACTCGCGGCCAGAGAAGTCAAGCGAGTAGGATGCTCCCCCGACGCTGGGCATGGAGCACCTGAAGCACGCCGAGGTGATTCTTCACTTGGTGGGTCAAGGGTTGACAGCGAGGGATGTCATCCGAGACTTCGTGAAGAACCGAGTGAGCCCCCTGCGCGAAAGGGCTCATCCTGCTTGGGAAATCAAGTCCATGGCGGATGGAACCCTGGACTACAATGAAGGTATTCGACCTTTTAGCACTGTGCTTTGTCATTTCTGAAATTTATGTTTTCTGACTTGAATTTGGGAACAGTTCTGCCCTCAGCCTAAATTGAGAGGCGAACTAATTCCCTCTTTAGGGCCTACAATGCTGATGTAGAGGGCCCTAAGGGATCACCTCGCCCGCAGAGCTTGATTCATGCCGGTGATGACCTCAGACAGGAGCGCCGAAAGGTAATTTCCTTGTCCGGCTTTGGTTCTGTAGGTCTTGTGTGTGTCCAGCGCTAATCCATTGTAATGGACTGTGAACCAGCTCCTAGGAAAGTTTGCTGATGCGACGTTCCCAAGCGAAAATGTCGGCTCTTTGCGGAAGCCGATGGCGAAGAATGTGAAGAAGGTCTCTCAGAGACCCAGGACAAAGAGTCCTGCCCCCAAGAAGACCAAGCGGAACCCTGGGGAGGGGTCTTCACGAAGCATTCCTCGTCCCGCAAGAAAGACTGCGGTAAGATATCGCATTCCTTCTTCTTTTTCAGGCGCGACATGGAATCACTTCTTCGTCGTACAGGGAGAGGGGAGCGAGGAGGAAGAGGAAGATGATGTGCCTCTAGTCATCAGAAGGAAGAGGACCGGGGAGTCCCCTGCTGGTGACGCCCCAAGCTGTCCCGTAGGGACCACAGCTACCGAAGAGGTGGCCGTGGTTGACCCTGCGACCACCGAAGATCTTGTGGTCGCAGGTGACCTTCCAATTCCTGAAGCCCCCGAGGTTTCAGGGTCAATTATCTCTGCTTCCCTGGTCGAAGGGACGACCAAGGTAAGGAATCTTTTCGACCGTTCCTTCTATGACTTTCTGCACATTTGACAAGTTAATGTACATACAGGGAGGAGAGCTTCCCCCTGGGACCACTGGGGGTTCCAGGGAGGAAAATCCTCCTCCTCCGCGGACAGAGGAGGAGGTAGATGAACAAAGGCCGGCTGTGACGGTCCCAGCAACTCTGGAGTCTCCAAGGCCTTCGGATGTAGCCCCACCAGTTAGTCCGGTGGCCCAGGTAAAGACCTTTCTATGTGTTTTTACCTGTTCCCTAAGAATATGCTTATAACATGACATTTCCAGGGGGGTGCTACCTTATTTGTCATAAGGAAGGCAAGAACCGATGATGGTTCTTCTTCCCAAGGGGAACCTTCCCAGAAATCCCAGGAGCGAATGGGATTTCAAATAAGGTAAGAACCTTAAATTTGGCAATAATCTTAAATAAAAACTGCTCAAATTGTCCTTCATGTCAGGCAAAGAAAGACGGCGCCCAGCTCTTCAATCGCCTCCGGGGAGGTTGAAGTCGCAGCTGGTGCAGGAGCTTCCAACGAAGAACGCTCCACCCCTGTGGTCCAGGAAGTCGTCCAGACCGCAGGGGAAAGAATAAATGTAGGGACCCAGTCACCACCGATGACTACTGGGGGTGGCGTCCGGCCGGCACTCCCACCAACTGTCCCTGTAGTGAGCGCGTCGGAGGCTCTAGCGAGGATTCCCGCTGAACTGAATGATGCTGTTTTACAAAAGTTTATGAAGGTATAATAAAACTCTGCTTTCGTGCCTGAATTGTACTTAGGACACCTTTGATCTTCTTCTTTGGCACCACAGGGATTATCCTGGCTAATAAGCCATTCGCATGTTGTGATGGCCAGTACAGAAGCCATTCAAAAAGAACGCGACAGCTTGCGCAGGTGAGTACCATTACCCTTTGGTTAGCATGGGTGCATCTTGGTTGTGACTGCCTTGATTTTGCTGCAGAGAGGTTACATTTTTGAAGAAAGAGGTGGCCGGTTCAGTCTCAATGTTTAAGAAACAGGAAACTAAACTCAGCAAACTTCGATCAGAGAATGCTGGTAAGCCGATTCCTGATTAGGAAGACTTGAATCCATAATATGCAAATAATCTCCTCTCTCTGTACAGCGCAAGCAGGTCGAATTACGCAGCTCAGTCGAGACAAGGGGATTCTTGAATCCTCGATTCGCCACACCAATCGGGCGATCAAAGAGCTGAGCCTCCTGGTCTTCGAAAAACTGAAGGCCGTGGCTGATCTTCTGAAAACCTATGTGGGGAACCAAAGAAAGACAGCCTCAGCGTAAGTGACTGGACATCGCTGCTTACTGCCCAGGCAGAATCACTGCTTGAGTATCTCCCTGGAGATGTACGGCGAGCGAAGAGGCGATCAGAACCAGGGTTCGATCAGCCGCAGCAGCCGTACTCAGCCGGGTTCGACTTCACCATGGCCCAGATGCAGATCTGAACGCATTGGTGGGTCCGGTTGAGGTCGAGAGTGAAGAGCTGCTCGATGCAGTCATAGAGGAAGTCAAGCCCCTAGTAGATAAACTCCTGACTGAGCTGGGGATCGAATGATCCTTATTTTTGTACTTAGAAACTTGTGTATAATGCAAATGTATGTAAAAAATTATTTTTGACAAGAAAATATATATTTCGTGTTTTTGTAATATGAATTCCATATTATGAGCATATTCCCCCCCAGCCCCCGCCTCTGCTTATGAACACTAAAGCCTTGGTGTTATAAGCAGAGGAGAAAATATAAGCGTTACGACCAGGGATATGCATATTAAACCAACGACTAGGATCAATATAACATCTAATCTTATTGCGAACTGGTAGCCACTCGGATGACCAAGGACTTACCAGATAATTCCGTATGCGTTGAGAAACGGCTTATTTAGGAATGACTTATCTGTAAGTGATCATGAGATCGACCAGCGAATCCGATTAGATTGTTGTGATGATCTGACCGTCGGCGATCAGCCCCCAGGTCGAATGCATATGATACGGGCTTAAAGAGAAAAACTCATTGTATGAAAGCAAAACATTTTTTGTTTTGGCAAAAGATGCTAATTGAACAGGAAAAAAGTGATTGGAATACTTACATGTAAAACTTGCGAAGTTGATCGATGTTCCAAGTATTGGACAAAATCCGACCATCCTCCATAGCTAACCGCGCCGATCCTGTCCGCGGCACTGAGACGACAGTGTATGGTCCTTCCCACTTTGGGGAGAATTTATTGCGGTTAGACTGGTCTTGAATTTTTCGTAAAACCAAGTCGCCAACGTTGAGATCACGTGGTCGCACCTTTTTACTGTGATACTTGCGTAGAGCCTGCAAGTATACCGTGGACTTGATCAGGGCGCGATCACGCCGTTCTTCCAGGAGGATGAGATCTTGCGATCGCTGTTCGGATTGGTTGACCTGTTCGAATTGATTCGTGCGAACAGATCCAATACTAACTTCCATAGGCAACACAGCCTCGGCCCCATAGACCAAATGGAAGGGTGTCTCACCGGTGGCTCGACTAGAGGTAGTCCGTAGTCCCCATAGAACAGTATAAAGCTCGTCTGCCCAAGCCCCCGAGCGGGTCTTGAGGCGATCAAAAACACGTTTTTTGATGCCTTGCAATACTTGCCCATTGGCCCGTTCTACGGCACCATTGCTTTGTGGATGTGCCACAGAAGCAAAGCACACCTTGGTCCCAATCTGATCGCAGTAGTCTAGGAAGAGACCGCTAGCGAACTGAGAACCGTTGTCTGTGATGAGACGGTTTGGAACACCAAATCGTGCCACAATGTTCTTGTGAAAGAACTTTTGTGCGGCTGATGCAGTAATATTTCGTACTGGTTCGGCCTCAATCCACTTTGTGAACGTGTCAATGGCTACGAACAGAAACTTGTACCCATTGACCGCTTGTGGTATAGGACCGACGATGTCCATTCCCCAGATCGCGAAGGGCCATGCGAGAGGAATAGTTTGCAATGCATAAACAGGTTGATGAACCTGTCTTGCATGAAACTGACACTGTGGACACATCTTGACCATAAGCTTGGCATCATCGAGTGCCGAAGGCCAGTAGAATCCCTGTCGAAAAACTTTCCCGACCAGTGTTCGGTATGACGCGTGTGCACCGCATACACCGTCATGTATTTCTTTCAAGAGGGATTTTCCTTCCTCCTGAGATATGCAGCGCATGAATACTCCTTGAGTACCCTTTCTGTACATAACCCCATCTATGAGTTTGTACAAACGCGCCTTTCGAATTAACCGATCGCTTTTGGTTTCGTCCTCGGGTAGGGTCCCATGTTCAAGATAGACCCTCAATGGATGAGTCCAATCTTGTTCCTGACCGAGGTTGGCAACGAAGGCTATTGCCGGATCATCCTCGACCGAAGTCATGATCGAAGGATGGTCCAAATGTTCAATGAACACTCCTGCCGGAGCGGATGAGCGTGAGGATCCAATTTTGGATAATTGGTCTGCGAGAATATTGTCCTTTCGCGGGATGTATTGGACTTCGAAGTGACTGAAGTGTTTTTCCAATCTCCTCACTTCCCCCAGGTAATGAGCCATTGTCTCATCGGAGGTGCTGTACTCCTTGTTTACCTGGTTTACGACTAGCTGTGAGTCCCCCCTCACCACTAATCGACGGACTCCGAGGAATTTTGCTGCCCGGAGCCCTGCAAGAAGACCTTCATACTCTGCTGCGTTGTTGGTCGCAACAAAGTGTAGTTGAATAACATACTTAAGCTGTTCGCCCTGGGGCGTAACTAAGACTATTCCAGCCCCCGAGTGTTGAAAACTACGGGAGCCGTCAAAGTACATTGTCCAATAATCGGGGCACTCTAGTTCCTTTGCCAACTGCACGGGTGGCTCAGGGTTGGTCCATTCGACCACAAAGTCGGCCAAAACCTGAGACTTAACCGCCGTGCGAGGAGTGAAATGGATCTCGAAGGCACCGAATTCGACCGCCCATTTGGTGATTCGACCAGATTTTTCTGGATTTCGGACAATATCCCCTAAAGGAAAAGAGGAGGGTACTGTGATCTTGTGTGTTTGAAAGTAATGTCGTAGCTTACGGGAAGCCATCAGTAGCGCGTAAAGTATCTTCTGGACCTCAGGGTAGCGCTCCTTAGGACCATGAAGTACTTCGCTCACATAGTAGACGGGTCTGTGTACTCCTTCCCTTTCCGCGATCAGAACTGCGCTGACCGCGTGTGGGGTGGCCGCCAAATACAGAAGTAATGGCTCATCCTTTTCAGGAGACACCAATACTGGCGGACTGGACAGATATGTTTTTACTTCCTGAAACGCTTTCTCGGCCTCGTCGGACCACGTGAAGTTATGATGTTTCCGCAAGGCTTTAAAGAAAGGTAGTCCCCTTTCGCCTAATCGCGATATAAAGCGACTTAAAGCCGCCATGCGACCAGCCAGGCGTTGAACATCCTTCATGGTCGAGGGCGACCTCATTTGTTCAATAGCTCTGATTTTCTCAGGATTAACCTCAATGCCCCTGGAACACACAAGGAAACCAAGAAGCTTCCCTGAAGAAACCCCGAAAGAACATTTCTCCGGGTTCAATTTTATTCCAAAGCGATTCAAGTTACAGAAGGTTTCAGCAAGATCGTCCAAATGAGACGATCTTTTGGCGCATATGCTTCGAGATTACGCCCTATCTGGGAAAGAAAGGTCTTTTGCATCAAGCGCTGGTACGTGGAACCTGCGTTCTTGAGACCGAACGGCATTCTGACGTAGCAGTATGTGCCGAACGGGGTGATGAAGGCAGTTTTCTCTTCATCGTCTTCTGCCATGCTAATTTGATGATATCCTGAGTAGGCATCCAGAAAACTCATCAGTTCGCAACCCGCAGTGGAGTCAACCAGCTGGTCGATGCGGGGAAGGGGAAAGTCATCCTTCGGACAGGCACTGTTGAGGCTAGTGTAGTCGATGCACATGCGCCACTTGCCATTTGACTTGCGGACCACGACCGGATTGGCGAGCCAGTCCGGGTGATTCACTTCGCGGATAAACCCGGCTTGTAAGAGTTTGTCTAACTCTTCTCGGATGGCTTCCTGTCGGTCGGTGGCAAAACGCCTGAGCTTTTGCTTTATTGGTCGTTGTCCAGGTCGAATTGCTAACCTGTGCTCAATTACTTCCCTTGGGACACCGGGCATGTCGGACGGTTTCCACGCGAACATGTCTGCATTAGCCCGGAGGAAAGCAACGAGGTCGAGTTCCTATTTGTCATCCAGGGCTGACCCAACCCGAATTGTCTTGGATGGGTCATCTGGGTACAAAGGAACTTGTTTAAGTTTCTCATCTGGTCGAGGAGCAGCCCTGATCGCATCAGTGGCAACGGTGGCGACCTGAGCGTCCCGGAGGGGAAGTTGATCGACCATCTCAAAAGATAGCCGGTCGCACGTGAGCGCCACGTTGCGACTACCTCGGACCGAAATGACACCTTTGGGGCCAGGCAATTTCCCGCACTGATCAGCGTAGTGCGTTGCCATCATGAACTTAGCAAGAGTCGGCCTGCCAAAGATTGCATTATATGCTGAATCACAATCGATTACATCGAAAGTAACCAATTCTGTTCGGAAGTTATCTGGTTCTCCCAGAGTGACCGGGAGGACCACTTGTCCCAATGGCATCATGGAGGGGCCTGGGATTATCCCATAAAACGGATGGATTATGGGCTTGATCTTCGAACGAGGAATTTGCATCTCGTCGAGTGTCTTGACCAATAAAAGATCAAGGGAACTTCCCCCATCAATCAGGACCCTTTCGACTCTCGCGTTACTGATGATTGGGGTAATAACCAGAGGTAGCCTCAATGGTCGAGTTAGCCCCACAGGACAGTCAGCGCGATCGAACATCAAAGGCATATCGGACCAACGGGGATATTGAGGTTCGCCAAGGGATGTCTCCGTTTGGTTAACCTCTCGGCAAAAGGTTTTAAACTGCCTTTTGGAAACGAAAGAGGAGGAACCTCCGAAAATGACGTTAATATGATTTTGAGGTACCTGGTAAGCCATTTCTTCATCTCCGTCGACGTCTCTAATCCCGCACGCCTGCTCTTTAGGCGGTAAGGTTGGCATTGGCCCAGCTCCTTGGTAGAAATCATCCAGCTGTTTCAACCAACTCCTGCAGTTTTTGAGGTCGTGGCCTGCAGAGTTGTGGAGTGGACACCACCTCTTGCCCTCCTGCGGATTAGTTGATTTTTCTGGCTGGTCGGAATCCCGGCCGCCAGAAGCAGTTTTACTTTTAAAAGAAGACTTATTACCTTTGGTCGAAGGTGGTTTCTCCGCGACTGCGACCTCACGGTACTGTCCAGAGCGGTTCCTCTTCGACTTTTTTGACTTCCCACCCGGTGAAGACTCCGGCTTTTTGCTTGAATCTTCTTTCCTGGCGTCCTTGAAGCCTGGTTGGGGCGGTAGGTCCCCCTTGTCAACCATTCGGTTCCATTCGACTGCCTCGGCTGCATCGGAGTATCGATCAGCCATATCGAACAGATCGGCCACTGATCGAGGAGGGTGGATAAGCAAGTCTTCAGTGAATCTCCGGTATCGAACGGCATGCTTAAATGCCCTGATTACGGAGCCATCAGATATGTTCGGGATGGTATTTCTTACCCCGACAAACCTCTTGACAAACTGCCGAAGTGTTTCGATCGAAGTTTGCCGCAGTCTATGCAGGTCGTCCTCCTTACCCGGCTTTTGGTAACAATTTTGGAAATTGCTGAGGATGGCATCGCATAGCATTTCCCAATTGTAGATGGAACCCTCAGGCTGATTAAACAACCAGGTTCTAGCCGGTCCTGTGAGGACTGTTGGCAGGTAGTTGGCCATGACCTTATCATCGCCTCCTGCTGCTTGGATGGCAGTAATATAGATCTGAAGGAACTCGGATGGGTTCTGAGTTCCATCAAACCTTTCAATGGCCCCTGGTCGAAACTTATCGGGCCAAACGACTGCTCGTAGGCCAGGCGAGAAAGCTTTGCAACCAACGTAAGGACCGTGAACCGTCCTGCGACTTTCGGTTGGGTTTCGAGCAAACTCACGTAATGGCGAGGTTACTCGTGGTCCCAAACGAGAGTGAACGGGAACTCGATCCCTACTACGAGAGTCCTGCATTCGCTGGTATTTGTCCTGTCAAGACGGTACAGGCGGCGGGTAACTCCGCCGGCCAGAGCCAAAATGAGGACCATCTCATTCACGGGAATGTGTCACTGAGCGGGAAGATGCTGTTGGGGTCGCCTCGGATGCGACCTCGTCCAGTCTTTCCGCCAGGATCCTGAAAAAGGCCGGTCTCTGCGCATCCGTGACCGTAGGAGGAAAATTGCGCATGACTTCCGCGATAGATCGCAGTCGACCATGGGTACTTCTCCTAGGGGCACCAGGTGTTATTGTTTCATCGTCCACTGGGAAATACTCCGGTGGTAAGGAAGGAGTCTAGTCACGTCTACGACCACGCGACCGTCGAGAAGAACTCGGGGCAGCATCGTAATGAGCCTGCGCATCTTGAAGAGCCTATAGGGCAGTTCTGCGTAGTTCGTTGTTCTGTTGCTCGAGATCTTGCTCCTCCTTCTGTTTGCGATCTTGTTCTTCCCTGGCAGCCTGTTGATCGGGAGTTTCTTCCGACAACGCAGCAAACTGCCTAGGGAGAGAGGTCGCCGATGGGGAGAACATCTCGGTTTGTTCCGAATCGGACTCGAAATCAAAGAGACGGTGGAGGTTATCAGGGTCGAACCATCCTGGGCTAACTTCAGGGTCACCATCATATTTTCCCTCAGCGGGATCGTATGACGGGCCGGATTCATCACCTAGCACATTAAGAACCTCTGCGGGTTCTGACCTTGTGCCAGTTACCTCCTGGTCGATTAACATGACTTGGGGAGATGATTCAACCTGTGGAAGATTCTGGCCTTCGACCTCTTCCATCGGAACAGGATCGCTTGGAGAAGGAATTGGTATATGGGCATAATCCTCGAGATCGAAATCATATGCTCCAGCCATGTTTCGGCGAACCTCCGAATTTCAATTAGGACGCCTTGAGAAAGGCCCCACGGTGGGCGCCAGCTGTCGACGATTCAGACTCGGAGTCCTCAGCCGAACTTATGCAGAATTTGTAATTGTGAGACCTTTCAAGATGACCCTCCGGGAAGGTATGCTGAACAATGGTGAACAGGAGCACGGAGAGTTTAGACAGGTTTGGGCCCTCGATAGTGGGAGTAATAGCCATACGTCCTGTTGAGATTTCACTAAGTGTGGTAAAAGGTTTACAAATGGAGGGAAAAGTCCTCACAGGCGAGGATTTTCCCTGTAAAAGTGTATAAGGATAAGCCAAAGAAGGCTTACTAAAATGCTATATGAGGTGGGCCGTAGACTTGGCTAACTTAAATGATTTTGGATTTCTTGATCTTCCGATCTCTCGGTTGATGTTTTCGGATGATCTCTCGGTTTTCTTTTTTCCTTTCTGATTGATGCTCCATGCCATCCTTTTGTACTGTTTGAAAGGGTGCCATGTGGAGGAAACTGCATCAATCGGTTGCACAGACGGTTGGATGCGGTTTTTTGGAACTGCGCTTAACCTCCACGTAGGTTAAACATGTGTTATTCATGGATAACTGTATGTGTTAACCTTCTGACGGTCAATTCTCCACGTGTAGGAATCTTCGGGATACTTAGAATATCCTGTTGTATGGACAACCGAATAGATAGATCCCAAGTATCCTGATCGGCAGATGTTCTGACCGCGGGATATTTGGCTGACCGCGCAATATCCCGAATATGTAGTTCGCGTATAGCCTACGAACTTCTGACCGCGCAAGGCTTACGGTCTGACCGCGTAAAGCTGGCGATCACATAGTGACGTCCCTCAGAACAACTTGAGCTCGTATCGCCAGATACACTTCTGACTCGAACCTGCCTTTAACCAAAAGTCCAATAGAAGTGGTCCGGGTGTCAATCCTCGTCAGAAGGATGTTCTAAGTGTTCGACGAGCACTCCTGCAGGAGCAGATGTACGTGAGGATCCAATTTTAGATAATTGGTCTGCGAGAATATTGTCCTTTCGCAGGATGTATTGGGCTTCGAAATGACTGAAGTGTTTTTCCAATCTCCTCACTTCCCCCAGGTAATGAGCCATTGTCTCATTGGTGGTGCTGTACTCCTTGTTTACTTGGTTTACGACCAGCTGTGAGTCTCCCCTCACCACTAATCGACGGACTCCGAGGAATTTTGCTGCCCGAAGCCCTACAATAAGACCCTCATACTCTGCTGCATTGTTAGTCACAACAAAATGTAATTGAATGACATACTTGAGTTGGTCGCCTTGAGGCGTGACTAAGACCACTCTAGTCCCCCAAGTGTTGAAAACTGCAAGAGCCGTCAAAATACATCATCCAATGGTCGGTGCATGATAAGTCTTTAGATTCTTGCATTGGTGGGTCAGGGTTAGTCCATTTGACCACAAAGTCTGCAAGGATCTGAGACTTAACTGCCGTGCGAGGGGCGAAATGGATGTCAAATGCTCCAAGTTCCACAGTCTAGTTCGCAATTCCACCGTCAGGACCGCGCTGATCGCATGAGGTGTGGCCGCCAAGTAAAGAAGTAGTGGTTCCCCTGTGATCGGAGAAACCAACACTGGCGGACTGGATAAGTATGCTTTAACCTCCTGGAATGCTTTCTCGACTTCATCCAACCAGGTAAAACCATGGTGTTTTCGAAGAGCTTTGAAAAAAGGTAATCCTCTCTCGCCTAGTCACGATATAAATCGACTTAAAGCCGCCATGCGACCTGTCAGGCACTGGACATCCTTCATGGTCGAAGGAGACCTCATTTGCTCGATGGCCCTGATCTTTTTCGGGATTAACCTCGATTCCTCTAGAATAGACGAGAAAGCCTAAAAGCTTACCAGATGAAACCCCAAAAGAACACTTTTCTGGGTTTAATTTTATTCCAGATCGGTTTAAATTACAGAAGATTTCAGCAAGATCATCTAAATGAGTCTAGTTTTTTAAGCTTTTTACAACCAAGTCATCTACGTAAGCTTCCAGATTACGCCCTATCTGGGAAAGAAAGGCCTTTTGCATCAAGCGCTAGTACGTGGAACCGGCGTTCTTGAGACCAAATGGCATTCTGGCGTAGCAGTAGGTGCCAAATGGTGTGATGAAGGCAGTCTTCTATTCATCTTCTTCTGCCATGCTAATTTGATGATATCCTGAGTAAGCATCCAGGAAACTCATCAGTTCGCAACCCGTAGTAGAGTCGACCAACTGATCGATGCGGGGAGAGGAAAGTCATCCTTCAGGTAGGCACTGTTTAGGCTGGTGTAATCAACGCACATGCGCCACTTACCATTTGACTTACGGACCTTGAATGGATTTGCAAGCCATTCGGATGATCGACTTCTCGAATGAATCCAACAGTTTGGAGTTTATCTAACTCCGTGCGAATAGCTTCTTGCCGATCAATAGCAAAGCGTCTGAGCTTCTGCTTTATTGGTCGTTGTCCAGGTCGAATTGCTAATCTGTGCTCAATTACCTCCCTTCAGGACACCGGGCATATCGGATGGTTTCCACGCAAACAGATCTGCATTAGCTCAGATGAAAGTAATGAGTTCGAGTTCATATTTGTCATCCAGGCCTAATACAATCCAAATTGTTCTAGATCGATCATCTGGGCATAACGGAACCAGTTTTAGCTTTTCCTCTGGTCGAGGGGCGACCTTGATCGTATCCACAGCTGTGGTGGTAATCTTGACATCCCGAAGGGGAAGTTGATCTACCAGCTCCAAGGATAACCGATTGCAAGTCAATGCCACATTGCGGTTGCCTCGGACCGAGATAACGTCTTTGGGGCCAGGTAACTTACCGTACTGATAAGCATAGTGCGTCACCATCATAAATTTAGTGAGAGTTGGCCTGCCAAAAATCGCGTTATAAGCCGAATCACAATCAATTATGTTCGGAAATTATCTGGTTCACCCAGTGTCACTGGGAGCACCACCTGTCCCATTGGCATCATTGAGGGATCAGGAATTATCCCATAAAATGGATGAATTATGGGTTTGATTTTCGAACGAGGGATTTGCATCTTGTCCAATGCCTTGACCAATAAAATGTCCAAGGAACTACCTCCGTCGATCAGGACCCTTTCGACTCTCGCGTTACTGATTATTGGAGTAATGACCAGAGGTAGTCTCAATGGTCGAGTAAGCCCAATGGGACAATCAGAGTGATCAATGTCAAAGGAGTATCTGACCAATGAGGGTATTGAGGTTCGCCAAGGGGAGCTTCCGTTTGGTTCACCTCTCGATAAATGCTTTAAACTAACGTTTAGAAACAAAAGAGGAGGAACCTCCAAAAATGATATTAACATAATTATGAGGTACCTGGTAGGACATTTCTTCATCCCCGTTGGCGTCTCTAAGCCTGCAAGTCTGCTCTTTCGATGGCAAAGGTTGCATCGGCCCAATTCCCTGGTAGAAGTCATCTAGTTACTTCAACCAGCTCCAGCAGCTCTTGAGGTCGTGTCCCAGAGAGTTGTGGATCAGGCACCACTTCTTGCCTTCCTGTGAGTTAGTCGGTTTTTCTGGCTGGTCGGCGTTGCGGCCACCAGAAGCAGTTTTATTTTAAATGAAAACTTATTACCTTTCGCCGGTGGAGGCTTTTTTGTGACTACGACCTCCCGGTGCTGTCCGGTTCGATTCTTTTTAGACTTCTTTAATTTCCTGCTCGATGAAGACTCCGGCTTCTTGCCTGCATCCTCTATTTTCAAGTGCTTGAGACCTGGTTGGGGTGGTAAATTCCCTTATCCACCATCCTATTCCACTCAACAGCCTCGGCCTCGTTAGAGTAACGGTCAGTCATATCAAAGAGATTGGCGACTGACCAAGGAGGGTGGATGAGTAAATCTTCCGTGAACCTCCGATATCGAACAGCGTGCTCAAATGCCCTGATAACGGAGTTATCGGATATGTTTGGGATGGTATTTCTAACCCTGACAAACCTTTTGACAAATTGTTGAAGAGTCTCCATAGAGGTTTGTCATAGACGATGAAGATCGTCTTCTTTCCCGGGGTTCTGATAATAATTCTGGAAATTATTGAGGATAGGTTCGCACAACATTTCCCAATTATATATCGAACCTTCGGGCTGATTGAATAGCCTGGTCCTTGCCAGTCCCTCAAGGACCGTCGACAAGTAATTGGCCATGACGCGATCATCCTCACCAGCCGCTTGCATAGCGGTGATGTAAACTTGAAGGAACTCCGACGGATTCTGGGTCCCATCAAACCTTTCAATAGCCCCCGACTTGAACATATCCGGCCAGACGACCGCACGGAGGCCTGACGAAAAAGCATTACAACCCACATAGGGACTGAGGAGAGTTCCAAGGTTTCTAGCATAACCACGAGTGATTTCAAGCGATGGAGACGCGCCACGTGGTCCCAGACGAGAATGCACGGGATTTCAATCTCGATCACGAGAACTTCGCACGCATCTGGATTTCTCATGCCAAAGTGATTCGATGGTAATCGATTACGTCTACCATGACTAGAGTGGGAATACTCCTTTTCATTGGAACGTATCGTAGACTGGGAGGAAGCTGTAGAGGTCGCATCAGATGCGACCTCATCCAGCTTCTCCGCCAGGATCCTAGCAAAAGCCGGTTTGTCCGCGTCTGTGAGGGTAGGAGGAAAATTACGCAAGACCTCCGCGATTGATCGAAGTCGGCCATGCGTACTTCTCTTTGGTGCGCCAGGTGTAACCGTTTCTTCATCCACCGGTGAATATTCCGGGGGGTAAAGAAGGCGTCTGGTCACGCCTGCGACCATGTGGGCGATGGGAGGAACTAAGGGCGGTGTCATAACGAGACTGCGCATTTTGCAGGGCCTCTGGGGCTGTTATGCGGAGTTCGTTATCCGGTCGCTCACGGTTTTGATCTTCCTTTTGTTTGAGTTCTTGTTTCTCCTTTTGTCTGCGCTCCTGTTCTTCCCTAGCAATCCGCTGATCGGAGTTTCCTTCGACAAGGCAGTGAATTCTTTGGGGAGTGATGCTGCAGAAGGGGAGAACATCTCTGTTTGCTCTGAGTCGGACTCGAAATCAAAGAGAGAGTGGAGGTTGTCAGGATCAAACCTCCCTGGACTGAGTTCTTGGTCACTGCTATCCTGGTCCCCGACGGGGACGCATAGTGACCGAGACTTGATTTTATATACGGTGGAACTGACATCAAGTTCCGAACCTGTCTCTTCCATCCCCTGGTCGATGGACATTACCCGGCTAGGGGAAGACATGTCCTCCTGACGTTCCTTCAGAATGTCTTCGCAATCGATCTCTTCCATTGGAACAGGATCGCTGGGCGAGGGCAGTTGTATATGGGCATAATCGTCGAGATCGAAGTCGTTCTCGGAATTATATGCCCCAGACATGGCTCACCAAACCTCCGGATGAAGGGAAAGCACCTTGAGAAAAAGTCTCACGGTGGGCGCCAGCTATCGACGATTTAGACTTGAGGTCCTCAGCCGATCTCATGCAAATTTGTGAGTAGTGGGACCTTTCAGAGCGCTCCTCCGGGAAGGTAGGATGAGTAATATCTGTACGGGCACAATAGAATTTATACAGGTTCGGGCCCTCGATGGTGCGAGTAATAGCTCTACGTCCTGTTATGATTTCACTATATGAGAAAAGTATTTACAAGGGGGAGGAAGAGATCATCACAGGCGAAGATCTCTTCTATATTAGTATCTAACTAACTATGTCTAAGTCTTCAGGTTAGTTGGACTCCTGGTAATGTTTTTATGCTTAACCGCCCCTTAGAACGTGCATTGACCACCTCTTTATATTGATCAAAAGGGCGCCAATGCGAAACGGCCTCAGATGGTTGCTTGGATGTAGTTTTGTTAACTGCACTTAACTTCCACGCAGGCTTAACACGTGCAATGAAGGGATAACCGCACATGTTAACCTCCTGACAGTTGTCTCCATACGTGGGAAAATCCTCATATACTCGGGATATGCCTGTTCAAAGGTTTAGACATTCTCGAGTTATTCTGGTCGCAGATAGTTAACGACATTCTGACCACGCACCGTCTGTAGTCTTCTGACCGCGCACTGTCTGCGGCCTCATGATCGCATAAGGGCTACGATCATAAATCATCTTTGTATTTGCGCCCTTCAGGTCGTCTGAGACCATAGCGACAGACTTATAGGCACACGTCTAATCTGAGTTTGTCTTATATTGAACTAGCTCGGGTGATAATCCTCGTCAATATATAGTAGCACAAATAAATTATAGGGTTGTGTATACATACATAAATCTCAACTATGCAGTACATTTCTCAGTTTTCTAATATTTTAAGTGCATATAATTATTTTCACATTCAAAAATAGAATTAAATGATAATTTCATACTTAGACCTTACCTTCCTCATACTAAGTAAATCTTAGCCTAAACATTGAACTGGTTTGATGGTTCATGTTTAGGTCTAGTGACAGGGTCACAGCATATGCTTGAAGGATTTTTATATTAGTGCCACAACCTATGACATTGTCATAACACCTCTCTGCACTTACAACATAAAGTGGTGTTGATCTCACAAGTTACATATATAATCTGATGTCAATACTAATGTAACACCACCACGATGTTAAGAATGTATTTAACCACACTACTTAATGCTAATAACTAGCTTGTAGCGTTAGCCATTAATTAGAACAGTTTAGCTAAGTAGAGCATGCTCATCCCAGAGGCCGTACACGAGTAACACGATAGGTGCAAGACACCTAACAGCGCCTAACATCATCGTCATGTCACACACTATGTTTGGATGCATGCGAATTGGTACTATGGTAGTGCCAGTAGTTTCACAACCTAAATGCCATTTCTTGTAGCGTTGCCTCCTGGATGTTTTCTAGAAAATAAGTCAGGAAAATATCCATTTTTATTATTTATAAAATGATTATTTAATAGAAGAATTACAAAACATGAAGTATTTGTAATTCCTGACAACATGAACTATTTTTTATGTGCATTTGAACCTTTCACATTGCTAAAAATCCAAGTTGCTCTTGGCATTCGACTGCCGAGGTGGATGAGAACCATGGAATTGAAAGATAGTTCAAATGGGACTAGGCCAAGAGCACGTAGAAGTTCCTTTCTTTCTACTCGTTTTCCAGCGGTTTCTCGTCAATTGTTATTTGTTTGTCTTATATTTGTTTTAAAAGATTAATGTATTTTCTAACTTTATATAATCACTAATATAGATATTCTTTTGATATAGAATTAAATAAGTCTAATTATAGTCTTTTTATATATTAATCATGATTAGGATGGTCGGTGATAGATGGTAATTGGTTCGTTTGTTATGAGAAATGTAGTTCTGGTCAATGGATACGCGTTACACAACACATGGTATTTTTCAACTCCAGAGTCAAAGGTCACCATGATTGAATCGCACGATGCTGCCGCCAAGTAAGAAAAGACTTTGGGTGTATACCTTTTTTCTTTCCTCCAAGTTGTTAAGCATTCCCTAGTACGCATGCTTTTAGCTCTTTATTAGAGTTTCTATGTCAAAATAAAATTATAATGGGAAAATTTTATAAAAAAAACCCCTACAAATCACTCTAACTGTCCAATACTCCCCTACAAATATTTTTGGAATATCTGCCCCATCACAAATAATTTTTTGGTTTAAAAATACTCCCACCATCCGTTGTCCAATAGATTTAACGGGATTATATTAAAAAATTATAAATTTACATTCACTAACATTAGGACTCACATGTCAATAGATTTAATTTAATAAAATTTTCTCTCACCTTCTTCTGCACCCTCCACCTCTCTCTCTCTGATCTATTTGTTCTAGCACCGACAGCTAGAGCTACCGCACTGCAAGTCCAGTGAGCAACGTTGGTATGCATATCCCACATATTAATGATAGTAAGTTTATGAATTTTTTTTAATATAAACCTATTAAATCTAACAGAAAACTAACAATGAGAATGTTTTTAAACCAAAAAATTACTTGTAAGGGGACAAATATTCTAAAAATACTTGTAGGGGGCCGGTATTTGACAATTAAAGTGATTTTTGGGGGTTTTATAAAATTTTCCCAATTATAATTGCTTATCTGTGTTGAAACAACTGTCCAAAATAGCAATCCGAGGCTGAATCAGTGGTCCGCTACCTTCGGTGAATGGTTGAATCCGTGGCTCATAGGCCAAAATAGTGGTCCACCGCCATCTCGTATGGTTTCAACTCAGTGTCCTTGCTAATTGATCATAAGGGGAGGAAGTAAGTCATACTCCTAAGATTGGGGCACTATGAGCTCGCCTGCAATATTTAATGTTGTTCTTCTACCTCTTCTTGATATTATTCTTTCTTGTGATGTGTGTATTATGAATGATTTGGAGGGGGTTTCTTTATATATAGTTCAACCTCATCTTTTTAGGAGATAATTATTTTGTTACTTGAAGAAATATTACCCACACTCTTATGAAAGATGAGACTTATTAAGGAGTGTTGTTTATCCAAAAAAATCATCATTTATCTATATGGTTAGTGAGATTTTATCAAATTCTTGACATATCATATCTCATGATGTATGGAGTCTACCTAGCCAATGGGACCAACATTTATTTATTTATTTGTTCTATGGTTTTTATTATTATTGTTATTTTTTCTTTTATTTTTTTTTAAAAATTCATCAAAAAGTTGCCTCTATGTATGGAAGATATGTTTGCCAAAAGTGGCAATGTTGAATTTGCTCCCATATTTTCTAGGATAGAACTCATATACAAGGCTCTGTCTTTCTTTTCCATTTGCATCTGATACATTCTTTTCGTATTGATCAGCTACACATTATTTTCTGTCGTCATGTGAAACAAGTAAAAAACGCTTGCTCTTTTACAAGCATGATTTTGAAGAAAACATTGATAGAATTCCCCTTTTACCCCTTGATGTTAGATGAACTAGTCCTTTGTGGGCCACCCCATGCAAGATCTGGAACCTTGTCTATTTTAGACAAGCTGGGACTTTGGCTCTTTTGTGTCGAATAGTCAAGCCAGACGACCTTTTGTGTACTGAGATCTGTGGTGATAGCTGGGCCTTTTGACTCGGCTTGTGATGAACAATAGGGAGCTAATAAGGGTGGAAATGAGTTGATTTTGAGCGAGTCTGATTTACTCTGATTGGTTATTTTAACAAGTTGATCTAGTTTGTTTAGATAAAGGGTCATGAAATCAAAAACAGACTAAATTTGACTCAACTCAATAAGACAATCGAGTTAAGCATGAACTGCTTGCAACCCAGTGGATTAAAGTAATGTCAACTAACAAGTTGATGGATGGTGGGATGTTAGACACCAGCTATGATGGAGCAAGGACAAGAGCTGATGTGACTCGGAGGTGGTGTGGTTAATGGAGTGGTGAACATGTGGCATAGTGGTCTGATGAGTTTGGTGGCATCGTTTGGATAGTGGTATAATTAACTAATTATAAAATATTTACAGACTTAATTTAGAATGAGGCAACGAGCTTAATCGGATTGAGCCCAAGGGAGCAACTATTAGCTTGGCTTGGATCCGCTCATTAACTTTTACAAGCTAGAGAAGAGGCTCAGCTTGGTTTGTTATCCTCTTCGAGCTGAGCATGATCTGAGTCAAAACCATGCGGAACCTGAGTTGTTCGTGAGCCTTGAGTTTTTGTTCTAGCCCTAATACTAATCACACACTTATTTTCTTTTAAACACTTCGAGCTAGGAGCAGAACCAACAGGTGACACTACTGGGTCTTGGCCTACCCAATTAGTGTGAAGAGGAACCCTCTCTGTTGGCATGGTTGAAGAGGAGGCACCCAGTTCTAGGGCATAGAGAGAGGGTAGGCAGGAGCCTGATCCTCTCATACTAGATGCACATTTTATTTATACACAAGTTTTTATCATATAAAACATATAAAGTTTTACTTGACCCTCAAGTATTCATTATTTACTGTTTACTACTTGACTCCCTCACGATAATTTTCTAGTTCTGCCTCTGCCTCGGCACCTTCCTCCCAGTCCCACTCGGTCATTTGAGCCACTCCCGAGCGACAGTTTTGGGCTCCCCTACATTAATCATACATAGGCCTAGTATCAGATATGTTTGTTGTGCAAGCCCATAATACCAACATAAGCATTAGCCCAACACTTCACTAACCTAGGGTTCTCAATCTTCACTCAAATCCAACCCGTGATGCCCGACTCAATCCAAGGTGAAGGGTGGGTGGTAGGTTGGCCCACCCCGCCCCACTTGATTATATATAAATATATATTTTTAAATGTGTTAGCATAATTCTTAAATATCACTATATCATTTTAATTAGTTTTATGACATCTTATATTCGACTATCACTACTATCACATAATTTTCATTAATTACCTTGTATATATCTTATTTTCATATAATACTTTTGTAAAATTAATTATTAGAAAATTATCTTTTATTTAAAAAAATAGTTTTTGATGGAGATTTGTGTATACCTTCTAGTGGTTGAACACGACCATTAAGAGAGAAACAAATGGGTTTCCTTCCAAGGGTCGTAAGACATTTCAGGAAGAGACAATAAGGAAGTTTAAGGCATTCTAGACTTCATTTGACCCTTACAGATGTCTACCCTGTAAGTACGATCACTAATTCTTATGATCATAGCATTGACCTTCTGGTCAAAAGGACTCTATTACCTACAACCACTCTAGTCGTAGAGATGAGACCATAGCCAATACGCGACCAAACGAATATTATTTACCTTGTCGGTGAACCAAAAACTAGAGTCACCCCCTAGATAAAGGATTAGTCGAGAATGTATATACCAACCACAGACTAAAGGTCCAACAGTTAGATGATTATGTACATTCGACCAGACCAGGTGGTTGTGTATTCGACCATACTGATCGGTTATGACTATTCTACCATACCTAACGGTTATGCTCATTCGACCACAATCTTTGCATACCGCGAGCCTTGATTTACCCTATAAATGTCATAACTCCCAGATGAGGTAACCGTCAAGAAGATAATTGCGTAGATAATATATGCGTAATTACTTTTTTTTGAGAGAGACTGCAGGGTACCGCTGATTCGGCCCTACAGGAATAAATGGTAGAGGTGGGGAGTCGAACTCAAGACCTCTAACTTGCCACCTAGTGACTTAATCACTACACTACAGACCCACTGATCCGGGAGGATCTCCAAGTCCTGATCGCATGTGGCTTCGCGACCAAGTCCTGATCGCATGTGGCTTGGCGACCAAATCCTGATCGCATACGGCTTCGTGACCTTAACCGTGTTCGGAAAGGATTCGCGACCATGGATTGGTCCGCGACCAGGAAAAGGAATTTGTTCCCTGTTCGGAATTGTAATCAGATCCGAATGTGTATAACTAAGCTTATCTGTTTAGGATTAGTTATATGAGTCTAATACGTTTAGATCTCTAAGTCTGATACGTACTCATACGATTGGACTATAAATACTTTGTAATAGGTCTAGTTTAGATCATCGAATTCAATCGAAGAATTATAGAACTTATTTGAGTTTTAGACACTTATAATTCCTTCGACGTAGGCAAGTGTGCCTAACGTTCGACGTGTAAAGCCCTCTTTGAAATAAAGAGTTGTGCAATTACGTTGGGTTTCGGTATTTCCGAGTAAGATCCCGTTATTCCGCATATTAGAATCTGGGCGAGCCTAGTGCGAAAACCAAGGCTAGGTCTCAAACGGATCACCCACCTCTCACATAATTACATATAATTGCACATCAATGACTGGTGCACGTCTTACACCCGGCAACCCTTCAATTTCGTAACTGACAACCTTCAACGAACTATAAAGGGAGGAGGTTGAGCACAGAGAGGGGAGGAGGGAAAAAAGGAACCGATTAGACAAAACCAATACAACCTAATCTGATAAAAGTATTGGGTGACAGAGCCTCATATTGCTTAGGGAATAGGGTATTAGTTTTTAGCTGATTCGAGAACAGCTCTTGTTCTTCATTGTAATCCTTTACACTCTTAGTGAAACCACAACAGGAGTAGAGTTATTACTCAATCTTGAGGGCCCGAACTTGTGTAATTCCTGTGTCTCCCATGCATCTACGTTGGCAATTATTCCTTTGGTATTTGGGAGAAGTGCTTCCCCATATGAACTTTTGATCTTGTGTAAGTTCGGGTCGGAACATTGTTCCAATCGTCAACAGCTGGCGCCCAGCGTGGGGCTCCAAGAATTCTTCTTCATCATTTGAGGTAATTGTTTTTGTAGATCATAATGGAATGTCTACATGATTTCGAAAATGATTTTGATCTCGAGGATTGCATCGACATTGACATGGATGAAGATACTCTTCTTATGGAAGAAGATGAAATACCCTGAGAACCTTGCGATGAGGAGAATCTTTCCCAGGACCTGGTTATTAACCAGGAATTGGAGCAATCAATTCATTCATCTTCAATGAGTATTCCCACAACTGGAAATGAATATGTGCAACAATCCCTGACCTTGCCTGATGTAGGTGTTGAAGATGCTGATGTTTTGACATCAGAGATGGTTAATGATCATCATGCATTAAGTCTAGAAGATTCTACTCCAGATAGCCTTTATCCTCTCTTCGACTTCGAGCATGACTCTGAAGAAGAAGATATGTTCTCTCTGTCTGAGGTCGCAGCCCCCCAAGAAGTTGCTGGACTTTCTGAGGAAACTCTTGAGCAACGAATTGCCATGGAGGAGGCTAATTGCAAAAGATAGGAGGAATTCTACTCCAGATTGTCCGCCCCGTATGATCCTGCCGGGGGGCTCCCTCCCCTGCGGGACACACGCCCGGACCCTTCTCGGCTCCCGGGCCTGTCCCGGTGCTGGGAGGCTATTTCATGCCAGGGCCCTTCGTGGCACCAGGGGGGTACCCCGTCCCCGGCCTGATCCCGGGGCCGGGAGCCCACTTCTTGCCGGGGGTTTACCCTGCGCCGGGAGCCAGTCCCGCCCCCCGCGTTGCGTTTACCGCACCGGGGGCGGTCGACAGAGCAGCCCCCGTGCCGCAGCGGGCTTCCCCTCGCATGGGCTCCCCGGTTCCGGACGCCGCCACCAGGGCTCCCCCCTCGCCGGTTCCGGGTGTTACAGGGCCTGCCCCCTTCCCGGTTCCGGTCGTGGCCACTGGGGCCCCCTCCACTTCGATTCCAGGCGTCGCCGCGGGCGCCCCCTCCCCGGTTCCGGACGATACAGGGGCTTCCCCCTTTCCGGTCCCGGGGGTCGTCGCAGGGGGCTCGCCCCAACCGGCTACGGAAGCTACAGCGCACGAGCTCCCTCCCTCGGCGGGACAGGTCCGTTTCGCCCCGGGGGAGGTCGAGCGAATGCGTTCACCAGAGCGCGGGGAAGAACTTCCCCCCGGCCGCGGGCGCGGGGAGCCTCGCTCTCGCACGGGCCGGGGGAAGAGACCCGCTGAAGAGCCAACCTCTCCGGCGGAGAGCCCAGACGTCCGGGAACTCAGTCCCGGTCCGGAGGAAAAGCGTCGCCACCGCCATTCTGGCGGACCTCTCGGACCGCTTCCAGAGTCAGACAACGAAGGTCCCGTGAAAGAAGACAGCGACCGGGGCTCTCCCCGGGAAGTGCAGGGGGCTAACCAGCCTCTGTGCCGAAGGCTTCGCAGTATCCAGTGGCCGCGGCCCTATCGCCCGCCACACATCGAACACTATAACGGTGAGGCAGACCCTTACGAGTTCGTGCAGGTCTACTCCACTGCCATCTCCGCGGCCGGGGGGGACGAGACAGTACAGTGCAACGTCTTCCCCCTCTACCTCTCCGGCATTGCCCGCTCCTAGTTTTACAACCTGAAGGCCGGCTCCATCAAGTCTTTCTCGCAGCTCAAGCGGGTGTTTTGTGCCAACTTCCAGGGGAACTACGTGCGTCCCCTGGACTCCTCGCAGCTGTATACTGTCCGGCAGAGGACTGGGGAGACCATCAGAAGCTTCTTCAAGCGCTTTGCCCAGGTGAAGAGCAAAGTGGCCCACGTCCCTGACTCTACGGTCATCGAAGCCTGCAAAAGCGGCATCCTCCCGGGGGAGCTCCACCGAACGCTCTCCCGGAGCTGCCCCTCTTCCGCCGATGAGCTCTTCAACGTGCTCAAAAAGTACGCTCGGGCGGAGGAAGACGATATCTGGAAGAAGACCCAAGGGGGCTCCCACCCCCGTCGACCGGGGGGCCAGGGATCCCCCCAAACGCCCCAGACAGGGGGGGCATAACGAGCCACGGCCTCGGGACACTTTTGTCCTCGAGGGCGGAGGCGGCTCGCGCGACCCCCCGAGGGGCAACCGCCCCTTCCCCAAGCCGAAAGGCCATGGGGGAGGACAGTCTTCGCACGGCCGGGAAGGCCCCGCGGGGAGAAGGCGGGAAGGACCGTGGTGCAGCTTCCACGGGTCCAGTACCCACGCTACCCGAGACTGCGACCAACTACTGCAGCACTTCGCGGCATTCCTCGACCAGCGCGGGCAGGGGGGGGAGACTCCGGCCTCCTTGCTCCCTCGGCCAGCTGTTCCGGCCCTTCCCGCTCCCGCGGGGGGTGAGCAGGCACAGGAGGGGGAGCCTTCAGAAGCTCTCCCCTTCCAGACCTCTCAGCGCCGCATCAACGTCATCGTGGGAGGGTCTGCCTCTGGGCGGGACTCCAAGCGCCAGCGTAAGGAGTACGCGCGTGAAGTTAAGGTTGTGGGGGTGCTACACACGTCCCTGCCACCAAAGTGGTCGGACGTCCCCCTCACCTTCACGGAAGAAGACGCGCGGGGGGTTCGCTTCCCCCACGACGACGCGCTCATTGTCTCCGCGACAATCTACAACTGTCACCTGGCCCGCATCCTTGTGGACAGTGGGAGCTCCGCCGACGTCCTATTCCTGAAGGCTTTCAAAGAGATGCAGGTGGATGAGAAGCTCCTGCAGCCCGCAGCCGGGCCCCTACAAGGTTTTGTCCCGGGGAAGGCGATCCACCCCGTGGGCAAGGTAGATCTTCCCGTGACCTTCGGCACCCCGGAGAACTACCGGACCGAGCTGGTCCGCTTCGACGTAGTGGACCTCCCCTCCTCCTACAACGCGATTATGGGGAGGACCACCATCAACCGGCTGGGGGCTGCCACCCATCAAAACTACCTCTGCATGAAGATCCCCGGGCCGCATGGAGTGATCAACGTCCGGGGAGACCAAGACATGGCCCGTGCTCTGTATGAGCGCGCAGCCGCCACGATCGGAAGCGTCAACATTATTGAGGCGCCCAGGGGGGAGGCCTCCCCCCTGGAACCAGACGTCGCGGCAATACCCCCCGGGAGGCCCCTCCTCAAGCCGCGTCCGGAAGGGGGCCTCCGGAAGGTCCTGCTGTCCCCGGGGCCAGCAGTGCCGCCAAGTACGAGGCTTTGCTCCTCAGGTCGCACCGCGTGCGTTCCCCGGGGATCCGACGCCTCCAACTGAAGGGAGATTCTCAGCCCATATTTCACCAAAAGCACGGGCCTTACCTGTGCCGTAACGCAAATTCTAGTCTTTTATTTGCAGATGCAAAAGATGCAGAGGCACTTCGATGGCACCAAGGGGGTACCCCGTTCCTGGCCTATTCCCGGAGCCGGGAGCCCACTTCATGCCGGGGGTTTACCCTACGCCGGGAGCCAGTCCCGCCCCCCGCGTCGCGTGTACCGCACCGGGGGCGGTCGACAGAACAGCCCCCGTGCCGCAGTGGACTTTCCCCCGCATGGGCTCCCCGGTTCCGGACATCGCTCCGGGGGCTCCCCCCTCGCCGGTCCCGGGTGTTACAGGGCTTGCTCCCTTCCCGGTTCCGGTCGAGGCCCCTGGGGCCCCCTCCACTTTGATTCCGGTCTTCGCCACAGGGGCTTCCCCCTTTCTGGTCCCGGTCGTCGCTGCTTGAGGGCCTTTCGCCTTAGGGACCCTGTCCTCAAGCGCATTAGGCCCCCCAAGCCCAGGGTAGGCTCTCCCCCAAGTGGGAGGGCCCCTGCAAGATCTCCGCAGTCCTGGGCTCGGGGGCTTACAAGCTCTCCAACCTTTAAGAGCAGGAGCTGAAGCACACGTGGAACTTGTGTTTACTTCGCAAGTTCTATGTTTAGCCTTACGGGCATGTCCCCTCCCCCCGGGCATTCACGCTGGAGGGGGAGGAGGGACGCTGTATTTTCCTCCCCTTTCGCGGCTTCGCAGGGGGAGGCCCTGTACTTCATTTTATTAGCAATACATAGGTCTTGCTTTGCAAACTGTCTCATTGCAGGTTTTTCTCATTACCGCCCCCAGCGGCGATGCCCTCCCCGCGAGGAAGCCCTCCCCGCGAGGATGCCCTCCCCGTGAGGATGCCCTCCTTGTGAAGATGCCCTCCCCGCGAGGAAGTGGGCCAGCCCCAACAAGTCCCTACAACGGAGCCTGCACTCCCGTAGGGCGGCTTACGATCAGCCCTCGTGGACTGAGGGTGTAAGCGGCAACCCGGTCACAGTGGCCGTGGTAACGAGTCACTTTGGGAGACTAGTCCCCTGCCCAAACACTCAAGTCCCGTCTTCGGGCATTTCCTCCTCCGGGAGTCGACGTTATTCCCGGCTCCCCGTTTTCACGACGACCGGAAGATCAGCCCCTTGCGGCTTGATTGGATCTATCTTCCTCCTCCGGGAGTCGACGTTATTCCCGGCTCCCCGTTTTCACGGCGACCGGACGATTGGTCCCCAGCGACCTTATTCCCGGCTCCTCGTTCTCACGGCGACCGGATGAATGCCTCCCGGAGACCCTATTCCTGGCTCCCCGTTCTCACGGTGACCGGACGATTGTTTCTCAGAGAAGTCGGATTTCTCGGGCATTTTCTTCCTCGAAGACCCTATTCCCGGCTCCCCGTTCTCACGGCGACCGGACGAATGTCCCCTGGGAAGCTCGCCTCTGGAAATCTCATCGGGTTCTCTTGGACATTCCTTCCGCTCAAGGCCTTATTCCCGGCTCCCCATTCTCACCGCGACCGGATGATTATCTCCCGGAAGGTCTTCTCCTTGAAAACAATTTAAGATTTTCTAACTTAGAAAATTTCCTATGCTACAGGCAACTTCTATCCCGGGGGCCTTGTTACCCCCACAGCGCGCGGAGTTATCCTCCGGCCCCCTGTGGGCGGGGGGGATAAGGAACCCTCGGGTGTCGACCGCACCGCCCACGAGGAAACTTAGCTCATCCTTGTTAAGATGAGTCGTCCAGACCATCCAAGAAGAAAAAAAATAAAAGAGGCGCAGTAAAAGGAAGCAACAGCACAACACAGCGCTTTATTGATCAGCAAACCCGGAGGACATCTTCCCCCTCCGGTGGGCTTCGGAAACGATACAACCCGGGTTCTAACCCGGGGGATTTTCTAAGCTCTAAGGCTCCTATGCCTAATACTCCCGGAGGCTCTCCGCTAGCTCCCTGGTCAAGTCCCGGTACAGCGCCCGCACGCGGCGCCGAGCATCCCGAAGCACATCTTCAGGCCAGAACTCGTATCCCGCCGGTGGAAGTATCCGGAGGGGAGGGATCATCCGGAGTCCCGGTCGCGGAGGGGACAATTCGGCACGGTGATTATCAAAATTGTCCAAGTGCCACTCCGCACGCCACCTCAACCGGATCGGCACCCGGACACTATCCTCGCGGCGATTCCCGAAGAGAAAGCTTAGCAAAATCAAAGCCGCTTGGGCGTCCCCCGGGGAGCCCCTCCCGGACCTTCGCCCGGGAGCAACCTCCCGGGAACCCTGGTAACAGTAATTTCAATTCAAAGAGAGAAAATTCTAACTTCATTGCATTAAAAATTTTTTACGTACAAGTGCCCGGGGCTTCTTCTAAGAAGCTACCGGAATCAAAAAATCCTAAAACAAAAAAGGGCCCTAGCTAAGACCCGGGGGGAGGCTCATACATGTTCATTGGCGTCCTCCCCCCAGGGGGCTTCCTCCGAGGCCGGGGCTGGGGCGTCTCCTGCCGGAGGCGCCGGAGCCGGGAACCACGCCCGGATGATCCGGTCGTAGAACCCTCCGGCGAGCTGCTCGACCTCCCGGCGCGAAGGCTCGAAGGAGTCCGGGAAGCTTCGAGGGATGCGGCCCCCGATCGCCCGGGCGCCGACCCCCCGGAACTCGACGAGCCCCGCAGCGGCCGCGACGACGGGGATCGCCCGACCCCGCGCCCGAACATCGGCAGCCTCCGGGATGGCGGAGACCTGTGCGTTAAGGAAACGCACAGCCTCCGCGAGGGTCGCCGGTGGCACCTCTCTGCTCCCAGAGCCGAGGCTTACGCCAAGGCCCTCGAGGGCCGTCCGGACGGAGCGGCCCGCGTCCACCACCGCCCGGACGCTTGAGCTCTCGAGCTCACGAAGCGCCTCCTCCCTCGCCTTGGCCTCCTCCCGGAGGCGGGCGTTGATGGCCTCAGAAATGTGAACCTGGGCCCGGACCCGGGTCAATTCCGCGAGCGCCTCCTCGCGCTGCCCTACGGAGGCTGCGGCCCGGCCCTCCGTCTCCTAAAGCAGCCGGACGACCCGCTGCTCAAGGCCCCAGGTAACAGCGGCCACCTACAAAATACATAAGAGTTAGAAAAATTTCAAAGTGCAGGGGATAAGCGAAGGTGTTATCGACGGGTTACCTGGGCCCCGAGGGACTGAAGCCCCTCGAAACGCTCATGGAGCGTCCCTCCCGCGACGAAGGCCTGCACCTTCCGGGTGTGCAGGCCCTCCGAGAAGCGGGTGACCTCCCCCGCGGGGAGCAAGGGGGTCTCCCGCCCAGAACCGCCGGTGCGGCCGGCGGGGGGTCCCCGGACCTCAAGGTCCGGTAACGCGGCGGGCATCTTCGTCGACGAGGTTGTGGCCCCCGAAGACGTAGCCGAGGAGCTCTCGGCGGGAGCCTCCGCCCGGGGGGGAACCATCAAGCCTTTCCCTGCCCCGGGCCGGAAGGTCTTCGGGGCCCCCTCCTCCGGAGGAACCTCATACACCGAGGGGCTCCCCCCCTCATCCACCGGCCAGACCCGCGGGGGCGAGGCCCCCGCGAATCTCACCTCCAGCCTCTCCGGCTCCAAAGAGGCCGGAAGGGGCGGGAGGAGCTCCACCGCGAGCGGCGACGGGGCGTAGTTCGCCGAGTCGGACGCCGCCCCGCCCGCGGTCGCCTCTTTCCCCCGCGCCTCGACGGGGCCCTTCGGGGGAGGAGGCGTTGCCTCCTTCCGGGACGGTGCCCGGGCACGCTTGCCCTCGGGGGTCTCGTCCCGGGGCTTCGCCGGTGTCACCGCCGGCGTCGTCGATGGGCCAGGGGTCTTTTGAACCCGGGCCTTCTTGGGCTCCGAGCCCCCGGCCGCCTCCTTCCCTAGTTTGTGCGACCCGGGGGTGGGGAGAGGCTTCCTCTCCGGCAGCTTTAGCCCGAAGGCCGCCGCTACTAGGTTCTTGGGGGGGCCCTCGCCCACGGCGCGCACAACACGCTCGTGCTCATCGGCGAAGTACCTCCCCAAGAGGTTCTCCGCCTTCTCCCGCGCCGCCGGGTACGGCCGAACTACAAGAGGTAAGGAGTTAGTCAATTTCCTAAAAATTTGTAGGAGCAATGCAGCGGGTTCCCGGGGCTTACGTCGCATCATCGACTTCACCGGGGGCCGCTGCTCGGTGCCCATACCGATCCCCCTCTTCCCGCCGGTGAAGGGGGAGATCCGGAGGAGAGCCATCTCCTCGGCCGCGTCCCGCATCGAGCGGGTCTTCTTGGAGAGGATCACCTTGCCGAGGAGCTCGTACTCCTCGTCCGTCCACACCGGCGGCTTCGGTGCGGATGACCGGCTGTAGGTGGGGGCCTCCGGGGCGTACACCACTGCGTCGTCTCAGACCCGAAGGTAGAACCACCTCCGGACCCAATCCCCCCAGTGGTCCCGGGAGGCCGCCGCCGGGTAGTCGATTACCCGGGCCGGCAACATCTGGACCATGACCGAACCGAAGGGGGACATGGGGCCCCCCTTCACCAGGTGGGAGGTCCGCGCCGCCGGTTCGTAGAAGTACCGGAAGGCGCGAAGGTCGGGCTCCCGCTCGGTCGCTGTCTCGAAGAGCCAAATGAAGAGGCCCATCCGGACGAGCGCGTTCGGGGTGAGGTGGTTGAGAGCCACCCGATACTCCTTGAGAAACTCCCGGAGCATGGGATGCACCGGGAGCCGGAGCCCCGCCTCGATGAAGGCCTCGAAGGCCACGATCTCCCCAGGTCTGGGGCGGGGGGCTCCGTCCTTCTTCACCGGGACTCGGATGTCCCCGGCCGCAACAATGCCCCTTTCGGCCAAGGACTCGGCGTCCTCGGCCGTAAACTCGGACGCCCAGAGGAAATCCGAGGGGATTTCCTCCGGGGGCACCTCCGTGGTCTTCGCTCGACCCTTGGGTGCCATGAGGTTAGTTTTCTTTTTGGTGGATTTTGTAGGAGGCTACTACCGGAAAAAGCTACCGGAAAAAGCTACCGGGAGAGGGCTACCGGGAGAGCAAAAATCGTGGGGCTGAGGATTTCGAATGAGCTTCCGGGCCCCCCCAAGTCCCTATTTATAGGGGCGGGCCGTGATCTGGATGCACGCCACGTGGTACCCGCGGATCAATCTGGACCGTAGAAGTTCAAACCGTGCACGGGAAACGAAGGGACGGGCGCATGAATCGAGGCGCCGGTTCGAACCGCGCGCGCATTTATGGCGAAACGGCGCGGCTTTAAGTATGGGGCACCGAAGCCGAAGCGTTGCGGCTCCGGTAACCTGGCCCGGAGATCTTCCCGGTGACCTGGACCATACCCACCGGGGACTCGAGCATCGTCCCCGGCGGGCATGGGGGGCTGCTGTCGGGGGAAATCTCCGCGGGACTAAGTCCAGGTAAGTTGTGTCATGGTTGCCCGAGGACGTGGCCTCCGGGGCCTCCCCGGGCGCCGCCTTTTGGCTCCCGGGACGGGGCCTCCGGTGCCCTCCCGGGCGCCGCCTTTTGCCCGGGGACTTGGCTTCCGGGGCCTCCCTGGGGGCCGCCTTTTGGCTCCCGGGACGGGGCCTCCGGTGCCCTCCCGGGAGCCGCCTTTTGCCCGGGGACTCAGCCTCCGGGGCCGCCCCGGGCGCCGCCTTTTGGCTCCCGGGACGTGGCCTTCGGTGCCCTCCCGGGCGCCGCCTTTTGCCCGGGGACGGCTTCCAGGGCCTCCCCGGGCGCCGCCTTTTGGCTCCCGGGACGGGGCCTCCGGTGCCCTCCCGGGCGCCGCCTTTTGCCCGGGGACGTGGCCTCCGGGGCCTCCCCGGGCGCCGCCTTCTGGCTCCCGGGACGGGGCCTCCGGTGCCCTCCCGGGCGCCGCCTTTTGCCCGGGGACTTGGCCTTCGGGGCCTGCCCGGGCGCCGCCTTTTGGCTCCCGGGACGGGGCCTCCGGTGCCCTCCCGGGTGCCGCCTTTTGCCCGGGGACTTGGCCTCCGGGGCCTCCCTGGGCGCGGCCTTTGGGCTCCCAGGATGGGGCCTCCGGTGCCCTCCCTGGTGCCGCCTTTTGCCCGGGGACTTGGCCTCCGGGGCCTCCCCGGGCGCCGCCTTTTGGCTCCCGGGACGGGGCCTCCGGTGCCCTCCCGGGCGCCACCTTTGGCCCGGGGACCTGGCCCCCGGCGCCGGTCCGGGCCTCATCGCCCTCCTAAAGGTAAAAGTCTCGAACTGTTTATCACGTGCAGGTCACGCGAGGAGCGCCTCGGGAACTAGCAGCCACCTGTCAAGCATCCAAGGCCTTTGACCGGGAGAAGGACGGTCCTGCCCTTCAATCCGATGGTGGCTTCCGGGGTAGTTTAGGTTTTTTGCTGCTTTTTGGGGCTATAAATAGCCCTTGTACCCCTCTGTTGTAAGGGATCGATTCATTTATTGGAATAGCTAAACTCACAGGCGTGCTCCGGAAGCCTCTCCCCCGGAGAGAGCCTCCCCAGCAGACTCCGGTCGGGAGCGCGTCGACAGGACTAGGGCCCCCACCGGGACCCGAACCTGTATAAACCCGTGTGTCATTCTTTGTGCTTGTCCGGCGGGGGAGGACCGGTCATCCGGTCAACCCGCGCCGCGTAATCTTCGCTAGGATCACTCTCAAAACCTGCCGGGGTATTCGCAATACCACGACAAGCTCTATACCGTTCTATGGGCATTACGAACTACTTCTAGTCGCGCCACCAGTGAGACGCCCTTCCATTTGGTCTATGGGGCCGAGGCGGTATTGCCTATGGAAGTAAGTATTGGTTCTATTCGGACAGATCAGTTCGAATAGATTAATCAGTCCGAACAACGGGCACAAGATCTCATCCTCTTAGAAGAACGGCGTGATCGCACCCTGGTTAAATCCGCGGCATACTTGCAAGCT